>CM029658.1:213899-1413899 GCA_017311315.1 Dendrocalamus latiflorus
GCTGGTTCTCCACCCCAACAGATTGTTGTGTGCATCTGAAATTCCCACACTTCAAAATTATAAAAGGAAAGTGATTAATGAAATTAGAAGAAACATATCATGTCAAAGACTGATGGAGAAACAGATAAGAAGTTCCTACTTAATTCTTGGCAATCAAAATCAATATAATATGAAGAGCCTAGGAAAAAGGAACTGCAATTCTTATACATACTGGTAATAACCATCTTCCAGGTTGTAGTGGACGTGATAAAGAGAGTCACTAGCAAGTAGTAAAGGTGACAGACTTGATCTATGACATGAAATATTGCTACCCTTTTGTGATTGCAAGCACACTAAAAAGAGGCTTTCTTTGGCAAAGACCGAGCCAGATGGAGCGTATATGTCAAACAAACTTGTTGAAGTTGCCTATCATAATATTACACATAATGGGTGAACACATATATAGCACCTTTTAATTTCAGACAGAAGTGCGAACAGAGACCTTGTCACCGGTCTTAAAGGTAGCATGTAGTATTCACTTGATGAAGTTTGTACGAAAAGAAAAAAATTACACAACAAAATTATAGAAAGTTCAGTACCTTCCTCTCTGCCTAATCTGCTCCCGCTCATGAAAGGTGCTCCCAGGATCAAAACAGCCAAGTAAAAACTCCCAAACCTCTCCCCTAATTGTAGGATGTACACCCTAACAGAGATAGAGAAATCATTATATTCGTTAAGGTTTTTACACATCAGGAGGAATGCTTTTCAAACGAGGGATCTTTTACACCTCTCTGTATCCGGTTTAGAACTGAAGCAACATCTAGATAGCCTGCACGCATAAATGCCGCATGCCATTTTCGAACACTCAATATTTTGCCAGCCTGAAATGAAGAAACGGAGAGGATGAAATAACTCGGTGTGAGCAGAAAAGGAATTGATTTTATTGCTCAGCAAGAGAAGAGACCAGATCGCTCCGAGAATAACAGAAAGGGTAAATCCTTACATCAGTTGCATAAAAAATAAGGTTCTTTTGTTTGAACGTTGCAACGCCTGCAAACATCAGGATTTAGACCGGTTAGTGGCCACTGAAGTGTATAATCGAGCACTAATGTTTAGACTTCGTTATGGCATTGTTATGACAAATAATGCCCCACACATCAAATGGAGGCATGTTTATGTAGAGGATTTCTAGGACTGATACAAGGACTCCTAGCCGCAATAGAGAAGGAATTATACTAGTTTTGACTTTTGAGAGAAGGAATCCCTCCATTGCCCACCGATCAACCAAAACCAGCCACCACAGAGACCAATCGGGAGCCCAATCTCACGTCCTGAGGACTCGACTACTGCACGCGTTGAGGCCACGTCCGCTTATGTGGAGGTCACCATTACCGCTGCGACAAGGCTGTCCAAAGACGCCCGAGCCCTTGCGCCGCGCCGCTGCCCTCGTGCGGTTACACTGAGTCCATGCATGCTCTTCAGCTGCGTTTCCGTCTGCCTCGTGCCGCCAGGCTTCCGCCAGCCTCTCTCGTCGTCACCACTTGCCGCTTAGGGTTTCGATTCCCGGTACCGCCGACGCCAACGCCGCACCGAGGCTGTTCTTGGGATTGGGTGGGATGTGTAGGCGACGGCAGTTCTTGGAAGGCGTCCAATTTAGGTGCGGGAAAGGAGAGGCGTGCGCTGTCGACGCGTCGTGTACCTGAAGGCTGGAGCTTTCCAGGCGACGCCGACGACCTGTGCGCCGCTGCCCTCGGTGACTAGTGACCGCCGCCGCCAGTCCGCAGCGGAAGAGCCCGCCTTGGCCGTCGCCACCGTGGTTCTTTTCTAGAGGGAGGCAGGGAGCTGGCGCGCGGCTGGATGCGGGCATGGGTGGAGGCGGAAGCCGTGTTGGTTGAGAATTGGGAAGAGGAAGTTGGGGAGGAGAAGAATTCCTGGATCTGGAAGGCGAAGGCGAGGGGACGATATTAATTCGGGAAGAGGAAGGGACGATTTCGGGAAGAGGAAGAGGACGAGGCGGTTGCTTTTCACATCGCATGGACTCTGCCGCCTTGTGGGAATGTAACGGCTCTTTTTTTTTGTCCTTAAGGCGCCTTCTCTCTCAATCTCTCCAACGTGAAAGATAAAAAAACCTGATTTCTAGTAATTGCCGCTGCCAAGCTTCGCCGGCCCCTACTACGCTGCTGTCGTGGATCCGAAGGGGCCGTCCTCATCGCCTGGAGCCCCTGTGATGCTGCCACCGCCGCCCGAAGACCCTGCGATGCAACCACCGCCGCTGCCACTTGGATGTCTGAAATAATGTGTCTCTTCGATGTGTGAACTCGTGTGTATTTTTGTAGTAAGACCTATTGTTATGTCCAGCAAAACTTAAAAGACTGGATGTTATGCATACATAGTCAGGATTAGATGTAGCTTGAATGTATGCATGAATGTTTTTGCTTGAGTGGAACATGCATTTGGTTGGATGGATATCCCTTTTGTATTGATGTTTATGTATGGCTATAACGTCTCACCTACTAATGTGGATGTTCGTTTATGTATGGATGTTTTAGAACAAGGCTTTACCAGTACAAGCACTTCTGAGATGCTTTGATATAAAGACTTTATGGAAAATAAAACAAATAGAAAGTCAAGAAGGAAATATGAAAATAATAGAAATTTATATATTAAAGATCGAATCTGAAAAGATGATCCATCAAAAGGGAGAGGTGTAATTTGAATCCAAAAATTTAAAAATGCACTATGGATTTAATAATAATAATATCAAGAAAAGGTAAATGAATAAAATATATATAAATACATGCACCATACTAAATAAATACAAAGATGAGTTGAGCAATAAAGAAATAAAATAAGTGAGTAAATGAGTAAATAAGCAAATGAATAAAAATATGAAAACTGATATATATATGTGTATATATATATACATGAGTGTATATGCATATATAAATAAAGAAAGAAAGATAGAAAAAGAGGTTTCAGCCTGGCCGGGCCGGCCCGACCCATCTCTCTTTCTTCTCCATTCGCTTTGGCGAAACCGAAGCCTCGCCGTCACCGCTCGCCTCTGCTTGCCGCGCCCTGCAAACCCCATCGGCCGCTGTCGCCCACGGTCTCCACCACCCCGCCCACATCTTCTCCGTACTATAGTGTCACCTCGGCCAGCGCACCAGGAAAACCGCCGCCGCCCATAGTTCTTCTGCCACAGCCCACATTATCTCCGGCTGCCCATAGCTCCCTGCCCGTTGCGTCTACCTCGGCCCGTGCGGCGCAAAGTCTGCTGCCTCTACACTGTGCTGTCACACCCATATCCGCCCTCAATCCCGTCACAGGCGCCGCTCTTACGCCGCCGCCTGACACTGACGCGACCGAACAGCCGCCCACCTGTCACCAGCCCTCCCCACCGGCTATAAAACCCCATACGGACCTCCATTCGCACTGCCACACTCCGCTCTGTCTTCCACCTCCACAAATTGGTCTCCTGCGCACTATAGCTCGTCGGCGTTGCCTTCTTCCCCAATTCTGGTCGGTGATCAATCCGTCGCTCGGCGCCACCGTGGTCCGATTCCTTCTCACCGAAGCATCCCTAGAGCACTGTGACGTCGTTCCTCACCTCCGTAGGACCTCTAGTCACCTCTGCTTCGCCCACCACGTACGCCACCTCCTCCCATCACCGTCGCACGCCGTCGGCTCGCCATCGCCTTTCCCAAGCTTCTCCGACCCCCAAGGTAGTCTTCTAACCTCGTCGAGATGCTTCCCCAGCCACAATTGAACTCTAATGCCATGTACCGCCATGCCCGCCCTTCCCCTATTCCGTCGCCACCCCCGGTCGTCTCCGACCCCCACCGGCGGAGGAAGCGGCGGCGAGCTCGCTGTTCCTCAGCCGGAGGAAGGAGACGAACAGTAGCGACGGTTAAAATGGTTAAGTATAATTAATGGCGAGTCATTAAATCTAAATGTGATTAGTTAATGCAGATCCCTCACTGACATGTGGGCCTTGCCCCTTTAAGTAAAACAGTTACCGGCCCACTTGTCATAAACACAGAGGAAAGGAAATAAAAATAAAAAGAAAAATTTAAAAACCTGATGTGGGTCCCACCTGTCGGATTTTAATTATTTTTGGATTTATTTAAACTGAGAACTTTAAAAGGGCATAACTTATTGATTTTAATTCCAAATGGAGTCAAACAAATTTCTAAATTCATCTAAATTCAACCTCTATCCAATAGAACTGAAACCATAATTTTTGAAGCTTATTTGAATTTTTTGTGAGAGTTTATTTGGTTTGCTAATTTTTATCTAAATTTTCGCGCAACGTAAAAATAGCGTACGAGGTCTAGGAGAAAAAAGCCGAAGCTGAAGCAACCCTCGATGACCAAGACCAAGCCAACTGTGACCAAGGCTAGTCAATACTTTGATCATGTTGAACCTACATTTATGCAAATTTATTCCCATTTTAAATTATCAAATTGCATGCTAATATTTTATGTGTCAATTTATATTCGATTTCAAGTTGCTAGTTATACACCCATTACTTCCGTTGCCATGCCTCCTCAAACACCAGAACGCTGTCATCACTAAGAGCCCTCCATTCCCAAAAATTGTTCGTCGCTCTAACTCATGTTTTGAGCCCTCCAGTGTATTTTTTCAAATTGTTTTTGCATCACTTCATGTTCCCGAGTATCTTGCACCCTCATGTGAAGTTAATTTGATTTTGTGTAGCCATTGGATGGGAATAAAGTTTTTTCGAAACCGATCTACTACATCCTTCGTAATCAATTCGTCGCCTTCGGTGAGCCAAAATCTAATTCTTTGCTATTGCACGATCATCATCATCTACTCTAAGTATTTCATACCTCTGTTTGTCCAATGCATCGCTAAGGAAGTCCCACACCGGAGCACCCCTTGGTCTCCATGGACGTCACCATGGTTAGCCCAATTCGGCCATCCTCCGGCCAAACTGATCGCACCTACGCGTTCCATGGATTGAAGTCATGCCCAATTCTGGTCGGCGTTGCCTTCTTCCCCAATTCTGGTCGGTGATCAATCCGTCGCTCGGCGCCACCGTGGTCCGATTCCTTCTCACCGAAGCATCCCTAGAGCACTGTGACGTCGTTCCTCACCTCCGTAGGACCTCTAGTCACCTCTGCTTCGCCCACCACGTACGCCACCTCCTCCCATCACCGTCGCACGCCGTCGGCTCGCCATCGCCTTTCCCAAGCTTCTCCGACCCCCAAGGTAGTCTTCTAACCTCGTCGAGATGCTTCCCCAGCCACAATTGAACTCTAATGCCATGTACCGCCATGCCCGCCCTTCCCCTATTCCGTCGCCACCCCCGGTCGTCTCCGACCCCCACCGGCGGAGGAAGCGGCGGCGAGCTCGCTGTTCCTCAGCCGGAGGAAGGAGACGAACAGTAGCGACGGTTAAAATGGTTAAGTATAATTAATGGCGAGTCATTAAATCTAAATGTGATTAGTTAATGCAGATCCCTCACTGACATGTGGGCCTTGCCCCTTTAAGTAAAACAGTTACCGGCCCACTTGTCATAAACACAGAGGAAAGGAAATAAAAATAAAAAGAAAAATTTAAAAACCTGATGTGGGTCCCACCTGTCGGATTTTAATTATTTTTGGATTTATTTAAACTGAGAACTTTAAAAGGGCATAACTTATTGATTTTAATTCCAAATGGAGTCAAACAAATTTCTAAATTCATCTAAATTCAACCTCTATCCAATAGAACTGAAACCATAATTTTTGAAGCTTATTTGAATTTTTTGTGAGAGTTTATTTGGTTTGCTAATTTTTATCTAAATTTTCGCGCAACGTAAAAATAGCGTACGAGGTCTAGGAGAAAAAAGCCGAAGCTGAAGCAACCCTCGATGACCAAGACCAAGCCAACTGTGACCAAGGCTAGTCAATACTTTGATCATGTTGAACCTACATTTATGCAAATTTATTCCCATTTTAAATTATCAAATTGCATGCTAATATTTTATGTGTCAATTTATATTCGATTTCAAGTTGCTAGTTATACACCCATTACTTCCGTTGCCATGCCTCCTCAAACACCAGAACGCTGTCATCACTAAGAGCCCTCCATTCCCAAAAATTGTTCGTCGCTCTAACTCATGTTTTGAGCCCTCCAGTGTATTTTTTCAAATTGTTTTTGCATCACTTCATGTTCCCGAGTATCTTGCACCCTCATGTGAAGTTAATTTGATTTTGTGTAGCCATTGGATGGGAATAAAGTTTTTTCGAAACCGATCTACTACATCCTTCGTAATCAATTCGTCGCCTTCGGTGAGCCAAAATCTAATTCTTTGCTATTGCACGATCATCATCATCTACTCTAAGTATTTCATACCTCTGTTTGTCCAATGCATCGCTAAGGAAGTCCCACACCGGAGCACCCCTTGGTCTCCATGGACGTCACCATGGTTAGCCCAATTCGGCCATCCTCCGGCCAAACTGATCGCACCTACGCGTTCCATGGATTGAAGTCATGCCCATGCTCATGCATTCTCCCTGTGTGTCCATGCCCATGCCTTGTTCCCCTGTGCACCTATGCCGCCCATGCTTTTTACGCCACTGCTATCGCTGCGGCCATCGCCGCCTCTGGCCATCTCTTCCTCGAGCCCCTGCCATCCCATTTTCCCCCTTGGCCGGCCTCCCTTGGCTTTCTCCACACTGGCACAAGCCATGGCCAGAGCCACTGCCATGAATGCATGTGTTGCTCTCTACTGTCTAGTGTTGCCTCTCTATTACCTTCTTCATTTGTTGCTTTGAAGTCAATGACGAGTGGGCCCCACAAGTCATACTCTCCCATAAATCCAGAATTCCAGCCAAAAAAAGATGCCAAGGTATGTTGCACATAGCTCCAAGGCTTGTGTAAACCAACCCAACAGAGCATAAGCAGGTATCATAATCTTGACCCTAGGATCAGCACTACACCTAGTGATGTAGGGATCTCCTGACAGTAATGTTGGCCAACCTCAGTAGATGTGTATGATTGGATGGGTGTAGATTGAGCACGAGACTTTGTATCGTGAATGTGCTATCCTACTTAATTAAGGACTGACACTTATGATGCTCCAAACTGAGCACTATCATATAACCACAAGTTTGGTTTCAAATGGACCTAGCTAATTAATTTGCAACGGCTTAGCTTAGAATATTATGCCACATGGTTGAATGTGGGGTGCCAAATAGCAGCATTGCCACACGGTGTGAGAGAGGGCTTTCGACTTGGGCAAATTGAACCCATTCAGCAGTGAAATCTTAACGGGTAGATTCTAGTTATGCTGGTGCATTGTAAAGATCTTGTGATAATCACTTAGTCACACACCATTGGAAGTGTGCTAGACAGATAGTATATGTTGATTATATTCTGTGGGTAATGTTGTACAACTTCTATAGAGTGTAAAATAATTTGAATAGCCGTGCACACGGTCAAGGGCAGTCAATATGCATTTTCAAACTAAAAATTATCTAGTTTTATTTATTGCAAATTACTTTGTTAAATTAATGCTTTAGAAATCTATAATGGTAATTGAAATAAAAGTGTTGTTTTGTGCAAAAGAACCATATTATTCTTCTTTTATTAAGGCTTGCATACAATTGCATTTTTTCTAAGACTTGTGGAGTACTTTATGTACTCACATTGCAATCTACAAAAACATCTCAGAGAAATATGAAGATGCAAAAGGAGACTATAACTACTTCATGTGTGGCTTTGATAAAGGATTTCCAAAGTTCTATGTCACACTTTTCTAGTCAATTGCCTGTGGCGTATTGATGGGTTATCTTCGAAATTTATTTTATTTGCTTCTACTTTGAGCTTGTGAGTATGGGAGGCCTTGTAACTTCATTTGTAATAGGAGGCCATAAGGCCAGTATTCTTTGTTATTGAAATAAATTATCATTGGCTATGTAATCATCAGTTTGACTGTGTGCGCTAGCTTTGATCTGGGACTAGTGCGGTAATACACAAAGGGTTTGGATTCGAAAATCCAAACCTAGCATACAGAGAGACCACAGAAAGGCTGCTTGAAGCATGAGAAACTATGAAGGTTGGATGTAGAAGGTATACATGCAATGTGTGGTCTATTACATAGTCCTTTCTCTAAAAAGATGAATCGTAGGGACAAACATGTCTTTTTCCGTAAGGAAGTTGCTTACATAAACACCCCTATTAGGGTCTACAATTGTAGGGACAAATATGTTTTCCCCTATAACAGCCCCTTGGGCTTGCCACACTGTTACATGCTTAATGGGTATCTTGGTACAGTGGGCTGATTGGGCCAAGTTGGGGATCCACTCCCCCAACAATAGCCACTCATGGAAAAGGGGTTTAATTCTAGTGGGCCAAAACCATACCGCTTGCTCATTGGCCCCCTCCATCCCTTCGTCTCATTGGATGGTTGCCTCTTTGGTTTCCCGCCTTTTTGCTGCTGATGTCATGGGAACGCGTGATAGCATGAAAATTATAAACCCTAACCCCACCTTCGACTGCAAGCAGCCCTTCTCCTCCTCGAGAGCAATGAAGTGCTACAGAAAATTATGCCTCTCCTCCGCTGCGCGGCCATTGTCTTGAACGGTGACCACCTCCATAGTAGACAGGGCCTTCGTACCCTCTATTTCGAAAGAATGATCTATAGCTCATGAGTGATCTATAGCTCACGACTTTTAACTTTTCTAGTCGTTCCAGGGTTACCAGAGCATTCCGGTGATTTTTGTTTTTCGGAGCACATTTGGCCGAAAGCATGACCTATAGCTCACGATTTCAGCTTTTCTAGTCGTTCCGGAGTTACCGGAGCAGTCCAGGGATTTTTATTTTTCGGAGCACATTTGCCCGAAAGCGTGACCTATAGCTCACGATTTTCAACATTTCTAGTCGTTCCGGGGTTATCGGACCGGTCTAGGGATTTTTATTTATCTGAGCACATTTGGACGAAAGCGTGACCTATAACTCACGATTCTCAGCTTTTTTAGTCGTGCCAGGGTTACCAGAGCATTTCGACGTTTTTTGTTTCTCAGGGCAGATTTGGTCGAAAGCGTGACCTATAGCTCACGATTTCAACTTTTCTAGTCGTTCCGGGGTTACCGGAGTAGTCCGCGTATTTTTATTTTTCGGAGCACATTTGTCGAAAGCGCACCTATAGCTCACGATTTTCAACTTTTCTAGTCATTCCAGGGTTATCGGAGCAGTCCGGGTATTTTTATATTTTGGAACATATTTGGCCCAAAACGTTACCTATAGCTCACGATTTTCAGCTTTTCTAGTCGTTCTAGGGTTACCGGGCCAGTCTAGGGATTTTTATTTTTCGGGTCACATTCGGCCGAAAGAGTGATCTATAGCTCACGATTTTCAACTTTTCTAGTCGTTCCAGGGTTACCAGAGCATTCTGGGGATTTTTGTTTTTCGGAGCACATTTGGCCGAAAGTGTGACCTATTGCTCACGATTTCAGCTTTTCTAGTCGTTTTGGAGTTATCGGAGCAGTCCAGGGATTTTTATTTTTCGGAGCACATTTGCCCGAAAGCGTGACCTATAGCTCACGAGTTTCAATTTTTCTGCTCGTTCCGGGGTTATCGGACCGGTCCAGGGATTTTTATTTATCTGAGCACATTTGGCCGAAAGCGTGACCTATTATAACTCACGATTTTCAGCTTTTCTAGTCGTGCAAGGGTTACCGGAGCATTTCAATGATTTTTGTTTCTCAGGGCAGATTTGGTCGAAAGCGTGACCTATAGCTCACGATCTCAGCTTTACTAGTCGTTCCGGGGTTACCGGAGTAGTCCGCGGATTTTTATTTTTCGGAGCACATTTGCCAAAAGCGTACCTATAGCTCACGATTTTCAGCTTTTCTAGTCGTTTCATGGTTACCGAGCAGTCCGAGTATTTCTATATTTTGAAACAGATTTGGCCAAAAATGTGACATATAGCTCACGATTTTCAGCTTTTCTAGTCGTTCTAGGGTTACCGGACCAGTCTGGAGATTTTTATTTTTCGGATCACATTCGGCCGAAACAGTGATCTAGAGTTCACGATTTTCAACTTTTCTAGTCGTTCCAGGGTTAACAGAGCATTCCGGGGATTTTTGTTTTTCGGAGCACATTTGGCCGAAAGCGTGACCTATAGCTCACGATTTCAGCTTTTCTAGTCGTTCCAGAGTTACCGGAGCAGTCCAGGGATTTTTAATTTTCGGAGCACATTTGCCCGAAAGCGTGACCTATAGCTCACGATTTTCAACTTTTCTACTCGTTCCGGGGTTATCGGACCGGTCCAGGGATTTTTATTTATCTGAGCATATTTGGCCGAAAGCGTGACCTATAACTCATGATTCTCAGCTTTTTTAGTCGTGCCAGGGTTACCGGAGCATTTCAATGATTTTTGTTTCTCAGGGTAGATTTGGTCGAAAGCGTGACCTATAGCTCGCGATTTCAGCTTTTCTAGTCGTCTGGGGTTACCGGAGTAGTCCGTGGATTTTTATTTTTTGGAGCACATTTGCCGAAAGCGTACCTATAGCTCACGATTTTCAGCTTTTCTAGTCGTTCCGGTGTTACCAGACCCGGCCGGCTATTTTTTTCGAAACACATTTGGCCGAAAGCGTGACCTATATTCAGCTTTTTTTCATCGTGCCAGGGTTACCGGAGCATTTCGACGATTTTGTTTCTCAAGGCAGATTTGATCGAAGGCGAGGCCTTCCCTGCCCTCCTTCAACCCCAGCCTGACGACCCGGGTAGATCATCTAGATGAGGATCGGAGGAGGAAGAGGTGAGCCTGCCCCCATGATCGATCCATCCATCCTTCTTCTATATATGTTTCTTGCTGCTGCAGGCAAAGATTCTGATTGCATGCGCCCTGTGTGTAATTAATGTAGCGATTGATCGTTTCCGAACTTGCCTTACTATGCCAAGTGCATGCTACTCTTGCCATTTTTTTCTCCCTCTTCCTCTTTTCCGATGATGATGCATTTGGAAGAGAGGGCTTGTAACATCCTGAAAATTTAAAATTTGAAAATCTGAATTTCTTGAATTATTTTTGCAATATATTCTATTGGAATTTGGATTTCATGGAGTTTTCCTGACTTTGATTGAGGTTCGAAAAATTTAAGAAATTCATAAAAGACAAAGACAAACATTAGTAATACCAAAAAGTGAATATGCAAATAATAGAAAACTAAAATCTTAAATATTAATCTGAAAAGATGATCCAGTATAAAGAGAAGGAAACCTGAGTAAATAAAATATAAAATTTCATTTTGAGAATGATAGTACAAGGGCAACAAAACAAAATATAAATAAATAAAATATATGCAATTATATACAAAAGGACTAGTATGGTAAACAAAAGCATAAAAAATGTATATATATATACCAAAATAATGGTATAAAGATATATATATACTTGTACACATATATAAACAAAATGAATAGCAATGAAATAATTAAAAAAAGAAAGAAAGAGCCAGGCCGGCCATCAGCCTGGCCCAGCTCCTGCGCGCGCACGCCAGCCCATTCCCTCGCTCCTTCTCGCTGTCACGCGGACCCCACCACCGCCCCGCGCGCGTGTTCCTGCCCAGCCCAACCCCGCTTTTCCCGCTTCGGCCAGCCCAGCGCGCCCTCCGCCACTGCCGCGCGGGCCCCGCCCCCATCCCGCCTTCCTCTCCCTGGCCAGCGGCCCCCCCTCCGCCCGCACTCTTTCTTCCTCCCCGGCCTTCTCCCGGCTCTGCCCCGTTAAGCGCCTTTTCTCCCCGTGGCGCGCATGCCTCCGCCGAGCCGTCCCGTCATCCGGTAGGAACGCCTGCGTGGCCACCTCCGCCCATGGTTTCGCCGTCTCCGCCCCTGGTACGGCGCCACCGCCCGAGGTTCTCCCTCCTCCCGGTCGCTTCGGTTCGGCCACGTGGCGCTGGTCGTCTGCGCTCCGTCCGTGCGTGGGAGGTGGTCAGCGCTGAGGAGACCGCACGAGGGGAGTAGTTGCACAGCTTTGTCAGGCCATTACGCCGCCTGCGTCACCACCTGGCGCCGCCGCCTGCTCCCGACAAGACCGCTCAGGCAACCGCCCGTTGCCAGCACTGCCCCGCCGCCTATAAAGCCAGCGCGCCTCTCCGTCCGCTCCGCCACGCCTCCCTCTGCCTTCCATCCCGAGCAATCGAGCCCCCGCTTTCCACAAGCTCGCCGGCGCATCCTTCTCCCCCGAGGCCGGCCACCGAGCTCCCCATCTATCCACACCGAGAGGGCTCGATTCCCCAAGCCAGAACCATCCTCGGAACCCCGTGAAGTCGCTCCCGGTCTCCCCCGAGCCTCCCGAAGGCCGTACACCGCCGGCGTCGAGCCTCTCCTGAGCCCGCCGCCGCCGCACGTCGCCGACCCACTTCCGGTGATCCCCGGCCGCCGCCGACACCCCCATCACCTTCCCCGTGACGCAAGGATTTCATTTCTCCCCTCACCCGACCCGCTCCGGCCACCCCTCGTCGGCCGAGCCCGCCCCGAGTTTCCTCTGCTTCAGCCCCGCACACTCAGCTCAACTACATTCCTTCGCTCCCACCGTCAGGTAACACCGCTCGATCAATTGGCTAGTTGAGTGCGCTCTCAAGCCTGAGGTTCGGGTTCGAATCCTCTGGCCGCAAGGGTTAAATTAGGTTTTTAGAAATTTTTGCTGAGCTACAGTAAACAGAGAGAGTGGTTAGGAGATGATTAAGAGTGATTAGGAAATGTTAAAAGTTATTAGGAAATATTAAAAAGGATCAATGGGAGCATTAAAGATTAATTTGAATATAAGCAAGCTTATTAGTTCAGACAAAGGATTAATTAATACTAGTTAATGGTTAATGATTGCCATAAGTGCTGAAATTAGTTTATTAAATTAAAGATCACTCACTGACATGTGGACCCTACCTTTAATTAAAGACCAGTAGCTGGTCCCACATGTCAGTAGCACAGAGGAGATAAAAGAAAAGTAAAATGGGAAATCAAAATAAATGCCAAAGAATGACAATGGGCCCCACATGTCAGAATTTTAGTAATTACTGGATTTGACCGGGACAGAGAACTTTGACTGATTATAGCTTCTTCATTTTAACTCTAAATTGAATGAAACAAATTTGTAAATTCATCTAAATTCAAGATCTGTCTAATGGGACTGAAACCATGAATTTTAGAGCTCATTAGAATGTTTGGTGATATTTAATGTGGTTTGCATAAATGAATTGAAAGAATAAATACTAATTTAGGGCATGGATAAAGAAAAACACTTTGGTTAAATGTTCAAATAATTAACATATATGCTCTAGCATGTCATCATTAAAACAAACTCCCTTAATAGATTCAATTAAGTAGCTACACTAATATATAACCCTGTACGACAAGCTTTGATAGATAAATAAAAATTAAAAATAAAGCTAAATAATAACAAAGGTGCAAATAAAATGATAATGGTACCACTAATTAAATCTTAACACTAGCTTTAGTACATAATAGTATTAAGCATAATTATATATATAACAAGTTAGGACCCATATGAGTGGATCCTAATTCAACTAAAATTTAGCCTAGCTATGAATGAAGATACATAAAATATGATAATGGGATTATTAGAGATTTAAATTCTAATTAATTACCATATAAGAATAAATATTGAGCCCTTGCTATTTATCTTAATCTAATTAATAAGTAAAAGCCTATATCAGAGATTATTCTAAAAACTTAATAAAGATATCCAAATGTTATAATGCCTTCGACTAAAAGATTTATAGAATAAGTACAGATCTCATCCATCAGTCCAGTTTGCCTTTACCATAACCTAAGTTACAAGGAATACATACCCAGCCAGACTCGCACTTCGATACATAGGTCTAACCTAACTCATGAAACTTCCTTGATAAATACAAAAATGATAAAAGAAATTATTAATAAAAAGGTCAAGCCATCATATCCTATCGCCGACCCTATCTCAAATCACCTGAATCACCCATTAACTCATAATAAAACTAAATTGAATTTATTCGGATTCATTTGGATCTTTTGTGTTATTTGCTTTCATTTGGATTCAGTCGTTTGTCGCGTAATTAGAAATTGGAGTCCAGAAGAATCAAGGGTCAGGCGAGGTCGAGATCGAGGTGAAGATAAAGACCCGAACCCCAAGATCGACAAATGAGGAAGATTTGAGTGAGCTCAAGACAGCGATAAACCGCGCCAAGCGAGTCAATACTTTGATCATGTTGAACCTACGTTTTCTGCAAATTACTTTTGTTTAAATTATCAAATTGCATGCTGTTATGTTATATGCAAATACATGTTAATTTAAGATTCTAGTTATATCCCATTGTGTACTTGGTTAATATTACCCCTCCTTTGAAATATTTGAACATGTGAACATTGTCGCCCTAGCACAAATTATAATAGTAACCTTTCAAAAATAAGTCTGTAATTATATGCCATGCGTAGTATTGTTTAGATACTCATGGGCGCGAGAGCGCCCAAGCATCACTTTCAATCCTGAGAAATATTGGTTGGGCAGTCATGGTGGTAATGACTGATAAATGTTGGATATGATTATTTTATGTTTCCAAAAACCCCAACATGCTTAAATATCTGGGCGGATGGTTCGGGGGTATGGTGCAGTGGTGCACGAGAGTGTGGTTTGTGGTAGAACCGCCCAGACACCACTAAGGACTAAATCTTGTCATATCAACCCGTGTAAAACAGTACAACCACAAGTCTGTAAAATACAACTTGGCTTAGTAAATTTACCGGACCCTAAAAGTCATCCTTCCAGGAGGAGGTGTGGGATAGTGCAAGCAGCAGTCTGTGTGACGGCTTGAATGGGACACCCGTGGAAGGTGAAGTTCTGCTGTGGCGGGCTAGCAGGGGTGGGGAGCCAGCTGCTAGACGTTCAGAAGGAGAACATCCCGCACAACGTATGGGACCCACCGCAAGTGGGAGCGACCCATAGGGTGAAATGATGGAAGGGGCGAGATACTTTGAAAAGTTACTGTGATG
The DNA here is from genome assembly GCA_017311315.1 of Dendrocalamus latiflorus. Taxonomy (NCBI): domain Eukaryota; kingdom Viridiplantae; phylum Streptophyta; class Magnoliopsida; order Poales; family Poaceae; genus Dendrocalamus; species Dendrocalamus latiflorus. The sequence goes on from CM029658.1 coordinate 228,876, forward strand.
GTCTGCTCAACCACATGACTAAGGAATCGTGTGGGGCAACGAGTTGATTGTCTCTTGTGGTGAAAGTGTACAAACTCTGCAGAGTCAAAACTATTCGAATAGCCGTGCCCACGGTCAAGGGCGGACATGGGAACTTAACCGGATATAGTTCTGTTTTAAAAACATTGGAAACTGGGAATGGAAACTTGAAGGGCGAAGGACTGCCCTGGTTTGGAATTGTCCTGGGTGTCGTCCCAGTGGTAAGTTAAGCAGCTATAACGCTGAAGAAATTGCTATATGGTGCAGATGCCATGTAACGATGGATGGAATCTGAATCGATATTAATAATGCATTTCCTTGTACATTATGATTTGGTTCAAATTGCTAGGTCTTAGGGATTTTTTAAGTAATTGTATTCAAAAGCACGCTACGCAAAAATAAAATAACCCGAGCCTTCCTTTGATAAGCCATGCATACTATTTAATTGCATTCTGTGTATTGGCTCGCGGAGCACGGGGTCGGAGTGCTCATGCTCGCTTTTGCGACAAAATTTAGAATCAGGAATCAAATCACCTCACCTCAGCAACAAGATTGGACAAGCTGGCCGAGAAGATGACGATGTCAAGGGCTAGGTCGCGAACCTCCAGTTGGCTGCCTGTGGGCATGTCCTGAAGGTCCCACCTGTGTGCTTCGTTCTTCCACAGCTGCAATTTATCGATTTCGGTCTAATCGGCCCATGTGTAAGTTTACTATTATATTTACGCTTCCGCATGATATGTACTTTGATATTCAGAACTGTAATCTGTGAGCACTATCTACTGATCCAGTGAATAGTGCGGTGGAATCACAGAAGATTCCGGATTGTACAATCTGGGGTCTGACAGGGATGGTATCAGAGCATATCGACTGCAGGTCGTGACCTTGTTAGCCTGGCCGTTAGTTTCATGACTAGAATTATTTCTTCAAAATTCTATTTCCAAAAATATAAGTAATATTGCTCATTCTCGTCTCTCTCAGATGATTCCCCCTCATCTATATGCTGCCTTAGCCATTTTTATTTCTGAATCTCTCTTACCCCAAATTCAAAATGATAATCCAAGAGTGAGTGCTAATATCAATCAAATTGCCCCAAATACTTTCTTCTTCTGTCTATTGATTCAAAAAGAAAACTTTGATCCTCTTATCGTACCTTACTCCAAAATTTAAGGTCAGGAACGTCGAAGATGGTCATGAAGATAAGGCGGTCTCGTTTTAAACGAACTAGGCAAATGAACCCTGTGCATCTTATGTGTTTTCCCCGAGTAGACATTGTATTGTCGCAAGATTTTCGTTGGACCCTGTGCACTGCCTCTTGCCCTCGGGCGTCCTATTTCGCAGTCACAGGAAAAAGCTTGCTTTTAAAATTTGTGTGGTTCTGTATCACCCCAGCTTCCGGGGTATCTTCCTTTAAAGTTAAATGGGTTAGAACACCTTGTCTCCGCGATTTAATCCTCATCTCATGCTATTCCCTCTCACCTTTTCTGAAAACCCCATAGGATCCAAAGGAACGAGATAACAGATAACCCAAAACCAGTGCAATCAAGAAGAAGTGAAGACTCTGTGACCTTCCAATATTTGAAGAGAACAACATCACTGTGAAGAAGACCACCCGCCAATCTCGGGATGACCAAGACAGCTAGAGTACAATGGATGATTAATGATAATCGTCATTTATTTAAGGGGGGTAGCACTACGAGATATAATGTCGGCAAAATCAAGGAGCAAGCACCCTGAAGACGACGCCCTCTCCAAAAGAATAAAGATCTCCTCCCTCCCTTTTTGCCTCCTTTAAGTGCAGGTCCTCTCCCCTTCTGTTTACCCCTACGGCACAACCCATTGCTACCCACCTATCAATGGAAAATTCTACAACCATATATCCAATAGGCGATACAACTACTCCATTCTACAACGACGTGAAGACAACAATGTCAAAGAGCAAGTAATTGGAAGTCTACGACCTATCCAGTAGAACAAGGTTTCTCTCTTCCCTTTTGACTTCTCCAAGTAATAACCCCTAATGTGCAGATCTTCATCTCTCGGTGGAGCTAAAGAACTATACGTCGAGCAGCACCCGGAAACCCATCGCTAGCTAATATAAACCCACCTCCTTTCTTTCAACTCTATCGGAATCTCGGGGTCGAGATTCATTTAAGGGGGGTAGGTTTGTAACATACTGAAAATTTAAAATTTGAAAATCTGAATTTTTTGAATTATTTTTGCAATATATTCTATTGGAATTTTGATTTCATGGAGTTTTCCTGACTTTGATTGAGGTTCGAAAAATTTAAGAAATTCATAAAAGACAAAGACAAACATTAGTAATACCAAAAAGTGAATATGCAAAAAATAGAAAACTAAAATCTTAAATACTAATCTGAAAAGATGATCCAGTATAAAGAGAAGGAAACCTGAGTAAATAAAATATAAAATTTCATTTTGAGAATGATAGTACAAGGGCAACAAAACAAAATATAAATAAATAAAATATATGCAATTATATACAAAAGGACTAGTATGGTAAACAAAAGCATAAAAAATGTATATATATACCAAAATTATGGTATAAAGATATATATATATATACTTGTACACATATATAAACAAAATGAATAGCAATGAAATAATTAAAAAAAGAAAGAAAGAGCCAGGCCGGCCATCAGCCTGGCCCAGCACCTGCGCGCGCACGCCAGCCCATTCCCTCGCTCCTTCTCGCTGTCACGCGGACCCCACCACCGCCCCGCGCGCGTGTTCCTGCCCAGCCCAACCCCGCTTTTCCCGCTTCGGCCAGCCCAGCGCGCCCTCCGCCACTGCCGCGCGGGCCCCGCCCCCATCCCGCCTTCCTCTCCCTGGCCAGCGGCCCCCCCTCCGCCCGCACTCTTTCTTCCTCCCCGGCCTTCTCCCGGCTCTGCCCCGTTCAGCGCCTTTTCTCCCCGTGGCGCGCATGCCTCCGCCGAGCCGTCCCGTCATCCGGTAGGAACGCCTGCGTGGCCGCCTCCGCCCATGGTTTCGCCGTCTCCGCCCCTGGTACGGCGCCACTGCCCGAGGTTCTCCCTCCTCCCGGTCACTTCGGTTCGGCCACGTGGCGCTGGTCGTCTGCGCTCCGTCCGTGCGTGGGAGGTGGTCAGCGCTGAGGAGACCGCACGAGGGGAGTAGTTGCGCAGCTTTGTCAGGCCATTACGCCGCCTGCGTCACCACCTGGCGCCGCCGCCTGCGTCACCACCTGGCGCCGCCGCCTGCTCCCGACAAGACCGCTCAGGCAACCGCCTGTTGCCAGCACTGCCCCGCCGCCTATAAAGCCAGCGCGCCTCTCCGTCCGCTCCGCCACGCCTCCCTCTGCCTTCCATCCCGAGCAATCGAGCCCCCGCTTTCCACAAGCTCGCCGGCGCATCCTTCTCCCCCGAGGCCGGCCACCGAGCTCCCCATCTATCCACACCGAGAGGGCTCGATTCCCCAAGCCAGAACCATCCTCGGAACCCCGTGAAGTCGCTCCCGGTCTCCCCCGAGCCTCCCGAAGGCCGTACACCGCCGGCGTCGAGCCTCTCCCGAGCCCGCCGCCGCCGCACGTCGCCGACCCACTTCCGGTGATCCCCGGCCGCCGCCGACACCCCCATCACCTTCCCCGTGACGCAAGGATTTCATTTCTCCCCTCACCCGACCCGCTCCGGCCACCCCTCGTCGGCCGAGCCCGCCCCGAGTTTCCTCTGCTTCAGCCCCGCACACTCAGCTCAACTACATTCCTTCGCTCCCACCGTCAGGTAACACCGCTCGATCAATTGGCTAGTTGAGTGCGCTCTCAAGCCTGAGATTCGGGTTCGAATCCTCTGGCCGCAAGGGTTAAATTAGGTTTTTAGAAATTTTTGCTGAGCTACAGTAAACAGAGAGAGTGGTTAGGAGATGATTAAGAGTGATTAGGAAATGTTAAAAGTTATTAGGAAATATTAAAAAGGATCAATGGGAGTATTAAAGATTAATTTGAATATAAGCAAGCTTATTAGTTCAGACAAAGGATTAATTAATACTAGTTAATGGTTAATGATTGCCATAAGTGCTGAAATTAGTTTATTAAATTAAAGATCACTCACTGACATGTGGACCCTACCTTTAATTAAAGACCAGTAGCTGGTCCCACATGTCAGTAGCACAGAGGAGATAAAAGAAAAGTAAAATGGGAAATCAAAATAAATGCCAAAGAATGACAATGGGCCCCACATGTCAGAATTTTAGTAATTACTGGATTTGACCGGGACAGAGAACTTTGACTGATTATAGCTTCTTCATTTTAACTCTAAATTGAATGAAACAAATTTGTAAATTCATCTAAATTCAAGATCTGTCTAATGGGACTGAAACCATGAATTTTAGAGCTCATTAGAATGTTTGGTGATATTTAATGTGGTTTGCATAAATGAATTGAAAGAATAAATACTAATTTAGGGCATGGATAAAGAAAAACACTTTGGTTAAATGTTCAAATAATTAACATATATGCTCTAGCATGTCATCATTAAAACAAACTCCCTTAATAGATTCAATTAAGTAGCTACACTAATATATAACCCTGTACGACAAGCTTTGATAGATAAATAAAAATTAAAAATAAAGCTAAATAATAACAAAGGTGCAAATAAAATGATAATGGTACCACTAATTAAATCTTAACACTAGCTTTAGTACATAATAGTATTAAGCATAATTATATATATAACAAGTTAGGACCCATATGAGTGGATCCTAATTCAACTAAAATTTAGCCTAGCTATGAATGAAGATACATAAAATATGATAATGGGATTATTAGAGATTTAAATTCTAATTAATTACCATATAAGAATAAATATTGAGCCCTTGCTATTTATCTTAATCTAATTAATAAGTAAAAGCCTATATCAGAGATTATTCTAAAAACTTAATAAAGATATCCAAATGTTATAATGCCTTCGACTAAAAGATTTATAGAATAAGTACAGATCTCATCCATCAGTCCAGTTTGCCTTTACCATAACCTAAGTTACAAGGAATACATACCCAGCCAGACTCGCACTTCGATACATAGGTCTAACCTAACTCATGAAACTTCCTTGATAAATACAAAAATGATAAAAGAAATTATTAATAAAAAGGTCAAGCCATCGTATCCTATCGCCGACCCTATCTCAAATCACCTGAATCACCCATTAACTCATAATAAAACTAAATTGAATTTATTCGGATTCATTTGGATCTTTTGTGTTATTTGCTTTCATTTGGATTCAGTCGTTTGTCGCGTAATTAGAAATTGGAGTCCAGAAGAATCAAGGGTCAGGCGAGGTCGAGATCGAGGTGAAGATAAAGACCCGAACCCCAAGATCGACAAATGAGGAAGATTTGAGTGAGCTCAAGACAGCGATAAACCGCGCCAAGCGAGTCAATACTTTGATCATGTTGAACCTACGTTTTCTGCAAATTACTTTTGTTTAAATTATCAAATTGCATGCTGTTATGTTATATGCAAATACATGTTAATTTAAGATTCTAGTTATATCCCATTGTGTACTTGGTTAATATTACCCCTCCTTTGAAATATTTGAACATGTGAACATTGTCGCCCTAGCACAAATTATAATAGTAACCTTTCAAAAATAAGTCTGTAATTATATGCCATGCGTAGTATTGTTTAGATACTCATGGGCGCGAGAGCGCCCAAGCATCACTTTCAATCCTGAGAAATATTGGTTGGGCAGTCATGGTGGTAATGACTGATAAATGTTGGATATGATTATTTTATGTTTCCAAAAACCCCAACATGCTTAAATATCTGGGCGGATGGTTCGGGGGTATGGTGCAGTGGTGCACGAGAGTGTGGTTTGTGGTAGAACCGCCCAGACACCACTAAGGACTGAATCTTGTCATGTCAACCCGTGTAAAACAGTACAACCACAAGTCTGTAAAATACAACTTGGCTTAGTAAATTTACCGAACCCTGAAAGTCATCCTTCCAGGAGGAGGTGTGGGATAGTGCAAGCGGCAGTCTGTGTGACGGCTTGAATGGGACACCCGTGGAAGGTGAAGTTCTGCTGTGGCGGGCTAGCAAGGGTAGGGAGCCAGCTGCTAGACGTTTAGAAGGAGAACATCCCGCACAACGTATGGGACCCACCGCAAGTGGGAGCGACCCATAGGGTGAAATGATGGAAGGGGCGAGGTACTTTGAAAAGTTACTGTGATGGTCTGCTCAACCACATGACTAAGGAATCGTGTGGGGCAACGAGTTGATTGTCTCTTGTGGTGAAAGTGTACAAACTCTGCAGAGTCAAAACTATTCGAATAGCCGTGCCCACGGTCAAGGGCGGACATGGGAACTTAACCGGATATAGTTCTGTTTTAAAAACATTGGAAACTGGGAATGGAAACTTGAAGGGCGAAGGACTGCCCTGGTTTGGAATTGTCCTGGGTCTTAGGGATTTTTTAAGTAATTGTATTCAAAAGCACGCTACGCAAAAATAAAATAACCCGAGCCTTCCTTTGATAAGCCATGCATACTATTTAATTGCATTCTGTGTATTGGCTCGGGGAGCACGGGGTCGGAGTGCTCATGCTCGCTTTTGCGACAAAATTTAGAATCAGGAATCAAATCACCTCACCTCAGCAACAAGATTGGACAAGCTGGCCGAGAAGATGACGATGTCAAGGGCTAGGTCGCGAACCTCCAGTTGGCTGCCTGTGGGCATGTCCTGAAGGTCCCACCTGTGTGCTTCGTTCTTCCGCTGCTGCAATTTATCGATTTCGGTCTAATCGGCCCATGTGTAAGTTTACTATTATATTTACGCTTCCGCATGATATGTACTTTGATATTCAGAACTGTAATCTGTGAGCACTATCTACTGATCCAGGGAATAGTGCGGTGGAATCACAGAAGATTCCGGATTGTAAAATCTGGGGTCTGACAGGGCTTTTTTTGGGTATTGCCCACCATTCGCTCTATTGATAGCTCTATTTGCCGCGTTTCTTACCGGGCTTTCCTGTTATTTCTCTGCAAGATAATGCATTTCCAAACAGTAGCATCATCAAGTTCTCAACACGCAGGGAAGTTTCCATAAGAGTAGCACACTTCCTTCCGTTGGCTCTCCTCTACAGCAGCCAACTCGTCAATTGATTTTTATTATTATCATGCCTATTTTGCCAGTCATGCCTATAGATTAGTTGCCATTGTTTCGGCAATCTAATTCTGCGGATCAGCAAGCGGATAACACCAACGGAGAAACAGCTTTTGAACGAGAAGATAGTCAAATTAAGGTAGCAAACTGAAGGAGGGCAGGGAAGGCATGGTATCCCAGGGAATCCTCAAGAACAGCCACTACTACAGAAAGCCTAATATTAGATGGCCAATCACAGACGGTTTGATAAAACCGTCTGTGACCGACACTAACATAGACGGTTTTAATTTGGACACCGTCTGTGTTGGTGGCGTCGGGGAAAACGAGTATCACATACGGTTCTTATCGGTGAACCGTCTGTGATATTTTAGTATCACAGACGGTTTTTATTAAAAACCGTCTGTGATAATCTCAGAATTATCACAGACGGTTTTTAAAACCGTCTGTGATAATGACGCAACACATTTATTGCGTCACTCAGAACCGTATCTTCATTTCGATGCAGATCTAGCCAGCGCTGTAGTACTCTTTCGCTCAGGAGCAAGCTAGGCGATTTTAGGCCAATTAATTTGGTGGGACGAGGCAGATATTGAGCTTTGAAGATTCATACATTCCTGGTTGCTCTAGATATGGTTAGTAATGAAATTTATTTTTCTTTGCATTACAATTTAGCTAAATCTAAGTTTTGGTGAGTGTTATTGAAGATGGTAAATTTGCATCTGCTTGACCATACATGATTAGTTCCCGTCATGTGGGAGGCCAAATTTGTCAAAATTGTTGGTTATATACCTTCAGCGATCGCTGGGGAAATAGCTGTTGTGTTTATAATATGAATTAAGCTAGCAAAACCTGAATGCATATGATATATATGTAGTAATAATTAAATAATTTAATTTTTAATACTAAGTTGTTATATATATACATAACATAGGACCGGAGCTGGATGTATGTCGCGAACCGTGTGAGTGAAGAGTACATTAATGGCGTGTCTGCTTTTACAAGAGCTGCCGGGGAGGATATGCTGAATAAGGGGTGGAATATATATACTGTCAATGCACTGACTGCGAGAATTTAAAGATGTTTAAGAACCGAGGGCAAATTGAAGCGCACTTGATTCGGAGGGGTTTCAAAAAGGGATATACGTGTTGGACCAGTCATGGCGAAGTCAATGATTATATGCTGCCGGATGACATCGCCGGTGAAGTGAATAATATGCCGCCGGATGACATCGTTGGTGAAGTGAATGACATGCCGCCGGATGATGTCGATTGTGGTTCGGATTCGGATAGCTTGCATGATGACAATCTGGATCAGATGCTTCGCGATGTAGAAGAGAACTATGATGAGAGAGAATATGTTAAATTCCGGGGCTTCATGGAGGACTCGGAGAAACTTTTGTTCACGTGCTGCAGGTCAAAGTACATGAGGTTGTCGGCCATGCTTGAACTGTTGAAATTGAAGGCAAGCAACGGTTGGTCCGACAAGAGTTTCACGACGCTGCTAGATCTTTTAGCAGACATGCTTCCGGAGGGAAATGAGTTGCCTAAAACCACGTATAAAGCCAAGAAGGTTCTTTGTCTGTTGGGATTGGAAGTAGAAAGAATACATGCATGTTCGAACGACTGTATCTTGTATCGTAAAGAGTATGCAAATATACATGTATGTCCGGTGTGCAACGCATCCCGATACAAATGTAACAATCAATGAGATGATGACGAGGGAACAAAGGTGAAGAAAGGATCTCCTGCTAAGGTAGCATGGTATTTTCCTATAATTCCCCATTTGAAAAGATTTTTTGCAAATCCAAAGGAGCCAAAACTGCTGCGTTGGCACTCGGAGGAGCGCAAGAAGGATGGAATGCTAAGACACCTTGTTGATTCCGCCCAGTGGAGAAACATCGATGGAGTTTTGCAAACTTTGGTGCAGAACCAAGGAATATAAGGTTTGGACTGAGTACAGATGGAATGAATCCTTTCAGTAGCATGAGCAGCCGACATAGCACATGGCCCGTGACTCTGCATCTATAACCTTCCTCTTTGGTTGTGTATGAAGCGAAAGTATATTTTGCTGTCAATACTTATCCAAGGGCCAAAGCAACCTGGGAATGATATTGATGTATACCTAGCACCGTTGGTGGAAGATCTAAAAGTACTGTGGAATGAAGGGATACAAGTATGGGATGCATACAAACGAGAGAAATTCACTTTGCGCTCCTTATTGTTCTGCACCATAAATGATTGTCCTGCCCTTGCTAACCTATCGGGCCAGAGTACAAAAGGTGCCAAAGCTTGTACTCACTGTTTAGATGGTATCGAGAGTGTGTAGCTGAAACACTCACGCAAAACTGCCTACATGCGTCATCGCCGGTTCCTTCGGAGGGCTCACCCATACCGCAAGATGAAGAAATAATTTGATGGAGAGAAGGAAGACGGTTCAACTCCAAGGCATTTAAAGGGAAAAGAGGTTTATAATATGGTGAAGAATTTAGATGTTGTCCTCGGAAAGGGACGTAAATTGATGGCTCATGAGAAGAACACCTGGAAGAAGAGATTAATATTTTGGGACTTACCTTATTGGGAGTACCTAGATGTTCGACACTGCATCGACGTCATGCACGTAGAAAAGAATGTATGTGACAGCTTGATTGGTCTCTTACTGAACATTCGTGATAAAACAAAGAATAGTGTCAACGCACGGCTTGACTTGGCTGATATGGATATCAGTCCTAAGTTAGCAACGACATGCACTGATAATGGACGAACGTACCTTCCCCCTGCGTGTTACACTCTGTCCAAGGCTGAGAAAACAGAACTGTGCCAGTACTTGCATGGTGTCAAAGTTCCATCTGGTTACTCCGGCAACGTGAAGAAACTTGTTTCGATGCAAGATTTGAAGTTAAATGGCATGAAGTCTCATGATTGTCATGTGCTGATGACATAGATGCTCCCTATTACAATTAGAAATATTTTGCCGATCAAAGTCTGAGAGACAATCATGAGGCTATGTTATTTCTTTAACACAATTGCTCAGAAGGTCATCGATCTCGAAGGACTAAATGCTCTACAGGACGAGGTGGTGATGACTCTATGTCATCTTGAAATATATTTCCCTCCTTCGTTTTTCGATATCATGGTCCATCTCATTGTTCACGTTGTGTGGGAGATAAAAATGTGCGGGCTCGTATTCCTACGTAGCATGTACCCATTTGAGAGGTTCATGGGAATTATCAAGTCCTACGTACGAAATCGATCTCGGCCGGAGGGCAGCATCGTCGAAGGTTATGCAAGTGAAGAGGTCATTGAGTTTTGTGTCGATTATATGGCTCAGATTCAACCGATAGGTGTGCCACAATCTCGTCATGAGGGGAGGCTGAAGGGTATCGGAACTATCGGAAGAAAAGCAATCACTCCAGATATGTATTATCACAGACAGTTCTCAGTTTAGAACCGTCTGTGATATGTATACTATCACAGACGGTTCTGTGTTTAGAACCGTCTGTGATATTTATTATCACAAACGGTTCTATGGTTAGAACCATTTGTGATATTGATATCACAGACGGTTCTGAACTAGAACCGTCTGTAATAAGCCTCCTATAAATATCCCAGGCTAGGGTTTTTCGCGTATGCTGCAGTTATAGATCTACTTTTCGTCTCGCCACTCTCCCGATCTAGCCCTTCTCACGTCCACACTGTCGCCGCCGTCGCCGCGGACCTCTGTCCCCTGTCGCCGTCGATCTGAGCCCACGCCATGGCTGCTGCCTCCTCGGAACTCCGTCCACGCCGCCGTCACCGCCGCCTCCTCGGACGAAGCCGTCGCCGCCTCCTCGCACGAAGCTGTCGCCGCCGCCTCCTCGGACGAAGCCGTCGCCGCTGCCGCCTTCTCCTCTGTCGCCGCCTCCTCGGACGATATCAAAACCCTAAGGTGCGCCACCACCATTCCTCCTCAGATTTTTGGCATTGTTACTGCTGTGCTCATATTGTTCTTCAGATTATGCTGTATATGCTTTTCGGCATTGTTATGTATATGCTTTTCGGCATTGTTATGTATATGCTTTTGCATTTCATATTCAGATTTTCAGCATTGTTATGTATATGCTTTTGCATTCATGTATTTCAATTAAATATGGTTAGTTGCTTTCGCATATGTATATATATGTTGCTAAATCTTACTGTTATGTATATGCATATGTATATATATATTGCTAATGAACATAGATATGTATATGTATACTTGAATATGTGTATATAAGTATGTGCTTATATCGCACTATTTACGTATATAAGTATGTGCTTATACCGCACTATTTACGTATATGCTACATTGTGCTTACTTTTATGAGAAGGCCAACATGTCATCTTCAACATCATCGCCGGATGCATCCACTCCAAAATCAAAACGCCAAGGAAGAGGGCTATCAAAAAAGCTTGAGGCCCGATTTACCATCACAGCGGTCGATGGATCTGGGACCCCTCTCCTTCCTCACCGAGTACTAAGCGCATTCCAAAAAATGATCGGAATAGTTGCACGAGAACGAATTGAGATCACATTCGATTCGTGGAAGAGTGTACCGGGGACTCAGAAATGTGAGGTGCTGACAGAAATTTTGGCATCGTTCGAGATCCCAGAAGAACACTAAGACGCCGTGCAACGACAAGCCTTGCTAGCGGCGTGCAAAGCATGGAAGAGCTTCAAGAGCATGCTTGTCAAGAACTACGTGGAGAAGGATGAAATACCTTTTCATAAATACCCATTCCTGGAACCACAATGGGAAGAGTTCAAGGCGATGAAGACGACTGAAGAATTCAAAAGTGCAAGTGCGGGGCACAAGGCCCTCGAGGCAAAAAAAACACACCCCCACAGACTTGGCACAGCTGGATATGCAGGTAAAATCCTGCAGTGGAGGAGGGAGGACGAACAGGCAATCCTGCAGGACACCGCCTCGCCATTTGCTAATATCCCGGATGACCACGCTCGAAATTGGATTAGAGCAAGGTCATCTACAACGACATCGGGGGACGTCTCCTTTCGAAACCCTGCAGACTAGGAAGTGTCTCACCGCCTAGTAAGATATCGATCGAACTACGTAGCTTGTAATTACTCCAACTTCATAAGAAGTGAAATGATATGTCGTGTTCTTGCAGGAAGAGCTGAGTGTTGAATCTTCCCAGGGATTATTCCAGGGAACAAGGGAGAAAGGTATACTCTCCGCGGCCCTGGGAAACAAGGAGCACCCAGGTCGTACGAGAGGCCTTGGGCTTTACGTTCCTTGGAAACATGGTTTCCAAGATGACTCTGAATTGTACCGAAGTAGGAAGAGAACCAAAGCCGAGCATGAGGCACGGCTACGAGAAGAGATCAGGCATCTCTTAGAGAGGAGCTGGCTGATAAAGTCAGAGATGAGATGCGGAGATTTACCAAAAATCACCAGGCCGCCGCCGCCGCTCCTGTGCTAGCTAGCCCGCCCAACCGTCCAAGTAGTTGCGCTTCCAATCCTACGACGGAGAACAAAGCTAGATTTCCTGTGGATGACATCCTGGTAATAATTATTATCTCTGAAATGCTCGATTCGTTGATAGGCCTATTAAGTAGAGTAGCTAATTTTGTATTGTTATGTAGGAGCTTACGAAGTGCAATCTCCAAGTGAGATATGCCTCAGTTGCCTTGTGCGCTGCTTGGGGCCTAGCATATCCGTCTACTCAAGGGGTCATGGTGCACCGTGAAGTTTTAGTGCCAGGCTTCGGAAAAGTGTCAATGGATGGTGTACACACCAATTTCGAGGTCGTCCCGCTACCGAAGCCCCCCAACGTCGAGCTCGTGACTCTAGGGCAAGCCATTGGAACCTTCATCCAGTGGCCCAAAAGCGATATCTGCCTGGAGGCTTCTTCACCGGCGGCAGGTCCACAAGGGCAATCTGAACCAGATTAGCTACATGCACTAGTGTTATCTCCACAAAGGCAATCTGGATCAGATCAGCTACCTGCACCAGTGTCATGTTCACAGGCGTTATTCCCGGTGTAGGAACTTATTCTACCAGTGCTACCTATACAGTCGACCTATAGCCGAGGCAACAAGGGCAGCAAGGGCAAAGCAAAGAAGACTGATGATGATATCTCGTACCTGCCATTGGCCCACAAATTCGTGCTTAGCGAGCCACTGGTAACGCGCCTCGAAACCCTACCAATTAGCTGCCTGCAATTACACACGTGGTACATGGAGCAGTCCAATAAGCCAGAGGGAGAACAACGCTCCGGTATCACTGTCAAATTCGGGCCGGAGCATTTAGAGCACAATATTCATGATTGTGTCTTCGTGGTCACCTTCGACGACTTATTTGATCTTTTCACGCTCAACGCTCTCGACGCCTCGCTCATTCGATGCTGGACGCTGTAAGTGTGTACAATCACAGTCTTCGTTCATGTCATACCGATAAATGTCATATATAATTTGTTGCTTTCGTGTGTATATATATAGACACATGGTGACTAAAGCAAGATCATCGAAATCATCGGTGGGTTTTTTGGACCCACACTTTGTCGCCAAGCATACCATCGACGAGGATACACCCTTCGTCGAGAGGTACATTGCATCAGCACTGGTGGCTTACCGCTAAAAGGAATATGTGCTGATGCCCTACAATCAGGAGTATCATTGGATTTTAATAATAATTGTACCAAAATGGAACAAGGCAATATACCTTGATTCCCTAAGTACGAATAAAAAGGACTACACAGTTATCAGCCAAGTAATCGATAAGTAAGTATATTTTATCCGTACATACATATATTGTACTCTTTCCTTCCTAATGACTAAGGTCAACTTTTTCGGATCACGTAGAGCATTCGCGATGTACGTTGCAAAGGCAGGTGTCTCGACGCAAGGGGCCAAAGGCCTCATACATGATCGAAAATTTAAGTTATTCGCTGTTACACATTAATTAATCCTATGCAACAGTTGGTAGTAATGCCTCTCGAATTAACACATTCCACTTTTTGCAGTGCCACCAGCAGTCGCCGGGCAATACATGTGGATTCTACGTTTGCTACCATATGGACCTACTCCTCGAGGATCACCAATTCTAAGGTTTGTCAATCTTCCCATAATTACTTCATACTTATGAGGTTATATATATATATATATATATATATATATATATATATATATATATATATATATATATATATATATATATATATATATATATATATGCACATTGATATTCCTATTGACAGGATGCGTCCATCTCGTCAACTACATTGAAACAGCCCGACCTTTCACAAATTCGAGGAGAGTTGGTGTACTTTTTAGTGGCTAACATCATAAAATCAGCTGAAGAGTTCTACAATGCAGAATGATTTTTATTGCTCTTATCACTCCAGAATCGAGGTCTCGCGAAAGGAACAGATCCATAATCAACGAACTTGTCAGCTGCACAAGCAATACTTGAATGGCAATCATGCACCATCCAAGTATAGCTTGTGCAGCCTGACAAGTTCGTTGATTATGGATCTGTTCCTTTCTCAAGACCTCGATTCCGGTGTGATAGAGCAATAAAAAAATGCAATGTTACCATCTGAGTGCAAATGCAATGTACATCTTTTGTAATTGTGTATTTCTTAATGGCTATTTTATTTCATTTCAATTAATGGATTTGCGAAATGGATGCTTTATGTTTGTGAAATGAAGTGCGATGTGAATTGGATGTTTTATGTTTGTGAAATGAATTGAGATGTGAATTGTATGTATACATGTACATGTTGATCTGCTTGTTTCAGAGGGCATGGCTAGCATTTCCTGAGGCTAGCCAATAAACAGAAAGAGATTTAGGGGTAAAAAAGAATATCACAGACATTTTTTAACTAAAACCGTCTGTGATAGGTGATAATCACAGACGGTTTTTAGTTAAAAACCGTCTGTGAAATATCAATATCATAGACGGTTTTTAACTGAAAACCATCTGTGATATTTACATCACAGACGGTTCGAAAACCATCTGTGATAACCTTCGATTATCACTGACCCATAAATTCAGACGGTTCAGAAAACCGTCTGTGATGACTTTTTTGAACCGTCTGTGATGATGATTTCTGTAGTAGTGAGCGGCTCCAGCCGCATGCCACCGCACAGCGCCGGCAAGCCGCCGACTGTACCAACATCAGCGCTGACGGTCGGCTTCGGGCGGCTAACCGACTCTGGGCGCTTCATTAGCTACTCACGCGATGACCTGGACTTGGAGATCAGCAGCGTCGACTTGCAGGACTACCATGTCCACATCCCCATGACGCCGGACAACCAGCCCATGGACGACGCCACCAAGGCCAAAAAGGAGTACGTCTCTAACTCCCTCTTCACCGGCGGCTTCAACAGCGTCACCCGTGCCCGCGTCATGGACAAGGGCTCTGACTCCGACATAGGTCGCCCTGACCCCAAGGGCTCCACCTGCATGGTCCAAGGCTACGACTGCAAGATCATGCGCAACGGCCGCGGCGACGACATCCTCCCCTGCGAGTGCGACTTCAAGATCTGCGTCAACTGCTTCACTGACGCCGCCAAGGCCAGCGGCAGTGTCTGCCCTGGGTGCAAAGAGCCTTACAAGCACACCGAGTGGGAGGAGGTCATATCTGTTGGAAAGTCTTACGACCTCCCCAGGATCTTGTACGACCTGTTAGAGTCATTTACGACCGGTTAAAGTCGTGTTCGACCAGTTCTGAAGACTTTCGACCGCTAATCACTCGGTTACAATCGGTTCTGTTGCCTTCCGAGTGCTTCCGATTGCTTTCTGTGGTCGTTCGACCACTTCGCCGCTCGTACGATCACTTCGCTTGAAACGTCGTGATCGCAGCCTTCTACGACCACGCAGTGATGCTGGCAATCATTGTTTACCATGGTGAAAGACTTCCTCGATCACGTTCACTTCTCTTCTACGTGGTCGGAGTCACTTCCGACCACGTTCTGTCTTCTCGGCACGGTCACAGCTCCTTACGAGCACTTACGCTGTGGTCGTAGCCTTCTGAGTGTGACCGAACTCCTTCAACGTGGTCGTAGTCTTCTCAACCATGTTCAGTGATTTTACAACGTGGTCATAAAAATCACTGTTCCTTTGCCGTGATCGTAGCACCTCTCTCACACCTCCAACTTTGCCTTGTCGTGGTCGTAGGCGCCTCTCGATCACGCCCGCTGGGACTTTGCCGTGGTCGTAAGCAGGGTCGGTCCTGAGATTTTAAGGACCCAGGGCGAAACTAGAAATAGGGGCCCTAATATAAATACTAAATATAAATCTACATACACACATATATATATATATCTAATTTTACCAACAAACACTTAAAATGCGTTATGTATTAAAGAAAATTCATATCAAAGAGTTCATAGATATTATCTTAAAAATTCATATCTTTGGCAATGATCATACTCAAAGCAAACCCTTCATTCTATATATAAGTATTAAAGTATTTAACTATGCCTTCTATTTGTTGCATGTATATACTCTACATAGTATATGGGGGGCCTCTAGATTTTAGGGGCCCGGGGCGGCCGCCCCTCTTGCCCCCCCTCAGGGCCGGCCCTGGTCGTAAGCCCTTCCGACCACGTTTGCTGTGGTCGAAAGTTGCTTTGACCACGTCTTGCGTGATCACACGACAATGCTCAGGGATTGCTCTTTTCTCAACTTTATTTCTCGCAATTGCTTTGCGTCTTACTCTTTTCTTGGCTTGGTACAACTCTGGTTACACGACTCCTCTTTTATACCCTCAACTACGACTTATACTCGGCTTCCCAACTACAAGTGCAACTCGTCTATGACTTCGATTACCGATTACAACTCCAATACGACTTCGATTACAACTGTGATTCCGGTCTAACCGGACCAGTCTTCGACTACGACTTCTAAAACAAGATTATTTCTAACAATATCAGCCTCCAGCAATGAGGTGACACGGGCACTGTCACTGCCCCATGGACCAGGGGCCAAGATGGAGAGGCGCCTTTCGCTGGCGAAGCAGACGACGATGAGCCACCACCAGTCTGGTGAGTTTGATCATAACCGGTAGCTCTTCGAGACCAAGGGGACCTATGGCTATGGTAATGCCATTTGGCCGGAGGACAACGTGGACGATGACGGTGGAAGCGGAGTGCCAGGGCATCCCAAGGAGCTCATGGCTAAACCATGGCGGCCGCTCACCCGCAAGCTCAAGATTTCAGCTGATGTTATCAGTCCTTACAGGTGCCATCTTACTCCGAAAAACCAGTGCCATTACTGTTACCTGTGAACAATTGTATATAGGGGTTAATGCCTAACCAAGAGATAAACACGCTTGCTTACCCACCATGCGAATGGCTAATCAATTCTGCATCAATCTAGACCAGCTGCAAGATGCATCGATCGGCAGTACATTTGCACCCTCCTCTCATTGGGCCCTGTCCTAATAACACGGATAGGACAAAATTATCACCGTGCCCAGTTGTTCAAAATGATTAGAGCCAGTTGTTGAAAATCTTCAATATTCAAGTAAATTAAGTCTAGCAAAGAGAAATGCTGGAAGCAAGCCCAGTAAATGACCCTACTATACCAATTGACTTCACTATCTTTCAAATGGTACTGTAACCATACTATAGAGCGATCTTGTACATTTCCGTCAAAGACCATTAAAATGCGTGCATTAACACGTAACTACACCAAAATTCACGTATAACTTTCGAAAAGAAATACTGAGATTCCAAACTTGCTAGTCTACTAGATATTGTTAGCTGCATATATTATTCGTGCAGTTTTTCGGTTAGATATACACCGCCAACATTTTATTAATAAATGACAAAAAAATATTGTTGCATTGCCACTTTGTAATACCTTCATCTTTGTTCGAGCTGTCAGAGTTGTTCCTTGCTCGCAGGCTCCTTGTCCTGATCCGCTTGGTTGCACTGGCCGGCCTTCTTCCTCATGTGGCGAATCAAGCACCAAAATGAAGATGCCATCTGGCTCTGGGGAATGTCAATTGTTTGTGAGCTCTGGTTTGCATTTTCATGGGTCTTGGACCAGCTTCCAAAGCTTTGCCCTGTCAACCGTGCTACAGACCTCTCTGTGTTGAAAGAAAAGTTTGAGACGTCAACACCTAACAATCCAACAGGCAAATCTGATCGTCCTGGAATTGATATCCAGAACCCCCAATACCCCGCGGCTTCCCTGCCCGCGCAGGAGGCCACGTCACCGTTTCCCCGCCCGCGCGCGCCCCCCGGCCGGCGCGTGGCGGGGCATTTCCCGTACGGCCGGAGGAGGTAGTTTCCTCCGGTTTTGTGGAAATTACGTATAGGTCCTTTTTTCTCGCGAAAAGGTCCCTGCAAGTTTTTTCCCCAAAAAATTTTTTTGATTGCGCCCCGCAGGTTCCCGAAATTACGTATAGGCCCTTATTTACTTACAAACAGGTCCTTACAAGTCCTCGATTTTTTTCAAAAAAACCCTTTAGCTTTCTCGAAATTGCGTACGTCCCTCGATTTTTTAAAAAAAAACCCTCACGAATTATCGCCTCTTTTACTTCGGTACACACGGTGGCTGGCGCGGCGTGTCGCCGCGCCTATGAGGCTAGTATATCACAGGTTATGCTGAAGCCACCAAGTGACATGCCAATCAACGAAAAGTCACCTCTTGACTTTTCAGGAGTGGATACACGACTTCCAATGCTGGTGTATATGTCAGGAGAGAAGCGCCCGGGATATGATCACAACAAGAAAGCAGGTGCCATGAATGCGTTCGTTCGTGCATCAGCCATCATGTCTAATGGTCCCTTCATTCTTAACCTGGACTGTGATCAGTACGTCTACAACTCAAAGGCCTTGAGGGAGGGCATGTGATTCATGATGGATCGTGGCGGTGACCGCCTCTGCTATGTGCAGTTCCCTCAGCGGTTTGAAGGCACCTTCTGATCGTTATGCCAACCACAATACTGTTTTCTTCGATGTCAACATGCGTGCGTGCTCTTGATGGTCTGCAAGGACCGGTGTACGTTGGTACCGGATGCCTTTTTCGTCGAATTGCCCTTTATGGCTTTGATCCACCTCGTTCCAAGGATCACAGCCCAGGATTCTTCAGCTGCTGCCTCCCACGACGCGACGCCGCAAGGCATCTGCTTCCAATGCCAACCCGGTGGAGACAATGGCTCTCCGTATGGGTGATTTTGAGTTTGGAAATTCGAGCTTTCTGATTGACTCCATCCTGGTAGCAGAGTTCCAAGGAAGGCCCTTGGCTGACCATCCATCTGTCAAGAATGGGCGTCCACCTGGTGCCCAAACAATTCCACGTGAAATGCTTGATGCATCCATCGAGGCAGAAGTGATCTGCGTGGTCTCATGCTGGTATGAGGAGAAGACAGAGTGGGGGACACGCGTGGGGTGGATCCACGGGTCTGTCACTGAGGACGTTGTGACAGGGTACCGTATGCATAATCGTGGATGGAAGTCAGTGTATTGTGTCACACAGCGCGATGCCTATTAATCTCACAGACCGTCTTCACCAGGTGCTTCGATGGGCCACTGGTTCTGTCGAGATTTTTTTTCTCCCGCAATAATGCACTGTTCGCCAGCTCCAAAATGAAGGTTCTGCTCTATGCACTCCTCAAGAATTGCTATCCCCTATTAACATAGATTCCTCATTAAAAATATGACCAAACGTTTCTGTTTCAACAGGTACTACAAAGGATTGCGTACCTCAATGTTGGCATTTATCCCTTCACATCCATCTTCCTCATTGTCTACTGCTTCCTTCCAGCACTCTCCCTCTTCTCAGGGCAGTTCATTGTGCAAACACTCAGTGTCACCTTCCTGACATACCTACTTGTTATCACCGCCACACTTTGCCTCCTGGCCATGTTGGAGATCAAGTGATCTGGGATTGCACTCGAAGAGTGGTGGTGAAATGAACAATTCTGCCTCATTGGTGGAACTAGTGCTCACCTGGCTGCAATGCTGCAAGGTCTACTGAAAGCTATTGCAGGGATTGAGATTTCATTCACACTCACATCAAAGCAGGTGGGTGATGATGTGGAGGATGAATTTGCAGAACTCTACATAGTAAAGTGGACTTCATTAATGATACCTCCCATCACCATCATCATGATCAACCTTGTTGCCATTGCTGTTGGATTCAGCCGCACGATTTACAGCACAATCCCGCAATGGAGCAAGCTTCTTGATGGAGTGTTTTTTAGCTTCTGGGTGCTTGCCCATTTATATCCATTTGCAAAGGGGCTCATGGGTAGGAGAGGCAGGACACCCACCATTGTGTATGTCTGGTCTGGACTAGTTGCCATCACTATCTCATTGCTCTGGATTGCAATCAAGCCTCCATCGGCAGCTGCCAACTCACAGTTTGGCGGGTCGTTCTCTTTCCCTTGACCCAAGTTATGTTGGAACCTTATAGCTCTTACTCAGTTGATATATTAAATTGCTGAAGATAACATTACAGAATTTGGGCTCTGCAGCAGACCTAAAGAACATCCTATGAACCAGTCTGCTTACATGATGGGTTAATCTGCAGTTAAGTCCAGACCAAGTTCGTCAGAGAGAGTTGGAATAGGATATACCTATTATATTAAAGGATGGATCAGTGTTTTTGGTTCTTTCTTATTTTTTTTATTTGTTTAGAGCTTGCTCTCAGTTGGATCGTGTGCCTACACCGAAAAAGAAGACATGCAAACAACCAACAGGTGTAATGTGTTGCTAGTATGTTAATAATGTTACATCACACAATTTTCTCCCATTTGAGCTGCATGCCATTCTTTAGTCACAGGTCTTTATTTTGTTTTTTGAGAAAATATGGTTGTCATGAAGATAATCTAGAGGGCATAGCTGACATTTGCAGGTACCATCTGACCTACAGATTACAGAATACAACTTCCTACATTTCGAAGTCAAGCTAACCACTCCTAGTTATCAATATGACTGATTTCATAGAAGCAGAAGTAACTAGCAATAGCAGTTATATAGAAATGACATGACAGTTTTATTTCTCATAAGACAAATTTTGTGCCAAAATAAATAAAAATGTACCATTTGCTTAAGAAATAATAAAATAATAGTAGAAAAATAACTTAATCAACACAATTAATTTAAAACAAAAACAGATTGGGAAATTCCTGGATAGATATACAAAGTTGCAAATATTTGCACCACTATGGCGCTATCTAAAGAAGTATGATACTGTGTGCTCAGTAATGCTGTAATCTCGAGAGAATGCATACGAGTGCAATTTAGAGCAGCTTCAAGCCAAAAAAACAGTAATATAATTTGTTTTTGTCTCTAAGTTGAAAAATGCTATACAGAAACATCTAAAGTGTACCTGCAGTTGCATCTGTTATGAATATTGTGCATATATTCATGAGGCCCAAGGGGCAATATATATAGAGATACAAGGGGGATATACAGAAGGAATACAAGGCATATTAGGAAACAAATAACAGTCCTAATCTCTTTCCTATTCTATCCTTAACACACCCCCCCCTCAAACTCATGGTGGATCACACACACTGAGTTTGGAGAGAAAATACAAATGTTGGGCCCTAGTCTGTGGCTTCGTGAAGAAGTCAGCAATCTGTAACTCTAAGGACGCAAACTGAAGAGCAAGTACACCCTCCTGCACCTGAGAGCGAGTGTATGAAGCATCCACACCAATGTGCTTGGTGAGCTCATGCTTCACTGGATCTCGAGCAATGCTGATAGCTCCTGTACTGTCAGTCATAAGAGTAGTAGGTCCCCTCACAGGTACGCCAAAGTCTGCAAGTAACCATCTCAACCAAGTAATCTCTGTTGTCACAGCTGCCATAGCTCTCAACTCAGCCTCTGCACTCGAACGGGAAACTGCAGTCTGCTTCTTTGTCTTCCAGGCAATCAGGGAGGAGCCAAGAAAAACACAGTAAGCAGAAAGAGAACGACGATCAGAAGGATCACTAGCCCAGGTCGCATCAGAGTACGCCTGAAGCTGGAGTGAGGTGGAGCTAGGGAAAAACAAGCGACGAGAGATGGTCCCACGCAAGTAGCGAAGAACACGAAGAAGATGACTGTAGTGAAGATGAGTAGGACAAGCCATGAACTGACTCAAGATATGGACAGCATGAGCAATATCAGGACGAGTGCTCACAAGATATACCAAACTGTCAACAAGATGGTGATACCGAGTAGGATCCTCAAGCGGATCACCATCAGTAGCACAAAGCTGAAGAGAGAGCTCCATAGGAGTCTCAGCAGTGCGAGTATCAGTCAGACCAGATCGATCAAGAAGATCCTGGATATACTTCTGTTGGGAGAGGTAGTAACCCTCAGGCGTGACAGAAACCTCAATCCCAAGAAAGTATGTAAGCAAGCCAAGATCAGTCATCAGGAACTGCTCACTGAGATGCTTCTTCACATATGCAATGAACGAGGGATCGTCACCAGTAATGAGCATATCATCCACATATAGAAGAAGCAGTGTCCTACCCCGAGGTGAGACATGAATAAATAGAGCAGGATCATGGGCACTGACAGTGAAACCGACATCGGTGATCACTGAGGTAAAATGCGCAAACCAGGCACGAGGGGCCTGTTTGAGACCATAAAGAGCACGACGAAGACGACAGACATGACCAGCTGGAACAGAATACCCGGGTGATGGCTGCATGTAAACCTCCTCATGCAAGACACCATTAAGAAAGGCATTCTTAACATCCAGCTGAGAGATAGACCACCGGCGAACAGAAGCAACCGCAACAAGAGTGCGAACAGTGGTCATATGAGCAACAGGAGCAAATGTCTCATCGTAATCTCGACCATACTCCTGCTGAAAACCACGAGCCACAAGACGAGCCTTGCAGCGCTCGATAGTACCGTCAGACCTGGTCTTAATCTTGTACACCCACTTGCACGTGATAGGACGAGCGTGCACAGGTGTCGGGACAATATCCCAAGTCTCCGTACGACGAAGCGCATCAAGCTCCTCTGCCATAGCTAGCTGCCACTCATAATGAGAAGCAGCCTCACGATAAGAACTAGGCTCAGTGACAGAGAGAGCATGAGCTGTCGAAGTAAAACCAAGACGATCACGAGGCCGAATGGATGCCCGGTCACGAAGGGCGTAACGAGGAGCATCATCAGATGAATCAGATGTCGGTGTTGGCAAAAGACCAGGAGAGGGATCTAGTGAAGGACGAGGACGTCTGGAATAGTGCACCCCAGAGAAACGAGACGGTGGTGCCATAGGAGCAGGAGGCAGTGCTGCAGGAGGCAACATAGAAGGTGAAGGTACCGAAGGTGGGGAAAGGGGGGAAATGGGTGAGGAGTCAGGGAGAGACAACCATGAGATCGTCTCGATGGTGGAAGTAGTGGGAGGAGTCGAATCTCAATAGAAGAAAGGATGAGATTCGTCAAAGACAACATCTCGTGAGATCCTAATCCGTCGAGTAGAAGGATCATAGCAACGATAACCCTTATGCTCAGAACTGTACCCAAGAAACACACACTCGACTAACTGGGCTGTCAGTTTAGTGCGCTCACGAGGTGGTAGCAGGACAAAACAGGTGCAGCCAAAAACACGAAGGTGATCGTACTGGGGGGCTCTAGAGTAGAGACGCTCTATAGGACTGACATCCTTAAGAGCAGTGGAAGGCTGCATATTAATGAGATAGGCAGCCGTAGAAACAGCCTCAGCCCAGAACTGTGGTGGAACGTGAGAAGCAAGAAGAAGGGTGCGAGCAGTCTCAATCAGATGACGATGCTTGCGTTCAGCAACCCCATTCTGAGCATGGGCACCAGGGCAAGAAGACTGGTAAAGAGTGCCCTGCTCAGAAAGAAATTGTCTGAACGCACTAGAACAATACTCACCAGCAGAATCACAACGAAAGGTACGAATAGAGGACTCAAACTGAGTACAAACCATCATGGCAAAGCTACGATAGATCGCAAGAAACTGACCATGATTAGACATAGGGAAAAGCCAAGTAAAACGGGAATAGTCATCAATGAAAATAACATAGAATTTATGCCCGCCTTTAGAGATAATAGGCGCAGGTCCCCATACATCTGAATGAACTAAATCAAAAGGACGAGAAGACAATGACTCACTAGAATGATAAGGAAGTTGTAGCTGCTTGCCCAGCTTACAACCTCGACAAAACATGGACATGTCAACAGTAACACGTCCAAGGACACCCTGACGAACTAATGACGAAAGACGAGACCCACACAGGTGACCTAAACGGTGATGCCACTGCGCAAAAACTCCAGAGGTGGTGGCAGCAGTGGCAGTGGAGGTAGACGTGGTAGGAGCAGCTGAAACGGACGGAAGATGAAGACGGTCGAGAATGTAGAGACCCTGACGATCCCTACGGCGCCAGCCAGTCCCAAGTATCGTCCCTGTCTATCGATCCTGAATGAAACAGGTGTGAGAGTCAAAACCAACCCTACAACCAAGGTCAGTGAGCTGTCCCACTGAAAGAAGCTGCATGGTTAGTTGGGAAACATAAGAAACAGCTGGAACAGAAAAATCAGTGGACAAAAGAGTGCCCTGACAGCTAACAGATAAGGAAGTACCATCAGCAGTTTGAACAGAGATAGGGAGAGCAGGAGGTCCTACTGAAGTGAGAGATGTGGAATTTGGTGTCATGTGGAAAGAGGCACCAGAATCTAGAACCCAAGAGATACCTGGGGAGACGTCTGAGCGAGACTAGCAGAACCCGCTGAGCTGTGAGAGAGCTGCTGAAGAAGAGCCTGGCAAAGCTGCTGAACAGAGTCACCTCGCTGAGATCCTGATGAGCTGGTATGTCCTCCTGTGGAGGAAGGGCCTCCCTGCCCCCCTTGGATCGTCCATCTCCACGCGCCTTATTCCGCTTTTTTCGCACCGCACAACGCTGGTAGTCATGCCCGAAGTTCTTGCAGTAGTTGCATTGAACTCCAGTTGGTGCAAAGGCAGGAGCAGCAACAGGCACCTGGGAAGGAACCGTAGTCGTAGCAGGAACCGTCGATGTAGTCGAAGAAGGAGCAACAAGCACAGTCGGAACGGACTGTGCTGCTAGCCCGAGACGAAGCTCCTCAGCCCGAAGTGTCGAAAGAGCCTCGGTGACAGTCGGTCGGGCGAGCGGCTCAGCAGCTGAGCTCTGACAGGCTCAAACTCTGGGCGAAGACGGCAGACGAAATCATAAAGACGAAGACGATCATGATCCGCCTTTTGAACTTTGTGGCACTCCTGGCACAGTGGAGAAGCCAGCTCATCTATCTGGCGCCAGAGACTAGCCAGAGCTCGGAAGAAGTCGTCGACGGAAGAATCTCCCTGGCGAAGCGTCTCCAACTCACGCTGAAGCGAAAAGAACTGAGCATCACTGCTCTGCTGATATTGCTCACGCAAGTACTCCCAGATCTGTCGAGTAGATCGCAGACCAACAATATCTGGCTGAATGGAGTCGTCAACGCTGACCACCAGGATGGCACGAACACGGGCCTCATCAGCACACCAGCGCTCGAAAGCGTCAATGGCATACTGAAAGGCCTCATCAGCAGCGTCAGCAGCAGCAGCATCAGCCTCTGCCTTCTTCTTAGCAGCATCATCTGCTCCAGGAGGTGCAGAAGTAGACTGCCTAGGAGGAGGCTGAACCGGCGGTGGCGGAGAAGGACGGGCACTGGTAATATGTCCCCAAAGACGGAGACCATCAAGCGTGATCTCCATGAGGGAAGACCATAACCTGTAGTTCGTTCCATGGAGCTTTGTTCCCGAGAATGGGATTGCAGCGGATGGAACGGAAGCCATTGGTAGGCGACGCTGGACGGCGCGGCGACCAAGGCAACGAAGTCTAACAGGCGGCGCTGGACGGCGCGGCGGTTAGAACAACGTTTTTTTTTGCTTTTTTTTTGCTTTTTTTAACTATATAAGCCGATCACTCCACTGGCTGTGAGCCAGCAGAGAGCTGCAACCCACAGATGGAGCTGCGGCCGGAGGAGATGCGACGGCGGCCGGCGACCCGGCGCGGCCGGAGAAGCAGACGACGGCGGCGGCGGCAGCCCGACGCGGCCGACGGAGCGGGCAATGGCAGCGGCGGCCCAGCTCGACTGGTGGAGCGCGTGACGACGGCGGCGGCCCGGCTCGGCTGGTGACCCGGCGCAGGCGGCAGGCAGCGGCGGCCCGGCGTCAGATCCGGCAGCGGCGGCGTCAGATCTGATGGCGGCGACGTCGGATCTTGTAGCGGCAGTGGCGGCTCAAGACGATCCGGGCGGCGGCGGCGTCAGATCTGATGGTGTCGATGGCGGCGGCGGCCCAGTCGACGGCGGTGGCGGCTCAGATCGGTGACGGCGGCGGCGGCCCAGTCAGGGCAGCGGCTCAGAGGCAGCCGAAGAGAAAAAAAACTAGGTCAGAGCCCTAACCCTAACCTAGGCTCTGATACCATGTTATGAATATTGTGCATATATTAATGAGGCCCAAGGGGCAATATATATAGAGATACAAGGGGGATATACAAAAGGAATACAAGGCATATTAGGAAACAAATAACAGTCCTA
This sequence comes from Dendrocalamus latiflorus, assembly GCA_017311315.1. NCBI lineage: Eukaryota > Viridiplantae > Streptophyta > Magnoliopsida > Poales > Poaceae > Dendrocalamus > Dendrocalamus latiflorus. The sequence goes on from CM029658.1 coordinate 255,530, forward strand.
ATCCTAACCTATTCTATCCTTAACAGCATCAAGTCCATGGGACATATGGCAAAATCATTTGAAGTGTATGCCTCTTCAAATACACTTCCTTATTGGTGAATAGCGGCATTGTATCATGGAAAGATCCAATATTTACAATATCAGACAGGTTCATTTTCTGTGTTAAATCAAACTGCACATATGCCTCTGCATTACAAGGGACCGCCTACCTGTATCAGAGTAAAACCAAATTATTAAGCACAGTTCCTTAAAAATTATTATCATCAATTGCTCTTTTAGCAGTAGAGCTTCAGATAGCTCTGAACTACCATGGAAAAGATAAGACAGAACCAGCATGGTCTTATTATAGAGCGAATAATTTTCAACTAGAACCAGAGATACATGCATTTTCCCACATAATCAATGGGATACTATATGAAACCACAGTCCTTCAGTTATTAAAAGTAGGCATACATGTAAATAGAATTGTATCAATCTCCGCTAGCACTTCCCCTAGTGGATGTTCCTCCAAAAGAACACCCACACAGCATAGATGGACTTAATGGCAGACAAAGTACTGAAAAAACAAAAATAAAGGAATAAGCTGTAGCCTTAGGCACATTTCTGTACCTAAACATGAAATTAAATAGTTCAGATGTTAAAGCAAGCACACATTATTGGCACTATCCTTAGGAAACAAAAGGCACCAATCAACATAATGGCAGGGGGTATTTAAAAAGTGTGTAGCTGCGAGGTAAACAACTCTTCAATAATTATGATAGTTGCTGTTGGTTGCTACAAGGAAAATGGTATGGCACCTCAGGATGGTAGAAAGTCACTGAGGATTTCACCAACCTTTAGTAGTTTGCATCTGTATGTAATTATGCATCACCAAAGTGGAGATATCTAGAAATAGCATGCTTGTTTAGTCGACAAAAAAGTGACCGTTTAGCTGAGCACACAAGCAGATATTGACTATTAAGCTAAGCATACAAGCAGATCAATAGTTGAGTCAAACGCATCACTTTCAGCAATGGTAGCATCCTCGACAATGAATGCATGGCCAATTGACTGAGAAAGTAACCAGCGAGTTTTGGTACTAAGTTTCATGCCTAGATTAAGCATTTCTCTGACCAATGTAGTAGCTGAACTAATACGCTGCAACTCATTTAAGAGCACAACTAAAATGTTGAATGAGATACTGTCCATCTGAACACCAGCACATTCCATTTCTCCTAGCAACTGCGTGACTGCATGCATATCCCTGGTTCTACAAAGTCCACGAAGCATTACATTGTATATACAAGTATTGGAAGCCATGCCTAAAAGTTTCATCTTGTCAAACAACTTGCAAGCCTCTTCAACCAAATGAGCTTGGAAAAGACCATGTAAAACAATAGTGTAGCACACAGCATCAAGTGCATAGTTTTGACGCACAGCCTCCCCGAAAATCTTTAATGCCATACGGTTTTTGCCACTTCTAACAAGACCACGGAGGATGGATGCATGAACGTAGGTGTTTGGATCAACAATACTGTGGTAGAAACTCTTTGCATGATCAATCCTTCCCAACTGACACAAACTATCCAAACATCTGACATAACTGTAGCTGTCTGGCCTGAAGCCAACATCGACCATATCAATGTAGAACTGGATGGCTTCGGATGGAAAACCGGACTTGCACAGAGCACTCAGCATAGAATTGCAGGCCACAAGATCATAAGAGATGCCTGTGCCCAGGATTAATCTAGGAAGAAGAACCATGTTATGTGACAACTGTAATACCTGAACTAAAGTCGATAGAGTGTATGCATCCGGTTTTATCCCGCTCCTATGAAGATTTAGGTAAATGTATAGGGCATAATCATATCTCCTCTCCTTCATCGTGCAGTCCATAAGAACATTATAGAAAACAAGGTCTGGGCTGCAACCGGTGGATGCCATGGATCCCAAAAGCTCATGGACCTTGTCGTGCCTCCCAGCTCGGAAGAGACCTTTGACAAGAGGTGTGTAAGTCACCACTGTAGGAGAAGAGCCAGAATCTAGCATCTTTGCCAGCATTCTACAGGCCTCATCTAGCCTTCCCTCGCGTCATATACGAGCGATGAAGCATGTACACATGGTCGAATTGAGCTGATAGCCCGAGACAAGGGTGAAAGACAGCAACTGTAGCAGCTCAGACATGGTGCCAGCCTTACTTAGGGGTGGCAACGAGCCGAGCCAAGGCTCGGCTCGTGAAAGCTTGGTGGAATGGAGGCTCGATTCGGCTCGGCTTGGTTAGGATATCAAGCTTTTTTGTGGGCTTGGTTCGGCTCGTGGTGCGGCTCAAGCCAGCTCGCGAGCCAACAGTGCCGTCGCCGGATCACTGAACACTGGGCACTGCCCCCTTGCCGCCGCCGCGCCTGTAACGAGATGAGATCTGGGGGAGGGGTCAAGCGGGAGTCCTCAGCCCACAGTGCCCCCGACCACGGCTAGCCGTCGCGCCGATCTGGCTCCGCCAGTCCGCCCAGCCGTCGCACACCGAGCGGCCGAGGGAAGCACACGGATTTACAGCAACATACCACATTCATCCAAGCTTAGCCAATAGTGAACTAGAGACAATAAGCAATCAATCCTCAGTAGAGCACAATGGACCAACCCAAAAGTATACCACCAGAGGTAGATGAGGAGAGGAGAGGCTTACCGAAGAGGGTGGCGGCTGTGTGCTACCGCCGGCCGAGCCACACCACTAGCTGCAACCGGGTACTTCCCCGGCGTACGGGCGGCGGCTAGCCGGCCTTGGCTAGCCGGGGCAGCTCGCCTCCCAACCTAAAACCTCGGGTTCGGCTCGTTTAGACCCTGAGGTTTTTTGCTGGCTCGGCTCGGCTCGTTTCATCTACGAGCCGAGCCAAGCCTCCATGAGCCCGAGCTGGTTCACGAGCCCGAGCTTTTTTGCCAGCCCTAGCCTTACTGCAACAAGCGAAAACCGATGCGAGAGAAGCGGCGCTGGGGAGAAAACCCTGCTGCAGCATGGATATGAAACAGTTGCGCACCCCTAACCAATCCCCGGCTCTGGAAAGATGAGTGACGAAGATGGCGTAGGTGAGGTAGTTGGGCGACAGCTTGTCCTGTTCCCGTAGGAGGCGCAGTGCGGCGTCGAGACGGCCTGTCCTGAGGTGGACGTCGAGGGCGACGCTGAGGGCAAAGACGCTAGGGTGGAAGCCCCATAGAGGCATTTGGTCGAACAGCTGGAGCACGAGTGGGTAGAGGCCCCCGCGCCAATAGAGCCTGAGCAAGAGCACGAAGGTGTGGGGCTTGATGGGGCAGCCGACGGCGCGAAGCTTGCGGAGGAGCGCGGGGGCAGTGCGGAGGCGGGAGGCAAGGTGGGTGGAAGTAGGCGGGGCGGCGGGCGCACTAGAGGAAGAAGGAGAGGGCGAGTGCGTCGGAGGGGCAGCGGGAGATGGCGGCGTCGACGAGGCGGGGCGAGACTAGTGGCGGCGGTTGGGGCTGGGAGGCGAACAAGTCGGTGGCGAGCGCAGCAAAGAGTGGCGGTGTCCACCTCCGCGTGGCGTGGAGCATAGAAGCAGTAGCCATGGTTGTCACGGCGACGCCAAGTTGTCCTGGCGCCAGGGAGGAGACACCGGAGAGGATCGCCTCGCCTTGGCCACCGCCAGCCCAGGTACACCGTCCGCCCCTCTCCTCTCCGGCTGCGCCGCCTCCCTCCACCTACGCCAACTTCCTCCCTCCCACTGCGCCAACTTCCTCCCGTGCTCCGGCCACCTCCCTCCAGCGGGCTCCCGCCACCGGCTTCCCACTCCAGCGTGCTCCCGCCACCGAGGGGAGGGGAGGCGACGGGGGAAGGCGGCGGCAGGGGAGGCGTCGGGGAGGGGAGGCGCCGGGGAGAGGAGGTGGCGCGCGGGGGAGGAAGTGCTGGGGTGGGGAGATTGGCACCGGGAGTGGGAGTCGGCTGTCGGGGAGACGGGAGACGCGACACGCGAGAGAGGCGGAAGAGAGCAGTATATACCGCGTAAACTTTTGACAAATTTGCTACACAAACCACATTTGGAAGAGCATATATTATTAAAATTTTTGCAAACCAGATCAATCTAGCGTACAAATTGCTATACAAAGCATGCTAGTTGAGAATTTTCCAGCATTGCTTTTTCTTGTAGGGCTCAACCAATTCAAAACTTCAGAACATTCTCACAGTATGGCACAGATCAAGAACAACAAAAAAGTTCAAACTTCCAACAGGAATTAATGCTAACTATCAGTCTATGTCACAATAGTTCTTGGTCATTCACGGTTTCTGAACCATCCATTTAGATACACTGAACCACAATTTGTGAACCAGAGCTACTCATTCATTATATCTAGCTCGTTGCTCGTGCACAGTATACTCTCCTCTCTTCTGGGTCAAGTCTCTCACAACAAAACAGAAATAACCAAAATTATAGTTCCACTTTGCTGACTCTTATGGTCACTTCATTACTGTTCATGGGTGCAACTTCGAATCTTCTTTCTCTCTCAGACTATCAGGAGTTCCTCCAGGCAAACGACCAGCTACAAAATAAAAAGACTAGCTTATGGATAGATCAGCGTGTCTTCTTGCTTGCTCTAGCACCGCTGGATTTTGATGGGCTCGCAACCAGGTAGATGAACGCTCCAACCAACGAAACAACAGACACCAGCGACCCGTACTTTGCCACAAGTCTCTGAAGATGGGTAACTTCTTAATTAGTATCTACCTCCATCATGGTAGCTCTCTTTTAGATGCATGGACTAGAAAAATTGATCCATGGAGAATTAAAGAAATAAATTACCTTAGCCTGAACAAAATACGACGATAGCGAATCCAGATTTCCACAAGGCACCAGAAATAGCATCCAAACATTAGAATAATAAAGAGACATACACTACAATGTGAATGCAATGGCACCGATACTTACCCATTCAAATTAACTTCTTTTCCAGAGGCCTCTCAGCAAGAATATCCAGCGGAAGGATGGGAGTTATAAAATTATCAATTTACCAAAAGGTGTTGAGCAGTTGCAAAGGCAAAAAAAAGAGAATACAAGAGTCAGTGTAGCATAAGAAACACTGACGAACTATATATGTGCAAAAAGGGTAAAAGCCCAGACCTGAAGTGCAGCCTAGCTTTGTGGGAACACGGTATGTAATAACAGCGGGCGAGCCTTGAAACCTGCCCTGTACCTTGGTCTCCAAGACAAATGTGTGCGGAGCAGTGGCACCACTAAAAGCAATAAAGTCATTTTCTGTAATATCACACATGGACACACCTAAAGCAAAGAGACACATTATGAAATGCACTCACGGGTCAAGCCTTTGCAATGTCTTTGATATCTCTCCAGAGACGAGCTCGAACACTTCTTTGGGCCAGGAGTCATCATTAATCATAGGCAGTTCTGCAAATTTAAATTGTACAATAAGTTAATGCAAATGACTTTGCAAAATACATGGATATTTGCTTGCCATCATATACAGAAAAGAAACAAAGTCAAACAAAAAAATGATGGTAGATTTTGGCTAGGCCACTATGCAGGAAGGTAATGCAGTTTCAGGGGTAACGGGCAAATAGCCAAAACATATATAGTAGGAATGGTTGGCATAGCTAACACAGAAGCTATGTTTTAATTTAGATCCTTAAAGAAACCCATCCTGTAAGTTTTAACACCTGGTTCCCCCTTATCAAGTCTCCAGATCTGCTATATTAGCGAGGCAGCCAAGTAGGAAATAGTCCTCATCTGATGATGTCTTTGGTTGGTGCCAATCTTCATTAAGTGCTCCATTCAGAAACAGTCAAATGTTCGAAGCTAAAATTTACCGATAACACATTCTGTAGAAACATTCAGTAGCAGCGATGCTACTTGTGTCCAACTTCAATATTTGAGTTTTTTCTTTTCCCTGTAAAAAAACTTCAGATTTTACTTTTCAAGAGTCAAGGCCGTAGGCTGCTGCATTTGGCTAGCACAAAGAAGTCTAGATGTTGTAGAGAAACATTCATACCGGACTTCCTATAAACACACCACCATCACTACTATGGCACAAACAAAGCATACAGTGATTCAGTTGGCAAGTGCAACCTACTCAATTTCAGCGAAATGGCTTGTTGGAACTAAAGGTGCAACACGGTTCTAGAATTATACAAGCCTTATTAATTGAGTTGAGCCAAAAATGTATTAATTTCAGAACTGAAGAGGTTACATTACATCCTGTAAGCATTACAGGAAACCTAGCAAAATAACCTGCAAAGGCCAATATGTCCACTCTAAGCAGACCATGTAATCAAATCCAAACAAAAGCTCATCAAACATTATTGGCACATTGTGATCTGATCCAAGCGAAAAGAAGAACACATTGAATGCTCGACATCAAAGTCAATCAGCAGCAGAAAAAATAAACATGGTGATGTCTTAAGAAACATTTCTATGTACGGCACAGGGGAATAACTCAACTAGGTGCATGTGCATAAAGTTGAAAGCTACAGATCTTTGGCACCAGAGGATATAGCAAAACAAGCGATATAGCTTTAGATAAGAAACATTCTGAAATGACCGTCCCAGACTGACAACTAAGTGTCTGCTTCAACAAGGTACCAGAAATCACCTTAACCACCCCGAAATGGATAATTTATCATCCGGTTTTGCAAATAACTACACCTGATGACGTTCTTTCGACGGTGCAGACCGATGGACCAATAGACTATTGGATTTATCGGATAGCTAACAAAGCATATTGAAACTAGCATTCACTTTGTTTGCAAAAAAATAATGCTTGGTTACATTCGTGTTCTTCATGTTCATCAATTCGCTGATGTCATGACAAAAGGAGTCTAGTCTTGGCATTCGCACTGCTACCAGTACAACTGAGGGAGACCGAAAGTGATATTAATTCTTCTTTGTATTTGCAGATTTGGTTGCAGTCCTATTGTATCCTGGTTGTGATTTGATTCTTGTTTTACAAGTTTGGTACCAAATTCGGTTGTAATCTGTAGATTCTTTCTGAAAATTTCAGATGTAATTGTTGTGCCAGGCCTGCTCCCTCCATCTTCATGTCTTTGCAGCCTTTCTTCGCGAAGGCAGGGCTGCAGCTGCTCTAGTGTTACCTTTCTGTTCTTCTCCTCTTGTTTCCTTGGCATAGCAGTTGACTACACCTCAAATCTTATTATGACAAGGCTCCGGTCCGGTGGCAACAGGAGGACCAGCTTAATAATTTCTACAAGCCACATACATGGCGTATGCAGTGCAGGTATGCACCAACTAGCATTACGCAACATTTGTTCCTTGCACGCTTCAGATCGATCATGCAATGCATGGAGGCAGCAAGGTGTGTTTCCTTCACTGCACATATAGGAGTAATTTCAATCTCAAACTTGATGCACCATGCATGCCAGATTTACACTACATGCCTGACCTGAAACCTCACTCAAAATGGACTACATATGAAATGTCCAATAACTAATTGTTCAATGCAAATAAAAAAGGTATATTGGAATCAAAACACCGCTACTTGATTCCTCGGATCTCAAATGCTTGTCCTTGAAACATTGATCGACTAGCTCCAGTTAGCTTCCTGAAGACCCAGACCTCAGGCAGGGCTCACCTCCTAGGACGATCAACATATGTGCCTAAATGAAATCTTGCACCTCTAGCCTAGAAGGGCCTTCCAGCAGCTTCCATCATCGACTTCGTTCGGACCAGCCTCTCAATTTGCCTCACAATCTGAAAATATATATATATATACGCAAGTGTGTCCAATGTCAGCGTCGACCACAGTCAGGTCAAGCTCTTTGTTTTCTGCCCAATTGTACATAGTAATAATAGACAATTCTGTCTGTGATGCTTATATTGGTTTACCTCAAGCACCATGTCCTCTAGGGTCACCGAGTCAATGCTGCTGTAGCCTAGTTGAGAAGCCACATCTGAAAGGTGTTTGTTCAACAGCATATGTCAATAGAAATCTACCTCAAACGCAGCATTTATTTATTTTTATTCATAGAGAAGAAGGGTTGTTCGAGGATCTCTATTTACTTTGCACTGAAACAGTAATATCAGAAACTCCATAGCGCTCTTTTAGATCATCATACTGCTGACGGAGCATGGCCATTGCCTGCAAGCGTGAAATATCTTCTATGATTAGATAGACGCGATGCAGCCAATTAACAAGAGAAACAGAATATGTTGGCTCTTATGGCTAAAAGAAGGAGATTCCACCACTCTTTTTCCACTTTAATTTAATGCAAATGCAAGGTATCAGAAGCACTTCATCACTCTTTTGCAAACCGTGGATAGAATAGCAGCCCCACATGAGCACAAGGAATCTTCGGTCTATGAATAACCGTGAAGAACACACAAAGATGCATCATCATATGGAAAATAATCCTATAAGACCCAGGTCCTATGTATGTGAGGTTAGACGCTCTTCACAGCATAACACGTGGCTTAAATTTCATGGGAGGGCTCATGAGGAAGTTAATGGAATCATCCACGTGTGATGCTCTGAAGAGGACTCTAATCTCACATACATAGGACCCAGGTCTTATAGGATTATCTTCCTCATCGTATAGCCTCCATTCTGAGTTCACACTTCATGCATCATCTTAGAGCCTCCATTCTCCTCCACTCACACTTCCTGCATCTTAACCTGGACAAGCTAGAGGATTTGGAGGCATCTTCACGTGGGAAGAGATTACCAGGGCAATACTTGAATTTCACCCAGATAAAGCACCAAGGCTGGATGGATTAATTGGGCTGTTGTTTAAGAACTAATGTAGCATCGAAAGACGACCTTACAGTCAGACATGAGTTTTTCATATAGCTGAATCACAATAATCCAATAAGATATGAGTGGGAAAATATAATAATGATATCTCGATTATGAAGTCTTGAGAGAACATGAATAACACAATCATACAGAGGTTGATAGATTTTCAAGAAGATCTAGAGAACAACCTGAGAATAGGAATCTGGATCTGAACTAGCTCGTGTCCCCATGCTCTTCAACATATCATTCACGGCCAATTCCAGAGGAACATCAATCCAAATCGAGACTCCATGCCTCAGCAGCCCTCTTGAGATTAAACATAAACATCAAAACCTCAAATAGATAAACTTAATGCGTGCGACAGAATAATCAGTGGAGGCATAGACATACAGATTAGTTGAGTTCATGACGGCACCATCCCCACAGCAAAGCACAAGGCTGCCCATGGACGTGAGCTGCTTTAACCCTTCAGTCTGCCAACAAAACAGCAAGAATGGCAAACTGGTGCTATGCAGGGTGGGAATACTAACTTTCAGTTCCAGGTGCAGACTTGAAACTAGTCAATAGTTTTTTTTTGGAAGATTGCGACCAAACTAGTGAACAATGGTAGAGAGAGACAGAGAGAACATTGAGCACCTCGACTTCGAGGTAGCCCTTCTCATCGGATTCTCGGAAAGCTTTGAGGGCACCCTTGCCTCCAAGAACATCCTCGAGCAGATCTTCACTGCAGAGGTAGCGATATATGATGGAATTGGCAAGAAGCTTGGCGATGTTGCGCTTGGCAGTGCAATCCGTTCCTGGCAGCAGGAAGCAGCAACAAGCTGTCAGTCAGTTGCGGCATCTTGCTTGCCAGAGGAGGGAGCGAGCGATGGAGGCTGTACCGTTGTAGTGTAGTAATTTTGAGTGGAGCTGAAGAAGCGTATATACATACCGACGATGTAGATTGGTGTTTTCCTAAAATCGCCGACGGCCTCCGCGGTTTTCCTCTGGAAGATGATTGCAGCGATCAACCAACCAAGCATATCAACCAACCGAGCATATTAACAAGAAGCTGAGATGGAAGAGGAGAAAGAGGGAGAGCGTACCAGTAGCTCGACGGATGGGTTGAGCTCCTCGAGAGTTAATTCGGAGGCTGCAAATCAATTAATAATGCCGAAAATTACTAAATGATCTCTAATAAGGTGATGGTGATAGTCCCCTAAGTAGTAGTAGCAGCACTAGTAACAAGCAAGAAAGAAAGCAGATGGTATACCTGGGAAGGCGCGAAGACGATGATGGATAGACGACCGCCTGGAGAGGGAGAGGGGGAAGGCGAGGTGCGATGGTGGTGGTAGGACGGAGAAGATGGGGTTTGGGGAGACCGCTCGCATCGACATCGACATCGGCATCGGCATGGCGACTCCCTGGCTATGCTTCCCCTCTCTTCCCTCTGACCTGGTTCTTGTTATCCGGAGAAGAAGAACAGGCGAACGGAAACCACCAAAAAAAAAAGGAAAAAAGAGGAAAATCTGGCTGGCTCCACTCCAACGGGACATGGGCCGACCCGACCCCGGTGAGGAGGGCCAATGTATCAAACGGGCCGACCCATTTGCAATAGCTTGCCGTAGCCGGCGCAGGGCACCAGGAACCTGCCCGTCACCGCGCTCTCCATGGGTGCCGAGAGAGCTAGCTAGATCCATCTTGAGTAACGCTACGCTAGTGTGTTTTGTGTTACTTTGATTTGATCGGGTCCGTCCGTCATTGTACTAGTGTTTGGATAAGGATATACTTTGGATGATGGGCTTGTGGGCTATGGGCTTGAAGCCAGCGTCCAACAGAATCGGACGTCTGCCTGGTTTGTATCAATTCCCTGGATAGATTCTTTACAAGTTGGAGTTGTACTGCTGTTTCAGGCCATTCTTACTATACTACTACTTGGACTATGGGGCCGGACAACTGAGCAAGATCATGGGACAACTGACAATGGCTCAACACCAAACCAATTGATCCCATTACAAATGTCTCAATCATGTTCCTAGAAATAGGCAACAAAGGAAAAAAAAATCCTCACGAGGCAATTCGAAAGGAAATTACTCCTATATGTGCAGTGAAGGAAACACACCTTGCTGCCTCCATGCATTGCATGATCGATCTGAAGCGTGCAAGGAACAAATGTTGCGTAATGCTAGTTGGTGCATACCTGCACTGCATACGCCATGTATGTGGCTTGTAGAAATTATTAAGCTGGTCCTCCTGTTGCCACCGGACCGGAGCCTTGTCATAATAAGATTTGAGGTGTAGTCAACTGCTATGCCAAGGAAACAAGAGGAGAAGAACAGAAAGGTAACACTAGAGCAGCTGCAGCCCTGCCTTCGCGAAGAAAGGCTGCAAAGACATGAAGATGGAGGGAGCAGGCCTGGCACAACAATTACATCTGAAATTTTCAGAAAGAATCTACAGATTACAACCGAATTTGGTACCAAACTTGTAAAACAAGAATCAAATCACAACCAGGATACAATAGGACTGCAACCAAATCTGCAAATACAAAGAAGAATTAATATCACTTTCGGTCTCCCTCAGTTGTACTGGTAGCAGTGCGAATGCCAAGACTAGACTCCTTTTGTCATGACATCAGCGAATTGATGAACATGAAGAACACGAATGTAACCAAGCATTATTTTTTTGCAAACAAAGTGAATGCTAGTTTCAATATGCTTTGTTAGCTATCCGATAAATCCAATAGTCTATTGGTCCATCGGTCTGCACCGTCGAAAGAACGTCATCAGGTGTAGTTATTTGCAAAACCGGATGATAAATTATCCATTTCGGGGTGGTTAAGGTGATTTCTGGTACCTTGTTGAAGCAGACACTTAGTTGTCAGTCTGGGACGGTCATTTCAGAATGTTTCTTATCTAAAGCTATATCGCTTGTTTTGCTATATCCTCTGGTGCCAAAGATCTGTAGCTTTCAACTTTATGCACATGCACCTAGTTGAGTTATTCCCCTGTGCCGTACATAGAAATGTTTCTTAAGACATCACCATGTTTATTTTTTCTGCTGCTGATTGACTTTGATGTCGAGCATTCAATGTGTTCTTCTTTTCGCTTGGATCAGATCACAATGTGCCAATAATGTTTGATGAGCTTTTGTTTGGATTTGATTACATGGTCTGCTTAGAGTGGACATATTGGCCTTTGCAGGTTATTTTGCTAGGTTTCCTGTAATGCTTACAGGATGTAATGTAACCTCTTCAGTTCTGAAATTAATACATTTTTGGCTCAACTCAATTAATAAGGCTTGTATAATTCTAGAACCGTGTTGCACCTTTAGTTCCAACAAGCCATTTCGCTGAAATTGAGTAGGTTGCACTTGCCAACTGAATCACTGTATGCTTTGTTTGTGCCATAGTAGTGATGGTGGTGTGTTTATAGGAAGTCCGGTATGAATGTTTCTCTACAACATCTAGACTTCTTTGTGCTAGCCAAATGCAGCAGCCTACGGCCTTGACTCTTGAAAAGTAAAATCTGAAGTTTTTTTACAGGGAAAAGAAAAAACTCAAATATTGAAGTTGGACACAAGTAGCATCGCTGCTACTGAATGTTTCTACAGAATGTGTTATCGGTAAATTTTAGCTTCGAACATTTGACTGTTTCTGAATGGAGCACTTAATGAAGATTGGCACCAACCAAAGACATCATCAGATGAGGACTATTTCCTACTTGGCTGCCTCGCTAATATAGCAGATCTGGAGACTTGATAAGGGGGAACCAGGTGTTAAAACTTACAGGATGGGTTTCTTTAAGGATCTAAATTAAAACATAGCTTCTGTGTTAGCTATGCCAACCATTCCTACTATATATGTTTTGGCTATTTGCCCGTTACCCCTGAAACTGCATTACCTTCCTGCATAGTGGCCTAGCCAAAATCTACCATCATTTTTTTGTTTGACTTTGTTTCTTTTCTGTATATGATGGCAAGCAAATATCCATGTATTTTGCAAAGTCATTTGCATTAACTTATTGTACAATTTAAATTTGCAGAACTGCCTATGATTAATGATGACTCCTGGCCCAAAGAAGTGTTCGAGCTCGTCTCTGGAGAGATATCAAAGACATTGCAAAGGCTTGACCCGTGAGTGCATTTCATAATGTGTCTCTTTGCTTTAGGTGTGTCCATGTGTGATATTACAGAAAATGACTTTATTGCTTTTAGTGGTGCCACTGCTCCGCACACATTTGTCTTGGAGACCAAGGTACAGGGCAGGTTTCAAGGCTCGCCCGCTGTTATTACATACCGTGTTCCCACAAAGCTAGGCTGCACTTCAGGTCTGGGCTTTTACCCTTTTTGCACATATATAGTTCGTCAGTGTTTCTTATGCTACACTGACTCTTGTATTCTCTTTTTTTTGCCTTTGCAACTGCTCAACACCTTTTGGTAAATTGATAATTTTATAACTCCCATCCTTCCGCTGGATATTCTTGCTGAGAGGCCTCTGGAAAAGAAGTTAATTTGAATGGGTAAGTATCGGTGCCATTGCATTCACATTGTAGTGTATGTCTCTTTATTATTCTAATGTTTGGATGCTATTTCTGGTGCCTTGTGGAAATCTGGATTCGCTATCGTCGTATTTTGTTCAGGCTAAGGTAATTTATTTCTTTAATTCTCCATGGATCAATTTTTCTAGTCCATGCATCTAAAAGAGAGCTACCATGATGGAGGTAGATACTAATTAAGAAGTTACCCATCTTCAGAGACTTGTGGCAAAGTACGGGTCGCTGGTGTCTGTTGTTTCGTTGGTTGGAGCGTTCATCTACCTGGTTGCGAGCCCATCAAAATCCAGCGGTGCTAGAGCAAGCAAGAAGACACGCTGATCTATCCATAAGCTAGTCTTTTTATTTTGTAGCTGGTCGTTTGCCTGGAGGAACTCCTGATAGTCTGAGAGAGAAAGAAGATTCGAAGTTGCACCCATGAACAGTAATGAAGTGACCATAAGAGTCAGCAAAGTGGAACTATAATTTTGGTTATTTCTGTTTTGTTGTGAGAGACTTGACCCAGAAGAGAGGAGAGTATACTGTGCACGAGCAACGAGCTAGATATAATGAATGAGTAGCTCTGGTTCACAAATTGTGGTTCAGTGTATCTAAATGGATGGTTCAGAAACCGTGAATGACCAAGAACTATTGTGACATAGACTGATAGTTAGCATTAATTCCTGTTGGAAGTTTGAACTTTTTTGTTGTTCTTGATCTGTGCCATACTGTGAGAATGTTCTGAAGTTTTGAATTGGTTGAGCCCTACAAGAAAAAGCAATGCTGGAAAATTCTCAACTAGCATGCTTTGTATAGCAATTTGTACGCTAGATTGATCTGGTTTGCAAAAATTTTAATAATATATGCTCTTCCAAATGTGGTTTGTGTAGCAAATTTGTCAAAAGTTTACGCGGTATATACTGCTCTCTTCCGCCTCTCTCGCGTGTCGCGTCTCCCGTCTCCCCGACAGCCGACTCCCACTCCCGGTGCCAATCTCCCCACCCCAGCACTTCCTCCCCCGCGCGCCACCCCCTCTCCCCGGCGCCTCCCCTCCCCGACACCTCCCCCTGCCGCCGCCTTCCCCCGTCGCCTCCCCTCCCCTCGGTGGCGGGAGCACGCTGGAGTGGGAAGCCGGTGGCGGGAGCCCGCTGGAGGGAGGTGGCCGGAGCACGGGAGGAAGTTGGCGCAGTGGGAGGGAGGAAGTTGGCGTAGGTGGAGGGAGGCGGCGCAGCCGGAGAGGAGAGGGGCGGACGATGTACCTGGGCTGGCGGTGGCCAAGGCGAGGCGATCCTCTCCGGTGTCTCCTCCCTGGCGCCAGGACGACTTGGCGTCGCCGTGACAACCATGGCTACTGCTTCTATGCTCCACGCCACGCGGAGGTGGACACCGCCACTCTTTGCTGCGCTCGCCACCGACTTGTTCGCCTCCCAGCCCCAACCGCCGCCACTAGTCTCGCCCCGCCTAGTCGACGCCGCCATCTCCCGCTGCCCCTCCGACGCACTCGCCCTCTCCTTCTTCCTCTAGTGCGCCCGCCGCCCCGCCTACTTCCACCCACCTTGCCTCCCGCCTCCGCACCGCCCCCGCGCTCCTCCGCAAGCTTCGCGCCGTCGGCTGCCCCATCAAGCCCCACACCTTCGTGCTCTTGCTCAGGCTCTATTGGCGCGGGGGCCTCTACCCACTCGTGCTCCAGCTGTTCGACCAAATGCCTCTATGGGGCTTCCACCCTAGCGTCTTTGCCCTCAGCGTCGCCCTCGACGTCCACCTCAGGACAGGCCGTCTCGACGCCGCACTGCGCCTCCTACGGGAACAGGACAAGCTGTCGCCCAACTACCTCACCTACGCCATCTTCGTCACTCATCTTTCCAGAGCCGGGGATTGGTCAGGGGTGCGCAACTGTTTCATATCCATGCTGCAGCAGGGTTTTCTCCCCAGCGCCGCTTCTCTCGCATCGGTTTTCGCTTGTTGCAGTAAGGCTAGGGCTGACAAAAAAGCTCAGGCTCGTGAACCAGCTCGGGCTTGGCTCGGGCTCGTGGAGGCTTGGCTCAGCTCGTGGATGAAATGAGCCGAGTCGAGCCAGCAAAAAAGCTCAGGGTCTAAACAAGCCGAACCCGAGCCAGCTCGCGAGCGGCTCGGTTGGCTCGGCCCAATAGGCCCAACCGCCCAACTAAAAACCCTCCCGAGTCCCGACTCCCCCAACTCCCCCGTTCCTCCCCGGCCCTTGTGTGGTGCCTACACCGCAGACGCCTCACGAGTCACGCCTCCACTTCTCCAGTTCTCCTCCCCGTCTCTTCCTCTCAGCTCCCTCTTTCTCTGTGCTCCCTTGCGCCGCCTCTCCGCGGTTCGACTCCCCGGCCCCGACTTCCCACGCCGTGCCGCCGCTTCGCCCGGGTGCGGCTCTCCCGCACACGCCTTCTCCTCGCTCGACCGATCCCAGCGGCGATGCGCCGTTGCGCTGGCCCCTACCTCCGCGTCGCTCGGTTCCACCTCCCCTCGCACCATCTACCCCGTCGGCGTCACACCGCCCAACACGTTGGTGCTGCACCGCCGCGCCTCCCGATTCGGCTTCCCTTCCCCGGATTCCTCTCTTCTACGCCTCCTCTCCTCGCCGTCCGCCGCCGCAGGGTAAGCTGCGGCTAGATCCGGCCGATATGGTGTCTTTTCTCCACGTCTCACCCCTGATCTGCCGGTTTTGGCTTGTTATTTTTGGTTGCCCGAGGTTTTAGGTTGGGAGGCGAGCTGCCCTGGCTAGCCAAGGCCGGCTAGCCGCCGCCCGTACGCCGGGGAAGTACCCGGTGGCAGCTAGTGGTGTGGCTCGGCCGGCGGTAGCACGCAGCCGCCACCCTCTTCGGTAAGCCTCTCCTCTCCTCATCTACCTCCGGTGGTATACTTTTGGGTTGGTCCATTGTGCTCTACTGAGGATTGATTGCTTATTGTCTCTAGTTCACTATTGGCTAAGCTTGGATGAATGTGGTATGTTGCTGTAAATCCGTGTGCTTCCCTCGGCCGCTCGGCGTGCGACGGCTGGGCGGACTGGCGGAGCCAGATCGGCGCGACGGCTAGCCGTGGTCAGGGGCACCGTGGGCTGAGGACTCCCGCTTGACCCCTCCCCCAGATCTCATCTCGTTACGGGCGCGGCGGCGGCAAGGAGGCAGTGCCCAGTGTTCAGTGATCCGGCGAGGGCACTGTTGGCTCGCGAGCCCTCGCGAGCTGGCTCGAGCCGCACCACGAGCCGAACCGAGCCCACAAAAAACCTCGATATCCTAACCAAGCCGAGCCGAACCGAGCCTTTATTCCACCAAGCTTTCACGGCCGAGCCTTGGTTCGGCTCGTTGCCACCCCTAAGTAAGGCTGGCACCATGTCTGAGCTGCTACAGTTGCTGTCTTTCACCCTTGTCTCGGGCTATCAGCTCAATTCGACCATGTGCACATGCTTCATCGCCCGTATATGCCGCGAGGGAAGGCTAGATGAGGCCTGTAAAATGCTGGCAAAGATGCTAGATTCTGGCTCTTCTCCTACAGTGGTGACTTACACACCTCTTGTCAAAGGTCTCTTCCGAGCTGGGAGGCACCATGAGCTTTTGGGATCCATGGCATCCACCGGTTGCAGCCCAGACCTTGTTTTCTATAATGTTCTTATGGACTGCATGATGAAGGAGAGGAGATATGATTATGCCCTATACATTTACCTAAATCTTCATAGGAGCGGGATAAAACCGGATGCATACACTCTATCGACTTTAGTTCAGGTATTACAGTTGTCACATAACATGGTTCTTCTTCCTAGATTAATCCTGGGCACAGGCATCTCTTATGATCTTGTGGCCTGCAATTCTATGCTGAGTGCTCTGTGCAAGTCCGGTTTTCCATCCGAAGCCATCCAGTTCTACATTGATATGGTCGATGTTGGCTTCAGGCTAGACAGCTACAGTTATGTCAGATGTTTGGATAGTTTGTGTCAGTTGGGAAGGATTGATCATGCAAAGAGTTTCTACCACAATATTGTTGATCCAAACACCTACGTTCATGCATCCATCCTCTGTGGTCTTGTTAGAAGTGGCAAAAACCGTATGGCATTAAAGATTTTCGGGGAGGCTGTGCGTCAAAACTATGCACTTGATGTTGTGTGCTACACTATTGTTTTACATGGTCTTTTCCAAGCTCATTTGGTTGAAGAGGCTTGCAAGTTGTTTGACAAGATGAAACTTTTAGGCATGGCTTCCAATACTTGTATATACAATGTAATGCTTCATGGACTTTGTAGAACCAGGGATATGCATGCAGTCACGCGGTTGCTAGGAGAAATGGAATGTGCTGGTGTTCAGATGGACAATATCTCATTCAACATTTTAGTTGTGCTCTTAATTGAGTTGCAGCGTATTAGTTCAACTACTACATTGGTCAGAGAAATGCTTAATCTAGGCATGAAACTTAGTACCAAAACTCGCTGGTTACTCTCTCAGTCAATTGGCCATGCATTCATTGTCGAGGATGCTACCATTGCTGAAAGTGATGCGTCTGACTCAACTTGTGATCTGCTTGTATGCTCAGCTTAATAGTCAATATCTGCTTGTGTGCTCAGCTAAACGGTCACTTTTTTGTCGACTAAACAAGCATGCTATTTCTAGATATCTCCACTTTGGTGATGCATAATTACATACAGATGCAAACTACTAAAGGTTGGTGAAATCCTCAGTGACTTTCTACCATCCTGAGGTGCCATACCATTTTCCTTGTAGCAACCAACAGCAACTATCATAATTATTGCAGAGCTGTTTACCTCGCAGCTACACACTTTTTAAATACCCCTGCCATTATGTTGATTGGTGCCTTTTGTTTCCTAAGGATAGTGCCAATAATGTGTGCTTGTTTTAACATCTGAACTATTTAATTTCATGTTTAGGTACAGAAATGTGCCTAGGGCTACAGCTTATTCCTTTATTTTTGTTTTTTCAGTACTTTGTCTGCCATTAAGTCCATCTATGCTGTGTGGGTGTTCTTTTGGAGGAACATCCACTAGGGGAAGTGCTAGCGGAGATTGATACAATTCTATTTACATGTATGCCTACTTTTAATAACTGAAGGATTGTGGTTTCATATAGTATCCCATTGATTATGTGGGAAAATGCATGTATCTCTGGTTCTAGTTGAAAATTATTCGCTCTATAATAAGACCATGCTGGTTCTGTCTTATCTTTTCCATGGTAGTTCAGAGCTATCTGAAGCTCTACTGCTAAAGGAGCAATTGATGATAATAATTTTAAGGAACTGTGCTTAATAATTTTGTTTTACTCTGATACAGGTAGGCGGTCCCTTGTAATGCAGAGGCATATGTGCAGTTTGATTTAACACAGAAAATGAACCTGTCTGATATTGTAAATATTGGATCTTTCCATGATACAATGCCGCTATTCACCAATAAGGAAGTGTATTTGAAGAGGCCTACTGTTAGACCATGTGGCTAGGTTTAGGATTTTTTTGGTGATGAATAATTGACAATGGTTAATTTGTTATGATGAATATTTAGTGATTCCGTTTAGCGGTGTTATGCGAGTTGTGTTGCGTGTGTGCGGACTGATGTTGGCCAAGTTGAGACGAACTTGTGCCGGAAGAATGTTCTTTGGTCTTTGCATGTGCAGGTTGAGCATGGAGGCGATCATGGTCGGTGACGAGGTGGACCGGAACTAGGATGGGGAGATCTGAGATTCAGACGGTCAAGGAGGTCACGAGATGATCGGGCTCATGCTTGGGGCGCATGGAGATCGAAGGTGGATGATACGTGGAGAAGCTACGGGAGGTGCGGTCCTGGAGGCTTCGACACGTGACGTGTTAGAAAAGTCGTGAGTGTGAAAAACCTGTGTTAGGAAGGGTTTCGGGTCCCTTGAAAATTAGTGGGCCAAAAGTCTAGTTGAGGTAAAAAGGCCCAGGCCTAGTTGGAGTTGGATTATGATTCGAAGTCCTAGTTGGAGTTGGATTAGGATTCGAAGTCCTAGTTGGAGTTGGATTAGGGTTCTAAGTCCTAGTTGGAGTTGGATTAGGGTTCTAAGTCCTAGTTGGAGTTGGATTAGGATTCTAAGTCCTAGTTGGAGTTGGATTAGGATTTTAAGGCCTAGTTGGAGTTGGGCTATGTGTGTATATATATGCAAGCGGTGGCATGGCAAGAGTTGTACCGGGGAGCGACGTGGAGAAAAAGAAGGCGTTGTTTTGGAGGCGCGGTACGAAGCGACGAGAGGAAATAGAAGGATGCGGCGGCTGTGAGCAAAACCAACGGGATGAGCAGTGTTCGTCGTTTTTGAATAAAGTTTGTGAGTTTTTTATTTTGCATCTATTGTCCTTTTCTTGGTTTTCTGATTCCTATAAATTCTCCATGCATTGATCTATGTCGAGATATTTTTGTTGCTTACATACTTGAATTATTTTTAATTAAAAAATTGATTAGAAGATTAAGAAAAAATCGAGCACGTTTAGATCGATCGGAAGTTCGCCGCTACAGTAAATCGCTACAGTATGCTACAGTACCTCGCTACAGTAATTTGCTGCAGTGCGCTACAGTGATTGCTACAGTAGATTCAGGAAAAAATATTTTTAAGTTCCTTTTGTTATTTCTGGTTTTTGCATATTAAAAGGTAGAAAATAAAAAAAGGGTTTCCGCTGTGCGTTGCAATCATTCACCCCCCTCTGATTGCTATCAACGATCCTACAACTTCAAATGATTTTGCCATATGTCCCATGGACTTGAAGCAACTGCAGGTACACTTTAGATGTTTCTGTATAGGATTTTCAACTTAGAGACAAAAACAAATTATATTACTGTTTTTTTTGGCTTGAAGCTGCTCTAAATTGCACTCTTATGCATTCTCTCGAGATTACAGTATTACTGAGCACACAGTATCATACTTCTTTAGATAGCGCCATAGTGGTGCAAATATTTGCAACTTTGTATATCTATCCAGGAATTTCCCAATCTGTTTTTGTTTTGAATTAATTGTGTTGATTAAGTTATTTTCTACTATTCTTTTATTATTTCTTAAGCAAATGGTACATTTTATTTATTTTGGCACAAAATTTGTCTTATGAGAAATAAAACTGTCATGTCATTTCTATATAACTGCTATTGCTAGTTACTTCTGCTTCTATGAAATCAGTCAGATTGATAACTATGGAGTGGTTAGCTTGACTTCGAAATGTAGGAAGTCGTATTCTGTAATCTGTAGGTCAGATGGTACCTGCAATTGTCAGCTATGCCCTCTAAATTATCTTCATGACAACCATATTTTCTCAAAAAACAAAATAAGACCTGTGACTAAAGAATGGCATGCAGCTCAAATGGGAGAAAATTGTGTAGTGTAACATTATTAACATACTAGCAACACATTACACCTGTTGGTTGTTTGCATGTCTTCTTTTTCGGTGTAGGCACACGATCCAACTGAGAGCAAGCTCTAAACAAATAAAAAAAATAAGAAAGAACCAAAAACACTGATCCATCCTTTAATATAATAGGTATATCCTATTCCAACTCTCTCTGACGAACTTGGTCTGGACTTAACTGCAGATTAACCCATCATGTAAGCAGACTGGTTCATAGGATGTTCTTTAGGTCTGCTGCAGAGCCCAAATTCTGTAATGTTATCTTCAGCAATTTAATATATCAACTGAGTAAGAGCTATAAGGTTCCAACATAACTTGGGTCAAGGGAAAGAGAACGACCCGCCAAACTGTGAGTTGGCAGCTGCCGATGGAGGCTTGATTGCAATCCAGAGCAATGAGATAGTGATGGCAACTAGTCCAGACCAGACATACACAATGGTGGGTGTCCTGCCTCTCCTACCCATGAGCCCCTTTGCAAATGGATATAAATGGGCAAGCACCCAGAAGCTAAAAAACACTCCATCAAGAAGCTTGCTCCATTGCGGGATTGTGCTGTAAATCGTGCGGCTGAATCCAACAGCAATGGCAACAAGGTTGATCATGATGATGGTGACGGGAGGTATCATTAATGAAGTCCACTTTACTATGTAGAGTTCTGCAAATTCATCCTCCACATCATCACCCACCTGCTTTGATGTGAGTGTGAATGAAATCTCAATCCCTGCAATAACTTTCAGTAGACCTTGCAGCATTGCAGCCAGGTGAGCACTAGTTCCACCAATGAGGCAGAATTGTTCATTTCACCACCACTCTTCGAGTGCAATCCCAGATCACTTGATCTCCAACATGGCCAGGAGGCAAAGTGTGGCGGTGATAACAAGTAGGTATGTCAGGAAGGTGACACTGAGTGTTTGCACAATGAACTGCCCTGAGAAGAGGGAGAGTGCTGGAAGGAAGCAGTAGACAATGAGGAAGATGGATGTGAAGGGATAAATGCCAACATTGAGGTACGCAATCCTTTGTAGTACCTGTTGAAACAGAAACGTTTGGTCATATTTTTAATGAGGAATCTATGTTAATAGGGGATAGCAATTCTTGAGGAGTGCATAGAGCAGAACCTTCATTTTGGAGCTGGCGAACAGTGCATTATTGCGGGAGAAAAAAAATCTCGACAGAACCAGTGGCCCATCGAAGCACCTGGTGAAGACGGTCTGTGAGATTAATAGGCATCGCGCTGTGTGACACAATACACTGACTTCCATCCACGATTATGCATACGGTACCCTGTCACAACGTCCTCAGTGACAGACCCGTGGATCCACCCCACGCGTGTCCCCCACTCTGTCTTCTCCTCATACCAGCATGAGACCACACAGATCACTTCTGCCTCGATGGATGCATCAAGCATTTCACGTGGAATTGTTTGGGCACCAGGTGGACGCCCATTCTTGACAGATGGATGGTCAGCCAAGGGCCTTCCTTGGAACTCTGCTACCAGGATGGAGTCAATCAGAAAGCTCGAATTTCCAAACTCAAAATCACCCATACGGAGAGCCATTGTCTCCACCGGGTTGGCATTGGAAGCAGATGCCTTGCGGCGTCGCGTCGTGGGAGGCAGCAGCTGAAGAATCCTGGGCTGTGATCCTTGGAACGAGGTGGATCAAAGCCATAAAGGGCAATTCGACGAAAAAGGCATCCGGTACCAACGTACACCGGTCCTTGCAGACCATCAAGAGCACGCACGCATGTTGACATCGAAGAAAACAGTATTGTGGTTGGCATAACGATCAGAAGGTGCCTTCAAACCGCTGAGGGAACTGCACATAGCAGAGGCGGTCACCGCCACGATCCATCATGAAGCACATGCCCTCCCTCAAGGCCTTTGAGTTGTAGACGTACTGATCACAGTCCAGGTTAAGAATGAAGGGACCATTAGACATGATGGCTGATGCACGAACGAACGCATTCATGGCACCTGCTTTCTTGTTGTGATCATATCCCGGGCGCTTCTCTCCTGACATATACACCAGCATTGGAAGTCGTGTATCCACTCCTGAAAAGTCAAGAGGTGACTTTTCGTTGATTGGCATGTCACTTGGTGGCTTCAGCATAACCTGTGATATATATCAATTCCAGGACGATCAGATTTGCCTGTTGGATTGTTAGGTGTTGACGTCTCAAACTTTTCTTTCAACACAGAGAGGTCTGTAGCACGGTTGACAGGGCAAAGCTTTGGAAGCTGGTCCAAGACCCATGAAAATGCAAACCAGAGCTCACAAACAATTGACATTCCCCAGAGCCAGATGGCATCTTCATTTTGGTGCTTGATTCGCCACATGAGGAAGAAGGCCGGCCAGTGCAACCAAGCGGATCAGGACAAGGAGCCTGCGAGCAAGGAACAACTCTGACAGCTCGAACAAAGATGAAGGTATTACAAAGTGGCAATGCAACAATATTTTTTTGTCATTTATTAATAAAATGTTGGCGGTGTATATCTAACCGAAAAACTGCACGAATAATATATGCAGCTTACAATATCTAGTAGACTAGCAAGTTTGGAATCTCAGTATTTCTTTTCGAAAGTTATACGTGAATTTTGGTGTAGTTACGTGTTAATGCACGCATTTTAATGGTCTTTGACGGAAATGTACAAGATCGATCGCTCTATGTGTTGTGGCTACAGACCAAACAGAGAGAGATGGTAGTAGAGAGGTGGGAGTGTTCTGTCTCACCCTCCCCCTCATCTTGATATATATATTCACACGAGGTATACTTTTACAGTTATGCTCTTACATCCGTACATCCCTATTAGGGGCACTTATGTCCTTACACATGTTATTCTGGTTCTTATAACCTCCTAACAGGCCTGCTGGGCTTAGGTGGGGGCCACCCCTACGACAGGAGCCTCTCATGGTGAAGGGCTTCACAGGGTCGAAGCCATGTCGCCGAATCCTTTGGCTCCCTCCGTCCCCTGCGACCTGTGAATTTTTCCAAGCTTATGGTCGGGGAGCCCGAGGTCTGGGATGGAAGGTGCCTTGTTGAAGCCGAGGCGCGCGCGCTCCGTCCCCTACGCCTCGAACGGGTGGCAGCGGAGGCTGGCGCCTAGGTCGAAGTAGACGCGCGCGCGCTCCGTCCCCTACCCTTCGAACGGGTGGCAGCGGAGGCTGGCGCCTAGGTCGAAGCCGAGGCGCGCGCGCTCCGTCCCCTACCCCTCGAACGGGTGGCAGCGGAGGCTGGCGCCTAGGTCGAAGTAGACGCGCGCGCTCTCCGTTCCCTACCCCTCAAACAGGTGGCAGCGGAGGCTGGCGCCTAGGTCGAAGTAGATGCGCGCGCGCTCCGTCCCCTACCCCTCGAACGGGTGGCAGCGGAGGCTGGCGCCTAGGTCGAAGCCGAGGCGCGCGCGCTCCGTCCCCTACCCCTCGAACGGGTGGCAGCGGAGGCTGGCACCTAGTCGAAGTAGACGCGCGCGCGCTCCGTCCCCTACCCCTCGAACGGGTGGCAGCGGAGGCTGGCGCCTAGTCGAAGTAGACACGCATGCGCTCCGTTCCCTACCCCTCGAACGGGTGGCAGCGGAGGCTGGCGCCTAGTCGAAGTAGACGACGCGCGTGCGCTCCGTCCCCGCGCTAAGATTGGAGCTTGGCGCCGATATTGTTGCGCTTTGGAGCTGCTGTGACCTTGCAGTCTGGTAGTGCGCTTTTAATGGCGGCTGGAATCACGCCGACGCCTGGCCTGGCAGAAGTCAGGCTGTCGCGCCATGCAGTCTGCCATTCTGCAGGTGGGACACGCGGCGACTCACGACTGGTGTGTCGTGGGATGTGAGCGGTTGCGTGACCGCAGCCGTTCGCCTCTTCCCCAGGGAAGTTGGTCGCGTGTTGAAGGCGTGGAGGCGTTGTGTGTTGCTTGGTCACCTACCGGGCACGACCCTCTAGGCCCCGGCGGTTCTTCTTTCCAAATCTTGGGCAACCGAACCGCTGCGCGTTTGATCTGTGTGTGCTTCGAGCCATATGAGAGGCAAGCGGCCTTTATAAAGTGCTAGTGTTGAGGTGGAGGCACCCTTTCTTGCTTTGCTTTTTGATCTGCCGCTTTGCTTCCGCCCGTGCTAATTGTAACGCCAGTTGCTCCTTTCCCTGCTTCTTCCTCCCTGGTCGCGAAGAGCGATGGCTAGCCATGACGACACCACCTACCATCCCCGCCGTGGTTCCTTGCCTGGCCAGGGCGAGGTGTCCCATCCTTCCAGGAAGTACGAGCTGGTGCCGCGGGGGAGCTCGCGCACCAACAAGTGGTGGGACGCCATGGAGCACTCGGGAGGCTGGTGTTCCCGTGTGCTGGGGAAGAGCCGCATGACCGAAGGGACGCTGCAGCGACTCGTGGATGAGAGGAAGATCGTGGATCACGATGGGGCTCGCCTACCCCGTCGGGACGAGACGGAGCCGAAGCCCCGGGCAATGGAGGCGATTGTTTTTGTCGCGTTCTTCGACGCCGGCCTTCGAATGCCTTCCACGCTGTTCGTGGGCGAAGTCCTGCGGGCCTACAAGTTGGAGCTAGCCCAATTGACGCCCCACGCAATACTCCACCTAGCTGTCTTCACGTGGGCGATGCGGACAGAGGGGTGGCGTCCCAGCGCGAGCTTATTCGCCACACTGCACGACGCACGCTGTCGACCTAGAAAAGTTGACGGCAGCGGAGTCCAACTTCGGCAGTGTGGACTTCGTGCTCCGGGCGTCATGCGCGACGTTGTTCCCCGCGCCAGCCTCGCCGAGGCAATGGGAGTCCGGTTGGACTCGGCAGTGGTTCTACTACACCGTGACCGACAAGAGCGGAATGCAATGCCGAGGTGGGCCGATCTCGTTTAACAGTACGCCGAGTCTGAAGGCGGAGATTGACGACACGCAAAAGCTACAGAGTCTTGTTGGTGTCGCCCGTCGAATGAGCCTGCGCGACCTAGCCGAGGAGTTCACAATGTATGGGGCGGCGCCACTCTCCTCCCGGGGGAAGTATGTTGGACAAAACGGCCCCCGCGAGGACGAGTTCAGCCCATCCGTATCTCGCCTGCTTCCGCCCTCCGCTCCTTGTAAGTCGCCCAGCACGTTTGACGCGTGCTATTGTATCTGTTTGGTCTCCGCCTGACTGACGTGATCTCCTGCGCAGTGGCTCGGCTAGAAGACGCGGAGTGCGTGGTTGCGGCGCTCCTCGGCCCGTACACGCTTAAGGAGCACCAAGCCCGCGAGGCCGTAGTCAAGGCGGCTAAGCAAGGGCGGGTAAACCGCACATGCGAGGCTGTGGGCATTACTGTGCCCGAGCGCGCGGTGCCGGAGGAGCTTCCCACCGAGACTCCGGGCGCTCAGGAGGGTGAGAGCCCTGTGGGGGTGTTATCTTCGCGACGCCGGGCCCGTTCCCCGTCTGCCGTATGCGACCCGGCAGCCCCCTCGGCGGCTAGCACAGCTGAGACAGGGCGTGAGACCGGCGGTGGGCCTGGCCACACTGCTTCGGAGGAGCGCGCCGCCTCGGATCCCCCGACACCTTCTGCCGACGCCCACGAGCCCGTGCTCGCGGCCATCGTTGAGCTGGAACTCGCCAACCCGGGGGGTGGCGTCGTTCCTGGCGAGAAAACCACGGTTGATGGTGCGTTATCAACCGCAGCGGCCGGCGAGGGCGCGCCCCCTACAGAGGAAACCGTGGGGGCGACGGTAACCGTAGCTGGTGTTGCCGCGGAAGAATCGCCTGTGCCGCCGCAGGCGAAACGCCCTTGGACTCAGTCCCCGCCGCCAGCGGGGGGGTCGATACGCCATTGCGGGGCCTTGCCGCGGGATTACAGCGTCTGGCGCGGCCGAGAAGACCTCCTCACCGACCGCCGAGGCGCCCGCCTCCCCCTTGGCAGTCGAACCGGCGCCACTTCCTACCGCGACGAGGGGCGCAGGAGGTAGGCATGAGTCCCTTTCTTCACCTGACTTCGCGAGACTCTCTCCGATCTGCTCGCTCATTCTGCCAACATCAGGCGAGACGAAGTCTCCCGGACGTGGCGAAGGATCGAGCAGCGGAGGTATGCGCGAGGTCCGAAGCCTTGTGCAGGGTGCCCCGCAGGTGTCCGCTGCTGTTGACGTGGCCGTGGCCTCGGTAATTCCTGGCGCGTTGGGGCCGGGGCTCGCTTGCTCGGACTTCCTCCCTCGCCCGGAGATATTTTGCGACCTCACCGCAGCCGCAGAGCATGCCGACAACTGCCTCGACCGAGAGATGTTGTCGTCATGCGAGGGGAAACTCCTAGCGCTCGCGCTGCAGGCCTCCGAGATGAGGGTAAATATGTGCGCTTCAGCTTGTAAGGTACTGCTGGACGCCTGCTGATTTGTTGTTTTTGCCAGACGCTTGCCCTCAGCCGGTCCTTTGACGAGGCCCGCGTTCGGGAGCGAAGGGCTCTGGAAGCCAGCCTTCGTGAAGCAAACAATGCTCTCGCCGCGAAGGATGAAGAACTTCGCGCGCTGGAGGGCGCCATGGCGGCGCATAACTCGAGGCCACGGAAGCCAAGTGCGCCGCGGCTGAGGAGCGCACCGCCTTCGTGCAGCAGATCGCCGTCCTAGAAGGGGAGAACGCCCAGCTGGCGGAGTCTGCTGCCGAGAATAGCCTCGTCTTGGAAAATGCGTCCATGTCGGCGTGGCGGGCCATGGAGTCTCTAAACCAGGCCCTCCGAGATCTGTGCGTCAGAGTGCCGGACACTACGCACGAGCCGGAGGCCCTGTCGGAGACGCTCGGGTTGATCGAGGAGGGGGCCGGTGTTGCTCTTCGTGGCGCCAGAACGTTTGGCGAGCACTGCGGCTATCTTGGTGCGTGCTTCGCCCTCGCCCTGCTTCACACTCGTGGGTGTAGACATACCCATGAGCTAGCGAATCCTCAACTGGATCCTCCCGGCCGACCAGAGGTCATGTCGGACGCCATCCGCTCCATCGGGCCTAGCCTGCAGAACTTTCATCAACGGATTTGGGGCCGTTTCGGGGAAGATGCAGCGAGGGTCGCCGTGCAGCAGACGCTGCATTGGGAGGGGGACCTCCTCCAGTGGCTCGAAAGGGTCCTTCAGCGTCACGGCGACGACGGCACGGGTTCGTCCGCACCGCGCCAAGGCTGAGCGGTTGGTCGGGTAGGGCAGGGGAATGATGTACTGGTTCTTACGCTTGTAACCATGTAACGCCTTTGCTTTTGCAATGAAACCAAGTAGTACCTTATTCTTGGTGTTACCTGCCGCCGAACGCGAAGGGAAGAAGACCTCCGCACCTTGTTTATACTCCGTAGAGCGCGCAGGGAGGGCATCCGCGTCTTATTCAAAGTCCATGGACTGGCGCGTGCGGAGGCGAACCTCGACGCTACGACTTTCTTTATAGTCCGTAGACTCGCGCGTGCGGAGGCGAACCTCAACGCTACGTCTTGTTTAAAGTCCGTAGACTGGCGCGTGCGGAGGCGGACCTCGACGCTACGACTTCCTTTATAGTCCGGAGACTCGCGCGTGCGGAGGCGGACCTCAACACTACGTCTTATTTAAAGTCCGTAGACTGGTGCGTGCGGAGGCGGACCTCGGCGCTACGACTTCCTTTATAATCCGGAGACTCGCGCGTGCGGAGGCGGACCTCGACGCTACGTCTTATTTAAAGTCCGTAGACTGGTGCGCGCGAGGGCGTCCCCCCGTTGCGTCTTATTTAGAGTCCGTAGACTGGTGCGTGCGGAGGCGGACCTCGACGCTACGTCTTATTTAAAGTCCGTAGACTGGTGCGTGCGGAGGCGGACCTCGACGCTACGTCTTATTTAAAGTCCGTAGACTGGTGCGTGCGGAGGCGGACCTCGACGCTACGTCTTATTTAAAGTCCGTAGACTGGTGCGTGCGGAGGCAGACCTCGACGCTACGTCTTATTTAAAGTCCGTGGACTTGTGCGTGCGGAGGCGGACCTCGACGTTACGTCTTGCTTTATAGTTCGGAGACTCGCGCGTGCGGAGGCAGACCTCGACGCTACGTTTTATTTAAAGTCCGTGGACTAGTGCGTGCGGAGGCAGACCTCGACGCTACGTCTTGCTTTATAGTCCGGAGACTCGCGCGTGCGGAGGTAGACCTCGACGCTACGTCTTATTTAAAGTCTGTGGACTAGTGCGTGCGGAGGCGGACCTCGACGCTACGTCTTGCTTTATAGTCCGGAGACTTGCGCGTGCGGAGGCAGACCTCGACGCTATGTCTTATTTAAAGTCCGTGGACTAGTGCGTGCGGAGGTGGACCTCGACGCTACGTCTTGCTTTATAGTCCGGAGACTCGCGCGTGCGGAGGCAGACCTCGATGCTACGTCTTATTTAAAGTCCGTGGACTAGTGCGTGCGGAGGCGGACCTCGACGCTACGTCTTGCTTTATAGTCCAGAGACTCGCGCGTGCGGAGGCAGACCTCGACGCTACGTCTTATTTAAAGTCCGTGGACTTTGTTCTGCTCAGCGCGGACAGGGGATGCTCTGGGAACAGCAACCTTTATTGAACTCCCGTTTGCGCGGGCGAGCATCGCATAACAAAGGGCTGGTGGCTCTACGCTTGCTGTCCTGCTTCTAGGCATAGTACCGCCGCAACCTGTCCGCGTTCCATGTGTGCCGGAGGGCTTGTCCTTCGAGCGTGGCGAGGTGGTACGCCCCCTTCGGCAATGCCTCCATCACGATGTACGGGCCTTCCCACTTGGACTCCAGCTTGCCAAGGGTCTCCGCCTGGAGCGCCACTCTGAGAATGAGATCCCCAGGCTTGAACCCCCGTGGGCATATAGAGCGGTCCCTAGTACGCATTGTCTGCCGCGCATACTTCTCGACATGGTGGGCTGCATCTGCCCGTATCCCGTCGAGGAGGTCCAAGGACACACGGCGCTCCTCTTCGGGTGCTTGGACAAGGACCCTCCGCGAGCCGGCCTTGATTTCCTCGGGCGTCACCGCTTCGTCACCGAAAAGGAGCCTGAACGGCGTGAATCCCGTCGGGCGCGTTACCGTTGTGCGAAGCGACCAAAGAATGCTGTGAAGCTCGCTTGGCCACTTGCCCTTCGGCAATCCGACCAGGCGCTTTTTGATGGCGGCGGAGATGGCGCCATTCACCTGTTCGACCGCCCCGTTGGACTGGGGATGCCCTACCGAGGCGAATCGGAGGGTGATGCCCATGCTGTCACAATAGTCTTTGAAGAGGGTGGCGTCGAACTGCATGCCATTGTCAACCGTGAGCTCCCGGGGCACGCCGAAGCGACATATGATGTTTTGCCATAGGAAGCGTTGTATGGCCGCAGAAGTTACTTTGGCTAGGGCGACCGCTTCCAGCCATCTGGAGAAATACTCCAGCGCGACTACCACGAACCGGAGGTCCCTTGGAGCTCGGGCAAGTGGTCCTACTATGTCAAGGCCCCAGCGTGCCAGTGGCCACACCGGGGGAATGGGGTTGAGGCTCGTCAGGGGCCTGCGGATGATGCGCGCCATCCACTGGCACCCTTGGCACCGACGGACGAGGTCCTGGGCGTCGGTGATGGCAGTTGGCCAGTAGAAGCCTTGCCTGAACGCCTTGCCGACTAATGACCTCGGTGCCAGGTGGAATCCGCACACGCCCGCGTGGATCTCCGCCAGGAGCTCCTTACCCCCAACGAGAGGCAGCGCAGGAGCGGTGCGCAAACCCCTCTCTTGTAGAGTATCCCTTCGGACACCTGGAAGGACCTTGCGCGGTGCTGCAAGCGCCGAAGCTCGGCGGGGTCCTCCAGCTCGGCGATGCCTTGTAAGAAATTGAAGATGGGCTCTCGCCAATCTCCTGGCCGGTCAATGCGATGGACGAGTGCCGCGTCCCGGTTGTCCTGTGCGATGGCCGCCTGCGCTAATATCTCGTAAAACGCCCCCTCAGGGGGGCAGTTGCTGGCTGGCCGCCTTAGCAAGGGCGTCGGCCTGCTCGTTCTCCGCGCGGGGGATGGCCTTGACGGTGACACCCAAAAAGTGCCTTTCCCTCGCCCTCACCGCCGCGAGGTACTTAGCCAACTCAGGGTCCTTGGCTTGGTATGACTTGTCCACATGACCAGCCACCAAGCGCGAGTCGGTGCGGACTAGCACCCGTCTCGCGCCGACTGCCTTGAGCTTCGCCAGGCCAAAGAGCAGTGCCTCGTATTCAGCCGTGTTGTTGGTGGCGGGGAAGGCAAGGCGCACCGAGTATAGCAAACGCTGTCCTTCGGGCGTGACGGTCACCGCACCTACGCCCGCGCCAGCGACGCCGTAAGCTCCGTCGATTGTAAGCGTCCAGACGGGATCATCGTGCGTCTGGACGGGTTGGGCCGGCGGGGTCCATTCGGCGAGAAAATCCGCAAGGACTTGGGATTTGATTGCCGTTCGCGAAGCATACGTCAAGGAGAAGGGAGCGAGCTCGGCAGCACATTTGCCGATGCGCCCTGTGGACTCCTTGTTGTGTAGCATCTCTACCAGGGGGAATGAGGAAGGCACTGTGATCGGGTGGGCCAGAAAATAATGCCGAAACTTCCTGGAGGCCATGACCAACGCGTAGGCGAGCTTCTCAATCTCTGTGTATCTTGTCTTGGCACCTTGGAGGGCTTCGGAGACAAAGTAGACGGGCCGCTGCATGGCGCCTTCCTCTAAGACGAGGACGGCGCTGACCGCGGTGGCTGACGCGGCCAGATAGAGCAGGAGGGGAGCCTCTGGTGCTGGGGCGACCAGAGTGGGGAGGCTTGCCAGGTGCTGCTTGAGCTCGTTGAAGGCCTTCGCGCAATCTCCGTCCCAACGAAATCCATCGCACCCACGGAGTGTCTTGAAAAATGGCAGGCCCCGCTCCTCCGCCCTAGATAGGAAGCGGCTTAATGCTGCCATGCGGCCCACCAGCCTCTGGACCTCCCTCGTTGTCTTGGGCGGCTCCATACCCAGGATGGCGTCTACTTTGTTGGGGTTCGCCTGGATGCCCCGTCCGGACACGAGGAAACCTAGGAGTTTGCCCGCCTGCACCCCGAAGACACATTTGTCGGGGTTGAGCTTGATGCCCGCCTTCCGGAGATTGTCGAAGGTCTCCTGGAGGTCTCGGCCATGCAGAGCAAGCTGCCGGGTTTTGACCACCACGTCATCGACGTAAGCTTCGACATTCCTCCCGAACTGGGCGGCCAGGGCAATGGCGACGAGATGGGTGAAGGTAGCGTCTGCATTCTTCAAGCCAAAGGGCATTCTGACGAAGCAGAATGTCCCAAGTGGTGTGATGAAACTGGTCTTCTCCTCGTCGTTTTCGGCCATGTATACCTGGTGGTAGCCGGAATAGGCGTCCAGGAAACTCATGAGTTCGCACCCAGCAGTGGCGTCGACCAGCTGATCGATGCGCGGCAAGGGGTAATTGTCCTTCGGGCACGCCTTGTTGAGTGCCGTGAAGTCGATGCACATACGCCAGGCCCCGCTGGCCTTTTTGACTAGCACCGGGTTAGCGAGCCACTCTGGATGGTGGACCTCGCGGATGACCCCGTCGTGAAGAAGCTTCGCCACCTCTGTTTTGGCCGCCTGCTGCCGATCCATCGACATACGCCGAAGCCTTTGCTTGACCGGCTTGGCGTCGGGGCGGACCGCCAAGCGATGCTCGATTACTGCTCGATCTACGCCCTTGATGTCCTCCGGGGACCATGCGAAAATGTCAACGTTGTTCTGAAGCACTCGAAGCAGATCCTGTTCGACCCCCGGTGGGAGCCCCTCGCCGATGAACACAAACTGCCCCTCCGCCTGGAGCGGCACCTTCTTGACTCCGCCCTCGGGCCGAGGCTTGGGCATCCATCCGGGGGCGGAGGGCCCGTCGCCGAGCGTGCCGGAGAGGGCATGCACCGGGCGATGCGGAACGCGGCTGCCGACCTCGGCACGCCTGGTCAGGTCCTGATCGCCGAAGATGGTGATAACACCCTCAGGGCCCGGAAGCTTCACACACCAAAACGCGTAGTGTGGGATCGCCTCGAAAGAGTTGATGGCGGGTCGACCCAGTATGGCGTTGTAGGGATGTGGGATATCGACGACGTCGAAGATGACATGCTCGGTCCGGATGTAACCCTTGTTGCCCTCCTAACGGAAAGTAACCGGAAGGGACACGTGCCCCAAGGCCTGCAGCGGTTGACCCCCGAAGCCTTGAAGTGGAGCTCCTGGCTGCTCTAGCCGGCTTCGGGGGATCCCCATACGGTCGAGGGCCTCTGCGAACAAGATATTCGCGGAGCTTCCCCCGTCGATAAGGACGCGCCTGACGTCACAGCGTGCTATGTGGGCCTGGATGACTAGAGGGTCTTGGTGAGGGTACTCCATACCCCTGGCGTCGTTCAAGTCGAAGGTGATGTTGCGGGGCGGCATCCACAGTTGCGGCTGCTCCCCGGGGGCTTTTGAGGAGGAGCCTCCGGTGATGACGCTGACGGTGCGATGCTACGCGCCCTCCGTTGCGGTGGCTCGTATGGGGCTACCCCTTGGGTGCCCCACGTGGGCTCCAGCGAGTGGCCGAGGAGGCAGAGCCCGAGACCCGGCCATCACCCTCCGCAGCTCCATAACTGCGGCGCATGCCCTTGTGTAATGATCGCCGTAGCCGTGTACCTCGCACCACTTGCCATAGTGTAGGAGCTCTTGTTCTGCGTGGGGTTGGCCGCCGTAATCAAGTCCGCCTTCCGATCCCTGGTCTCCCCTCCATGAGGCGGGGTCGGGTCTTTGGCGGGTGCTCTCAGTGTTGAGGACATGATGGGCCGCCTGTGACCTGCGCTGGCGGCGCCGAGGCTTGTGCCCGCTCCTTGAAGAGCCTTCCTGTACCCCGGTAGCGCTGCCTCGGGGAGGGCCTCCCCGACAGGGGCGAAGGTAGGTAGTTGACAGTGGGTGCGGCCGCACCCACGTGAAAATCGGAAATCAGTGCTAACCTCTAAACTTTCACTTCTTTTGCACCCCCCAAGTCCAAAGTCATGCACCCAGCCCGTGGGTGCTGATTGCTCAATTAAGTTATATTATTGCTTAAACATTGTACGTATGTATACATATATATG
The DNA here is from genome assembly GCA_017311315.1 of Dendrocalamus latiflorus. Taxonomy (NCBI): domain Eukaryota; kingdom Viridiplantae; phylum Streptophyta; class Magnoliopsida; order Poales; family Poaceae; genus Dendrocalamus; species Dendrocalamus latiflorus. Next base: position 289,158 of record CM029658.1, read on the forward strand.
GCATGAAGAAAGTGCCGCACCCCCCTTAATTTTTCTCTAGCTCCGCCCCTGCTCCCCGAGGCTCTCGGCTGCGGCCCTGCTTCGAGGAGGGACCACCCGCCCCCCCCCCCTCGCACGGGGGGCGCTCCTCATGGGCGAGGCCGAGGGCGGTAATGCTGTGTCTTCGCGCATCTTCCTCCGCCCGCGCATACTCGTCTATTTTGTCGAAGAGCTTGGCGACTGTCTTGATTGGCCTCCGCACGTTGTACTCGGCCATCGGGCCCGGACGAAGGCCCTGTATGGCTGCATTAACGACGGTGGTTTCATTAACGTCTTTTACTTGGCATCGGATCTTGGCGAAGCGCTTGAAGTAGTCCCGGAGCTTCTCCGAGGGTCTCTGCTTCACGGCGAAGAGTTGGTCCGCATCGACTCGTTCGACATAGTGTCCTTGGAAGCTATTGTGAAGGCGGTCGCGGAGCTGCTCCCACGCGTAGATGGAGCCCGGCTCTATGGTAAAAAACCAAGAGAGCGCCACTCCTTGCAGCGCGAGGGGGAGTCCCTTCGCCTTCGTGGTATCGTCTCCGCCCGCGGCCTCGATTGCGGTTTCGTACACGCGCACGAACTCGTGAGGATCCGTGTCGCCTTTGTACGAGTCGGCGACGCTAGGGAACTTGAAGTCTTCGGGCCACGCCGCCTGCTGCAGCCCCGCCGAAAGCGGGGACTCCGGATCTACGCGTCTCAGCGGCACGCGGCTAGACGCGGGGGCTTCGCGACTGTTCGTGCCCTCCGGCATGGGCTCGGGCGCGATTAGCGGCGCGGCCTGCTGGCTCCGAGCCTCTTGTATATCTCGGACGGCTCCGCGAAGGTCCCCTAGTTCCCGCTGGAACGCGTTGAGGGCTGCTAGTAGGGCGCCTTCCACCGCAGGTGCTGTCGGGGCCGCCGGAACACCCAGCGGACGGGTCGGTGCAGGGACCCTCGTCGCACGATCTACGGATCCGCCGGATGCTTCGTTACGGCTACCCCCGGCCGTCGGATCCACGCTGCTGGCGAGGGCGGTGGGGGCTGTCGTTGCAGTGCCAGCGACGGGATTGGATGTCGTTGTAGCGGCGCTGGCGGGGTCGGTCGTTGTAACGCGAGCGTCGACGCCCGTGACCACCGCGCCTACGCCGTCGCCAGCTCCATCGGCGGCCGATGCCGAAGCTCTGGTATTCACGCGCCGCTCCGACCCAGCCGTCTTCTTTCCCTTTGCCGCCGCTGATGAAGCTTTTTTCGGTGCCACCCTTCTTCTTCGGTCTTCAGGCTTGCTCCTGTCCTCCCCACGGACGGCGCCAACTGTTGTGGCTACAGACCAAACAGAGAGAGATGGTAGTGGAGAGGTGGGAGTGTTCTGTCTCACCCTCCCCCTCATCTTGATATATATATATTCACATGGGGTATACTTTTACAGTTATGCCCTTACATCCGTACATCCCTATTAGGGGCACTTATGTCCATACACATGTTATTCTGGTTCTTATAACCTCCTAACAGGCCTGCTGGGTTTAGGTGGGGGCCACCCCTACGACAGTATGGTTACAGTACCATTTGAAAGATAGTGAAGTCAATTGGTATAGTAAGGTCATTTACTGGGCTTGCTTCCAGCATTTCTCTTTGCTAGACTTAATTTACTTGAATATTGAAGATTTTCAACAACTGGCTCTAATCATTTTGAACAACTGGGCACGGTGATAATTTTGTCCTATCGGTGTTATTAGGACAGGGCCCAATGAGAGGAGGGTGCAAATGTACTGCCGATCGATGCATCTTGCAGCTGGTCTAGATTGATGCAGAATTGATTAGCCATTCGCATGGTGGGTAAGCAAGCGTGTTTATCTCTTGGTTAGGCACTAACCCCTATATACAACTGTTCACAGGTAACAGTAATGGCACTGGTTTTTCGGAGTAAGATGGCACCTGCAAGGACTGATAACATCAGCTGAAATCTTGAGCTTGCGGGTGTGCGGCCGCCATGGTTTAGCCATGAGCTCCTTGGGATGCCCTAGCACTCCGCTTCCACCGTCATCGTCCACGTTGTCCTCCGGCCAAATGGCATTACCATAGCCATAGGTCCCCTTGGTCTCAAAGAGCCACCGGTTATGATCAAACTCACCAGACTGGTGGTGGCTCATCGTCGTCTGCTTCGCCAGCGAAAGGCGCCTCTCCATCTTGGCCCCTGGTCCATGGGGCAGTGACAGTGCCCGTGTCACCTCATTGCTGGAGGCCGATATTGTTAGAAATAATCTTGTTTTAGAAGTCGTAGTCGAAGACTGGTCCGGTCAGACCGGAATCACAGTTATAATCGAAGTCATATTGGAGTTGTAATCAGTAATTGAAGTCATAGACGAGTTGCACTCGTAGTCGGGAAGCCGAGTGTAAGTCGTAGTTGAGGGTATAAAAGAGGAGTCGTGTAACCAGAGTTGTACCAAGCCAAGAAAAGAGTAAGACGCAAAGCAATTGCGAGAAATAAAGTTGAGAAAAGAGCAATCCCTGAGCATTGTCGTGTGATCACGCAAGACGTGGTCGAAGCAACTTTCGACCACAGCAAACGTGGTCGGAAGGGCTTACGACCACGGCAAAGTCCCAGCGGGCGTGATCGAGAGGCGCCTACGACCACGACAAGGCAAAGTCGGAGGTGTGCGAGAGGTGCTACGATCACGGCAAAGGAACAGTGATTTTACGACCACGTTGTAAAATCACTGAACGTGGTTGAGAAGACTACGACCACGTTGAAGGAGTTCGATCACACTAAGAAGGCTACGACCACAGCATAAGTGCTCGTAAGTAGCTGTGACCGTGCCGAGAAGACAGAACGTGGTCGGAAGCGACTCCGACCACGTAGAAGAGAAGTGAACGTGATCGAGGAAGTCTTTGACCATGGTAAACAGTGATTGCCAGCATCACTGCGTGGTCGTAGAAGGCTGCGATCACGACGTTTCAAGCGAAGCGATCGTACGAGCGGCGAAGTGGTCGAACGACCACAGAAAGAAATCGGAAGCACTCGGAAGGCAACAGAACCGATCGTAACCGAGTGATTAGCGGTCGAAAGTCTTCAGAACTGGTCGAACACGACTTTAACCGGTCGTAAATGACTCTAACAGGTCGTACAAGATCCTGGGGAGGTCGTAAGACTTTCCAACAGATATGACCTCCTCCCACTCGGTGTGCTTGTAAGGCTCTTTGCCCCCGGGGCAGATCCGCCAAGGAGACGAGCAGATCTGGCCTACACCGCCAGCTCGAACGACTATGAGAGGCCCCACAGTGGCGAGGAAAATGTGGTAACCAGGGGGTTTCTTTTTTTAGGCGGTGGAAATCGCACTCTGAGTAGCCCGAGAGCGGCCCACGGGGGTGAGAGAAGTTTATACTACATCTTGAAACTACTCACGCCTGCTGACGTCTTCCGGCTAACTTCTGCACCACTTATCTTGAACCGCTCACCCAAGGCATTGACTTTGGTGGTGATCGGTTCGGCTGAAAAGCTCATGGCTTATGGCTAAAAACACTGTAGCTGGTTGAAAAAAGCACTGTAGCTGACAGAGGCTTATTTAGCATAATTAAATTTAAAAATATAAAAAATATGTTAGCCCATTATGTATAATACAAACAAATACGGGAAAAAAGAACCGGCAAAAAAGCTCAACAAAAAGCCAAAAGTTCAGAAAAAGACGAAACTTATGAATAGTGAAAAATAAGCCAGAAGCCTGAAGCCGAAACCGAGTTGATCAGGGCCAAATTTATCCATCAGGTTGTCACTCATCTTGTTGGAGTGCTTTCAGTGGCGGATCCAGGAAAATTTTTTGGAGGGGCTGAAGTATCTTCAGCTCGACCTCAGCCCCTTCTACATTATACATCCATGGTTAAAAATTTAGGCTCCAGGAGGGCTCCAAGGGTCCGGTAGCGGTGGGGGGGCTCGAGCCCCCCCCCCCCCCCCCCCGCCCCTGAGTGCTTTTGCTAGCAGAAACTTAATCTGATTCTGCAGACAAATAAAGAGCCACGTTAGGACAAGATATTAACGATGAAATTGAACACCAAAAATGTAATTTAACTGCGACAACGGGAGCTGATAACTGAGATTGGCCAAGAGAGAGAGAGAGAGAGAGAGAGAGAGAATACGCGTTGGTAACTAAGGACATGCAAATAGCTGAGAACACCAGCAGTAATAAAAAAATGTTGAGAAGAAGGCATACCTATAGCAGCTGGAAATAGTACTCTACATGCAAATACGAGGATATTTGAAGTTGAACCCGTGTTTAGGATCTTCATTCACGTGAACATAGGTGCAATCTCTGTCCGAGAAACTATAATGGATATATCATCTTTGTGACACAGCTACAGTCTACTTACAGTTTGCTGCCGAAAAGAGAGAGAATTGCTAGTGTACTAGTAGTACAGAGTGGTGCAAACTACCCGTCGGGATGTAAACTGATAGAAGAATCGCGGAGATGGATGGTTACATAATAAGTTGAGATGTACCCAAAAAAGAAAAAAAAAGAAATATCGGGATGGTGATGTGTAGAAACATGTTAAGAATATCAACGGTTTATTTGTGTTGAATAATTTGCAATTATGTTAAATTAACATTTAAATTTGTAAAGATTTACAAGTTTTCAGGATTGTTGTCATGTTTCGACGGTCTAATAGGGGGTAAGAGCGTTCTAACCGCAAGTCTCGTGCGACTGGATTTTGGGGGCAGTTGGACCGCTGGTGCGGTACAACTGGTTTTAAGTTGATGGCTGATTTTTCAGAGAAATGCACGCTTATATGTGAGAGAGAAAATGTGAGCCGTCCGACCGGCCGTCCAATGGAGGTCAGACCAGTTTTGTCTGAAAATATCTGAGATGTTTTGGATATTTATGGGAATTGATCATGGGTTAAGTTTTGACGTCCTTGGTCATTGCATTCACGATGCATGAAATATGTTTGGACTAACGTGATCAAGTTGTGAAAACTTGTGCCCAAAAATGATTTCTTAGTTTCTGATGTATACAAAGTTTGGAGGTAACCAACTAACCATGATCGATAACATGAACCGAGACTAGGCTCGAGGATAAACTGAGATACAGTCAAGAAAGTCGGACGTGATGGTTGAGTTTAAGCAAAGCACGGGAAGGCCAATAGATGTTGAAGGATTTCATCGAATGGTGCGGTTGTTGCAAGTTTTGAAATACCTTTTGAAATGTTAAATTTAAAGATATCATACAACCCCTCACCCGCCCTCCCTATGGGTAATTTAACCTAGACATGGGGTTTTGGTTACTTATCATTAGAGCAATAAGATTAGATTAAACCAGAACCCAGAAGTACAGTAGCAGAAGAAGAAGAAAAAAAAGATGGAGGATGTTGGGAAAGTGGCCCTCACCAAACGCCCTTGCTATTAGAGGCTCTAAGGGGATATGTACGTAAACAATTTCTTTCATAGCTATAAATATAACTGGAAAACATCAGAAGGAAAGTATTTATTGATATATAAAATAGACTTAATTGAGATTAGGCGTCAACCATTCTCTACGTCATGTTCGCACACGAACACGTCACCGTGTGCCCCCGGCGTCGAGCGCGATACGCAAGACACGTCGCCGGAGGAGTCTTGCCGGGAGCGCGATACGCAGGACACGCCGGCGAGAGCTCTTGAGACCCAACACCCCACGCGCCCGGGAGGGACCCCGTCAGGGCGAGCGGCGGCGATGGGCTGTCCTAGGTCGGCCTGACCGCCCCTAGGACCTTGTGATTCGTTATCGCCAGGGAGTAAACGACGACGAAGAACAAGAAGCAAAATAGAGCAGAGGAAAATAATAGATTGCAAAATAATATAGTAGATGAGTTTCGATTATGTGTTGTTCATCGGCCGTAACCCCTACATACATATATATAGGGGGAAGCTGGTCCTAGCTTCTTTTGGAAACAACAGTATTCGAATCGAATTAGAGTCCAGACCGAATAAAACTTATCTTAGTTTATTCAGTTGCAATTTTACCACGTGGCAGAGATCGTTTCCTGATCCTTTCCAAACTGCTGCCCGCGCGTGCATGCTGCTTACGACCGATCCCGAGTGCTCTTGATGCCGTACGACCTCTCCAAAGGTCGAACCCTTTACGATGACCGGTCAGCGTCTATGGCAAATAAAATCGTCATCAAATCAAGATCTATGGCAAGTAAAATCGGCATCGCTAATGAGTCCGATTTCTTTCTCTTCTTTGCTTCTCCACTGTCGAATCCTCTGCAGATATCTTCCCATAACGATTCAGCATCTCCAAGTTTTCCGACCGCTTCTCGTTATAACTGTCAGAGTTTTCCAGTCGTGGTCGAACTCCTTGCGACCACCTTTAGTATGGTCGTAGCCTTCAATGTGGTCGCAGACTCCAACGTGGTCGTAGCCTCCAACGTGGTCGTAACCTCCAACGTGATCGTGGACTCCAACGTGGTCGTAGCCTCCACCATGGTTGTAGACTCCAACGTGGTCGTGGACTCCACCGTGGTCGTAGCCTTCAACGTGGTCGTAGCCTCCAACATGCTCGTAGACTCCAACGTGGTCGTATGCTTCTACGTGGTCGTAGCCTCCAACGTAGTCGTAGACTCCACCATGGTCGTAAACTCCAACGTGGTCGTGGACTCCACCGTGGTCGTAGCCTTCAACGTGGTCGTAGACTCCAACGTAGTCGTAGCTTCCAACGTGGTCGTAGATCTATCTGGCGACTGCCGACCACGACCAATGTGGTCATAGTGACTTTCGACCACGGCCAAAGTAGTCGTAATTCCTTCTGGTGCCTTTCGACCATGGCCAGAATGGTCGTAAACCTCCCGGGAAACATTCGACCATGCCCAAAGTCGTAAACCTCTCGGGGAACATAGATTTGTGTTGATTAATAATGCTTCGGGACACAAATCACTTTGCTGCGCTGTCCTTCCTTCAGTCGCTCGAAATACCGTGATCGAAACCTTCAAAGAGCACGCAGTGACGCTGGCGGTCACTAATTTTCTGTAGTCGAACACCCTTTCGACCACGTTCACTTCCTTCAACGTGGTCGGAGTTGCTACCGCTTCTCGTTATAACGTGGTCGTAAGCCACCGACTTCTCATTGTGGTCGTAAGTTCAACTGCCGACTATCAACCCTGATGTCATCAACTATGAACCAGCCTTCTGATCATGGCCAATCGTGATCATAGCAGCGTCCGATCATATCCAAAATGTTTGAGCTACCTTTGGCCGCCAACGTGGTCGTAACTGCCTTCGACCACGGCCAACACGGTCGTAACCGGTCCAGCTGGCTTTTGATTAGTGATGACATGGTCGTAAATGCTGCAACGTGGTCGTAAAACTACCTAGCGAGTTCCGACCACGACCAAAGTGATCGCAATGGCTCTTGACCATGACCAAGCTACGTGATCGTAACTGCCTTCGACTACAGCCAACGTGGTCGTAACCGGTCCAGCTGGCTTCCGACTTGCTTCGCCATGATCGTAACTACTCACGACCATGATCTATGCACAGCGTTTCCTTGTTAACCTGCTTGTGGTTTTACGATGATTGTTAAGCCAAATTTGATTATCAACACATGCCCCCCTGTTTTTTGGCAACACTTGTGTGCCAAAAAATAAGAATCACTTGCTCAACAATCAAGGACAATGTCAACACATCCATTGGCCATGTTTATATGTCTAAGGGCGATAACCTAGTATCGGCCATGTTATAAAGTCTAAGGGCGATGACCAAGTATCAGCCATACATGTTCAAGCTTCCTGCCACATGCTTGGATAAAACTTCTTCAAATATTTTCCATTGAGAGCACGGGGCAGCAACGTACCTTGCAATGATTCGACCAATATGAGTTACCCGGAACCACTCTTGCAATCTTAAAAGGACCTTCCCAACTTGGAGACCACTTTCCGAACTTATTATCTTTCGAGCCAATTGGTAGAATCACTTTCCACACTAGATCGCCAATTTGAAAGCTCTTCAACTTAACTTTCTTATTATACGCCTTTGCCACCCGTATCTTATCTTTCTCAATGGCTTGTAATGCTTCTAATCTCTTATCGGTGGCTTCATCAATGTTGTCCATCATTAAATTATGATAATCCACTGCCGATAAGTCATTTTGCTTAGCTAATTTCAAGGCATCCAAATTTACCTCCACGGGTAGAACAGCTTCTTGTCCATATACAAGCTCGTATGGAGTTACTTTGGTTGCTCCATGCCTTGAGATTCGATGCGCCCAAAGAGCCTCGGACAGCACTTCGTGCCACCTTCTAGGATTATCTTCAATCTTTTTCTTGATGAGCTTGATCAATATTTTATTTGTAGACTCTGCTTGTCCATTGGCTTGGGCATAATATGGAGACGAATTGAGCAACTTTATCTTATATAATTCAGCAAAATCTCGGACTTGGGTTGATATAAAAGAAGAGCCTTGATCTGAAGTTAATGTCTGAGGAATGCCGAACCGGTGAATAATATGTTCAGTTATGAATTTAACCACTTCCACATGTGTCATGTTCTTGAGGGGTACTGCTTCAGACCACTTAGTGAAATAATCAGTGGCGACTAGCACAAATTGATGCCCTTTTGATGATGGAGGATGTATTTGCCCGATGAAGTCTAGTCCCCATCCTCTAAATGGCCACGGTTTGACAATAGGGTGCAACATAGCAGCAGGAGCTAGCTGAATGTTACCGAACTTTTGGCATGCTGCACACCCTTTGTAGTATCTGAACCAATCGTCAATCATTGTCGGCCAATAGAAACCAGCACGTCTTAGCAACCACTTCATCTTGTGTGCCGACTGATGTGTACCGCATATACCTTCATGTACCTCTCCCATAGCAACTCTTGCTTGATCCTCATCTAAGCACTTCAGAAAGATACCATCAACAGTACGACGATAAAGATTGTTATCAATTAAACCGTATTTGAAAGCCATCCGTCGAACCGACCTATTTACCCTCTTGCTAGGGTCTTGCAAGTAATTAATGATTGGTCTTCTCCAATCTGTACCCTCACTTGCATCAGATTTTGAATTAGTGGCCAAATCGGTGAGTTGCGGTTCGGTCTCGTCTACGTTAGCAAGACAAGACATTGGCTGGTGAGAAAGGTGGAACATACCACGAGAAATATGGTAGCCGAATGCTTGCTGTGCTAACTCATTTGCTCTCCAATTTTCATGTCTAGAAATATGAGCAATATTAAAGAAATCAAAGGTAGCAATGATATCTAAACATTTATCAAGATAAACATTAAGTGATTCGTCAAAACATTGAAAAACCTTGGAAACTTGCCGCACTACTAGCAACGAATCACCGAAAACCTCAATATGCGTAGCACCTATAGCAAGTAAAAGCTGCAGTCCGAATATTAAAGCTTCATATTCGGCTTGATTATTTGTGCAAAAGAATTCTAAACGACAAGAGGCCTCAAAAATAGCCCCATATGGAGAAATATAAACAACACCAACACCTTGGCCATTGTTACAAACTGAACCATCAAAAAACAATCTCCATGGTACTAAAGAAACCAGGTCAATGTCAATATGATGCCTATCATCAATCCGATGTTCAACAATAAAATCAGCAACGATTTGGCCCTTCATAGATTTCAAAGCTTCGTAAGCCAAATCATATTCAATCAAAGCATAAGCCCACTTACCAATCCTACCACTCAGAATTGGTCTGTGCAACATATATTTAATGACATCAGTTTGACATGCAACTATGCAAGCACTAGACAACAAATAATGTCTTAATTTTGTGCAAGCATAATATAATGAAAGGCATAATTTTTCAATAAAAGTGTACCTTGTCTCTGGATCCAATAAACGCCGGCTCAAGTATGTAATAACATGTTCTTTTCCTTCAGTTTCTTGTGTTAAAACAGCACCAATTACTCCTTCTTTCGCCGCAATGTAAAGCCTGAAAGGCTCTCCTTGCCTGGGCGCTTTTAACACCGGTGGAGTAACTAAATACTGCTTGATCTTTTCAAATGCTTCTAGCTGTTTTGCCCCCCAAGTAAAACCAGCATCGTTCTTCAACCGAAGGATAGGCGTAAAAGCGTCCACTTTCCCAGACAAGTTAGCAATAAATCTCCTCAAATAATTAACTTTGGCAAGGAATTTCTTTATATCTTTCTTGAACACATGAACATGTACCTTCTGGATTGCTTCAATTTTCTTGGGATCTATCTCTATGCCATGTTCATGAATAATAAAACCAAAAAACTTCCCAGCCGATACACCAAAAGCACATTTTAGAGGATTCATCTTCAAACCATATTTTCTCATTCTATCAAAAGCCAAGCGCAAATCGGCCAAATGTGGTTCAATGGCATCCGATTTGACGACAATATCATCAATATAAACTTCTAACATGACCCCAAGAAGATCATGAAAAATTAAGTTCATAGCTCTTTGGTATGTTGCACCAGCATTTTTCAATCCAAAGGTCATTACTACCCATTCAAATAAACCAAGAAAACCAGGGCAACGAAAAGCTGTTTTGGAAATGTCCTCTTCGGCCATAAAAATCTGATTATACCCCGCATTGCCATCAAGAAAACTAATGACCTTATGTCCAGAAGCAACATTAATAAGCATGTCGGCTATTGGCATAGGATACTCATCTTTTGGTGTAGCTCTGTTCAAATCTCTGAAATCAATACATACCCTTAACTTGCCAGACCCTTTCTTTTCGACGGGCACAATATTGGAAATCCAATCAGCATACCTGCAAGGCCTAATAAAATTAGCTTTAAGTAGCCGATCGATTTCCTCCTTAATCCGATCATACATCTTGGGGTTAAAACTCCTAGCTTGCTGTTTGAAAGGTCTAAAACCTTTCTTAATGGGTAGCTGATGTTCTACTAACTCCCGGCTCAAACCAGGCATCTCATGGTATTCCCAAGCAAAAATGTCGACGTATTCTTTTAAAAGCTCGATTAATTTCAGCTTATAATCGGCTCTCAGACTTTTATTTATAAATGTCGGCCTAGGAATTGACCCATCACCGATGTCTATCTCCTCCAATGGGTCGGCTGATATGAAACCTTGTCCCAACTTATCAAAATTTTCTAGCTCTTCTATAGATTCATACATATCGTTCTCTTGAGACCGATAATCTTTGAGACGTTTTTGCAACCAATCTAAGCTAGGATTCATTTAATCACATCATATTTTGGAGCCGATCACCACCAATCGGCTTTAACATGACAGGTACAAAACCATTCCTTGTAGCACTAAGGAAATCAAACTCTGGAAGGTCGCCACGCCCTGACAAACAAGTAACTTCAAAGTGCTGCCAATCCACTATAGCATCGGCCAAAGCGACACAAACCGATGTGTCAGCGTAGATGATCTCCACTTCGTCCTCAATCCATTGAATCAAAAATTGGTGCATGGTAGATGGTACACACTGATTAGCATGTACCCAATCTCGACCTAAAATCATATTGTAGTTACCTTGCACCTCAGCAACAAAGAATGTTGTGGCCAAAGTTTTGCTCCCAACCGTGAGCTCGACATAGATAACTCCTTTGGCTTCCGTCTTTTCTTTCCCTTCAAAACCATTCAGCACCATGTTCGTCTTCTTCAAATCATCATCTTGCAGCCCCAATTTTTTAAAGACTGAATACGGCATGAGGTTGACGACAGCACCACCATCAACAAGCATCCTAGCAATCGGTGACCCGTTAATGTGGCCCTTGATGTACAGCGGCTTCAAATGCTTCACCGGCTCTTTAGGCTTCTCAAAGATGGCATTTTTAGGACCAAAGTCCAGCTGGGTTATCTCTCCTTCTTCATCAACAGCACGAAATTCAGCAGGTAGATAGTAAACCATATTGATATCCATACCTTCTCTAGCTGGTGTGGGCTCAAAATCTAACATCTCCTCATCATCCCCCAATGTACATACTTGCTCATGCTCTTTAGGTGATGTATGCGCTGATGCGATAGGAGTAGTATCTGCAGTCCCATCCACTGGTTTAGGCCTCCATACATGCTTCATGGGCCGAACTTTATTGAAAAATTCGTCTCTCTGTGCTTCCGATGCGTCCTCGATCTTCTGCTGATTTCGCATGCGCTGCAACCTTCTTTTCTGAGCTTTGGTCAGGCCAGAAGGGCACCACCTTGGTCGGGTATACTTGGGATCTCTTCCCTTGGCTTTACTGTTGCTAGCTTCATGATCATTAGCTGCTGAACCTGGCTGAACAGCAACCATAGCACTACTAGATTTAGCCGGATTATTAATGACAATTGTCCTTTTACCAAGATCTTTGGTTGACACCTCTGCAGCACTAGCAGCCCTGCTTTCTTGTTTGTTTGGTTCTGAATTTTTAGCACTTGGCGATTTAGCACGCCACTCTTGCTTCATAATCTTCTTTGTTGCAGAGGCATTGGATGGTCGATTAGCACCACCACCAAAACAACCTTTTGTAGAGTGGGCTATCCTCTCAAAAACTGATCTTCTAGGTGCTGTCCACCCAGGATGAAAAGCATATGGCACCATTGGAGGCTGCGCCCATCCTCCATTCTGATTGTATGGTGTGTAGGAGAAAGGTGTCATCCATTGCGTAGGTGCCCATGGCTCATACGGACGAAACTGACGTTGTATTTGATGCCTCGAAGGTGATCTTGGACGCTTCAATTGTGATGGTCGATTAGAGCTAGAAGTGGCCGCTTGGTTAGCATATTTGGACAGCAGCATATCAAATGTTGGCTTGATGCGCTTCTGCTGTACTTTTGCTTTGTTTACCTTCCACTTGCCAACCTCTGGATTTTTGGGCTTGATAAACTTATTGCAAGCCTCATGTTGCACTTGCCCCCCAGGTACAGAAGTGCTCACAGTGATCTTCAATGTTTCCTTTCCATTTGGGGTCTTCTCAAGTACAACCTCTCTTCCTGAGACCTTGTCATCAGCATGTATCACTCTAGGCTCACCGATAACAACACCTGGCTTTCCTTTTGCTGATTCGGCATGTTCAGGCCGAAGCAACACTTTCCTGCCCCCCATATCCATCGTGTTCATGGGGAAGGGAGACTTGTCCACTTGCATTTCGGCAAAACTCAATCGTCCATCATTGATAGCCGATTGGATCTGTCGCCGAAAAACATTACAATCATTAGTGGCATGAGAAAAAGAATTATGATATTTGCAAAAAGCTCGTCGCTTCAGTTCTTCAAACGACGGTAAAGTATGAGAAATTTTAATGACCTTATCATTCAGCAAAGCATCAAAAATTCTATCACATTTTGTAATATCAAAAGTAAACTTCATCTCCTCTTCACGATTTTTGTGAATTGGCTTAAGAGCATTACATGCATGTGGTTTGGCCTTTGAAGGCCAAACAAATTCAGCAGCATAGACATCAATTTCATCATCCTGATCAGAAGAATAATCAACAACGTTCATGCGAGGAGGGTCAGCTTTAGTCTTATGATTTTCTTTGATATCTTTACTTTGGCTTTCTTTAGCCAAAGCTCGCTGCAACACTTGGTTAACGGTTAAAAATTCATAGTTTTCTAACTTCTCTTTAATGTGAGTTCTCAAGCCGTTAAGCACAAGATCAGCCAAGTCTCTTTCACTTATCACAAGACTGTAGCATCGATTTTTAATATCTCTAAACCTTTTAACATAATCGAAAACTGATTCATCATTTTTTTGCCTAACCGATGTAAGATGTGATAACTTAAACTCAGTGTCACCGCTATAAAAATGATCATGAAATTTTTGCTCAAGCTGCGACCATGTAGTAATAGAACCAGGGGATAAAGCAGAAAACCATGAAAAAGTCGTGCCAGTTAAAGACAAAGAAAACAAACGAACTTTAAGTTCATCTATATTACCCGCTGTTCCTAACTGGGCGAGGTATTGGCTAACGTGCTCCCATGTCGTTTTGCTGTCCCCACCATCAAATTTAGCAAACTCAGGAAGCTTATAACCTTGGGGATAAGCAATAGTATCAAAATGAGATGGATATGGTTTCTGATATGTGCGGGCTCTAACTCTCGGCTCAATGCTGAAAGACTCAACAAACATCCTGTGCACATCATCTCTAACTTTTGCCAATGCTTCGTCCATATTGGCCGAAGCTGTGAGTGGTGACTGCAAAGGAGCTATAGGGGTGTTGGTCACCATGGTAGACAGTGGAGGCGGCATCGGCGGTATAACAGAATACGGCAAGGACCTTGGCATACCTATATCGCCTGACGTTGATGTTCCCAAAGGTGGTATGCTCATGATATGATTAGGATATGTGGGCGCTACTACTAGTTCACCTCCAGGTTTAGTTGGCTGTCTAGAGAAGAAATTCAACGGCATGCCACATTGGGGTTGTATACTTGGTACTCCACTACTTGTCGATGAATTGATAGGTGCTGTCGACTTAGAAGGTTCTATGCTGGAAAAAGTGCCAACCTGACTTGTACCCATGGCCGCACTATTTATTTTTTTAATGTTTGCCATCTGATGCATATAATCAAAGATCTCTCTAGTACTCTCGTTAAGCATGTACTGAACTTGCTCCATTGTAACACTAGATGAATTGGTAGCAACAGATGAAGGGGCTGATGCGGCACTTACAAGGGGTTCTACCTTTTCCGAGCAATGCGGAGGAGGGAACGTGATGTCGCCGAGTGGGGTTATGTTGCCTTGACGATCCTTCTTGAATTTTGCAAGGAACGCTCGCAGACCCTCCTCCTCGCGCCTTTTCTTGTATGCCTCAAAAGCTTGGCGATGCTCTTCCGATAATTCATCGTAGCCGGGCTTGACGACATTATCGGTGTTAACCTCCCCGGGCCTTGGGATTTTGCTGCTGCCAGTCATGGTGATCGGCGGCGTCAATGTTCCTTGATCTTTCCCCAGCGGAGTCACCAAAAGTGTGTTCGCACACGAACACGTCACCGTGTGCCCCCGGCGTCGAGCGCGATACGCAAGACACGTCGCCGGAGGAGTCTTGCCGGGAGCGCGATACGCAGGACACGCCGGCGAGAGCTCTTGAGACCCAACACCCCACGCGCCCGGGAGGGACCCCGTCAGGGCGAGCGGCGGCGATGGGCTGTCCTAGGTCGGCCTAACCGCCCCTAGGACCTTGTGATTCGTTATCGCCAGGGAGTAAACGACGACGAAGAACAAGAAGCAAAATAGAGCAGAGGAAAATAATAGATTGCAAAATAATATAGTAGATGAGTTTCGATTATGTGTTGTTCATCGGCCGTAACCCCTACATACATATATATAGGGGGAAGCTGGTCCTAGCTTCTTTTGGAAACAACAGTATTCGAATCGAATCAGAGTCCAGACCGAATAAAACTTATCTTAGTTTATTCAGTTGCAATTTTACCACGTGGCAGAGATCGTTTCCTGATCCTTTCCAAACTGCTGCCCGCGCGTGCATGCTGCTTACGACCGATCCCGAGTGCTCTTGATGCCGTACGACCTCTCCAAAGGTCGAACCCTTTACGATGACCGGTCAGCGTCTATGGCAAATAAAATCGTCATCAAATCAAGATCTATGGCAAGTAAAATCGGCATCGCTAATGAGTCCGATTTCTTTCTCTTCTTTGCTTCTCCACTGTCGAATCCTCTGCAGATATCTTCCCATAACGATTCAGCATCTCCAAGTTTTCCGACCGCTTCTCGTTATAACTGTCAGAGTTTTCCAGTCGTGGTCGAACTCCTTGCGACCACCTTTAGTATGGTCGTAGCCTTCAATGTGGTCGCAGACTCCAACGTGGTCGTAGCCTCCAACGTGGTCGTAACCTCCAACGTGATCGTGGACTCCAACGTGGTCGTAGCCTCCACCATGGTTGTAGACTCCAACGTGGTCGTGGACTCCACCGTGGTCGTAGCCTTCAACGTGGTCGTAGCCTCCAACGTGCTCGTAGACTCCAACGTGGTCGTATGCTTCTACGTGGTCGTAGCCTCCAACGTAGTCGTAGACTCCACCATGGTCGTAAACTCCAACGTGGTCGTGGACTCCACCGTGGTCGTAGCCTTCAACGTGGTCGTAGACTCCAACGTAGTCGTAGCTTCCAACGTGGTCGTAGATCTATCTGGCGACTGCCGACCACGACCAATGTGGTCATAGTGACTTTCGACCACGGCCAAAGTAGTCGTAATTCCTTCTGGTGCCTTTCGACCATGGCCAGAATGGTCGTAAACCTCCCGGGAAACATTCGACCATGCCCAAAATCGTAAACCTCTCGGGGAACATAGATTTGTGTTGATTAATAATGCTTCGGGACACAAATCACTTTGCTGCGCTGTCCTTCCTTCAGTCGCTTGAAATACCGTGATCGAAACCTTCAAAGAGCACGCAGTGACGCTGGCGGTCACTAATTTTCTGTAGTCGAACACCCTTTCGACCACGTTCACTTCCTTCAACGTGGTCGGAGTTGCTACCGCTTCTCGTTATAACGTGGTCGTAAGCCACCGACTTCTCATCGTGGTCGTAAGTTCAACTGCCGACTATCAACCCTGATGTCATCAACTATGAACCAGGCTTCTGATCATGGCCAATCGTGATCATAGCAGCGTCCGATCATATCCAAAATGTTTGAGCTACCTTTGGCCGCCAACGTGGTCGTAACTGCCTTCGACCACGGCCAACACGGTCGTAACCAGTCCAGCTGGCTTTTGATTAGTGATGACATGGTCGTAAATGCTGCAACGTGGTCGTAAAACTACCTGGCGAGTTCCGACCACGACCAAAGTGATCGCAATGGCTCTTGACCATGACCAAGCTACGTGATCGTAACTGCCTTTGACTACGGCCAACGTGGTCGTAACCGGTCCAGCTGGCTTCCGACTTGCTTCGCCATGATCGTAACTACTCACGACCATGATCTATGAACAGCGTTTCCTTGTTAACCTGCTTGTGGTTTTACGATGATTGTTAAGCCAAATTTGATTATCAACACGTCAATTCCCTTCCCTCTCTCAAGTTTTACTACTATTTGGCGCAATGTGGGTGGGGGCCGGGGGAAGAAACAAAGAAAACCTGAACTTGCTCATATGGCAGCGCCTCGCCTGCCTTACAAAGGGAGGGAAATGGAAGGAAATCCCCAGTGGATGCTTTGCTGCGGGCGTGAGGTGAGAGGGATGGATCGGGCCTGACCTGACCTGACCTGACCTGAGGGCTCCTCCTCCTCCTCCTTCTCGTACGTGCTTCTTCTTCTTCTTCTCTTCTTCTTCTTCTTCTTCTTCTTCCCTTTGCGTTGCGCCTCCCTCGGCTCCCTGTGGCCTGTGCTTGTGTGCTCCTTTCACTTTTCCGTCCCCCGCAATAATACGCTGCTACGCAGGACAGGATTCATAATCGATTCATTCCCTCTCTCTCATGCATCTTGTCTCGTCGTGTATGTTATGTTCCCTCCCTGGTAGAGATGGCAATGGGTACCCGATACCCGAATACCCGACGGGTTTTACCCGATAAAGAGACGGGTATGGAAAATTTTATGTACCCATGGGTACGTTATTGGGCGAAATCCTCTACCCGACGGGTAGGCGGGTGCGGGTGTGGGTATATACTACCCATACCCACCTACCCGCGGGTAATGAATACCCGTATTAGACAACTAGACATCCCACTCAAATGTTAATTTTATTATCTACTTGTTGTTGATTGTTTATTTGTTTGTCATATGTTGATATGGTCATGTCAAGTATGTTTATGTGATGTACTAATTTTGATCATTAGACGCTTTTGTGCTTGACATGTATGATTAATGAATGTCTAAATTGATGATATTCTTATATGTTGAACAGGGTATGCTTGCGGGTACGGGTTACCCGTCGGGTAGTAATACCCGCGCGGGTACGGGTATGGGTAAATTTTCCTACCCGCGTGCGGATATGGGTAACCCGACGGGTAAATTTACACCTAGCGGGTACGGGTATGGAATGGCAATACTCGATGGGTATTTACCCGTTGCCATATCTACTCTCTGGGCTTACCTTTTCTTTATTGAACACACGTACATATTCTTTTATGCCTGATGCAGTTACGTAGAGGGGGGGGCTTAGCAATAAAAAATTAATTTTTATTGTCGAACAGATGAGATGCTTATTTGGTAGCGTAGATGATTAAGTAGATGTTGATGTTTACTTAGGTGTTTATATGTATAATTATATCTAATTAATAGATAATATAATATCTTGACACGCTTGAAAAGAGATGTTCCTTCGGAGGAGGAGAAGGTAACTAATAACATGATTATATTCTCTCTCTTCTCGTGTAAAGCTACATCTTTACAAACTTCTTTTTTTTTCTTTTTGCCTTTACAGGAAAAGAATTAATTCTAGCTGGATTGCTAATGAGGCTGGTTTTCTTTCACTTTCAGCCATTTTATGCTTGTATGGACTACAGTAACTAACTTTTAAATGGTATTTTTTTAGAGTTTAGGATTTAAAACACGAGGGGTTAAATAGTTTGACTGGTACATCAATAAACGACCTCAATCCTCTGAACAAAAAACCTTTACGGTGTGTTCTTTTTAGCTGAGGCTTATTGTTTTTTTATTGCGGCTTGCGACTTTTAGGCTGTTCGTGCGAGAGATTATGGAGTAACAGAAACTCACGTGCGATTTTTACCAATATAAATGAAGCCGGTACAGTATATACTATAATTAACTAGTAGACATCATCTTGAAAAGGTATTCTGTTTAAAAGCTAATTACGGTAGAAAAATCAAAAACAGAAACCAAAAACTGAAAAAGTACAGGATCTCAATCTGTTTACCCTCAGAATCAGAATGTGATTCCTCAGATGCTGCAAAAATCAGGAGTAGCGGGCCATACGATCATGCTTCGAGAATCATGCTTGCTTGCTCAATATTTCAAAGTCTTAACTCGGCTCTAGCCTAGTTGTTGTGTCTTTCAATTCAGAGCCTGCGACCGCGTGCTCTTTGACGTCCTCTTGCCTCCCCTCTTGAAGAGAAGAGAAGAGTGTAAGATCCACTTGTTTGACCGGCACTGCACCTGCTCCATCGATCTAAACTTCAAACGCACACTATCATACATACTACTATGATGTATTTATAGAGAATAACAAATATTGACTCATCTTGTCGCCCTCACTATATACATTTCTTCACAAACATCCCTATCAAATGCTTCATCACAAGAAATAGCTCCAAGATTGCTTCCAAACCGCTTCACAAGAAATAGCTGCAGTAATAGCAATAATACTCCATCAAGACAGGAATCGTACTTTAATAACATCCATGCCACCTGGCATTTCACATGTTTATCCTGCCTTCAATAAGCTCAGACAGGAGTAGCATCTCCGGGAAAAGGCGACAATTTACATCCAAGAGAATTGACTGTGTACATATCATTACTCCTGGCGGTTTTATCCCCAAATTTGGAGCAAAAAAATCAAACATATACATGAAACAAAACAACTTTAACCGCAAAAAAATCCACATGTTGGACTGCTAGCATTCACAAGCACACCACCAAAGCGACTGGCCGGCCAAGCTTCATTGCTGTGCCAATCTGGCCCAGAGGACAGTCAACTAGTGTTTGTTCACAGACTATGAATGCATGCAACATCTGCTGCTGGGATCCATTCCAACTGTGAAAAATCGTCATTCTAGACCTGCAAACAGCAGCAGAGTTCTTGTCACTACATAAACACAGTGCGGCAGCATATTGGTACAGTTAAGAGCCGCCTACAAACGGAACAAAATAGTATTTTCCCATGACTTCAACAACTTTCAGGATTTGCAGGGCAGTAACAGCCTCCTCCATGATTAATAAGTGTGATGATATCAATGTTTAAAAAAGCCTTCCCAGCAAAACTTGCAAAGTTGCACTATAGCAGTTCATCTGCTCTATCGAAAATAAATGAAGGTAACTTCACTGAGAAATCCGGACCTGAAAATTGGAGTAGCACATTTGTTATGACATCCATCAGATAAAGTTCTTCAAAGTGAACAAATTATCTTTGGAACAGTACATCACAGAAGGGAGTAATTGAGAAATGAAATCACTGACTTCCTATGGCCATAATGCTCAAGTCAACACTATAATTAATTAATTACATAACAAAATTTGCCCTACAAAAATATGAAATCACTGTGTACTAAGTCTCAAGTCCAATCAACAGTCTTACCTTGTACATTTTGTGACCAACACGCAAGAAGTGTTCTAGAATGACACCAACAGTATCGATGGTCTTCTGATTTCTAGTGCAAGTGCATATATGAAGCTGCTGGAGCACTTATGAGGTCCATTTTGTATGCTGATCAAGTAGCATAAACCTGACTTCATAGAATCTACGTCCTGACTTCATAGAATCTACGTAACAAGTCTGTGGAATGGCATCGACCTATCCTCTCAGGTATGTCAAACCAATTCTGAAAGCATCCTTATGAGGAGGATAGCATGGTTCATTGTAAAAATGTCAAACTACCAGTAAGACAGAAGGTGAATGTTTTGGACGTAATCAAAATGCAATACAACAAAATAATAGAAGGGTAAGATTTTGAGGTACTAAAAAATCATATTTAATGGAAACCTAGTATCCTACTATACTAGTATTGGTGCAACAAACAAATAGAAGGGAAAGAAGCTCAGGTCAGTTTAGAACAAAACTGAGCTAAGTTTCATCGCCACGGTTGCGAGAGTGAGATGACAGGATTCAACAAAGCTGCTCCACGACCTCTAAAGATAGCAGACTTGAGCTCATTATACTGATCAACAACTGAGTTGTACAAAGTCTCTGAGAATTTCTCCCTGCCCTGTATGAAACAAGCAAAGCCAAACACATTTGCTGTAACAAATTTCCAAAAGAAAAACAACAACACTAAACAAAGGCAATAGTAAATAAGTAAAATAAACACCATCAGTGAGCAAAAGCTGAAAGTAACTTGGATAACTTATATGCATTATGCTAAGTTTTATGTACACTAATTACTAAATAAGAAAAGGTTTCAGCCCTAGGACCGAGGGGATTAAAATTTAAGAGACTAACAGCAATGAAAACCTTAGCATCTATGTAGCACGAACACGCGTCAAAACCGCCGTATCCGTGTCCGACACAGTGTCGGACACGGATACGACACGGACACGTCTTGGACACGTGTCGGTGACGTATCGGCTGATTTCAGAATTAATTTTGATTATTAAAATTCTCGACACGTGTCGGACACACTAAATATACGAGTCGGACACAGCCAACCCAGGAGTGGCCTAGGACATGGTCGGCCCAAGCCGGCCCATAACACACACAGGTGTTGCCTTAACCCTAACCTCCTGCCCCGGATACCGAGCGTCTCATTCCCATTGCGCTCGCACGCTCGCGCTTCTCCCCTTTTCTGCATCGGTTGCTTGTGCCGCCGCCCGCTCCCGCACCTCACCGCCACCCGTCGGCTTTCTCCCGCCACCCGCTCCCGCACCTCGCCGCCGCCCGCTCCTGTCGGCTCCCGCACCTCGCCGCCACCCGTCGGCTTTCTCCCACGCGCCGCCGGCTTCCTCCCCACGCGCCGCCGGCGTCCCCGCTCCACCGAGGTATCATCTCCCCGCTTCTCTGTTTTAGCATTTAGGGTTGAGATGCAGACTGCAGTAAGCCAGCAATATATATTTAGACATTTAGCAAACTTGTGCTTGATTGCTTGTTTCATAATTATATAAAAATGGAAGCCGCTAATTCTAGTGCTAGAGAGGAGGAAAACACAAGCAACAATAGGTCGAAGCATACACTTTACAAATTACAAGTTTACAATTTACATTATTTCAGTTTAATAAGCATATGAAAACATAGAAAATATAATTTATTTATTATTTAAATATATATAGCCGTGTCGTCGTATCGGTATTTTTAGGAAAACGGCGAATTCCAGTGTCAGTGTCGTGTCGTGTCGTATCGACGTATCCGTATCCGTGCATCATAGCTTAGCATTGCAACAAGGGAATCCAACCACCAGTCCCACGTGAGATCAATAGAGTTGGTGAATATCATATACAATTAAAAGAAAAATCAGTGGAAACAAATACTGAATTGCACAACAATGCAGCTGCTGCTTGATTTCCAGTTTTCCATCCTTTAAAACAAAACAAGAACAGGCCAATTATTTATGCCTTACGGTTTCATACCTTGAGGAAGGAAGATAGATGCACTAATCTGTCTGTTAAATCTAAGAAGTTTTTCATATGAAAGGGCCTATATTTGATGCATTACGTCATTACCCGACCTATCCACTAATCTCAACTTTGCTATAAAAGGCTTTGTTGTTGTCTGTTAATATCCAGAAACTTTACCACATAGACCAAGTATATGAATTCATCACCTAGTCTAGACTCTATATGTTAGCAGTAACTCTCAGTACGAAGGCAACCACATCCATGGAAAAGCTGATCTAACGCTACTATTCTACCTGAACGTTGGATAGAGGCTACCCCGCAACCCCCTACCCTACCAAACAAAAGACTTAAAGAAGTACTAACAGACTTCGATTTACTGTCTCTAGACATTGAGTAAGTATTAGTCCATTAACCAATTTATTTAATTAGTTGTTGACTGGTTGTTGTTTAATTATTTTTAGATTTATAAAAATAGAGAAGCGAAATTTGCACAAATATTTCTCAAAACAGATTTGCGCAACAAGGTATCAGATGAATGGCTCAATGACTTGATGGTGTGCTACACTGAGCGAAAGATATTTAGAAGCCTTGATAACAAAAGAATCATTCAACGCTTTCAAGACATGAAAACTCGTAGAGTGAAATTGTCGTAATCAGATTTAGTGACTTAGTGGTATGTTTTCATTTCATTTTTAATGTTTGTGGACATTCACAATTTAATATTGTATCACTACATTTGATATTTCTTATCTACAGATCGATACTCACATATTTATGAACATCTAGGGGCACATTAGCAAGGTACTAAATTTATTGTATTGTACATTTTCAATTTGTTCTATTTCTATTTATATATGAATTTGATATTCCAATAGCAGAAGATTAGTAGACGTAGCTTTAGTATATTTCTATTGTGTTATAGCCTTAACAGTAGAGCTCTCCCTTCATTTTCATTCTGCATTCACCACTGACCCAAAAGTAGAAAAAAAGAGGAAGGCAGCATGAGTGAGGTGTTGGGTTGAACAAGTGTGGGCTTGACAAGTCTTTGGGCTGGGCTCGGATGGACCGGAATGACGACAAGGAGCAGTCTTAACTCCATGACTCTCACACGAATCCGTCCGACCTGAGTCACGACCAGACCGTCGCCATGGCGTCATCGCCGCACCAAGCCCAAGCCCAAGCCCAAGGCGGCGGCGGCGGCTCCTCCTCCTCCGGCGGCGGCGGCTGGACGGCCGAGCACTTCTGGGCGCTGCTGGACAAGGCGGACCGGCGCTTCGCCCGCGTGCGCGACCTCCCCCTCTTCGGCCGCCACGAGCCGGAGGAGTACGGCAAGGCCTTCCGCATCTACACCCAGCTCTGGCGCATGCAGCAGGAGCACCGCCACCGCCTCCTCGACGCCGGACTCCGCCGCTGGCAGGTTGGCGAGATCGCCGCCCGCATCGCCCACCTCTACTACTCCCAGTACCAGCGCACCTCCGACACTGCCCTCCTCTCCGAGGCCTTCGTCTTCTACCACGCCGTCCTCGACCGTGCCTACTTCGTCGCCGACGCCGACCACCTCGGCCCCACCAAGCACCTCCGCTTCCTCGCCAGGTTCCTCCTTGTCGCCCTTCTCCTCGCCAGGCGCGCAGACACCGTCCCGCGCCTCGCCGCCCACATCCGCACACTCCTCGACGAATCCAAGAAGACACTCCAGGTACGGTCCCTCCCCCGCCTATTATTAGTTCAGTATATATCCTAATATTAATTACTCTTCTTCTAAGCTGCTAGCCTGCTACTCTTACTTGTACAATTCGACTCGATTCAATTGGCGCTGCCTGCTTCCTTGCTTCTGATCAATCGGCGGATTCTGACCCATCTTGGACTGTGCAGGAAGCCGAATATAAGGAGTGGAAGCATGTCTTGCAAGAAATCGCGAGGTTTCTGAGAGCCGATTCGCCCTTTATGAACATGAGACCACTCAGGTACAGCTACGCATTCGATCCTCCCCCGGATACTCTTCCTACCGTCCCGCCTACTGTCAAGAAGCGAGGTCTGGTCTTGAGTGATGCCATACTATGCAGCTACTATCATAACGAGGTAATGCTACATCTGTTCCTCCCTCACATGCATCTACTTCTGCTTTTTTTAACTAACGAAACATCATGTCTGTGTTTTGTTCAGGTCAAATTTGCAGACCTTACCGTAGACGTATTCAGAATGCTTCAATGTCTCGAATGGGAACCATGTGGTTCTTTTGCGGTAAACAATGGTTACAGTGCCCACGATGAAAGCGGACAAAACAATCCCAATCTCTTAAAAGATTTGCGAGATGCTGCGCTGCCTCCAAACCCACTTAAAACAATTCTCTATCGGCCCACAGTGACACATTTCCTAACGGTAAGTTCATCTTTCAGTTCCTCCTTATTTTACATCTTCTGAAC
Organism: Dendrocalamus latiflorus; assembly: GCA_017311315.1. Classification (NCBI taxonomy): domain Eukaryota; kingdom Viridiplantae; phylum Streptophyta; class Magnoliopsida; order Poales; family Poaceae; genus Dendrocalamus; species Dendrocalamus latiflorus. The sequence goes on from CM029658.1 coordinate 313,663, forward strand.
GTAACTTTTGATTTATTGTCTTTACCCTATGTTTTAGTGAATGTGTGCAATGCTCAATGTTATTTGAACACTCTTCATCTAGTACTATAATAATCAGAGTCTCAAAAAAAAGGGAAGTTTTAGAATTATCATATGGAGAAGCCTTTTTATATAAAAAAACTACATGAAGAAGCTTTTGATGCATTCAGTTGGTTTGGTCCTAGGAGAAAACTATTGGTCGTGGAACTAGTTCTGGTGCATTCAGTTCACCTTATGACGAGCTTAGTGTACATGTGTAACAGCCAGTCTTTGTTGCTTGGAAGCAGAAATGGGCTAGTAGGAGGATTGAAAAGGTAGGGAATTGTGCAAGACATGTACACAATACTACTGACAAGTGCCAACTAAATGATCTAATTTATCTGACAAGGAAGCATGATGATGAGGAAATATCTACTGAATTCCTCCACACCCATGGGTTCATGACATGAGTGGGTTTCAAATGTTCTGAAAAATAACCTACAACATGTAATGTTTGAACCAAACTTAACCTGGTCCTCTGTTAGAATTTTCTTGGGACTGGTTTGGGGCTGCCAAGAGATAGTGTCTAGAAGGATAACATCGACGGCCATGATGGAACACTCAACTGATAAGAAAGCTAAATCTAGGGTGGAATTCATGAACAATGCAGCAGTGCTCAAGGATGCATGGCATGGATAGCCAGGAAAAGGCAAATTGACTTTGAATAGTGTTCTACTATTCACTTTAATGGGTGGGTTTTTTTTGGGCCGTGACTTATGACTTAAAATTTTGAATTCTGGTGGTTCGCGAAAGGCAGTACGTAGAGGAAAATAGTCATGCGATTTTTGCTGGTACAGCTGAATTCAGTACATTTCTTTACTACAATCTTCCTGTTGACCCCGTTTTGAAAAAATGCACCATTTAAAAGCTAGTTACTGTAGCACGTACAAACTAAAGCCGGCTCAAAGTCCTACCGAAGGCAGCCAATATTTGTTTATTTGGAAGTTACACCATTAAGTTATCTATCTGATTAAAGAATGTTATGTTTGAAATCCAGGTTCTTGCCACCAAATGTGAGGAGCTCCCATTGAATGGTATGCTGTTAATATACCTTTCAGCTGCAGGTTCGTGCCTCAGGCTTGTCTGACTGAAACTTTGTCAGTTTTCTATCATGGGGAGCATATTCTAGTTAGCATTCTAATATCTTTCAGGTGAGTTGGGAACTTCTGGATTTTGTCCAGATACAAGCGAGAAGGTTGTGAGCAGTTTTAGTAAGCTTGATATATCTAATACTAACCCCATCAATTCAAAGGAAGACAACGAACCTTGCCTGTGGTTAGGCTGCCGTGAAAGTGAAGGTATTTTTTCAATGCTGAGTTCATGAGATTATCTTTGTTGTTTCCAATGCATTACGGAGCTATTTTGAAGGCTTAGGGTTGATTTAAGTTGCGTTTTCACCAACTTGAATTATTTTGATTTTAGAAAGAAGTATATTGTTTCTGACACATGTTCAAAATATGTAGGTTCAAACTGCATATACCCTTGTGATCTGATCCCATTTACAAGAAGACCTCTCTTTTTGGTGATTGACAGTAGCGTCAGCTATGCTTTCAAGGCAGGTTTGTTTAATCTTATTTTTTTCTCCCAAGCAACCACTACTATTATTCTGTGTCCAAGTGCCATTCCATGGTTCTTATTTCCATCTTGGCAGGCCACTTGTTTCTGTGCCTTCAGTTTTATTGTGGAACTAAGTGCTTCTGCAATTTCTTATTTTACTATTCATTCTGTTCCGTTTTTATTTTAATGGGATACTCACTTGGCATTTGCTTTTCGGTAGTCTGGCTGTTTGACATGTACTCTTAGCGCTATCAGTGTAATGGTCCATTCTAATTGTTCTATTTAAGTATTGCAGTCTATTCATGGGAATGAAAAGGGGGAGACGACTGCCATGTTACTTTCTCCAAGCTCCCGATCTTCCACGGCAGGATTCTGTGGGGATTCTACTCGGCAGAATGGTAGTCAGTTTACTATGTTTCTCACAGCTCCATTGCAAGCATTCTGCTTTCTGATCGGCAATAATGGGGTGGACATTGTCAGGGTACTTGTTTTTAGTATTTGTTAATAATTTTCTTTCTCCCAGGCAGTATATTTTTGTCTTTGAGCTTTGACATGTAATTTTGTAGGATGCTTATAATAAAGCCGAGGAGTTATTATCCTTGTCCTTAAATGAATGGGCCACGACTTTGGTTGCATCCTCTTCACTTCATCCTGTTTGGGTTGAAGTATTAGGTGATCCATTCTTGAGGCGGCTGCTTCTCAGGTCACCTTGTCAATTCTTTTGTTACTCTCTACTCCTTCCAAACATATTAAAGGTGCTGTGCTTTTTGCATGGATTGTTCACTGTTTTATATAATATTCTCAATAGTGAGTGCAACCTCACTCGTAAGCTGTTCCCTGTTAGCCTATTACTTAGTCAACAATCTGCAGGGGGAGATTGGATCATATACCCTCCCTTTAGTTGGGAAATTGAGGATTTACCCTCCACATCTCAATGACACGTGGGGTCATCATAAGTCACTGACACGTGGGCCAGGAGGGTAAATCCTCAATTTCCATCTAAATGGAGGGTATATGATCAATTGCCAGATCTGCAGGAATGCACCGTGTTGGGCTGACCTTTCAAATATTACCGATTGATACCTTCCAGTCTGCTGTCTACACGATGCCCTGATGTGTATAATTGATATGTCGATGTCTTGCATTCCTTTTATTGGCTGAAAGCTCATTTCGATTGTTTCTGCAGGTTTATCTTCTGCCGAGCTACCCATTCACTGTTAAAACTGACGAACCATAAGTTGGAATTCCTCCCAACCTGCATGCCTCCGTTGCCAGAGTCAGTTGACGCAGAGAGCATGCTCTCCCAATGCTGCGTGCTGCGAGTTGCATCTTTCTTCGGCGCTGCCAACCAATTTTCATTTGCTGAGGTAACAACATGGCCTGATGTCGACGCTGAGGAGGCTGTTGCCATGAACCCGTATGGCAGTGCCAACAAAGAAGGTGTTCCTTCGACAGTCGGAGATTCAGATACACCAGAATCGTCTACTTCATCTTTTTGATGGATGATGAGAATACGGTGCTACGTTATCCGTAGCTAATTGTTGCTCTTGGTCGGGCCTGCTCTTGACATTATTTTATTTTCTACTCATCTGCGGATGCAGATCCATTGTGTAATTACTGGAGATCGTTCATGTGTGATACTATACAGCAAAAATTAGCACCACCTACTATGATACTAAATTTTCTGAACAACTGTGTTTAATCATTTTTTAAAAAAGATTGATTATGTTTGTACACTCGGTTCATGACTGATCCTTAAAAATGTAGGACTGGGAGAAAGGTGACTTTGTGAGAAACTTTCATAGGATTTTGCCCTTGTTTATGCGATAAGCTGGGCATTGGATCCCCATTCATGTCGTGAATTTTTTTGTAAGAATAATCTATTTTTTATTCAAATTTACAAAAATATACCGCGGGAAATTTTTTTACAATAATAGGCTTCAGTCGCCTAATGGTTAGACGACTGGAGTCTTTCGCCCAACCCAGCGTTGACACCTAGCAAATCTGGCAACCGTTGGGCGATTAATTGCATTCACCCTACCGTTAGGCGATTGGCATCCAGTCGCCCAACCGTGTGGCGACTGGGGGTGAGCTATAACCGTGCTGCACTCGGGCACCTCGAGCACTGTTTCCATTCAGCCAATCGATCCAGCGAGCGCGAGAGAGGACGTGAGAGAGGAAGGAGAGGAGAAGAAGAGAGGACGAAGGGGAAAAAGAGAGGGAGAGGAAGAGAGGAGAGGGATCCAGGTAATTTTTTAGTATATTGTTTTTCTTAGTGTTAGTAAAAATTATAGATGTAGAAAATTTAGTTTAGAAATTTTGTATAGTATTTTTTATGCATTATTGTAGAAAATTTTAGTGTAGAAATTTTGTATAGTATTTTTGATGTATTATTATATAAAATTTAGTGTAGAAATTTAGATAAAGAAAATTTATTTTTTCTATTGAAAATTCAGGTTTATGACGTCAGCCCTGGGGTTGCTGTATGACAGGTGGGCCCTGGTCTACATGGGCCAGGTCCATGCACCAGTGGGAAGGCTGAGGTGGTGGGGGTGTGACGTGGCTGCTGACTAGGCCTCCTTTGCTGACATGCCTCAACACGTGGACTGCCAACTCACCCAATGTGCTAACGTGGCTGCCACATGGCATGGCCTACTGACACAGCGGTCGGCTGCTTGCGGGGCACCAGCGTGGCTGCTGTGCGCTGGCGTGGCCCGCCAGATGGCCTGCCACCTCGGCTGTCCATCCGACGTGGCACGCCGACCGGTGGCCGCGCACGGGGACCGAGGGTCGCTGGCGCTTCGGCAAACGACGACGGTCGGCAAGGGGGCATTATGAAGAGGAAGTCACGGGGAGTCTTTTGGTGCACGGGATGCTCACCAAGAAGGGCCGGAAGATGGTCGGCGGCGAGGAAGGCGGTGGCGCGTGCTCGGGCGACGTCGGCGATCGTGCTCCGGTGGTCCTGGGGCTCGGCCGAGGGGCGCATGGTGATCGTCGGGAGTCGGGGAGGGTGTGGGTGGCGTCGACGAGGCGTGAGGCGGTCGGAGGCGGTGGCAATTGCTCGTCGGAGACTGGGCGGCACTCGGGGAGAGAGGGAGACGGCTCTGGGGTGCTTCGAAACCCGAGAGAGAGAGAGAGAAAGGAGGGCGGAGGGCTGTGGTGTAAGGGGAGGAGAGGCCGAGGAGGCCCTTATATAGGGTCGAGGACGGGGCAATCGGCGAGGATTGCTCGCCGAAAAATGCGACCGGCACTAATGCGGTCGGAGGGGAAAAAGGAAAGGGGTGGGCGGGGAAGGAAGGGGAGCGCGAAATCGGATTTATGACCGATTTAGATTGATTTCAGCTGATTTTATTTGAAATTTTTGGTTTGAAAACTACCAAAATTTTCCAAAAATCAGTGTTACCAATCCTACCAAACCCCCTGGTAAAAATTCAAAACTGGTTTTAATAGCCATGTTCTCGAGCCCTTATCCTCTTCTTCCACCGCATTCTAATGTGATAAAACCCTTGAGGCAATAGCGGTGGCAGAGTATAGTTGCATCCTTATGGGACTCGTCCCGCTCTAGCCTGTTATGAATATTGTGCATCTATTCATGAGGCCCAAAGGGCAATATATATAGAGAGTACAAGGGGGGATATACAAGGGGCATATAAGGAAACAAATAACAATCCTATTCTATCTCCTATTCTATCCTTAACACCTCAGGGGAAAGGAGGCCGTCGGTTTCAGGGGAAAGGTGGGCGGCCGGATGGGCGGGCGCGCGCACCACTAATCCAGGCCATCCACGCGTCAGCTAGGGAGAGTAGGAAGGCGGGATGAGTCGGAGCGGTTGGATGAGGCCAGAGGCGACGTGGGCGCATCCTGAGCGTCCACCTATCAGCCCGAGAGAAAATGTGCGGGTTTTTAAGATTTTATTTAAGGATTTGGATTTTCAGAAAACCTAGGAAAATAATTAAAGCTTGGAAAATACCAAATAAAGTCCAAAAATTCCAGAAAAATTCACAGAAACTCTTAGGATTATTTTGAACTTAGAAAAAATATTTTCAACAACTTTGCTGTGTAAAATTTTTAACTTTTGATTTCCCTTAAAATACTTTTTAATCTTTAAATTAGCTTTTAAAATCCAGAAAAATACAGAAAAGCCAAATAAACCCAAACTATTAATTTGAATTAAGATTTTTTTTATAGAAATTCAAATTATCTTTTTTTAACAATATTTTTGAGTTTTACTTAAATTAATTTTTAAATCCAACCTTTTCAAAAGCAGAAAAATCAGGGCAAATAAAACTCAGGTAATTAAAATACTTATTTAAATTATTTTATTTTAATATTATTTTTAAATAAAAATCTGAGCTGTTACACAATCACAACCGAGTAATCTACTACAGGTTCGAGTGAATGATCAAGCTATAAAAGGATGGTAGGCTTCTCGCCTTAAGTTTGATCTGGTATCATGAGGCAAATGGATCGGTACATAAGCACTTTATATGTTCGTCCGATATGATCTTTATGTATGTCTGAGAGTTGTTATGACCTGTTAGGGACCGCTACCGACTTATAGACCGTAAAGGAGTTTTCCATTCATGGCCAAATATACATGAACCTACAGTGTCACACGCTTAATGGCTGGAACGATAAGGGTCCGGATGATAGTTTTCGAGTGGGATTCGATTGGAGGCTATATAAAAAGAGGTGTGGGGCTGAGAGAGGTATCTCAAAAACACATCCATCAAAACCCTAGCCGCTACCTCTCATAACCCCTACTGTGCGCGCTGGTGCTAGCACACCGACGCATGACGTTCCATCCCTAGACGTGTGGACCTCGGTAGAAGCGCTGCTATGACTACGACGTTGATCGGGACGATCGCAGAAAATGATTGGCCAGAGGACAATCAATTACTTCTACTACACCGACACGCTCTTCGCTGAATTGACTACTTGAACTCTACTTCTGCTGCACTGCGTGTCTAGTGGTAATAATTTATGATCCCTTACTTACCTGGCTTCCTAATTTACACTGTAGAAAATTTCAATTTGCATTAATATAATCTATCTGTATCCCAACAAAAATATATATTAGAATTCAAGCTGGGCAAGCCAAACTAGGCTTAAACCAATTTATTCCTCAATCGAGCTCCAAAAGATTCTCAAGTTCGATCATTCTCTTTTTGGGTCCATCTCGTCAAGGGAAAAAGAAGAAGGCAAAACTCAAATTATCCGACATAACATTGACATCTTTGCGTCATCCATAGGCAGTTTACACTTGGACTGCAACATCATGTGCCGATACTGGGCATCAACTACGACGATGCCTCTACTTTGTTGTGGTTTGTGGTGCTCCGTTGTTCGTCCTTCTTCAACTAGGTGACTTTGGTAAATTTGAAGGAATTTTAGTTAACATCCACATCACTCACTATTAGTCAGATTAATTTGATCCTAATGTGTAAAAAGTTTAGTACCGCTTTGTGGGCAGTGAAATCATAGGAGTACAAGGATTACTTTAGTACCGCTTTGTGGAATAGACAAGTTAGATGTACGAGTTTATCTATCAGAATTTTAGTTAAATATAGGTATTTTTGCTCTTCATGTGTTTAGATGTATGATAAAAGGCACACGTAGAGGGTGGATCTGAGCTTGTGGCAACATGTGCTTTAGTCTAGGACATAAAAAAAAATTACTAGTATATAATCTAGGTAATTTTAGCTCCTATGGGCATGTTTGGCAACAGCTGCAACTTATGGCTTTTAGCTGAAATTTTTGAATTTTGGTTGTTTACGGTACAGATTACGGAGAGACATACTCACTTGCGATTTTGGATGATACAGATGTTGGGCTTTTAACGTGTACATCGTTTAACTTGTAGATCCTGTTTTAAAAAAATATTCTATTTAAAAATTAGATACTATAACAAAAATCAAAATTCAACAGTTTCGAAGAAAAAGAACAGGCTCTTAATCCTAAATCCGCCACTGCACTTGTGTACCTTGTAGTTGAAAGAAAAAGTTTGGGGCCAAGGGGTTGGTCATTAACCGGATCCAATTATCCAGCGGAAAAAGGCAGAACCGCGTCTAGAAACGAATCTTAGAGCGCATGACCATGTCCATGGCTGCCGGCGGCGGCGACGAGCCGGAGACGGTAGAGGTGACGCTGCGCGCCGTTGGCCCGTCCCGGCCGACCACCCTCCGCCTCCCTCCGCTTCTCTCGGTAACGCCCCCAAACTCAAACCCTTCTTCTCGCCACGCTCTAGCCTAATGTCTCCTCCTGTTCCGCCCTAGGTTGCCGATCTGCGCCGCCGCATCGCCCACGATCGACGCCTCCCAGAAGACCGCCTCCGCGTGGTCCTGCGAGGGAGGACTCTTCCGTGCCAAGACGACGCCCATGTCAACCTCAGCGATGGGGGTAAACTATACCATTCTCGCCTCCCATGCCCACCTCGCCCCTCTTGATTGGCATGCTAGATGCATAAGTCGCAGCTTTCTTCATTATAGGTCACTTCTGCGGCCTCTCTTTTTTCTTTTTCTGCTCATACTTTCCACAATTGTTGGTTAGGGTCCGCAGCTTATGGAATGTAATCACCACATTCATATATCTTGTGTGAAGAAATTTGGTGGCAGTGCTATCCTAGGATGGTTAATTGGTTGTTTCATCTAGTTCCTAGTTGTTTATGCACTCGACGTATCTTATGGGGGTACTTTTAAAATTTTCTCTTCGTGATTTCTGTAGATAGTCTAATAGTGGCCGTGGCACCTAAGCCACCTGCTAATCATCTCCGCGATGATGACGATGAAGAAGAGGAAGAACTGGTAAAGTTTTCTCACAATATTTTAAAGAAGTTTGTGTCTTCCGGATGGGTTGGTGTTCCTTATAAATTATCTCTCCACTCTGTAGAAGTTCAAAATACCACAAGCAACAACCTGGTGGAAGAGAAGAGTTTTTATATTTCTTCAAGACAAATTGAGATTACCTGGTAATGTACATGATGCACGTCTATTTTCTAATGAAATGATAGTGTGATGAATGTGGTGTGCATTTCACTTCTCCAGATATCTTGTTGATGGCGCTATTTTCTCTCAGCATGAAAGCATGGGTTATTATCGCATTGTGGTTCCTATTGGCACCTGTTGCTCAAAAGTACGATGTTGGACCTTTATATGTAAGTAACTCCTTAAATAATTAGTGTCTAAAAAAATAGTTATTAGCAATACTGCTCATCATGACACTAAGGTACATGTAAGTATTTGAAACACATTTGGGAACCAGACTAACCAGTTATTGAAGAATTGAACATACAAATTTCTGGCTAGCTCCAGCCAGGGGCTGGCCCTCACTGGGAAACCCAGGAATTGGTGGTTATATAAACCTATAATATAATGACTCAGCCGTACAAATCATGTACCCATATCCTTCCATCATTTCTTTTGTCCAGTGTATAGGTTTCATGCGGAACTATGATGCTACAATCTCTGTAGATGTGGGGGCTTGCAATGACCAAAATTATTGAGTTTGTTGCTAGATTCAGTGTATTGACAAATGCTACTATTTGCTGGCTACCCAGATACTCGGTACAGGTTTCATGATCATACTTCTTAATCTTGGAAGACGACAACAAGGTGATGTTAGGTATGTTCTCTCATCCCTTCAATCTGATTATTATTATTATTATTATTATTATTATTATTATTATTATTATTATTATTATTATTATTATTATTGCCGAAAATAGAAAATTCATTAACTAGCCATCAAGTCTGATACAAACTCAGGAAATCCTTCAAGTCAAACATGATGGCTTGGCCTTTCATTCAGAGAGAAAAAATGGTAGCAACATTGTGTTCTTTTATGCCATGGAATAGTTCATTATTAGTTTATTACAACTCTAGTTGTTTAGCATCTACATATGATATGTTATGATGCAGTGCATATTGATTAGTTGTCTTTGGTTTCATTGATTGGATAAAAGCTCCACAGCTAGAATGTGTTCCATTCCTTGGAAAAGATATACCTCCCTACATAAGCTGTGAAGAATAAGTAAAAGTTTCTCAACAGCAATAGTAGCTTAAATGCTGCCTGGCGTACTATATTAGAACCTTTATTTTTTTTGCCAGAAGCGGAAGATAAAGCAGCCATACTGTCATTTACAAAATTATGGGTGTGTTTTGGGTAGAATAGCTGTAATTCCCTTCTGATATGTCCGGGCTTGTCATGCTGATCAACCAAAGCAATGTTTCTCTAGTTAGAACCTGGAGATAAACTATTTTCTTTTTCTCACCAGTGCCACTATTTGCATTTTAGAAGTTCAAAAAGAAAAGGACCAGATGTTCCAAAGATATTGCGTGACCAAATTTAGTTGTAATATTCATGTTGATTAGCTGATGAACAAAAGGATATGGATATGAAGAGTATATTGGGAAGTTACAGTTCATTCGTTTTTTCTACCTTCCACGCAGTGCATACTCCATTTTTAATGAGAACTTCAGGGAGCTGCCGGGAACACTTAACGCTGAGCGCGTAGATAGAGATATCCGGGCTGGTCAATTTTGAGCCCTTATCTGGGTCACCGGGGCCATGGTATGATGAGATTTGTACAGAACCATAGTGGACTTTGTTTGTACCTGGAAAAGAGACTTTCAAAAGAGGGCCAGTATATTGCTTTCCTGTAAGTGAAATATCGTCAGGTGTAAGTGAAATATTGTCAAGTGTTGACGATGTGAATTTATAGTGAAATATCGTCAAGTGTTGACGATGTGAATTTACCTGTGCACGTTCAGATACTTGGCCATTCTAGGTGGATGATTGAGATGTAATAACCATAATTTAGCTGCTTAGTGTAGTCATTCAGGATTGTCATCTCATGTGCAGTGGTCTCGCGCTTACATGTCCTAGTGTCGTTAAGCTGATACCGGTACAAATGTTTAAGCTTCACAAGTTCGTTACTTTCTGAGAATGGGAACAACTTAACCGAACGACCAGTAGTTAGTACGAACAGCTGCATGTGCAGCTGATATGCGCAGAAATATGCGCATCATCTAATGTACAAGAAAAGAACAAGAGTAAAATGCATGGAGGATTCATTGAACTTGTGTAGGCGTGTCATATAGGTACTTTCAAAATGTACATGTAGATCGTGTGATATAGTGGGTTATTAGTTCATTCTAGTTGCCTATGTTGGCATATGTTATTCGTGTGGCATGGCAAGTTGCATTAAGAAAGCTAATTACTATAAAAAAATCGAAAAATAGTTTTTAGAAACTGAAAAGAAGAGATCTGGTGTTGGCTAGAGCGGGACGAGTCCCATGAGGATGAAACCATACTCTGCCACCTCTATTGCCTCAAGGGTTTTATCACATGAGAATGCGGTGGAAGAAGAGGATAAGGGCTCGAGACCATGGCTATTAAAACCGGTTTTGAATTTTTACCGGGGGTTTGGTAGGATTGGTAACACCGATTTTTGGAAAATTTTGGTAGTTTTCAAACCAAAATTTCAAATAAAATCAGCTGAAATCAATCTAAATCGGTCATAAATATGAGTAAATCAAACTAGCTCGGTGTAGAACCAAATACTTATGACCAGTTCATAGTCTAACCAGAGGTGCCCAATAGAATCGATCTTTCGTCCGATTTTCATAACCCTGATCGAGACTAGTGTGAATGAGTTCGGTCCAGTTCGACCAAATGAGATTAAGGGCAAAGGGATATGGTTAGAATATATTATTCATGTGGTTTTGTGTTAATTTCAAAGTATTGCAAGCATTGAATCCGACATGTCATGTCACATGTACGAAATATGGTGTGAGCAACTAGGATAGTGTGATGTCACGTGCCCTTATATGCATTTTGAAAGTAAGTACCATGACCTAGATGACACATCCGTATAAGGTAAGTGACTCGTCGCACATGTTACTCAAAAAGAAAAACAAAAAATTTGACTACCCCAAAGGCACGAATTTCTCAGCTCACTGGAGGCCACTGTCCTTTGTTGCAACAAAGGACAGTGGCCTCCAGTGAGCTGAGAAAATTGTTCGCCCTTCGCCCGACGCCTAGAATTCTAGGCGTCGGGCGAAGGGTGATGTAGTAGGCCTCACATATTCATGACAAAATTGTATCCCGCTGAGCCTACTACATCACCCTTCGCCCAACGCCTAGAATATGTGAGGCCCCACATGAGATATCTCCCCTCCTTCGCAAACAGCTCGTCCTCAAACTGGAAAGAGGGGTACTGCACCTTGAACCGTTCCACATCTTCCCAAGAAGTCTCCGATGCCAGCAAACCTTGCCACTGAACCAAAATTTGCCAAACGCCACGAGCCCGACAAGCAGAAATCACCTTCTCCGAGACAAGGGTGACCCAGCCATCAAGCAACAGTGGCAACGAAGGAGCGGAAAGGCTTCAATAAATTAACATGAAACACATCATGTAGTTTAGTATGGGGTGGTAATTGAAGCCGATAAGCAACTGAACCAATCTTTACCACAATGTAATATGGGCCATAAAAACGCAGAGCCAACTTGTTGTAAGACTGAATGGCTAAGGAAGCTGCCGGCCGATGATGGAGGCGTAATCACACCCATTGACCCACCTCAAAATGAAGTTCACCATGGTGCACGTCATACACTAACTTGTACTGTTGTTGTGCCTGGAGTAACCGGCCCTTAATATCAACGAGAAATTCATCCCTGTCAATGAGTAAGCAATCCACGGTAGCCACCCGAGCACAACTAGAGTAATCGGAGTGCAAGAAAGGAGGATTGCATCCATAGACAATCTTAAATGGTGTTTCCTTGAGGGATGAATGATAGGAAGTATTATAGCAATACTCAGCCCAGAGCAGCCACTGTAGCCATTAGCGTGGTCAATCACCCGCGATGCAGCACAAATACATGGCAATAACTTTGTTAACAGTCTCATATTGCCCATTGGACTGAGGATGAAAAGTAGTACTCCAATGAAGATGAACGCCAGACAGACAAAACAATTCCTTCTAAAATTTGCTTGTGAAAATTGGATCGTGGTTGCTCACAATAGAAGAAGATATACCATGGAGCCGAACAATGTCGTCAAAGAACACACGAGCCACGAAACTAGCCGAGTAAGGATGCGCCAAAGGAATAAAATGCATATATTTAGAGAAACGATCGACGATAGTGAGAATAAGGGACTTGCCATAGACCTTCGACATTCCTTCCATAAAATTCATCGCGATGTCCTCCCAAATTTGAGTAGGGACCTCCAGCGGCTGAAGGAGACCCACGGGATAAAGGTGTTCTATTTTATTGCGGTGGCACATGAGGCGGGTTTGCATAAATTCTTGAACCACTTTACGAGATTGCGACACATAAAAATCCATCCTCAGTGAAGTGTTTTTTGAATGCCTTCATGTCCAGCTGTGTGAGCTACTGCCAAGATGGCTTGCAAGGACGACGAATATGGAGAGACAAAGACCTTGCCTTTGAAAGTGATCAGGTCATCTACCATGTTCCAATCAGCCTGGTAGTACCGGCCATAATGTTGTCTCGCGGAGAAGACAAGTCAAGCAATGACTGAACCTCCTGCCGAAGATCATTAAAAAGGGAAAGCTGGGGAGCCGTCAGTGCACAGATCACAACAAGATCAGCATCACAGTGAGAGAGGGCATCTGCCACTATATTATGGCACCTCGATCGATATTCAATCAATAAATCAAATCCCAGAAGCTTACTGTCAGGGCTGGAAGGTTTGGAGAAGTCTATGCGAGACGACGCCGGCCCAGGCAGCCATCAGCGGCAGGAGAGGCGGGAGACTCTGCTACTGCCGCCACAGCAGGTTAGGGTTTCCAATAGTGTCCAATTCGGTTAAGGAGTCGTATAGGACTCGGGGTTGGTTAAGAAGTAGAATTGTATTAGGAGACTGGCTTAGCCAAGGGTTCCCCTCTATTATATAAAGAGGAGGACACATCATAATAAAGCATGGAGTAATTTACCTGAATCCTGTCTTCTCTTCCCAATCTGCTTCCTCCCTCGTTCCTTCTGGCAAGAACTCCCTCCCGCCGGCTGATCTGATCCCTGGCGTCCAGCACGGCGCCTCCTACCTCCTCCAGCGCCTGGCCCCCTGCAGTGCACCCGTACAACTTGAGGCCTCGGCGTGACAACTTGGTATCAGAGCTCATGGCTGACGACAGAGACAAAGCAATCTATGAGCAGATGGCAACCATGGCAGCAAATTATACCAATCTTGACAAAGTGGTCTCCGATCTCTCCAAGAAGGTTGATACACTAATAGAACTCATGACCGATCAGCACAAAAAAGGGGAAGAGCTCGGAGATAGGCTGACCGCAGTGGAGAAGCGGCCCGTAGGAGATGGGCTACTGCCGATTCCAGTCGGGAGCATGCCGGCAGTCAACAACTTCGAAAACGCAGGGGGATCAGCCGCAGAGAAGCCTCCTCGCTTCCACAGATTGGAGTTCCCTTCCTATGATGGGCAAGGAGATCCATTAAGCTGGCTGCAAAGGTGTGATCAGTTCTTCCGCGGGTAGAAAACCTCGGAGAATGAGAAGGTATGGCTTGCATCTTATCATTTGATTGGAGTGGCGCAGCAATGGTATTTTCAGTTGGAAAGGGATGAAGGAGAGCCCAGTTGGCAGCGCTTCAAGGAGTACATCAATCTGCGCTTTGGGCCATCAATTCGCCACAATCCTTTGGGCGAACTCAAAGAGCTCATACAGACTGGTTCGGTGGAAGACTACCAGCAAAAGTTCTTAGCAATTCTTTGCAGGACTGAGCATCTTCAATCACGGCAGCAGGTCCAATTATTCACTCCGGGTTTGCGGGAACCGATTCGCACGGATGTGGAACTTCAAAACCCCGCCAATCTGCAGATGGCAATGGCGCTGGCACGAGCTTACGAGAAGCGAGCATAAGTGACAGGACAAGATGTAGGAGTGCTACCCAAATGCCCATTACAGAATCCCAACCCGCAGCAACCGTAACACAGGCAACAATGCCTCGACAGCAGGGATTACAGAGTAAACCGTCCGTACCCGCCCTCCCAGCCCCATCTTCAGGCACCGTCACAGGACCTGCGCAAGGAACAGCTCGACCCCGCAGGACACTACAGCGGAAATTCCTCACACCAGAGGAGATGGAACATCGCAGGACAGTGGGACTTTGCTTCAATTGCGACGAGAAGTTCACTCCCGGTCACCGCTGTAAACGATTATTCCTATTGTTTGCTCCCAGCGGTGGTTCAGATGATGATCCAGACTGGGATGTCGCACCAGAGGAGGAAGAACCACGCATATCGTTGTATGCGGCAACGGGGATTGCACCACAGGCGGCACAGACCATGCAGCTCTACATTGCCATCGGCGGGGCGACCTTACTGGCGCTACTGGACTCCGGCTCCACCCACAACTTCATCACGGCAGCCGCAGCCAAGCGCGCCAACCTGCCGGTCCAGCCACGCCATGGGTTACGCGTATTAGTGGCCAACGGCGACAAGGTGCAGAGCTCCGGATTTTGTCCAGCCATAGGAATTCAGATTGATCAGGAAGCATTCTCCATAGATTGCTACTCTCTTCCTCTGGATGGATTTGACGTGGTGCTCGGCGTACAGTGGCTCCGCACCTTGGGACCCATCTTATGGGATTTTGACAAACTGAGCATGACGTTCTGGAGAAAGGATCACAAAATCAGATGGCAGGGTCTACAGACGACACAAGGGCTGCCGCGGGCCTGCACCATCGCAGGGCCGACATTGATGAACACATTACTACAAGAATTTGACGGATTGTTCGCGTCACCACAGAGCCTACCCCCAGCACGGGAACATGACCATCACATACACCTCCTTCCGGGAACAGCTCCAGTCTCAGTCCGCCCGTATCGTTACCCACAACTCCTTAAAGACGAGCTAGAACGACAATGCGGGGAGATGCTGAAACAAGGGATTATTCGCCCAAGTACATCAGCCTATTCTTCACCAGTCTTGCTTGTGAAGAAGCATGATAGCACCTGGCGTTTTTGCGTCGACTACCGGGCTCTCAACAGCAACACGATCAAAGACAAATTTCCAATTCCGGTAGTGGATGAACTACTAGATGAGTTGAGGGGTGCCAAATTCTTCACAAAATTGGATCTTCGCTCGGGGTATCACCAGGTCCAGATGTTCCCTCCAGACATTGAGAAGACCGCTTTCCGCACACATGAGGGCCTCTTTGAGTTTTTGGTCATG
Organism: Dendrocalamus latiflorus; assembly: GCA_017311315.1. Lineage (NCBI taxonomy): Eukaryota > Viridiplantae > Streptophyta > Magnoliopsida > Poales > Poaceae > Dendrocalamus > Dendrocalamus latiflorus. The sequence goes on from CM029658.1 coordinate 329,484, forward strand.
CCTTTTGGCCTGACGAATGCACCGGCCACATTCCAAGCACTCATGAACAGTATACTCCGTCCTTATTTGCACCGCTTTGTTTTGGTCTTCTTTGATGACATCCTAATCTATAGTTCATCTTGGGTGGAGCACTTGCGCCATGTTCGAGCAGTTCTTCGGCTCCTACAAACCCACCAGCTTTTCCTTAAGCGCTCCAAGTGTTTCTTCGGCGAATCAACCGTAGCATATTTGGGACATGTGATTTCCGCAGACGGAGTGGCCATGGATGACACCAAAGTACAAGCGGTTCGCAACTGGCCAGACCCACGCACTGTGCGGGCTCTTCGGGGATTCCTCGGCTTAGCGGGTTATTACCGCAAGTTCATTCAAGGTTTTGGAGCAATTGCAGAACCACTCACGCGTCTGCTTAAGAAAGATGCTTTCGCTTGGACGACGGAGGCGGCACAATCATTTCAATCCCTCAAAAATGCCCTCACCACGGCGCCTGTCCTGCAACTTCCGAACTTTGAGCTTGAGTTTATAGTGGAATGCGATGCATCAGGCTCTGGAGTCAGGGCAGTTTTGCACCAAGGTCAGGGCCCCATCGCTTTTTACAGTCAGGTGCTAGCTGCCCACCATTCACATCTTGCAGCATACGAGCGAGAGTTGATGGGCCTTGTGATGGCGGTTCGGCATTGGATACCTTATTTGTGGGGGCGTCGATTTGGGGTCCGAACCGATCACTATAGCCTCAAATTTCTGCTGGATCAACGACTCTCAACCATTCCGCAACATCGATGGGTTAGCAAGATGTTTGGGTATGATTTTTATGTCGAATTCAAGCCAGGCCGATTAAACGTCGTCGCCGACGCATTGTCCCGTTGTACTGAGGGATCTGCATCACTTCATGCCATCTCCGGTCCTGACTTTGCTATATTTCATGAACTGCGCCACGAAACTGAATCCACACCGGAGTTGGTGGCACTGCACACGCAGATCAGAGAGGGATCCTTGGGCTCACCCTGGCGGATTGTCGATGGCCTGCTTCTGTACAAGGACCGAGTCCATGTACTCCCATCATCGGCCCTACTACCGACCATTTTATGCGCAGCGCATGCAGCAGGCCATGAGGGAGTTCAGAAGACGCTGCATCGGCTGCGGCGTGACTTTCATATTCCGCGAGATCGCCAGCTAGTGGAGGACTATGTCCGCTCCTGCCAGACTTGCCAACGCAACAAACCAGTGCAGCTTCATCCAGCAAGGCTGTTACAGCCATTACAAGTCCCTTCGCGAATTTGGGAGGATATCGCAATGGATTTTGTGGAGGGACTTCCACGAGTCAATGGCAAATCAGTCATTCTCACGGTAATTGATCGCTTTTCCAAATATGCGCATTTTATTCCGCTGGCTCACCCCTATACTGCAAGTTCGGTGGCCCGGGTGTTCTTTGATGAGATTGTTCGTCTACATGGAATCCCTTGTTCTATTGTGAGTGATCGAGATCCTGTGTTCACCAGCACCTTTTGGTCCGAGCTCTTCCGGTTGTCGGGTACTAAACTCCACTTGAGCTCGGCTTTTCATCTGCAGTCCGATGGCCAGACAGAGGTGACCAATAAGATCATTGCTATGTACATCAGATGTCTGACAGGCGATCGTCCACGACAGTGGGTTCGTTGGTTGCTATGGGCGGAATATTGTTATAACACTTCGTTTCAAACATCCTTGCACGAGACCCCGTTCAAGGTGGTCTATGGGCGGGAGCCGCCCTCCCTCCGGCCGCATTCATCCAGAGCAACTCGCATACAGGCCGTCGATCAACTTCTTGTGGAGAGAGACCAACTAATGGCGGATATCAGAGATCGCTTATTGTTGGCCCAACAGCATCATAAGCAAGCCTACGATGCCAAGCATAGGGAGTTATCCTTTGCACAGGGGCAATGGGTCTGGCTTCGTCTTCACCAGCGTCAAGCGCTATCTCTCGCCACCAATGTCAATCGTAAATTGGCTCCCCGCTACTATGGACCATATCAGGTATTGGAACGCATTGGCGAGGTGGCATACCGTTTACAGTTACCAGCCCGCGCCCGTATCCATGACGTATTCCATGTGGGTCTGCTGAAACCATACTATGGGACCCCTCCTACGGAGCCGCCAGCATTGCCGCAGCTACTCCATGGTCGCGTGACCCCCGCTCCACAACATATCGTCCGCGCCCGCTGCCTCAATGGGGAACGGGAGGTGTTGGTCCATTGGGAAGGATTGCAAGCCGCCGATGCAACCTGGGAGCCGTTTGATCAGTTTCGTCGTCGTTATCCATTCTTCAAGCTCGAGGACGAGCTGTTTGTCGAGGAGGGGAGTAATGTCAGGGCTGGAAGGTTTGGAGAAGTCTATGCGAGACGACGCCGGCCCAGGCAGCCATCAGCGGCAGGAGAGGCGGGAGACTTTGCTACTGCCACCACAGCAGGTTAGGGCTTCCAATAGTGTCCAATTCGGTTAAGGAGTCGTATAGGACTCGGGGTTGGTTAAGAAGTAGAATTGTATTAGGAGACTGGCTTAGCCAAGGGTTCCCCTCTATTATATAAAGAGGACACATCATAATAAAGCATGGAGTAATTTACCTGAATCCTGTCTTCTCTTCCCAATCTGCTTCCTCCCTCGTTCCTTCTGGCAAGAACTCCCTCCCGCCGGCTGATCTGATCCCTGGCGTCCAGCACGGCGCCTCCTACCTCCTCCAGCGCCCGGCCCCCTGCAGCGCACCCGTACAACTTGAGGCCTCGGCGTGACACTTACTGACCCAGTGATGTTGGAAAATAGTAGCAAGACGTTGATCCAAAAGAAATTTCAGACTATATTGATCGGTGCGAACAAGAAACCGTCGACCCAACAAATACGGTTGCCAATGACGAACCACTTGCACTAATCTAATTAACTCAATTTCATATGCAGCTAGCTGTTTATGTCGAGCTACAATCGGCCGACTAAAGAAGCAAGCGGACCATCACCTTAGAGAAGAACCGCACCAAACTTAGGTCCAGAAGCATCACATTCCACAATAAAATCTTCAGTGAAATCGGGAAGTTGTAAAACCGGGGCTGAAGACAGTGCATCTTTGAGAGCCTGAAAGGCAATGGAGGCGTCCTCTGTCCAAGAAAACCCATCCTTCTTTAACAATCAAGTAAGAGGGGCTGCCAACATGCCATAGTCTTTAATGAATCTTCGATAATACCCCGCGAGCCCTAGAAAACTGCAAAGAGCGCACAAAGTTTGCGAGCGTGGCCACTCAGTTACCGCCCACACCTGCGCATCCATAGCCACCCCTTTGGCACTGATAATGTGGCCCAGATAGGCCACCGAGGGTTCACCAAAAAAAGCATTTGGACTTCTTAAGAAAGAATTTGTGTTCCTGCAAGATGCGAAAACTGTCTGGACGTGACAGAGGTGTGCTGACCATGAGGGACTATAGATTAATATGTCATCAAAGAAGACTAAGACAAACCGGCGGAGAACCGAGTTCATCAAAACTTGAAATGTTGTCGGAGCATTAGTCAATCCAAAAGGCATGACCAAGAATTCAAAAAGTCCTTGATGAGTCTGGAAAGTCATCTTCTCCACATTGTCGCGTGCATACGTACTTGGTGATACCCCGACCCAAGATCCATGTTAGTAAAATAGCAAGCATGCTTGAGCTCATCCAACAGTTCTTCCACTACGGGAATGGGAAATTTATCTTTAATGGTTTTGTCATTAAGGGCCCTGTAGTCCACACAGAAGTGCCAAGAAGCATCATGTTTCTTTACCAATAACATTGGAGCCGAAAATGCTGAAGAACTATGCTGAATCGTGTGCCGTGTTGTGACATCGCAGCACACTGCCTCTCAAGTTCATCTTTTTGCAGCTGCGGGTAACGATACGATTGGATCGCAATAGGACCGGTCCCTTGGAGCAATCCCCTTAGAAGGTAGTCCCGTCGGCTCAAAAAATAAAATCTGACAAGTCTTCCAACAAGTCGGCTCAAAAAATAGATCATGTGGGGTGCGGAACAGAGCACATGTTTGCATGAGGTCGGTAGCCCGGGCGGGAGCTGCAGCAAACCTTCTCCCAATTGCTTCTCCAGAATAGCCAGCCACTCCTTGATGCAACCCAATTCTGAGGACAAACCCGACTACTAGATCTCATCAAGCTTCTCCATAAGGGACACCGACCGTGAATTTAGCAAATTGATCCGTGAGGCCGATCAGCTTCAAGCTTCCTGCTATTGGCTCTGATATCATGAGCACAGGATAGAGACCATAGGCGGTAGTCATGAAACACCGGCGGATGGCGACGGCGCAGGGAAAGGGCGCCGGCAAGCAGGAGAAGTCGGAAACCCCTAAAGATTGATTTATTGCTTGCCTTCCAGATTACATCCTAAGTCCATCTATATATATAGGACAATTCACAAACCGACTCTTGACTTGGTGTATCTATATTAACCGGGTCTGTTAAGCACACAAGGAGACCAATACGTACCATATCTAACTCTCCAACTCTGAACCACATGCACCCCCACATTTCTACCCCAACCGGGATTGCTATCGGCATCAGGTTGTGCAAGCTGCTGTCCCGCCGAGCCTGCTGCATCACCCTTCGCCCAACGCCTAGAACATGTGAGGCCCCACATGACAAATTGTTAGCAAATTCGTATGCAAACAATCACAGAATGTATAAACATTGGGCAAACAGCAGGTCACGGTACGAAATGTAATGAAGACCGGGGATTCCAAATGGATGCTAGTTGCTTGGTACCCTTCCCCAGCCATAGTATGCAATCGCACCTGATTAATTTGCATGACAATGAACAGGTGAGAATCTTGAAAAGGTGGTGGTTCTAATTACTGGAACAGGTAGCCAGAACAATAACACAAGACACAGCACCCGTGCAGTTGTGCCTATAAATAAAGTATGATCAGAAAAAGCCTTAACCATGCCGGAGATCTTTTTTCTCCCCTTCGTTAGGAATCTCCCTAACATATGTACTAGAATTTCTTTCATACTTGTAAGTTGGTGGAAAGTTAATCAAGCCATCCTTCCAATCCACAAAAAGTACTCCCACTTATTAGCTCCTTTGTTAGCTGAAATGTGTACAAACGGATGTGAATTAATTTTCACAAAGCATAAAATATTACCCTATTTGCATATTATAGTCGAATCAGGAAAGTTCATTGTCAAACCTGGCCAGACTTCAAGAGATCATCCCACCTCTTCATAGCTACCAAATCTCGTACTTCACCATCCGGCATGTCAATTTGATTATTAAGATCCCCAAACCAGAAATTTTGACTGCTCCAAAATGAAATTCTGACATCTGATTAATCACTCAAAATTAAAATATTCATCTGATGAAGTCATGCTTGATGCAATGCAACATTTTCAAATTGTTATTCCTATTACCAAGCAACAATCTTCAATGGGAAATAAACTATGTTGTTCACAAAACTTACATGTAGCATAAAGTAAGCAAAATTAAACAACAAACTCGTTTGGAAGGTAGTGTGCACGGCCTGAATTAGTTACTTATTGCAAAACTGCGTCCTATATTGCAAAACTGCGTCCTATACTTAATGGGGGTGCCTTACATACGGTTATATTTTGACAAGAGAGCAACAATAACTTTACAAAAAAAAAGAAACACAAAGACTATATTACTTTAAGACATAAAAAAAGAATGTAAAACATGGTAGGTTTACAAGCCAGCTGTATTGGGGGGAAACTCGATATGCATTATTTCTTTCACCAAACTGGTGTTGTTTTGCCACATGCAGGAATACTGTTCACACGTGAACAGCACCCACATGCCACGTGTGACTGTAGCATCCTGCAGCAGATTATGCTTGGATGGATTAGTTTCCTTATCTCTAGGATTTGCTATCAGTTGGTTGCTTTCCTTATCTCTTAGGATTTGATAATTAGGCATCCTCTATAAAAGAGGACAACATTGTATCCCGGATTAAGCAAGAATGAATTAGTCTCAAGTTCCTCTCCTTAGTCTAGTTTCTCTCTACCCCAGCAGGCACCCTCTGCTCTAAGCGTCCTTCTTCATTCAAACTGTCACTGTTGATCTCTTTTCTACGGTGTTTATCCCCGATGTACTGATGTACATCACACGTTTCCATATACATTACTTGTTGGCTGGAAAACTCGGTGATAATTGATAACCAGCACTGGAATCATTTGCTACAGTGGATAGTTACTGGAAGTTCAAATTTGTTGCCCCACAATAAACCTTAATATATTTTCAGTTTCATGCACAATATAATTTTGACAATTGATTAGCTTGTCTGGGCTATTCAGTTTGCTGAAAAGTAATGACCTCAGAAGTAAACTAATTTTCAGGGAAGACTGTAATAGGGACAAAAGTGGTATATACATACTCATGTGGAGGAATCTTTTGTGGCTGACCAGCAGCAAACGAGGAAGAAAATCTCGTTCTTTGTAAAATCTCGTCCACATCAGAGTTACTTTTCTGTTGATCCCCAGACTTATGGTCGGATGCAAGATGGGAGGAGACAAAGCACAATCGAGTTTGGAAAAGAGACATGCTGATGGAAATTGATCCCTGCGGTGGAGAAAATGAGACGACTAAATAAACTCAGCATCTTGATTTGACACCACACATCAACAAATTGTAGAGATGTACATTCTACAGAGTTAATACTTTGTTGCCTGTTGTAGGGGTGGCCCCCATCTAAACCCAGCAGGCCTGATAGGAGGTTGTAAGGCCCAGACTAGGCCATGTGTAATGACATAAATGCCCCTGAAGGGGATGATCAACTGTAAGGGTATAATTGTAAAAGCACTCCCCATGTGTGTGTGTGTATATATATATATATATATATATATATATATATATATATATATATATGGAATACAGGCCATGGGGAGGACCCAAGCCATTACTCATCTCCCTCACTCTCCACTACCATCTCTCTCTCTGTTTGGTCTGTAGCCACAACAGTTGGCGCCGTCCGTGGGGAGGACGGGAGTAAGCCTGAAGTTCGAAGGAGGATGGCACCGGAAAAGTCTACGACGACGGCGGCGAAGGGAAAGAAGACGGCTAGGGCAGGGCGTCGCAGGAGCTCTGGGGCTTCGGCGTCGGCTGTCGCGGGCGCGGGTGGCGGCGTGGTCGCAGCAGTCGAGGACGTCGACGCTCGCGCCGCAACGACCGACCCCGCCATCGACACCGCGACGACCGACCCCGCCATCGACACCGCGACGACCGACTCCGCCATCGGCATCGCGACGACCGACCCCGCCGTCGACACCGCGACGACCGACTCCGCCATCGGCATCGCGACGACCGACCCCGCCGTCGACACCGCGACGACCGACGCGACGACCCACCCCGCCATCGGCATCGCAGTCGCCACCCGAGGGGCGCATTAGCGGCCCCGCCTGCGCCGGCAGTGGAAGGCGCGCTACTGGCGGCCCTCAACGTGTTCCAGCGGGAGCTAGGGGACCTCCGCGGAGCTGTCCGTGACATGCAAGCGGCTCGAAGCCAGCAGGCCACGCCAGAGCCCGCGCCGGAAAGGGCAGAGCTCTTCGACAAGATGGAGGGATACGCGCGGGCTGAGGAAGATGCGCGGAGATGCAACACTTCCACCCTCGATCTTGCTCAAGCGACACGCTCGATATACGACGAGGTCGTGGGCGGCGACCCTTCCAAGCAGGCCCGCAGTCGACAGCCCCGGGAGGACCTCCCTGGAAGCAACACCACCGGGGAGCCGGAAGGCTCTCCAAAGAGCAGACGCAAGCCCCGGCGTCACCAGCGCAGACCGCAAAAGGCCTGTCATACCTTCGTCATCGAAAATGCCCTTCGAGGTCGCGAAGGCGAACTCGGCCACGCTGAGCGACCCCGGGCGGAGCAGGAGCAACTCTATTACGGAAAATGGTGCGAGGTGCACGGTTATGGTAATCACTACACGAAGACGTGCGCCGCGGTTATGGAGTTGCAACGGGCGATGGCCGCACCCCGGGACTCGCCCCTTCGGCTCCCTGCCGAGGTCCAGGAGCGGCATCCGAAGGGCAGCCCCTCGCAAGCCAGGGAGGATGCACGGTGCCGCGCCGTCAACGTCATCACTGGAGGCTCCTTATCAGGGGCCCCCGCGGAGCAGCCGCAATCGTGGCTGCCGCCCCGCAACATCACCTTCACCCTGAATGACGCTAGGGGCGTGGAGTTCCCTCACCATGATCCCTTGGTCATCCAGGCCCACATCGCGGGCTGCGACGTCAGGCGCATCCTTGTCGACGGCGGAAGCTCTGCGAACATCCTATTCACAGGGGCCCTCGACCGTATGGGCACCCACCGAAGTCGCATGGAGCAGGTAGGAGCTCCGCTTCAGGGCATCGGAGGTCAGCTGCTGCAGGCCATAGGGCAGATATCCCTCCCCGTCACGCTCCACCAGGAGAGTAACACCCGGACCCACCATGTCATCTTCGATGTTGTGGACATGCACACCCCTATAACGTCATATTGGGACGGCCCGCCATCAACTCCTTCGAGGCGATCCCACACCACGCCTTCTTATGCATGAAGCTCCCGGGCCCGGAGGGTGTCATCACCATCTTCGGCGACCAAGACCTTGCCAGGCGCATCGAAGTCGGCAGCCAGGATCTGCATCGCCCGGTGCACACCCTACCGGACGTGCTGGGCGACGCGCCCTCTGCCCCGGGATGGACGCCCAAGCCTCGGCCCGAGGGCGGAGTCAAAAGGGTGCCGCTCCAGGCGGAGCACTTTGTGTCTATTGGTGAGGGGCTCCCCCTAGAGGTCGAACAAGATTTGCTCCAGGTGCTTCGCAACAACACCGACATCTTTGCATGGTCACCAGAAGATATCAAGGGCGTGGACCGCGCCATAATCTAGCACCGTTTGGCGGTCCGCCCCGACGCCAAGCCAGTCAGGCAAATGAATGCAAACCTTATGATAATAATTTCACAATACCTGATAATGAATGCAACTTCAAATTCACAATACATGCCTTAGCAATGGTTATGTCAAATTGAAAAGGCACAATACCTGACTGCAAACCTTATGATAATAATTTCACAATACCTGATGATTCGCTAATCATGTACTTGTTTTCATGTCTCTCAAAGAAGCTATCCTCTGCACAGTCACTAACATCTGATAAAAGATTTGAAAATTCTGGTTCCAAACAAAGATATCAAGAGATAAGAGTGCAAGCACAGAAATTTCAAAAACAATGCTCCTGCAGTTTGCCATACCATTATTCGCTCTCTGTATCAAACTCGTTTTCACTAAAATCATTTAATTTTGGCTTAATGTTTAACCATTTTCTCATCACAATTGAAGGCCAAAATGGCTGTAATGTACATCAGGTTAGATAACTCCGTGATATCAAGAACTAGAAGCTTTTGATTTCTGCAAATTACCTCCGATCGCTTTCCTCTTTGGGCTCTCATGGTCTGCAATGCAACAAGGCAACGAATAGAGCTCAAACCTCCCTCAACTTACAAGAGAGGCAGACCTATATGTTGCAACTTGCTACTAGGGGGGAAACACCAAAGTAGGAAAGATAAGTAAATATAGGAAAGATGCAAGCAGTCAAGGTGGCAGTCGGCAACCATGACAAACAAAATGTCCTTCCTTCCTCATAGCATCGCATTGCAGAATCAGAAAAAACAACAGAGGGCAAAGTTTCTATAAGTTCACCGTTACCTGCTGTCCTTCAAATTGTAGAATAACTTTTATAGTGTAAAATCCATATTGAATACTTCCACTGCTGTCCATTTGGTCATGGAGAATATGTGCTGTATACATCAAAACAAGAAACTGTCCTTTTCCAAAAGAAGAAAAAAAGTGATCAGAACTGGTGGACAAGATCCAACGTTTGTCCTGCATGAACTTGTACCAAGTGCCAATAGTCCAACAAGACATTACCTAAGTGACAAGAACCAGCACTAGCATCGGCACACTGTTGGAAAGAGATGGACAGGTGCACATATGGATGGATCATACATTCATACTGGATTACATGGGTGAAATACAGCCATTACTCATTGTTACAGGCACACTGCTTCTTCAGGACAAAAGCTAAAATTACGTAGAAGCAAAGTATTGGTGGAGATGGGCACCGTGTGTGGTCCTTGGGTAGGTCCACTTTACTCCTCCGGCGAATAAAAAGATGCTAGACTTTTGGTTCTGAAGCAAACAATAGGAGAACCTCCAGGGCAGTGAGAATAGTTTCAAAAGTGAAAAGAAGTGCGGCACCTGAGAGATGAGGGGTCGAGGAAGAGCTAAATCGGAGGAAAACGTTAATGCGATTGAATGGAGAGGAAGGGGCAATGGAATATATAGAAAGCAAGGTTTTTGCAATGAGAACTTGACTACCTTCAACTGGGTGGTAAGATCCATTTGACTACCTTCAAAAATTATGCTTTCATTTTGCTGACTATGACTTAGCACCTACTATTTCCCACAATGTCAAATAGAAGGTAATTATCAAAACCAATCATGCATTCCTAACAAGAAGATGACACCCAAAGCAGACAAAAGTACGGGGGTCAAGATCAAGATCATCAAAGCTACCGATTTTATGTTTCAAAGAAGAGGAATTCTGTATCCATAATATCACAATTCCTATATGGATGACTAAGCATCCTTTGGAAAAGATAACCCACTATATGCAGGCGATAAGTTTCTCGAACCTGCAAGTTGGGAGAACAAAATCACTATCTATAATGAGAACTGTACTGAGCATCCTTTGAAACATACACCATCACTTTCTAAGCTTTCCTGGTTGCCAAGCAAATTCATGATAACTATTGCAGTACCCCAAGATCAAAATGAAAAATTTTCCCTCAAAAGAAAAAAAAAGATTGAAATAAAACTGCCACTGTACTTTCTATGACTGGCCTAAATAGTTTAACATATTTCAAGAAAAAACTCATTGCCTTCATAAGTGGAAAATCGAGCACTCCATGGGAAATTCTAACTAAAATACTGAGGAAAGTTGCAAAGAAGTATGCTGAGAGGCAGACATACGTTTGGTGAAAAGCCCATGCCAGTGGGATCAGAATCTTAGCCAGTTGCTCGGTTTCTTCTATGATTGGTATCATCACCAATCAGTCAACACTGTCACATAATAATTGTGTCAATCAGACAAATAGCGCATGAGCGGCTGAGACATTCCATGCAGCCCACTGCTTTGAAGTAGATGATCATGCCACCTACTTTTCATATACAGATATACTGCCACTTCTTAACTGCAAGCAAAGGATCTTACGATCATGAATAGGACAAAGGTTACTTCAACATTCCGGTTACGCGTTGTATATAATTAGTGGATCTTAACGGAAGAAGCCAGTGCCATTCCCGCTTTTGGCCTACCAGTAGTCCAAGCAAGAACAAGAACCGTTCTTGAAGTGGTGGAAACGGTTACGATCTCTAACAACTATGACTCGATCATAGACCTCAGAGACTACCTTCATGACAGAGTGGCAATCTTCACAGATTCTCAGGTTCTTCACTATTCGGATAACAGCCCCTCTCCTCGTTTTTATCAGTCCCAAAGCAACTGCCAGCTTCTCGCTGTGCTGCAAGATGCAAACTTCTTTGTCCTCCTCGTCAATGTCAAATGTAACTCCTTTAGTTGCAGGCTTGTGCCCTTTGAGGCTCAAGATCTTGCCTATCTCATCAAGCATTGCATATATCCGATCAGACTGAGGATGTGAATGGTCCCCAGACAAGAACTCGTAAACGACACCATCGAGTTCGACTACGCTCGATCCTGGAGGCTTATACATCTTGTGTTCTTTCATCGAGCTCCTGACCTCTTGTACAAGGTCCCATTTCCCAGCAGCGGCGTAGACATTAGATAAGAACACACAGGCCCCGGCGTGCTGAGGATCCAACCTGAGAATCTCCATCGCGACCATCCGTCCCATCTCAACATTCTTGTGGACCCTACAAGCCACCAAGAGAGCACCCCATAGTGCAACATCGGCCTTCAATGGGGCGGTCCTAATGAGAGCCAATGCCTCCTCCAGCTGACCCGCTCGACCAAACAGATCAACGACGCAACCGTAGTGCTCTATGGTGGGTTGTACATGATAGTTGACAGGCATACCGTCCAGGATGGTCTTGCCCTCGTCCACCATGCCAGCATGAGCACACGCGCTCAGCACGGCGGTCAGGGTGACGGAATCTGGGTGCACTCCGCTGTCCTTCATCTCCGCGAACAAGTCCAGTGCATCCCTGGGGAGACCATTGACAGCCAGCCCAGCGATCATGACGCTCCAGGTCCGGACATCTTTGTCGGGCGTTGCGTGGAACACAGACCATGCGCTTTGGACATCGCCGCACCTCATGTACATGTTGAGGAGCGCGGTGCCTAGGTTTCTTGTGATGGTCATGGCCATGGTGTTCCGGCGGGTCCTTGCAAGGTAGGCGTGCGCCCAGCGGCCGGTGTCGAGGGCCCCGAGGTGTGCGCAGGCGGAGACGAGCGCGAGCAGCGTGACGTCGTCGGCAGCGGGCATCCGGCGAAAAAGGTGGAGCACCTGGAGGCAGAAGCCGCGGGACAGGTAGGCGTGGAGGAGTGAGTTCCAGAGGGGCAGGTCCCTTTGGCTAGGGGGGCTGAGGTCGAACAGCTGGCGTGCGGCGGGTAGGTCCCCAGCGGCGGCGTAGAAGGAGAGGAGGGAGGCTGTGATGAAGCGGTCGGGGGACCCGAGGCCGCGGCGGAAGAGGGAAGCGTGGACAGCGGAGCCGGAGGCTCTTTCTTTTTGTACTGAAAGGAGTGGATCGGAATGGGAGGAGGGGGCGAGGAGACGGGCGCAGGCGGCGAGGAGTGGCGGATAGGTGTAGTTGTTGGGGCGGGCGGTGGAGCTGGCGCTGGAGAGCATGTAACGGTAGAGGGCGATGGCGAGGTGGGGACGGGGCCCGCGAGCGAGGGCGCGGATGGTGGAGTTGTAGGAGAAGGTGGAGGGGTGGGCGCGGAGGAGGGAGAGGGCGTAGGGGAGGGAGGAGTTGGCGGCGGCTGCAGCGAGGGGGGCGGCGGCGGAGGGGTCGGCGGCGAGGGCGCCGGAGCGGAGGAGGCGGGCGTGGAGGGGCTTGCTGCTTGAATAGGAAGAAGAGCGAGATGAGTGGCGGGAAGGGGAAGGAGGAGGAGAGGTGTCCGTGGTGGTGGTGGGGGGCATTGGCGCTCCTCACTCCTCCTATCCTGTGGCTGCTCGTGCTCGGCAGCTCGTCGGCGTCGGAGGAGGAGGAAGGACGCTGGCCCTGGCTGATCCTTCACTATGTGGGCTGGGCCTTCTCGAAGTCAAAAAGAGAGGAGGCCGGAGGCGTCGTGGTGTGTTGGGCCGTCTGCGTTGGCACCCGAGCCGGCGGCGTGGAATTCAAAGCCGGCTCCGCGTGGAATTCTTCTTCTTCTTTCTTGCTTGCTTGCTTGGCGGTTTCCTTCCTTCCTTCCTTCTCCTTGCTGCGGCCTCGTTCCTCCTCCTCCTCTTCTTGTTTCCTACGCAACAACTCCTTTCTCTCCTCCTCCTCCGCCTCCTCCAAGGGAAGGCAAGCGCATCGCGAGATGGCGACTATGGAGGGTCTGATCGGTCTGATGAACCGCATCCAGCGCGCCTGCACCGCCCTCGGAGACCACGGAGGCGGCGACCTCCCCACCCTCTGGGAATCCCTCCCCACCATCGCCGTCGTCGGAGGCCAGGTCTCTTCTCTCCCTCATCATCCATCGATTCCCGACTAGTATCTATTATTGTTGTTCATCTGTATGATTAAGCTCTAGCCTAGTACTCCTATTTGCTTCATCTCTTGGAACATCGCAACGCATTAATTGCCTTTGCCTTGCTACTTTACCAAATAATTTAGCTAGCTAGCCCTAATTCTACACACTTTAGGTACTTATCTTTGCTCCTGCTCTTGTTGCTACTGTGTACTAACCTGCGGCCTGCCTGTGTATGGAGGGCAACAGAGTTCGGGCAAGTCCTCCGTGCTTGAGAGCATTGTTGGCACCGACTTCCTTCCCCGTGGATCTGGTCAGCTTTTCCCAATTCAATTTGCTTTCTCTCCCAAATTCCCTTTTGTTCAATTCAAGCTAGAGCATAAAAAGATTAAGGAATTCAATAATCTCTGTCTACAATCATCATCATCATCTAGGAATCGTCACGCGGAGGCCATTAGTGCTGCAGCTGCATCAGACAGACAAAGGAGCCCAGGAATATGCAGAGTTCCTGCATTTGCCAAACACAAGGTTTTCAGACTTTGGTGCGAACTTGAAACAATCTTGTTCCTTCATTTAACTAATGAACCTTTCCACTTTTCCAGAACTCAATGTGATTTCATGTTTATGTTCCCCTACATTTGCAACATATTAGCTTGCAGAGTGTAAACTTCAGGTCCCTGAATTGTGCCATTCTTGTACAAACTCCTGTTTTGGTTGTGAAATGTTAGCGTTCAAGTGATTAATTTGACAAGTTCAAGTTTCTGAGTTGAACTATTTTGTGTATGGTGCCTTATTTCTGGCACAAAGTGGAGGTGCCAAAATTTTCTTAACAACAACATTTTTTATGTATTGTGGTACAGCCCTTGTTCGGCAAGAAATTGCAGATGAGACTGATAGACTGACTGGGAGAACTAAACAAATATCCCCTGTCCCAATTCATCTCAGCATCTACTCACCCAAGGGTATTAACTTACGATCTCTTCCTTATATCCTATTGTAAATGTGTACCAAACCACGTTGTATCTCCTACGAGAAATATTTCTCAGCCTTGCAAATTGAATTGAATGATGTTATGAACATATTTGCACATTAATGTGCTTAAACTAGCATATCGTGCATTGAAGAGGTTTATGGTTGTCCAAATTTCTAGCTTGCTATAGCTTATCCTAACTAATACATGTAGCATACTGTATGATTTTGTATAAATCGTTGAAGTTTAAATTAGGCATTTTAATTTCTGCTTGATATTTTTTGTTACCTTTTAGTTTGGCTAAGATTTGTTGATACACCTATTATTTTGGCAGTTGTGAACTTAACATTGATTGATCTTCCCGGATTGACAAAGGTTGCTGTAGGTATGCAGTCCTTTTAAAAAAAAATAAAGCTATTTGTTTTGTTACTGTATTCAGTTTATTTGGCAGATGTGTGCCATTGCTCTCTCTCTCTCTCTCTCTAACTTGTTTAACTGCGAATTCACAGAGGGACAGTCTGAAAGTATTGTTCAAGATATAGAGAATATGGTTCGGTCATATGTTGAGAAGGTAGTAATAAACTAACTGAACAGCATTTGTTTTTAATTACCATGTCTTTACAAAGAGTGCACCCTTCGTTCTTTTATTACCAGCAACTTGGTGTCGTTAGTCTGCAACCTGGTTTTGAAGAAATGATAGCTCAAGATCATGTTGTTCATTGGGAATCTCTCCTACTTTAATGCCTGCTTTTTACTACGTGAAACCGGCTTGGCTCTCAGATTTTTGGTCCTTGTAATCATTTGCGCTCAAAATAACTGGATCTGTGTATGTGTTGTTTTTCCATACTGGAATTAGACACCTGTGTTCCTTCAGTCTAATTTGACAACTAGAGAGCCAAATGAGGATTTTCTTAATGAAGTTGTTTAGTATTAGACCCATTTTCTGGTTGGAATTGTCTGATTGACCCTCTGCCCGTGATCTCATATGAGTGGCCATGGCCAACCTCCCAATAATCTCATGTTCCTAACTATGCGCGGGTATTTCTAGTGTTCAGCTTTGGGGGTCACTTATGTAGGTTATAATAAGTAATTTTATTCACATTTTGCAGCCCAACTGTATCATTTTGGCTATATCCCCAGCAAACCAGGACATTGCCACTTCTGATGCAATTAAGCTCTCAAAGGAGGTTGATCCAACAGGTACTAAAATTTAATGCATATTAAGGACGAGAGATTTTGACATTTTTACTACTATAGAGATCTCAAATATTGAAAGTAAAGTATGTAGTTGATAAGCTTGGATGATTCGTAAAATTTAAAACTGTTATCTTTTGAAGGATGTTTCCATCCGGTTTGTTTTTTGTTATGCTTCCATCTAACTGGATTTATCTCTATCTTATTTTTGGATGAAAAATTTATCTTCTGCTTGTTACAAGGTGAAAGGACATTTGGTGTGGTGACAAAGCTGGACTTGATGGACAAAGGAACAAATGCTCTTGATGTAAGATTGAACTTGTCTGTCCTCTCCAACAAAAGTTTGCTTGCGTGTCGTCAACCTCAAATGATCTACTTGCAACATTTTTCTTGTTGTTTATTTCGCACATGTCAGTTATCTGTAAGGATAACCTTGTGTTGCCTAGACTACCTTGACTATTTTCATTTTTCCCCTAAGGTTCTTGAGGGAAGAGCCTATCGGCTGCAGCAACCTTGGGTTGGAATTGTCAACCGCTCACAAGCCGATATTAATAGGAAGGTTGACATGATTGCTGCAAGGGAAAAGGAACGGGAGTATTTTGAAAGCAGTCCTGATTATGCACACCTAGCCAGTAGGATGGGTTCTGTATATCTATCTAAGATTCTTTCTCAGGTACCTTCAAACTTGAAAGCTCATTTTTTCGACTTAATATCAGAACAAAGCTCAGGATTCAATAATTTCATTACAATATTTTCAGCATCTTGAATCTGTTATTAAAGCACGCATACCTACCATCACATCATTAATCAACAAAACTATAGATGAACTTGAATCAGAGCTGGACACCATTGGGAGAGCTGTGGCTGCTGATCCAGGGGTTAGTCATTTATATCTGTTTCTGTATGCAGAGTTGTTATGGGAGTATTTTATCTGATTCAGTTTTATGTTCACTGCTTCCATAACACCCCAGGCTCAACTGTACACTATATTGGAGCTCTGCCGTGCTTTTGACCGTGTTTTCAAGGAGCATCTTGACGGGGGGTGGGTATTATCCTTCGTTGGCATCTCCTCTTTTTCTCCTGGTTCACAGCATGAAGAGCTTACTTAGGAAAGACTGTTATTCCTTTTAAAATGTCAAGGAGCACATAATTATCCATCTTTTATCTTGTTGCCAATTGTGTCGGTTAGCTGCATGCTGAGTTCTTGGAAGGTTTTTTTTTTAGAAACACTAGCCGTCCACCAAATATTTCACTCCTTGTTATACATCTTTTTCAGTTTCTTGTTGAGCTTTCAGGACCTCTCTGATCGTATCTTCCATGTGGACACCATGAAAAGAATTTGTAAAAACATGCATTCAATCCTCTAAGTGTTCTTAAGTTGTACGAGATATCAGCAAACCTAACTTTTTTTGTCAACAAATCATCTTGTAATGTTTCGCCCTCTTATGCAATTACAATATATGGCCTTAGTTTCATTTTGTTTCCTGAATTCTTTGGGTGCCTAACTGCAGGAGATCAGGTGGTGATAGAATATATGGTGTGTTTGATCATCAACTCCCTGCTGCTTTTATGAAGCTTCCCTTTGACCGGTATCTGTCTGTGCAAAACGTGAAGAAGGTGGTCTCAGAAGCAGATGGCTATCAGCCCCATCTTATTGCTCCTGAACAAGGTTATCGTCGGCTTATTGAGGCCGGCCTTGCTTATTTCAGGGGACCAGCTGAAGCAACAGTTAATGCGGTAATTGGCTACTTTCCATGGCTTACTGTAGTATTCCTAGTTAAGTCATATTTCTTCAATTAACCTTTTCAATTTGGCGATCGACTGATCATGTACACCGACTTGTGACCACACTAGTTTCTTCAATGATCACCAGTGTGGCCATTTTCTGCTCTACTTATATGCTGCATTGATATGGCCTAAATGTTGGCATTCCATACTTGGTGAAATGTATTGGCCTCCAGTTATTTGACAAATCTTTGTTTCAGGTCCATGTTGTTCTAAGGGACTTGGTGAGGAAATCCATAGCAGAGACAGAGGTTAGGAGTAGAACAGATAAAGCATGCTATATTGCAACGTCTAAACTTACATTATCAATATTTTGGCGTGGTACCGCACCGCTTATTCTAGAATTTTTGATAAAATTGACATGGTATGTTTGTCGATTGCAGCCACTCAGAAGATTCCCCACTCTTCAAGCTGCACTTGCAACCGCTGCTAATGAAGCCCTGGAAAGATTTCGGGAGGATGGCCGCACCACAACACTTCGGCTCGTTGACATGGAGGCTGGATACTTAACTGTGGAATTCTTCCGGAAGCTCCCTCAAGATCCAGATAGTAGTAAGGTTGGGAATCCTTCAGCAGACTCGGTGTCAGTCGACCGCTACGGTGATGGGCACTACAGGAATATCGCCTCCAATGTGTCCCAGTATATAAAGATGGTGGGAGATGAACTCTTGCAGAAGATCCCAAAGGCAGTGGTCTACTGTCAGGTTCGAGAAGCCAAGAGATCTCTGCTTAACCATTTCTACGTGCAGATCGGGAAGAAAGAGGTACGTATACTTGATCTTGTTATATGCACGCGTGTGCATGCCATTGTTGCTTCGTTGCCAACGTTGTTTCATACAAATTATATTGACTTGCGCCTCTGTGTTGAATGTATTGGATTGGGTCAGGCAAGCCAGTTTGGGCAATTGCTGGATGAGGACCCGGCGATGATGGAGCGAAGGCAGCAATGCTGGAAGAGGCTGGAGCTGTACAAATCTGCCAGGGATGAAATCGATTCGGTCGCATGGAGCAGATGAGGAGGGTGCACATGACACGCGCACAGGCAGGAGTTTTGGCAGAGCTAGCTTAATTAGGCACTCGTTTGCTAGTATATACTTATACATGTGATCTTGTACTTATCGCTAGTACCTTAACATTGTTGGCCTCTTAATCTTGTTTGTTTTACACCTTTACGAGGACCCTTTGTAAATATATATACACACACATGCCATCATATATAATTCCTGTCCTTCAGGCGGTGCCACGACAGGATGCAGAAAATTTTTTAGTAACCTGGCGTGTTTGTTTCTGTTGTTTGGTTCGAGTCCTTGTCATGAATTGTACCGTTGTTATTGCATTATCGGAAGTGCTGAGAATAGATAGATCGATGGTAGAGAAAGGCAGTGAGCAACTTGCATGCCCTCACCTCATCCAGCTCAGGATGGAGTCGCAGGAACAAGGCAGAGCAAGGCGAACAGCGATCCATCCCATACCATTGCATTCCCAGGCACCGTCGGCGTGCGGTGCAGGGACGACGAGTCGCGGATCACCACTTCACCATCTGCCCATGCTCAAGTCATACACGTATGTCCCTATCAGGATTTATAATAGTAGAAACAAACACATCATTTACTCTATCACACCTTCCTTGGGTTTGCCATATACTTTACGCGCTTAATGGGCCTTCGGCATGGTGGGCCAACTAAACCACGGTGAGGACCATTCCCTCAACAGTAGCTTCTCATAGTAATAGGCTTTATTATCGGTAGACTTCTTACTTATTGGCCCCCTCCGTCCCATTGGTTCCTGGGTTTATTGCCTATGAAATCCTATGGCATCCTCTCGGTGGTGTCGTTGCCACATTTTTTTGGTGTGAATCGCACCGCACACATTGCGGCCGCCTCCTCGTAGGTCATGCTGAGTAGGATGCTACGCTGGTTACGGGGACACGCATATCCCCTGAAAAGACGTGCCTGCCCTACGACCATTAATGCCACATATCCCATCAGTACTTAAGCGGCACAACACTTCTGTTTCGGTCATTTGCTTCCTTCTTTGTTGCTTGCTCGCCGCCGGTCCCTATTCATTGCCTTGCATGCCATGACCTTTTCTCCATCGCACTTTAGCTGTTCTGGGATGGGCCGCGGAGCAACCACAGTGCCTATGCTAACGCGTCAGTTGCATCAAGCAGTCATGGTGGTGATGACAAGCGGTCCGAGTCCACCACCGGCAAGCGATGGAAGGCGTCGGAGAAGGTCACTGGTCTGTTCGTGAACACAGTCGGTCAGTCGATCGCGATAGATGAGCTACTGTAAGCACTCGTACGCGATGACAAGATGTCATCCCGCGAGCTCGTTCATCTCCCCACTAGTGATGAGGTCATCCCGTAGCCGTGTGATGGTGAGATGGTGGTTTTTGCAACCTACTTCAACATCGGGCTCTGCATCCCCACCACGCGCTTCGTGGTCGACCTTCTCTGCCGTTATGGGTTGGAGCTCCAGCAGCTAACGCTGAATGCCATCATGTGCCTTGCCGTCTACTCCTGGGTGGCCTGTTCGGAGGGCGTTCTCCCCAACGCAATGGTCTTCATCGTACAACGTGTGGTGCCAACTGAAGCGTTTGGGCGACGGGTAGTACTCGAACCTGTGCAGCGTTAGCTTACAGCTTCAGGGCTCATGTTTGAAAAGGGTTCCCTCTGAATTCAACCCAGATGAAGTGGTAGTTGCACTGGCTGCAGCGGTGGTTTTACCACAAGATCGAGCATGACAACAACCTTCGCACAGTCGCACCATGGACTTCGTCTCCTCACCTCACATGATGCTCGACTGGGACGACAAGACGAGCGCCAGGAGGCTTCTCACGGTCGCACTTCGGTTGAATATATGCACCTGCGCCGAAGAGTTTTGCATGCTCCACCTATCCCCATTTGCTCCTCAATGGGACATGCATACATGACACGCTTAGAGTGATGGCATCCAGCCTTCGTTGACAATGTTGGCGATTACACTTCACCTTGTACACCCTTTATTGTGGTGTCAGATTTTTCTGCAGGTGGCACTCTGCTGGTCATGGATGAGTCGGGACGAGGCTTGGTGGCAGAGGGATATAGAGGCCTTAGGCAGGGCGCTCGAGGAGGATGGCTTGGCTTTTGCAGGTGGCCAATTGTAGCTTGTTGTGCTTCTGCTGGCTGCATCCATGGAGCATCTGAGGTGGAAGGAGCTTAGGAGCCTACAATTGGGCCCCTTGTGTAGTGAGAGAAGGAGATGAGGTGAGTTGATGGTTAGAGAAATTTTTAGACATCGCAAACAAGTTCAAAAAAATTATAAAAAAATTCAAGGCTTCTAACAAAGTTTAGATTATCGTGTAAATTTTCCAGAATTTATCAACTTTATATTTTCCTCAAAAATTCCTTTAATGTTACTATCTTGCACTATTTGCATTTGAAAGTTTTCTATTTATACTAAGACTTTGGGGAATTTTTAAACATAGCAAAGGAGTTCCAAAAATCATAAAAACTTTTGGAGAGGCTCTCGGCTTAGTCTAGTTCTTAATAAAATTTAATCCCATCATTTACCAGCTCCCAATTTTTCTTGAAAATTTATTGGTTGCTGCAGCTTTTAGGTAAGATTTTTAGTTATTCAAACATGCAAAAAAAAAAGGGGTTCAAAATTAAGCCAAAATGTTTCTCATGAACTTACAACAGAGAACTAAATTAAATTATCTCCACCCTCTGTTAATAATTTAATTAATTTTAGTAAATTATTTTTAGCTGCTAAAAATTAAAAAAGCTTTTAATAAATGCTCAAAATTTGAAAATCCACCAAAATGCAGGAAATGATGATTTGAAGTTGATTTAAAAGATTTGAAAATTTTGGGATGTTACATGCGTCTAGTAGTAACGATTAATGATCTCTCACTCGAATGGCTTCCTAATTTACATAGTAAAAAATTCTATTTTGCCATAATATAGCCTACCCGTATCCGTTCACCAGCAGGGGAGAAGGATTTGTGGCGGTGGCTGCGACGGAGGGGTGCAGCTCACAGACAAGCTCAAGATCTTGAAGTCCGACAACTTTGATCCATATGCAACGACTATACGAGCGGTTCAAGCGCCAAACCATATGAAGTAGAAGATGAATTGGGGTGCACTGATCAACCGCTCGGGATTGAGCTGGGTTCATTCTTTCCTTGATTGTTATGATGTTGGATCTTTCTCTACTTGCTGCAACAAGAAGCTTGGTCATGGTGGGCATGAGCTGCATCAGAAGTGACCATGGCGTGCACGAAGACATAGGCGCAGCAGATAGGCAGCACGCAGCAAGGCACGGTGTTAATTTGCGAACTAGAATTTTTTTCGATCATTAACGGGTTAATTTCTATGTTTCCATAGTATAACAGAGATACTCCGATGTATGCTTTGAGTACTCCATTAATTTAGCAAAGCTTGTGCGTGCGTACGTACGTGTTAATCACCAGATCAGCAGATGTATGCATGCATTTCCTTCAACATTAATTACTTGGTTGATCGATCGACTTCATACAGATGCACTTTAATTTGTTTGTTGTGTACTTGTATATCGATCGATAGCTAGCTAGCTCCGATGCTCTTGAAGAATTTGGCTGCATGCATGTCGTTAGCTATCACGCGTGATCATCATCATCATCCGGTGGCTGCTGCTGGTGATCGGGAGCAGCTGGATATCCGGTGAGATACTCGAGTGCGGTGACGACGTCGCTGATGGCGGGGCGCATGGTGGCGTCCTCCTGGAGGCACATGGCGGCGATGGCGAGCGCCTGGTAGAGGGCCTTGGTGGGGTAGGCTTGTCGGAGCAGGGGGTCGGCCATCTCGGCGAAGCGCTTCTTGTCCTTGAAGCGCGGGCCCGCCCACTGGACGAGGTTCTGCTCGTCGGGCGGCCTGGCCATGTCGATGGCCCTGCGCCCCGTGATGATCTCAAGGAAGACGACGCCGAAGCTGTAGACGTCGGACATGGTGGTGAGCTTGCCGGTGAGCGCGTACTCGGGGGCGCAGTAGCCGTAGGTGCCCATGACGCGCGTGGAGACGTGGGTCTTGTCGCCGACGGGGCCGACCTTGGCGAGGCCGAAGTCGGAGAGGCGGGCCTGGAAGCCGCGGTCGAGGAGGATGTTGGAGGCCTTGAAGTCGCGGTAGATCACGGGGGGGCGCGCGGTGTCGTGCAGGTACTCGAGGCCACGGGCGGCGCCCTGCGCGATGCGCATGCGCGTGGGCCAGTCGAGCGGCCGCGCCTCCGGCGGCAGGTCGAGCAGGTGGTCCTCGAGCGAGCCAAGCGGCATGAACTCGTAGACGAGCATGCGGTGGTCGGAGTCGGAGCAGTAGCCGAGCAGGGTGACGAGGTGCGGGTGCTTGAGCAGGCTCAGCATCAGCACCTCCACCAGGAACTCGCGCGTGCCCTGCATCCCGTTCCGGTCCAGCTGCTTGACCGCCACCTCCTTCCCGAGCAGCCGCCCCCTGTACACCGGCCCGAACCCTCCCTCCCCCAGCACCGACTCCGCCCGGAACCCGCCCGTCGCCTCCGACAGCTCGCCGTACGTGAAGGCCCGCGCCGTCACCTTCCCCCTGCCAATCTTCATGATCTCCTCCGCCACCCGCTTGTGGCGGTAGGTCACTGCATGCATCAATGCATCCACCGCATTGGCATTGGCATTGGTCTAGCTAATCGAATCGCCGCAAATTTATTCAAGGCAATAAAATTATACCGGACTCTGCGACGATCTCGTTGACGAGGGTGACGAGGTTGCTGTTGTTGGTCTTGCTGCTCCCGCCGCCGTGGCTCCTCTCCTCTCGTTGACGAGCAGCATTGGTAATGCTGCTGCTGTTGTTATTGGAGGAAGAAGCATGTTGCTGCAGCGCAGGAGGAGGTGCTGCTCCTGAAGCAACTACAGCGGGCGCAGGATCATTGTCGCGGCCGCCGGCGCCGGATTGGAAGCAGCAGAAGATGCCCATCGATCGATCGTCGTGTAGGCTTGAATCAATGAATGTATGATCACGTATCGAATCGAATGCTTGAGCAAATCCGATCAGATCGAATTTGCTCAAGCATTCAATCCAATCAAAGTCAATGGCAGGCTAGGCGCGGTGGTGGCCGGGCGCGCGGCGAGGTGCATGATTGGCCGGAGCGGAGGGCAGGGCTGGCTAGCAACAGCAATGCCAGTTACTTACTATTCATGGATGCATGCATGCAATCTTGGGCTGCGGTGATGAGCCTTGCCTGCTGCTCGATCAGCTCGTCTGTTCTTGGCAAAAGCTAGCTAAGCCAGACACGGGCCAATGGCTGCATGCAAATAAATTCACCATGCTGCAGGTACGTACGTATGTGTCTTAATTGAATCAATTTTTTTTGGAGAGGCTATTTTTGGGGAAGGGAACTAACTCAAACCCATGTAACGTACGTACGTACGTTCGCTTGGAGTATTTTGCCACCGAGGAAGAGGAGGAAGAGGCAGAGGAGAAGGAAGAGGAGGAAGAGGAAGACTACGGCTTCAGCCTTTTCGATTGATCTGTCACACCCCTCTGCATGCATTACCAACCTTGCTAGCTAGCTTATAATAATGCCCTAATAATTAGCTTGTTGATTTCTGTCTTTTAGTTAATTTTGTGCCTAGGTCATATACACACACCGCGTAGGTGTAGAATGTACGCAGGAAAAGTTACTATCGTGTGTGAGTGAAGTTACTGTCAAATATATGTAGAGTTTCTATCAGTTATAATACTACACAACTAGCAGTAACTCTATATGTATTTAACAGTAACTTCACTCACGCACAACAGTAACTTTTCAGTGCGCAGACGCAGAATAGCGCAACCGTGTGTGTGTGATATGCTCTAGAGGTGATCATAGAGATGATTGCATAACTTTTATATTTTTGATCTTTCAAATAATATA
The DNA here is from genome assembly GCA_017311315.1 of Dendrocalamus latiflorus. Classification (NCBI taxonomy): domain Eukaryota; kingdom Viridiplantae; phylum Streptophyta; class Magnoliopsida; order Poales; family Poaceae; genus Dendrocalamus; species Dendrocalamus latiflorus. Next base: position 354,035 of record CM029658.1, read on the forward strand.
TCATTTTATCTCTTAAATAAATATCTTTCATATTGATCAACAAGTATATGATTTATTCGTTGAACTCTTTATTCATATTTTGATGTTATTCTAAATTATCGCTGATCTTATATCATTATGTAAAATAATTATGATTTATAGATCAGCATACGGAGGAATGTGAGCGATCAAGATGGACTTTACCCCTTTTATATAACGGGAGAGATATATATGGCCCTCTCGATATGGTTGGATTAAGAAAGTGTACAGCCATGCTGAATATGGTTAGGGAGTCAATCACAAATTGAGTAATTCACTACATATTTAAGTAAAAGATCAAGCTATCATAGGATTGACACACTTCTCACCTTGAGTTCAATTTGGTATCATGAGCACTATATAGCTAGGTTCGTCCGATATGATCTGTATGTATATTTGAGAGTCATCGTGTTCTGCTAAAGACAGCTACTAATTTATGGACTGGAAAGGAGTTTTCGGTCAATAACTAAATATACATGAATTTACAGGGTCATACACTTAACGGGTTAAAACAATAAGGATCCGGATGATAGACTCTGAGTGGGATACGATCTCTACTCGTATTGAATCCGGTCGGAGACTCTACGAGTAAGATATGATCTCTACTTATATTGGATAAAGATCTAGTCAGAGACTTTTTGAGTTGGATACGATATCTAATCGTATCATATAAGGATCCAATTAGAGGTTCTATATTAAGAAAGGTGTAGGGTTGAAGGGGTATCCCTAGACACACCTATTAAAACCCTACCCGCCACCTCTCGAAACACCTATTGTGCGCGCTAGTGCTAACACACCGATGCACAACATTCCATTCCTGGACGTATGGACCTTGTTAGAGGCACTTCTGTGACTGCGGCGCTAATTGGGGTGATCGTAAGAAGGGGGTGATTGCCTAAAAACGATCGACTACTTCCATTAATTGATGTGCGCTACATTAAATCGGTCACTTTAACTCTACTTTCATTGCACTGCGTGTCTAATGTTAACAATCCATGATCTCTTACTCTCATGGTTTCCTGGTTTGTGCAGTAGAAAATTTTAATCTATGCTAGTGTAGCCTACCCGTATCCCAACAATATGATGAGTCACTTTTGCTTGGGCATTGCTAGTATCCGAATGTACGATGGGAGCTTTCTCATCGTACATTCTATTTGTTATTGAATCTTTATAAATATATAGATCTACGCCATCGGATCTCTTTCATGATTGGCGCAACAAAAAACCCTAATTACAACAAAGTGTGCAACAAACTGCAACAAAAATCTATTGGGTTGCAACGAAAAACATGAGACATTTCCCAATGCAACAATTAAGACAGCTTATGAAATATTTTGATTTTGATTGTGCAACATTATGCAATGATTGTTGCAACATTGAGACAAAAATTGAAAAAAAAAATCCATTCTCTCAAAAAATATTACTACGTCAAAAAATAACAATGGCAACATCTAGGCAAGGAGGACACAACATTTTGGATTGCGAAATGCAATATCTGAAGAATCTATATTGAAATATTCAAAAAATATATAATTTCAACATCTTAAATTGCGTATTACAACAAAAAAATATTATAGATACAAAAAACACTCGACTTACTAGTTTTTACCTCGACGACGATGAAGGAGGAGGCTAGCCTAGTGCCTCATCACCTGTAGTCTTGGATCTGGCGAGGACGAGGGAGCAACACTTATGGTTTACCAGATTTGAGAAGGGCAAACACCACAGCTAGGAGCTCGTTGCCCTATGCCTCAACAACATCAACACTTGGCGGTGGTGCTCACTGGTTGGAGGCAAAAAGAAGCAACAACGCGGGTAGAAAGAGTAAGTAGATCTGGTTTGGGTCCTCTAGATTTGGTGCCATGGATGGCCTCCGTGGGGTTGATGCCGCCGTTGATGCCAGTGGGAGTTGAGAGGCATCAACGTGACCAACTACTGGATGATGATGATGTGGTGGACCCGATGGACGGTAGTGTCATCAGGGGCTGAGGGGATGGGCCATCTGAGGTGGGAGAAGAGAGATGTAGAAGAAAATATGATAATTTAGGGAAACTCATTCGAGGTTTTAGAGTAGAAATTGGTGCAAAAATGAAACCTATGCATCGAGTGGAGGCGGCTGGTGGCTTGCAATGACAATTGACGGCGAGGGCAGCACAGACAGATGCAAAGCAGGAGGTGGAGGTGGAGGTGAACATGGGGTGGGAGTGCGCGAGCTACTAGCACGTGGGGAGGAATGGCAGTCTAGTTAAGGACGAAGTGTCATGGAAGCCAGTCAAGGCAGTAGGAGAGGGGGGAAACTAGTAACGTTGAGAGCTAGGAGTGGAACCGCACAATGAGATGGATGGGATCGGATGTATGACCTTTGTCATATCCCAAAGTTTTTTTACTAGCTATGTCATAGATTTTGGTCAAAGTAACAATTTACAGCTGGATGTGCGAATGATTTCATACATGATCTTGGGTACAAGAAATTGCATGGCCACGTACTTGATGGTTGCATGAGCACTTAATTAGTTTCATCTTGCACTAGTAAGATGCCCGTGTGTTGCAACAGAGTACCAAATGAGAGTAACTTATATTACAAACGATGATCCCAAACTAAACATTGAACATCAATTTTATCTTTCAAAAAACATATATCAAGCAAAGCACACATGTACAAACTCATAAATAAATTAAATTGGTAATAGATGTTCATGTTTAGTAGCTGATATTGTTTCTTGTGCAACATGATCAAAAATAAAATATATAAGACATCTATGATATAAGGATATATTTGTAGACAATATTTTTGGTAAGTATACCAGCAGAATTAAAACACCAACCATCTTACTGTAGCTATGATCGTAGCTTCGACCACGCATCGACCATACCTTCGACCGTGGCTTCAACCACGGCATCCACCAGGCCTTCGACCACAACCAGTGCACATGTCTATTACAGCAACCACCGACTGCTATAGTGATAGACCGCACACATCTGCTACAGCACACCACAGCTTTGACTGTGCCTTGTCGACCACATCACCGACTAAGGCTCGTTGACCACAACACCTCGACTACATCTCCGACCACACAGGTCTTCCAGCACTGACTGTTGACTGTAGCTACGACCATCGACCACTTAGCTACGATCACCGACCATTGACCACTGTAGCTACGACTATCGACCATCGACCACTGTAGCTATGACTATCGACCATCAACCACTGTAGCTATAACTATCAACCATCGACCACTGACTAACGACTGCGATAGTACTCTACCGAGTACCGACTAAGTCACTGTGGCTTCGACCAGGGCATCGACCACGACTTGTTGATCATACCTTTGACTGGTCCGGAGTCTCTGACCGCTCTCCGACTCCAGGTTTTCAACTCCTACACATACCCGAACACACCTACCATGTAGTACTCGAATACACCGAGTGCTCGACTACAACCATGTGGTACTCGAACACACCGAGTACATTTGGCTACGACCACGTAGTACTCGAATACACCGAGTACTCGACTATGACCACGTAGTACTCGAACTCACCGAGACTATGTAGTACTCGAACACACCGAGTACTCAACTACGACCACATAGTACTTGAACACACAGAGTACTCAACTACGACCACGCAATATTCGAACACACTGAGTATATTTGGCTACAACCACGTAGTATTTGAATACACCGAGTACTCAACTGCGACCACGTAGTACTCGAACTCACCGAGTACTCGATACCGACCACACAGTACTCGAACACACGACCACTCAGTACTCGAACACACGAGTACTCGACACACTACCATACTCAACAATAAGATTCTCAAATAATATTATCCATCATATGTGAAATATAATCAGAAATTAGTATCAAGCTTGAAGAAGAAAACATGAATGTGGAATCAAACCTTTTAAATGACAACTTCAATCTTCTCTGTGTCCTTATCCACTATCTCAGCAATGTACTCAACCCTCTCCGCTGCTTTCTACAGAGACACATCCTTAGGAAGTTGGTCGGCCACATTAGTTGCTAGCTTCTTTGTTACCTCAGCTATATGCTGCACAACTTCTGCAGTAGTCTCCACATTTCCCACTGTCTCATCTGAGATCATAGCAAGACCATAGCAATAAGATACTCCAAACATTAGCACACCTTAATAGTTTTTAATTACTCAATAGAAATTTATGAACACAATAATTTTTACTTGGTAACAATTCATGAACTCCACAAACGACTGCTACTTTAATAATTCATGAACTCTACAACAATTACTATTGAGTTCTACTCAAGATTAGCCGTTTGTATTTTCATAGGTGGAACGATGAATTACTATAGGTGATTTTGAGACAGACAATAACCGGTATTGGGTATTGAGTTGCGCATATATACCTTTAACATGCCTGATTCTCTTGTAGAATGGCACCACCGTGTACACCACATCTCCAAGCACCCACCATGCCTTGGGAGATCACTGAAACAAAGAGCCAAACAGACTTGGTCACAATCTATAGTGAAGAAAATACCTAAGTGAACCAAGAAATCACTTGCCTTGAGTTTTCTTGGGTGGCCGAGGTGGGCTCAATCGGCTGCATGGTGAGAGTCGCCATGTTGAGAGCACAAGGGCGGCAAACGACGGACGCATGGCGCGCAGGCAAGGGCGTCCGTCGGCAGACGCGCGGTGCACACAGGCGAGGGCGGCGGCCGTCGGCAAGGATGCGGATTAGGACCGCAACATTGGGAGCGTGATGGCAGCGGCCAGCGGACGCGCGGTGTGCGCAGGCGAGGGCGACGGCCGTCAGCGGGGGCGCAGATGTGGACTGTGGTGTCGAGAGCACGAGGGTGGCGGCCGGCGCGCGCAGGCGAGGATGGCAGCCGCTACCGGGGATGCGGATAGGGGCCTGCGGCCCACGCTGCTCTGATTTGGGGATTTGTACTGCCCCTTTGGTTTGAAGGAGGCAGTGAGTGGGAGGATGGTGGTGGAGGAAGAGGCGAGCGAGAAGAGAGACGGCTTAGAGTTTGGGGAGGAGGCAGGTTGTGTCATGTGTGGAGGAAGTCAGGGACAGAGATATGGGTTGCGTGAGTGGAGGTTATACGAAGAGAAATCAAGCATGGACGTGCAGGGGGAGACGCGCTGTGCACATGCACAGGAGCAGCCAGAGAGAAAAGGTAAACGAACAAACTCTTATATAGTAGAAGAGATGCACCCAACACACACCACGTACGTACAGGAAAGGCTCATCAGCGAGCGCGCCCGTCGTCGTGCAGGCCGGCGCGCTGCAACAAGCTAGCAGCCGGACAATTAATGTCGCACATGCTAGAAAGTCGACAGCCTGCACCACCAAAAGCTAGCCTCGTCACCGCGGCCGGCCGTACTCCTCCGCTACCCAGAGTCGCGTCCATGGCGATCGCATCGCCCGCCCGATGACTATCGGCGGTACATCCTATCCTACTTAAAACTCTTGCCGACGTACGAATGCTTCAGACAAAAATTTGTTTGCTCAGATCTGCCTCTTAATCCGTTTCGAATGAATTTAGTACAGACATCAACATGCAATGATCACAGACCCCAGTTACCAAAGCTTATTCCATATATTCTCTCTTCTTCTTCTTCTTCTTCTTCTTCTTCTTCTTCTTCTTTCCCAAATCCCAAGTGATGCCAGAAAAAGGTACAGTGCCATGATGCAGGTGTCGCTGATATGAGAATGTGCTCATCAAAGAAGCCACTCCACTGCATCAACTCCGATCCTCTGGCTAACTCTCTTGTTGTTCACATTCCCCAGGGCCAGGAGTACTCTTACAGTCAGATACTATACTGGGATGATCAGCATTGCTTGTAACGTTTATCTTAAGCGTTTTCTGCTTGTCATCATCTGAAGGTACATGCAGATGAGCCTCCATGACGAGTATCTCCCAGTCATGGTGCCGCAAAAACGAAAGCAGGCCATCCTCTGCACAACAAAAGAGACTTTACCCGAGACCCTTACTTCAGATAGGGAGCAACTAACTAGAATCAGCAAGACAGAAAAACGAACAAAATCTAACCAAACAGAAGCAATACTTCACCAAAAAGATGGATGGACGCATGAAAAATACTACAGCAAAGACAATGATAAATGAATAAATGCATGGACTTTGAGGATAAGGATTAACCTCCATTCCGAATGGCCTTGAATTGAAAAATTCCTGACCCCTGCGGTCCAGATACTGGGAATGTGCATGATACAGATCTCCGTCGATGACCCACAGCAAGAGATGCATTGTACCATGGTCCTCTAACCATAGGCACCCCAATTGCTTCTACAACCTCTCGGTTCTCAGTAGCCTTCTCGATTGCCTTACTGAAAGCATTCACACTTGTAGGTATCATACACTAATCACAAAGGGAATAAAGCATAATGTGATATTATGTTCGTGCATATTTCTCCAATTGTAATACAGGGGGGAATCATGTTTCTATGCACCTAGAAGAACATTGTTAGGATAGCAAAGTCCGGTGAGCCATGAACAAAACAAAATGAAAGAAAATTTGAAAGAAAGCTGGAGTTCATTCATGTGAATAATTCACAACTCCTAGCAAAGGCATGAAGGAAGAAGCTTTGGTAGTGATGTCATACATGTGTCATGATTACATGTTCTGGTGTGTGTGTCAAAACCAAACCGACGGACCAATGGCAGTAAAATGAATGTTGGAGTACATGATCTGTTCTAATTTGCAAGACCAACGTAAAGGAGAGGAGAATAAATCAGGCACATCATATATGGAGTTTATGTGTGAGGATTTAAACAGACTAGTTTGCATTCACCAAATCACATAGGTAAATTACTAGTTGAATTAGATATACTACGAAAGTTCAACACCACGACATACATCCAGATGAAGAGCCATCGCTTTGGGTTGAAGAATAAGATGGGAGTGTAAAACAGATAAGAGGCATAGGATTATGTATGGAGGATGGCTACATATAATATGATCACAAAAGAGTGAATTCTCTTCTCGCATGTGATCGAAGAAGTAAGCTGTGGCACAACACGATGAAATTGGCATGGTGAGCATTTTTTGTTTGTTTGTTTAGCAGAATTGGCATGATCAACTTTACAAAAACAGGACCATTTTATGTCATGAAAATGCTAAACACTGAGCCGGCATTTTGTCATTTCCTCTGATGTAATGAAAAGGCCGAATCTAGCTGTTATAAAAAAAAAAAGGTCCCAGGTCAGACCAAAGATGGTAATAGAGGTACCGAGCTGAGCACCAAGGTCTCTTCAGAGAGGTTTGTGCTGACATTACATCATTCCTCACATTCTGCAAACATAACAAAGATGAATTTTTTTTTTAGGAAGGAAGCTAACCTGCTGCATCCATGGAAGATAGCGAGGTCGTTGATGGCACTGAGCGCGACGCCGCCAGCGAGGCTGATGAGCCCAATAGACACGATCCTGCGGGCCAGCGATCTCTTGGAGCTTCCACCGGTGGTGTCCGCAGAGTAGGAGCTGAAGGGAAGGGGGGAAGGGCAAAGAAAGACCGTGGGGTGGGTCCATGGAGGCGACGGGCTTGGATTGGAAGGGGAAAAGCCTGCACAGACTTACCGGTAGAAAAGGCAATGGGTCGAGCATGGAACCGGAGGAGGAGCGTGCGCCGCCTGGGAGGATCTGCGGCCGGCGGCGAGCAGGGGGAGGAGGAGCTTTCTCGCCCCCGCCGCCAGCGACATTTCCTATGTTTTGTCCGGTCTGGTCCAAGGGCAAGAAGAATCAATTGTACGTGTTCTTTCACAATGGGCCTCATCTCATAATGGGCTTTATGTCCGGCCCAGGTCCAACCCTTTGCAAGAGAAGGTTGCTTGGCTATCTATCTCCCACCCAATCCAACCCCCCTCCCCATCCAGTCCCGTTGTGAGACACTGAATCCAATCCATGGCCGCCTCCGCGTCGTCGTCGCTTCGCCACCTCCTCCTCCCCCGCCCGCGCCTCCCCCTTTCCCCCAACCCCACCTTCCCCCGGCGCCTCTTCGCCTCCTCTCCCTCCCCTTCGACGATGACCCATGGCGACCCCTCCTCGCCGTCCGTCGTCGACGTCAACCCGCCGCGCGGCACCAGGGACTTCCCCCCGGAGGACATGCGCCTCCGCACCTGGCTCTTCGACCACTTCAGAGAGGTAACCAAAACTCATTCACGCCTCCTTATTGTCGCCTCGCCTCGCTTAGCCTCTACCCTCGTCCCTCGGTCTCATACAACCGTCTACAAGCGAAGCGCAGGTGTCCCGCGTGATGGCTTTCGAGGAGGTGGACTTCCCCGTGCTCGAGTCCGAGGCGCTCTTCATCCGCAAGGCCGGAGAGGAGATCACGCAGCAGGTACGGTACCCGCTCTCACTCTCACTCTAACCCACGCCGACCTTTGCAAAGCAACGCCACTACCTGCTACTAGTATAGTGTAAACCTCTTAGTATTATGTGAAACCGGATTGAGATTCTTTCTATACGCACAATGTCTGCAACATGTCCATCATTGGTTGCAATTTCTTTAAAAAAAAACTAATGCCGTCCAAATTCCAATTAGCTAGTTTCTCAACAAAAAAAGGAATCCAGTTAGCTTTATATGCTGTTTTCCTTATATTGATGTCCTAGTTCTTTTCGTGCATCTACTATAGTATTCATGTGTTAGCCATGAAACATTGCGCTCTGTATTATGCAGCTTTATAACTTCGAGGATAAAGGGGGGCGCCAAGTTGTTCTGAGGCCTGAAATCACCCCTTCCTTGGCACGCCTAGTGATCAAGCAAGGGTATGTATGCCTTTTTCAAGCCGATTTCTCCATGCCATGTTTGGGATCTGCTCATATTTTGTCAATTCTAAATAGCACTTTCATTTCATTTCTGTCCAAGGACAACTTCTCATCTTATGGAATTGTTCGTCAATATGTGATTTTCGCCTACCTTTCTTCTGTCTAGAAAATCAGTCTCCCTTCCACTGAAATGGTTTACTATAGGACAATGCTGGCGATATGAACGTATGACAAGGGGAAGACGGCGTGAGCATTATCAATGGAATATGGATATTTTTGGTGTGCCTAAAGTTCGGGTATGTCCATTCTGGGACTCGTAGTTGTCCCTGTAAGGTCCTTCTGCTGATTTACTGATTCAAGATGCTGCTATGCTACACTGCAGCACCTTGTATGTTTTCGTTTTGAATTGATTCAGAATTGACTTCGCATTCTTGAAAATCAGGCCGAAGCTGAACTTCTTCAAGCTATTGTTCTCTTGTTTGAACGTCTTGGAATTACATCTTCAGATGTGGGGATCCGAGTGTCCAGCCGAAAGGTAACCTTTCAGTCATTCACCCCTTATCCATATAATTCACCTTTTCCATCCCTAAAAACTTTTTCTGATATTTGCTTTTGATGTTTATGATGTTGTTTCTTTTGGCCATTTGCCCTCTAAAAGTAAACAAATCAGTTCGGTCTCGATATTTCATTTATCACAGTTTGCACTTAGGTTAGTGTGAGCTTATGCGATACATAATCATGTTGCTTCATGGTGATGAAGAAATGAACAAATTACAGATCCTTTTCATTTCTTATATTTCACCAAGGAGCTGGAACTCCATTGATAGAACTAAATGGTGCCATGGCTTCCACTTGATAACTGCTTCATATATTTCACTGCATACGTATATTAGCATCTATGTTTTTCGGCTGACAGACCTTTGTTTTCTCCAGGTTCTTCAGGCTGTGTTGAATATGTACTCCATACCAGAACATTTGTTTACTGAAGTTTGTGTTATTGTTGATAAAGTATGTCCAAATCCTGCTAATGACTTCCCAAACTGTCCTCAGTGAAATTTGATTGCTGTGCCATGATGTCTTCTTGCCCATTGTACTTTGAAGCTTGGCAGCTGGCAAGTTGTGGTCATTAATAGTTTCAAATTGCAAATCAAAGTAGGAGGATAGTTTCTCTTCTTCAGCTCATTATAAATTGATGCATCGATTGACTAGAGGACCAACAGTTTTATCAAATGTCCAGAGGGTGTTGAAAGAATATGATAATGACATTTTATCCAAAAGATTGTTTAATGAACTATGAGGCATCCACAACCATGGTCTCCAGTAGGTCTTGATATTCTAGGATAATTATCACCTTGAGCATTGATCAAAATTTTTCTTTAAGTAATGATGTAATTTAGATGAAAACCTGCAAGTAACCGGTGATCAGTTATCACAAAACTCTAGTCCTGTTATCCATTGATTGTAATGTGCAACAGATCATTGTTGCAGTTGTGTTGCATATGTGTACACTGAATATCCATGCATTACTGTGATTTTTTGTTGCTATCTTCATGTTGGTATTGTGTCTGCATCTTGCATTCTGAGTTTACTATTGTGCAGTTGGGAAAACTGACTAGAGAAGAAATTGAAAAGGAACTGATTTCGGTTGGGCTGTCATCTGAAGCTATACAGGGTATCATTGAAGTGCTTTCTCTCAAGTCGCTATCCAAGCTTGAAGGTTCTCTCCTGACTTCAGTGCTCGACATGTTTTTTGTGTGTTGTCCATATTTCATCAACAAACTCTGCAAATTGAAGATGCATTTTCTTTGAACATTACCTTAAGATCATATGGGCTAAAAATTTTAACAGGAGTTATGTGGTTCTATGGGATTTTTGTGTTAAATTTGTTGTTGGTCTGACAATTTTGACTTCTGTTATCCATATTTGCAATCATTGAATCCTTTGGGAAAGGTGGTCATTGCTCATGTTTAATGTTGATATTCTCATGCAGAGGTGCTAGGCTCTGGTGTTGAAGTTGTTGCTGACCTGAAGAAGCTCTTCTCATTTGCTGAGCAATATGGTTATGCTGATTGGATTTGTTTTGATGCATCTGTTGTTCGTGGCCTTGCATACTACACAGGGATTGTTTTCGAGGTTGCTGTTGATGCATCTCTTTATCTTAAATAAAGCCATAGTATTTCTTTTATTCTACAATTTGCAGGGCTGCTAACAAGCAGAGAAATGGCTATATCATCAAATTATACAAGATATGGCTCCCTTCTTCTGCACTTATGGCTTGTGGCTTTTAATTTATGATACAGTAACTAGTTTTCAAACGGAGTGTTTTTTCGAGGTGGGGTCAATAGAAAGATTGTAGTGAAAAGTGTACTGTGTTCTGCTGTATCGGCCAAAATCGCATACAACTATTTTTCTCTGCGTACTGCCTTTCGCGAATAGTCAGAATTCAAAATTTTAAGCCATAAGCCATAGCTCAAAAAAACCCACCCTATATTTCTCATTTGACAAGAGATGCTATATCCTTCATTCAGCCAACAGTGCTTCCTCTATTTACAAAACAATACTCGATACAGGAAGTGATGTGGGCTTAAAGCTAGGAATTACCAATAATTCTTTCTGTGAGATTTTGTTGCATATTTCTGTTAGTTTTTGCACCTCAAATTGCATCATTACGAGTACGTAAGTTAGATGTCACAATTGGTAATGCAGATGGCAGGTTACAATTTTACATTAACGTCCTGATCATATAGCTGGTGCTGTTACAACAGAGCATATATGGGTTCTTCAGGCTTGTTGTTGCTATGGCATTCAGTTTTTCTTTTTACCTAAAACATCCCGGACTCCATTTTTTTTTTTTGCTACCAGCCCGTATTTCATTTCAAACTCTCTTGTTCCATTTTTGTAGGCTTTTGATAGAGAAGGAAAACTGCGAGCAGTTTGTGGTGGAGGAAGGTACGATAGACTTCTTTCAACATTTGGAAGTGAAGATATTCCAGCTTGTGGCTTTGGATTTGGAGATGCTGTTATAGTGGAAGTATGATATACTTTATCCCTTCTTTGGTTTCTTTTTCCCTGTGTAGTGAAGCAGGCTGCTTGGTCGAACACTAAGTTCCTTTTACATTGATCTTTAATAAAGATATGAACAGCACCTGCTAATATGAAGTAGAAAACAGCACTAGCAAATTCAGAAGATATGCATTACAGCAAGCCCCGGGCTAACATCAAGCCCTGGGCTAGTACTAGGAACATGAATTCAAATGAAAAGGATTATCACTGTGTATACGTCATTGTGAATTTGTGTTAACAGTTTCAGAGGCAGTAACATCAACACTATAATTTACATTCTGGCAGCTGCTGAAAGAAAAGGGTCTTTTGCCTGATCTGTCACGTCAAATAGATGACATTGTCTTCCCATTGGATGAGGAGCTTGAAGGGCCAGCATCTAGTGTTGCTTCCTTTCTGCGGAATAAAGGCAGAGCTGTAGACCTTGTAGAAGACAAGCGTCTAAAATGGTATACCTTTCGTTATATTGAATTTTCTTGGTGTAGCTACTAGATTGTTATCTATGCTATCTCTGTAATGCTTGTTACAACTACCAGGGTATTTAAACATGCCGAGAGGATAAATGCTAGTAGGCTGATTTTGGTTGGAAAATCTGAGTGGGAACGAGGCATGGTTCGTGTAAAGATACTATCAACCAGAGAAGAATTTGAGGTCAAGGCAGGAGAACTACAGTAAATGTTAGCCAATCTGAAGGTTTTGCTTCCAAACCTAGCCCTTTTTATCATCTTAATTCCTGGTTAGCCCTTCCTCTGCAGTTTCATAGGTACATTGCAATTCCTATCTTCATAGGAGGGGTACAACTCGTGGTACGATGCCTTTGCGGGTAGAATGTTGTCATCTTCATTTGCTTCCCATGTTGCTCTGGAAGCAATTATTTTTTGTTTCTGTACATGCACATGATAGTACCCTACTTTCCCCCTCTGGCTGAATATGTTTTTTTTTTGACCGGTGTAGCTGAATACGATTGGATTTGGCAAAATGAGTCATCAGCATTAATTGTCGAAATGTATGGCATCTGCGTGTACTGTTATTACATGATAGGTTTAATATAACTTGCTAAGTTAGGACAAGAAAAAACTTAGGAAATCCTAACGTCAAATAATGTAGATGCGCAAAATGTTAATGTAGGGGACTTGTGCTCTTAGGATGAATGTTATCGTAAACTGCCTCAAAAGAATCAAATCTCCTTTCCAAAGCCTTATGATTTGCACGCCATGCCTTCCCGTAGCTAATCTTATACTTAAATTTCTGCTCGATAGCCACCATGATTGCTGGCCTACAAGTCCTTCACTATCTCTCAGTACATGAGATTGGCTATGAAGGTGGACGTTAGGTTGCGATGCTTCAACAAAATACTACTGCGCACGCAGGAGTGTGCCTCCACCTTGGAGTCAATCCAATTAGTCTCGTACTTGGGTCTACGTGCATGCACATACCAAGGACAACCAATCTGCTTGTAGACAATGCATACTGCTATTGGCTAGATTTTAGGACCCGAAACGTCCACTGCATAGACAAGCCTCATAGCTTAATGGCATCCTACAGTGATCTCTTGTCAGCAAATATTGCATGAAGCCAAACCTCCACACCATGGTACTCTCATGGTGATTCATGCTCGTCATGCACAACAAAACCCTCAATATCTACTCTATTCTATCTCTGCAGTAAGGGACCTTTGTCCTCATCGGAAGAGTTATCGCCATCCTCTTCTAAAGCTTCCTCCTCAGCCCAGGCCGTCCGGTCATCGATCTCCATCTGACACACTATATATCGACATGCTCCCTTGCGTCTTCCTGCCCAGTGGGCTCAACGTGCGTTGTGTGTCTTCCTGTTCTACCTCAGCAACATCTGCATCCACCTGTCCAGTAGGCCCAGTGTGTGATATTCCAATTCTGTCTCCGAAACATCAGTCACCGTGTCCTCTTCATGAACTACGCACTATGTGCCCGAGTTGCTCCCACCAACCGGACAATTGCCATCGGCAGGGCCTCCTGTGACTCCATTTAGACATGCTTGCACGAGTAGCATGCACTTATATCCACATTGCCGGTAGCCTTCCACAAAGCCTTTCCATGCAACCGTGCACATTAGTCTCCTCAACTCCCACCGAATGTGCATGGCAGACTGACTCCGAAGCCCATGTAGGATGACACTGCACATCTCGGAGTCCAAGGAGAAACTGCCTGTGAACCAGTGCAAGACATCTCCGATTAGAGCATTCTTCGCATCTGGGTACACCAAACTGACTTGTGGGAAACTGCTCAGGTCAATACCGTATGGACCTTTATGAATCGTACTAACATCGTATGGACCTTTACGAATCGTACCAACACCGTAATGTATTTTCAATCTTGTGGGCTCAGACATGATTGATTTCTCACTGCAAATATTATCATTTGTCAACATACATTCACTAAATACGTACTAAACCAATAAGCAGCGACATGTTGCTTATATTCGGATGAGAACAAGAATGGATGCGACTATTACCTTCATACGAATACATTTTCTCCTTATCAACGAGTTTCCTTCGTCTTTCTTTCTTACCTCATGAGCTCCTCTCCTCTCATTCTCTCCCTCTCCTGAGCTTCTCTGCTTCTCCACCTCTTGCGACCTTCTCCCCCCTCTTACGACCTTTCCCCATCTTTACTTCCCCTCTTTTTTCTCCTCTCCCAAGCTCCTCGCGTTCTCTCGTAAGAGAAATGGTGAAAGAGATTGTGAGGGGGTCGGATCAAAAAGAAGTGGATGACCTGGCAGCAAGTAGTCGCTAAACGGTTAAGCGACTAGCGGATAAGTCACTCAAACGTTGGGCGACTAGCCCTAGTCGCTCAACTGATTGGCGACTTGGACAGTTAGCGCGCAACCGTTGGACGATTAGCCCAAGTGGCTGAACGGTGGAGCAACAGAGGATCATTAATGTAAAATAGAAAACAAAGACATATTATTGTAATTCAGAATAAAAAAGATTATTTCAAAAAAATCGTAAATTTGCAACGTTGCATATTCAGATATAGCTAGGCCCAATCACAAGTTATATTATTACTAGCTAGTATTGTATCCGTGGGCCGTGTCATATTACCATTTCCAGCCAACTCCAGGGTGATGCACTAGAATAGGTACTACTGACCAAGCTAGCTAGCGAGGCCCAAGCTTGATGCATGTAAGCGCCACGACTACGTCGTAGCTAGTAAACATATATTATAATACTCCGCTACTAATTAGGAGCTAGCACTTAAGTTGAATCAATTTTTATTCCTGCGCGTAGCTAGACGAGTACGTACGTACGTACGTACTACATGTATATATACGTCCAACTTGAATTGGGCATCGCACGTACGTACGATCGATTATCATTGCTTCATCCTGCCGTTACCTCGCTCGTACGTAATACTGTGTACCGGCCAGGTACGTACGTACATTGTCCAATTGGCGTCCCCGTACTAGCAGATTACCCGGCGTTACTTTCGTACGTACGTGTTACTTATATATATGAAAAGGATAAATTCGGTATAAATAGTGATTTTTCAGTGTTCATCACTATTCATTTTTTTATCCTTGTCAGTTTTGTATCTTCTAAATACGATCGAGTTTGATCTTCAAATTTTATATAATTGTAGAATATGTCCCCCTATATCTCCTTTTTTTTAAATTTTTTAAAAAAACTTTCGTGCATAGGTAATACGATATTCTAAAAGAACCATGTAATATAGTCCTTAATTATCTAAAAGAACCATGCAATTAAGCGGCCGTGAAAATGCTAAAATAAATTGATATTGTGAATACAGAAGCAACTACCATATATTAAAATTTCAAACCTAAATTTAATCTACGCATGGAGGAATAAAGAAAATTTTCACTAGAAAGTGAATACTAAATGAAAAAGGAAAGGATAAATATAAGTCATTATTCACTGATAATTTTTTGGTATTTTTGGTCTCCTGTTCTGTACTAAGTTTAGAGTTGAAATTTTTTGTACGATGCTTCATCTTCTCTCATGATATGTGTTAAGAGGACAGAAGATTAAGGTCAATATATAGTAATATGTACTACCTATCTAGCTCAACGATGGGTCGGTTAATTCGTCGTCGTAGTGCTAAAAGGCGATCGAATTAGTGGGGGCAATGGCCGTGCAAAGCTCATGTCCTGCATGCGATGGTAATTTTTTTAATGGGACCATATTGCAATCATGCCTTAATTAGGATTTGCCCTAGCACGGTAATGTAGAGTAGCTAGTACTAGTATTCATAAACAACTATTCCTTGCGTTCCGTAATGTAAGTCTAAAGTCCACCATACGCATAGACAAAAGAATTACAAAATTAAGTGAAGATAAATGCTAAATGAACCATACTACCATTGGTTAATTAGTCAAGTTCAATGTAAATAAAACCAGATACCCCATGGAGATTAATGCATGCATGCATACATTCTTGAGAACAACAAAACTATCCCAATCCACAGTGTGTGTTATGAGAGGTAAAACAGAAAAATTACAATAAATTATCATCGTTTTTTACCCTAGACTTATCGTATGCGTTGTGCAGCTCGCTCGCTCCGTCCGACTCAGAGCTGAGCTGGCACTCCCAGAGGCCAAAGAAATCGAGGATTCGGGTTCCTGCATCAGCCATCGCTCAATCCATCTCTCCCATCCCAAGCCCTGCCTGCAACAGATCGACCGCACACACGCACGCACGCATATATATATATATATATATATATATATATATATATATATATATATATATATATATATATATATATATATATATATATATATATATATATATATATATATATAGCAGCTAGCTAGCTAGCTAGCTGTACATATATATAGTAGATCTGTGGCATGCACTTTACAAAAGGCCTGACTGAAACACACAACACGAGGAGCAGAGAGAGATATCACCGAGAGAGAAAGATCTCTAGTACTCTAGCTAGTGCTACATGCAGCGTGTCACGACACTATTACTAGCAAGCTGTACCAGTTAACCCTGGCATCAACCAAGCAAATAAACTGCCACACCGTGGTGCCTGATACTATGATCAAAAATAAATATTTTCTTGATATATCATATTAAAAAATATGAAATTTTTTGATATCAAGTGTAACTAGTTCAAACAACTTCAAATTAAAATCCAAACTGCAATTGCCTTTTATGATAATTTGATTGTAGGTATGTACCAATTTTACATAAAAATCAGTAAAATATGTTATCTAAATTCATTCAAAATCTTTGAATTCAAGTATATTTTTTAAAAGGTATGTATTTCATTTGAACTGTTATAGATAGGTATGCACCTAAAACTGCAATTTTCAATAAAAAAACCCGTATTTAGGTTGAATTTGCGTATTTGAAATCATGGTGTGTGCGTTATACACACACACACACACTAGTTGAATCTATGAATTTTTAAAAATTATTATACTACATGTTTTAAAACTCACGGGTGGTAAAAATTTTTAGAATATGCATACAAACATGTTCTAAAAGTTTTTAAATCCATCAAGTAAGTCGGAAGTCGTCGATCACATCTCGTGGTCATAAGTCAGAAGGCATCGACCACACCTTGTTGTCGTAGGTCGGGAGCCCTCGAGCACACCTCGTCGTCGTAAGTCGGAAGCTGTCAACCATCGTGCGTGATCGTAGGTCGGGAGCGGTCGACCATTGCTGGTGGTCATAAGTTGGCAGCGGTCGACGATCGATCATGGTCCTAAATCGAGAGTCTTTGACAATGGCTCATGGTTGTACATCAGAAGCCGGCGACCATCGTTCGTGGTCGTAAGTCGGAAGCCATCGAGGATACCTCATGGTCGTAAGTCGGAACACATCGACCAGTGCACGTAGTTGTAAGTTGGAAGACATCGACCACACCTCGTGGTCGTAAGTCAAAAGACATCGACCAGTGCTCATGGTAGTAAATTAAAAGCTACCGATCATACCTCGTGGTCGTAAGTTAGAAGCCGTCGATCATCGCGCGTGATCATAGGTCGAGAGTGGTCGACCATCACTGGTGGTCGTACGTTGGCAGGCCTCCGGTGCGCTTGTGCCCTATCGCTCGATTGTTGGCGCCAGCCTGCTCGGCCCCGACTTCGACCACTACCCCCTTCAATCACTGTTTCTTTCGACCACAACCCTTCGACGTTGACCACTTCCCCCTTCGACCACGGCCCCCTTCTACCATGGCACCGAGGGGGAGGAGGAGGCGTGGCACGAGGGATCAGGGGAGTAGAAGATGGCGGTTGCAGGAGGTGGTGGTGGTTGCACGAGAGATTTATGTTTATATTACTTACTTGTTACTTTTTATCAAATGTCAACTGCATTTACGACTTTTGTTTGCCATATATTATTCGTAATCCCAAATAAAAGTAGGTTTTTGCAAAGTAAATTAGATTAGATAGCCACCTTCGTCTCAGTTTGCATACTATATAACTTTGCATAAAGTCTTACGGAGTACATCTTTGTACTATCTGAGAAAGGAGATCTCCATATCAATTTACTTTCACATAGCGGGTTTCAGTAAAGACAACGTATTTGCTAAGGTTTAACTCCAGTCAGTTGCCTATGATAGACCATGTCATGCTTACCAGAATTTGTCTCATTTATCAGTATTTCCACTTCTATTTGCTTGTTATACGAATTATTTGGCCTGTCGGTCCTTTTGTCAAAGTTAAGCTATATAAGCTTATGTTCGCATGTCTAGTATTATATACTACTCTGTTTATTCATGTGTGTATGGATATAATACAATATTGTAATATTTATGTGCTAGTCACTGATAATAGGACTAGCACAGTAAACACATAAGGTTCGAAAATTAATTTTTCAGATCCGACACATACCAAGCCCAATATTATTCATGCCATGCGGAGCCAGCCCCACTGGGCCAAGGTATCAACCCAAACATGGCATGGGTTATCAGGCCAGGCTAGCATGACCTATTTAAATGGTGGGCCATGCCATGTCTGGACCAGACCAACAATGCCATGCATGTTTCAGGCAAACCTGGCTAAACCAAGAAGAAAATATAAGGAAACATTTATATTGCGCGCTGACGAACAATCACATAAAAGTAGAACACATAGGAGGTAGTCCCCAAAGCCTTTCTCTAAATAGATGCATGGGTGGATAAGAGACTATTAGGCGAGTACAATTAGAGCCCTATGTTCCCCTTATATATATATGTTTGAGGGTTATTCCTCATGATTCAATAAGTAATATAAGACTAAATTAGACACCCATGTCTCGTGAGGTTTAACCACTAATGGGCCTCATTTAGGTAATTCGTTCGGGACTAACCGGCCGATATTACAACATATATAATATATATGCATGCAAATTAGTAATCAAGTAAGTGCGTGATCCCCTGCATGTCCAATATAATTACGGAATGTACCCTGACTAACTAATATAGGAACCTCCCGTGGGTTTCACCGGCTGCAGCACCACTCGTTGCTGTCCCGGCCTCGCCGTAGAATAAGCTGCTGGTTGCACCACCGGCGGCGAGACCAAGACCAGTGCTGCCGCTCGGCACAACCAAAAATGGCTTCATCTCATGCTCATAGCAGGAGGCAGCATCATTGTTGTTGTCGCTGCCGCTGCCTATGTACAGCCGATGATCCAGCAGGCTAGGACCATTTGTGTTGTGCCCGGCAGGAAACAGCTTATTCTGCATGGTATCGAAGCCGCCAAAGATGATGCTCTCCAAGCCCACACTGGCACTATTGCCGCTGCTGTTGTTGCAGAGCTCAAAGTAGAGGCCGCCGTTGTCCGAACACGATGAGCTCGTGACCATCTGCTGCTGGTCGCCTCCAAACATGAGGAGGCCGCCGCTGGCTGTGAGAAGGGATAATGAACAATTACTAGAGTTGTAGCTGCTGCTGCTGCTGTATTGATGAGGAGCGGCGAGGTGCTGCAGCGAGAAGAGATGATCATGTGGTGTCGGAGCTGCTGTTGCTGCTCCAGTAGTAGTACTGACGTCGCCGAAAATTGGTGCTGCTGCTGCAGGGAAGAAGATCTGCTGCTGCTGCTTGTGATGGTTCATTGATTTGGACCTCTGCGTGGGAGGCAGGCCCATGAGCTTCTTCTTGAGCTTGGTGTTCCAGTAGTTCTTGATGTCGTTGTCTGTCCTCCCTGGGAGCTGTGCTGCGATGATGGACCACCTGCACGCAGCCATAAAATTGTGTATATATTTAGCCAAATTTCCATCTACAACTAGCTAACTCTTTCGCTTAATTTTTTGGCTTACTTGAGAATTACGGAATGATATGCCGTGTGCTTGTAAAGATGAGAAGTTCCATTCCATTATTTTCATGGTAGATTAAAAGGGGAAGCAGAAAGTCTCCAAGAAACCAGATTACATGCAATCAGATGCAGGGACATGCATGCATATTCGTCTATCTAGCCATGCATTCAAATTAACCATATATGCATATATGTGCAAGTAAAAAGTAGCTATGTAGCTAGAGCACCTGCTTCCAATGCTAGCAAAGAGGTTGCAGATGATCCTATCCTCGTCATCAGAGAAGTGCCCATGCTTTATGTTTGGCCTCAAATAGTTGAGCCACCGCAGCCTGCAGCTCTTCCCACACCTCTTCAGACCTGCATAGGTATTGTACACCCAAACAGAGAAGCATATAGATAGATACATAGATAGATCATGCATGGACCGATCAAATTAAACATGCATATATGCATGTGTATTACTTACCAGCTTTGTGAGGGAGAGCAATCCAGTTGCCGCCGGTGCCATACTTGTCAATGTACTCCTTGAGTTTCCTATCCTCCTCAGGTGACCAAGGCCCTTTCTTCACACTGGCCTTGTCACAGCATGGAGCCCTCCCCATGGCTTCTAGCTAGCTAGCTCCTTCTTGATCTTCCTGCAGCTTAGTTGTGGGCTACCCTTGCCTAGTCAGTAGCGACCACTGCAGGTTCTTGGGAGATACAGACAAGGATGGATGGATAGACAGAGAGAGAGAGAGAGAGAGAGAGAGAGAGAGAGAGAGAGAGAACTCAATGGTGGAGTATATTTGAAAAGCAAGGCCAGGCCAGGCTGGAGATGATGATATGTAGCAAAGAAGTCAAAGGAAGGATGGGTAGCTCGCTTCTCTGTCTAGTTTCATCAATCAGCTGCTGGGATGCCCTATCGATCTCTCACACGGCTGAAACAGCTAGCTAGACCACACCTCACATCGATCGATCCCCTACACTTTTGGAGCCTCTTATTGGTCCATCCTGTCTCGATCAGCACTCGATCTGTCAGTCTGTCTCTCTACTAAAAGGGATCAATTGAGGACAAGCTAGCTAGGTGTGATAATAACAGTACAAATTAAGGTGGATTAAATTAATTGGCTGCATGCTGGGTTAAGACAGATGCATCTTGCTGCTGTATGAAATAAATAAACCCTACTGCCCACTCCATATATATATAATACAAGAAGTGAGATCTTGACAGAGTGAACAGAACAGGTTTAGTTTAGAAGCTATTATTGCACAGATGCTGACCCTTGTCATGCATATTCTTCAGCAGGGCAGGCAAGCAGCAGTACTATGGGTGGGTTTTTTAAGCTGTGTCGATGTTTATTGGTTTATGACTTTTAAATTATGTTCATGGGAGATAGTACAAAAAGGGAAATAATCGTATGCGATTTTGATCAGTATAGTTTGAACTCGGTACAGTGTCTACTACAATCAACTTGTAGACTCTGTCTTAAAAAGATGTACCGTTTGAAAACTAATTGTTGTACCAGGTAATGAAAAGCAAAAGACAAAGTGGAGCCGAGAGCATCCTATATGAATTAGCAAAGAGGTTAGGCTGGCCCCTATATATGATTAGTCTCCTGCCATTATGCATGTCTATATAGGTCTATTTTTTATTACGGCTTATATTATTTTTACTTTGGTTTATTAGTTTAATAAATAATGATTACTAAAGAAACTAAAACCTGAAGACCAAAAAGAACATGGCACCCTCTGTGTGCCTACAGCCTGCACGTAATTTATTTAGTATTTATTCTAGAGCCAATAAGTACAGACACTGCTGGAATCTAATTAACATGCGATTTATCTTATCGTTCGCTAGTTTACGGTCGATCGATTCATGTCGTCATGGTTTGGTTGTTTTGTTGCATATATAGCTACTACCGATCGAGTACACTAGCTGCCCCTCAGTGCACCTACCCAGCTCGGCAGATCCACTGTATACTTAATTAGGATTTATTAATACTAATTTATTTAATTAGTACTAATCATAATTAATTAGTGCTACTCACAAGCA
This sequence comes from Dendrocalamus latiflorus, assembly GCA_017311315.1. Classification (NCBI taxonomy): domain Eukaryota; kingdom Viridiplantae; phylum Streptophyta; class Magnoliopsida; order Poales; family Poaceae; genus Dendrocalamus; species Dendrocalamus latiflorus. Next base: position 376,158 of record CM029658.1, read on the forward strand.
ATTAAGCACTAATACTGCACATTGATGGCTGATGTACTGTGCTGGTTCGACACGCGACCAGCCAAGCTTGGTAGGCAAAAGAGGGGACTAGATTTGTAAAAAAAGGTATTTAGATTAAATTTAAAAAAAATAGCTAGAAGTAAACAGTTCCATGATAAGCTACACTGAGCTACCTTGTATATGATAAGCTGTCGTTGTTCATAAATCATACTAATTAATTGATCGTCCCCATCGATCTCTCATTATTACGTACTCTACGTGTGTAACACACACACACACACACACACACACACACACATATATATATATATATATATATATATATATATATATATATATATATATATATATATATATATATATATATATATATATATATATATATATATATATATATATATATATATATATATATATGAATGCTTGGATAGATAAATTTAATCACATCTCTTAATTATATATGCAAAGGCAGCCAGCCAGCCTTCCTTTTTGAAATTTAAACACATGCACTCCGATCCATCAAAATTTGAAATTAACCTGTCCAATTAAATTATTTTTTAGATTGAGGGCCAGTTTGGCTGCAGCTGCGGCTTATGGTTTTTGGCTGAAATTTTGAATTTTGGCTGCTTATGGTACATATTACGAAGAGAGATATACTTATTTACGATTTTGGCTAGTACAGATGTTATTCTTTTAACTTGTATATCGTTTAACTTGTAGACTCCGTCTTGAGAAAATACTCTGTTTGAAAGCTAGGTACTGCAGCAAAAGCCAAAAACCACCAGTTTTGGAGGAAAAGAACAGGCCTGAGTATTTTGTCACTCTATATATATACATGCATGCATGTACGTACGTATATAAGCGAGGGTGCATGCAATATAGTGCGTACGTGCAAGTAATAATACCTGGTGATCAAGCTAGCTAAGCTAGATAGGAAGAAAAAGTGGAGTGGAGGTCGAACAAATGTACGTGGGGAATTAAGGCGCAACGAATAGTACATACGTACGTACTAACAGTAGTTTACTAACAGGGGTATCATGGTGCCCAGACTCCATAATTGAGATTTTCCATCCTGATATCCTGATATATTACATATCGTTGCACTTGCACGCATCTAAAATCAATATAAAGGCAGGGAGTCTTGGTGTCCAAACACCATAGTGTGTGTGTATAGCCAGCTTAATTAGATAGTTACTCCATCAAACATCAATGATCCCACACATCACTACCAGGAATCGCACCTTTCGCGAGGGGGAAAAACCCACAGGAAAGGGGGGAAAACCCACAGGAATATTTTTTGTGACGGTGAACCGTCAGGCATGAACCCACAGGATAATTCGCACGGGGAAATTGCATTTGCCTGGGTGTCAACCGACAGAAAAAATATGCGCGTCGGCTATCAACGACGGTTACCGACAGAAAATTTTTGGACACGTCAGGTTTGTAGGTCTTATTTCGCGTGTTTACCCCGTCAGAAAAATCCGCGAGAAAATTTATTCGCGACGTTCACCGACAGAAAAAAGTGCATCGTGCATGGTCCAAATCTTCATATTCCTGTAACTAGTACCATCACAAATCCCCATCAGGAAAATTCATAGTGTAGGTGACCGACAGAAAAAATGCAGCCATTCTAAATATGCTAGAACCCCTTTCTCTGTAGTTGGCCCGTCACAAAATAATCACAGTGAATCGATAGCAAAACTGCAGTAAAAAATCTAATTTCAGGCACAAATTATACATCCAGAATTCAGAACAAAACCATACATATACATTGCAATTTATATTACATCCAGAATAATCCATATCAACAAATGGACAGCACATCCAGAATCATCCACCTCCATTGCCTTTACTCGTGAATCATACTCTGAAGGCAGTGTATCTAGTATAAGGTAGCTATCTTTGTTGACTCCAACCAAATCACCAGGCTTGAGCATGTCAAGGTCAACTAGCCCAACCACAGGAAGGAATATAGTCTGCAATCAAGATATAAATAACGTAAATTTTTTGCGCAATGAGTTTGATTTCTTATTTTTCTTGAACTAAAAATCACGCTTGAGATTTAAAAATGCAGTTCATAAATCTGTTCGTTGCTTTTAATTATGAATCTAAAACATGATTCATGCAGATTTGTGGAAGTTAGCAGTTGAGTCAGTAAGAGATTCACAATCCCACACATGCAAAGCAGACACTATTGCACTAAAGCAAAGAAATTGATTGAGAGCACACTCTTCTTGCTGGATAAGCATACAATTGTTGCATATAACTATTTATTTTTGTAAAACTTCAACCAATTAAACTTGCTTGAACAAATTGTGCTTTGCAATTATATTCCTTTGACACCATCTTTGCACCCAAACTACTCCATTCCAACATAAAGCTGACTTCAACTGCCAACATGGCAATACCTAATATGTCAGATGCTTTTCATTATGTAATCAAACTTAACTATTTGGCGAACAAAAGAAGCAGTTGATTCATATGATGTAAAAGCTAGGAATCAAACGAACAGACAAATAAGTTTCTTACTTGTCTCGTGGAGGTCTTCAGAACAAAACATTTTCCTTTTCTTTGTGAGTCCAAATCAATGTTGGCTCCATCCTCCTCAGCTTCATCCTCAGGGTTCATTTCCAAAATCTAAAAGAGTTGACAAAAGTAGAAACCACATGAGTAGACCATGTGCAAATTATTCCGAAATAAAAGGCTACATGAATATCCTGATCAAATGCTAAAGCACAGGCAAACGACAATTTCTGGAAATAACATTTAGCAGTCACATCGTCTAAGCAAGGAGTGCAGTACAAGTATATTTGAATACTTCAACTACTAGAAATCTAGAATGCACCATAACGTATTCTAAGTCAAATAGGAGTGCATTATTTTTTAATATTTGAGATACTTGAATGCACTGTAGATCATATTCTCTACAAAGCTTACCTTCACTCGTTTTCTTCTGCAGCTCCCAGGGGAAAAAAGAGCAACAATTCCATTCACACCACATAGGGCTCCAATCGCAAGCAGAAACTATTCCAAGAAGATATTCTCAATCTCACAGTGAGGGCAACAACTAACCATAGGAGGGCCAAGAACTAAAGAACCTACCTCTCTCAGAGCAAAGCACCAGCAGGCACATCATGACATCAAAAATGCGGCCGGCAGCCACCTCCGTTGCTCCATCCCCTAAAGCCGCAGCACAAGAATCCGTGAGCACAGCCCCTGGTTGCAGAAGCAAGGGAAAACATTGTAATACACGGGATGTTGAAACATGAGAAAATCATACCAGGTTTTAATGAAAGGCATAACTCTTTGATGCTGACTAAAAAACCTACTCATACATTTGATCAAAAATAAAAGAAAAAAATGCCGATGGTGTTATTGAAGCCTAAAGCATGGCAAATAATACTGACTATATCATTAGAAGCATTAGAAACAGGAGCGTGCAAGTACTACCTATATCATCTATATATACGCGGGTATAATGGTCAAAAGACTGATAGAGATAGAGAAGGGGTGGTAGAAAGAGAGAGAGAGAGGGAGAAGGAGAAGGAGAGGAGAGGAGAGGGAGAAGGTTTGATTTGGCTGCGCTTTTGCTTCCCTGGATCCAGCCGCCGCCGCCATTACCGCCGCCTCCTCTCTGTGGTTCGAGCCAAAAGTGATGCAATCTTACAATATAGGGATGAAAATAAAAGGAGAAGAAATTGCGGACGCTACAAGTGGATATATTTCTACCTCAACGATGTTGCCGACGAGATAGGGAAGCTGCTTGTTGAGCTTAATCTTCTCCTGGTTCTCCTTAATCTTATCCTTGAACAACTCCAGCTCCAGGTTCGTCCGCTGCAGCTCATCCTGCGCGTCGCCAAAAAAAAAACCGCCACCAATCAGACTCAGACCCAACCAGAAACCGTAACGCCAACCAAAAAATTGAAATCCCGCGAGATCCCTCGCTCCCGTGGAGGTAGACATCGAGGGGGATCTAGGGTTAGGAGGGCAAGGCGGCTTGCCTTGAGGATGCGGATCTCGTTGTCCAGGAGGCGAGAGGCCCGAACGATGTCATCCGTGGACATGGACGCGAGTTGGTCTGGGCGGAGGCGTTGGGGGGGAGAGGAGGAGGGGCTTCGAGCGGCGGATCTGGGCGGAGGCGGTCGGCGGGTGGGAGGAGAGGAGGGGCGGAGGCGGCCGACGCCCGGGGGGATGAGGAGGGGCGACGAGCGACGGATCTGGCGGAGGCGGCGGGCAGGTGGGAGGAGAGGAGGGGCGGAGGCCGGCGTCGAGGAGGGGAGACGAGGAGGGGCCGCGAGCGGCGGATCTGGGCGGAGGCGACCGGCAGGTGGGAGGAGAGGAGGAGCGGAGGCGGCCGGCGTCGGGGGGGATGAGGAGGGTCGGCCGCGAGCGGCGGATCTGGGCGGAGGCGGAGGCGGGGTGGGGGGAACCAGGGAGGCGGAGGCGGGGCGGGCTGTGTGACAATTTAGGGTTTTACAATATTTTCCAACATAAACGGGCACACGTGGCAAAAAATATTCCCGCGTCTTCAAAATTGCCGAGGGAGACCAAAAGTTAGGCGCGGGTGACTATTTTTTCTGTAGGTTTTCCTGAAACCGTCACCGTAATTCGCATTTTTCTGAAGGTTTGCCTCAAACCGTCACAAAAATTAGAATTTTTCTGTAGGTTTAAGTGATCCCGACACTCAAATATATTTTTATGTGGGTTCCTTGTGGGCCTGTCACAAAAGTACGAAACCCTCACTAAAGGTCTGTAGTCTGGTAGTGCATGGCAACAAGCTAAGTGGGTTCTTTTGGGTTAATAGCTTAAATATTTGAATTCTGACTATTTATGAGAGGTAATACGTAGAGTAAAATAGTCATATGTAATTTTAGTCGGTACAGCTGAATTTAATATACTTTTTAAAGGTAGTTATTATAGACAGTATAAATATAAGCTAGTTTTAATCTGAAAAGAATCCAGATATATGGAGAGCTAGATGCTACACATATGCCATTACAGTGCATTCGCGTTCGTGTGTACTATGCATGCCTGAAGCTGACGGTTTCAGAGCTCATTTATACTGCACGCATTCACGCATGATGCACTGTACACGTGTACCTATACTCTCCTAATTTATATTGTACATGTAGCCTTCGATCATGTGAATTATGTATACAGATCGATCGACGAATATGCGTCATGTCGATATATTTATACATGAACTTAGGTGAGGATAATTATCATGTGTTTGAGAGGTGACTCATCATATTCTAACCTACTAGCACTTAAAGAGATGTGCTATAAGGATTCCTAGATGTATCTTAATTAGATTAGAAATTGTTCATATATCAGTGTTTGGTTTTGGTTTATGAATAGTAACAGTTTGTAGAGAAGCTTGTAGAGAGACACTCGCGTGCGATTTTGGTCGATATAAATAAAATCACTACAGTATGTGCTACAATCGACTAGTGGATTCCGTCTTAAAAAGACACTCCATTTAAAAATTATGTACTGCAAAAAATCATTTATTATAAAAAACAATTTTTAGAAACCAACATAAACATATGACCTAAGATTTCTACTTTACTTTAAAGAATAACTAGAAAAAAGTATATAAATTCATACTGCGTGACCATAGATATTCGAAGCCACAAGCCAAACAAAAAAACTCACATCCAAAGCACAGACGTATCAGAGTATAACGCCATGCGAATTTTTTGTACGGATAATCCATTTTTTATTCGAAATTACATAAATATACCCGCGGGAAAAATTTTTACAAAAATAGGCTCCAGTCGCCTAATGGTTGGGCGACTGGAGGCGTTCGCCCAACCACACGGCGACACAATATATCTCGCTGCACAGTAGAGCGATTGCATTAAATCGCTCTTCCGTATGGCGACTGGCATGCAGTCGCCATACCGTTAGGCGACTGCCATGCAGTCGCCATCCCGTTAGGCGACTTCAGGTAGCCCCCGTGATTGTTTTAGAATTTGTGAATTTTGTAACGTTGAACCGGTAAAAAATACGGTGAAGTTGTAATAAAAGTTTATGTTCATTGTATATTGTAGGTGTGTAAAAAGTTTTTTAATTTTTTTTTGAAAGATTGAGTAGAGAACGATCGATACATACACTGTTAAGTGAGATAGTTTATATGCGGAAAGAGATGATAGACTTATGTAAATATAAATAAACTTCATAATATAACTGTGAGTAACATGGCGCATGTATTTTCATTACATGCATAACATATATAGCATCTGCAGCACGCCTCACTGGTCACCCTGCTGTGCCCCGTCACCGCGCCCGCGTCCTCCCATACGGCCTCGCTTGGCCCTCCTCCGGTGCAACGGATTAGGACGATCCGAAAAGGTAAAACGAGGAGGAGGGTGTCTATCCCGCCCCTGCGCTGGTGGAGTCAGCTGCACCTCTGGCTGTGTAATCTCCGGTGCACCGGGGAGGGCACTGGCAGAAAGAACCTGCGGTGCGACGTCGGGCGACGGCGCGAAAAACTGGTCCACATCCTCCTGGCCTGGGGAGACGCCGTGCTGGTAAGTACCTGCAATATTAATATCGTTAGTGCGTTGCATGTCGTCTTCGGATAAACACGGTATAAGACCCTATGCGTACCCGTAGCTGGCGCCATGGAGGAGGCGTACACCCCCTGCGTGGGGAAGACAGGGGTCTGCGTAGGAGGCGTGAAGTGAACCGGTGTAGGAGGCCCTGCCCAGGCTGAACCCCCTGGCTGCTCCGGGTGAGGTGGTGGAGGACGTGTCCACGTAGGTGCACCATAGTAGTGCCACGCTGGTGGAGGTGGCACAGGTGGAGGTGGCACTGGTGGACGAGCAGTCGTAGCGGGGGGCGTGGAGACCGCCGGTAGCCTCGTGCAGGACAGTAGGCTAACGATACGTCTACACCCCTCGTGCACCCGACGCGCAAAGCTGAGGCCCTCCTCATGGGTCAGCTGCGCACCACTGGCGAGCCTCTCCAGTACTGTGCCGGACTCGGCGTATAGGTCAGAACCGACGTCAGCCTGGACACAAAGACATAAAATGGTCGATTATGGAAACGACATTACCATTTGGGAATCTTTGAAATGACATGTAACGTACCGCGAGGTGAGCGTCGTGCGCGAAGTGCGCGGGGTACGTGTCCGTCGGAGCGGCGACGTGTGTGGCAGGCGGGTCTACCACATATACGAGCCTGATACGGGTCTGCGGCTGGTACCAGCGCAGGTACTCCGAGTACTCCCTGCTGTCGTACGGTCGGTCCTCGTCCACGCGGTCGTCGAGCGCATCCTGCCACTGCTCGACCCAGGGCTGCATTCTCACCGACCAGTCCGTGCCTCTTTTCACTCCCTTCCCGCTGTGCCTGCGTATAAAACCATTACGTAATGTGAGATACTTGCGAACGCAGTAGTAAGTATGTACATATTTAGCACAAACGTACACTCACCCGTGCACGTGCCGCGGAAGCGATGGTCCGACTGGTACAGGAACCGGCTGCCATAGCCCGAACTGCCGCATCACCCGCTGGGGTGCGTAGTCCTCCACGTAGATGAGGTACACGAGCTTCCGGCGGGTGAGCCAGAAAGCCCGGTCACGCCAGCAAAGTGAAGACAGACCGCCAGGAGCACGGGCCTGCACTACCGTATCAGCGTACGGCTCCCAGCGCACGTCGTCGGCTGTGATGCGGTCGAGCTGCTCCACAAAGACTCGGTACGCCCGCGTGACCTGCACGTGCGCGAACTGTACCTGCAAGAAAGACAAGTTGTTTACAATGACGATCGTCAATAAGAAAGAAATAGTTAACTGTGATAAAACTTACTCGGCGACGGCACCACATAGAACCCATCGTCGGCCGATCGACTTCTCCCCCCGGATACATCTCGGGCCCGTACGGACCCACGTCGTCTAGCACAGGTCGTCCGACGCTTAAGCGCTCGAACGACCACAACTGTAGTAGCAGGGGACAACCCGTGAGGATCGAGTTCGGCTTGACCCTCGTGCACGCATCGCACAGCGCGCGGTACGTCGCGGCAAGTACGGTCGATCCCCAGCTGACCTGGTGGGGCTCGCCGTCAGCGATCGCCCTCGCATAAGCGATAAGGCGCGCATCCACCGAGTTGCCGTGGCTGGTGGTGAAAAGCACCCAACCAAACAGCCACAGCACGTACGCCTCCAGGTGCCGCGAGACCTGCTGATCGTCTGCCTGCGGAACCATGCGCTCCACCTGAATGCAAAAAAGTTGTTATTAGTACGTAATACCACAAAAAAGAGCTTCGAAGATACGATCGATTTTATATACCACGTACCCGGTACTGTCTGAGCCACCTCAGTGTCGGCCCATGGGTCTGCGCCTCTCCGAACACGTGGTGGTCAGCGGCCGGTGGAACGACACCCTCGAATCTGCCGAGCAGGTCAGCGCGCCAGTCGGCCGGGGCCTCCGGTAGGAAGGCAGCGTCTCCCGCGATCGGAAGCCCAAGAAGCAGGGACACATCCTGCAAGGTCGGCGTCATCTCCCCGAATGGGAGGTGGAAAGTGTGCGTCTCGGGCCGCCAACGGTCCACCAAAGCCGTCAGTAGGGAACGGTCGAACGGAAATCGTCGTGATCGATCCCCGCCCGCCTCGTCCCCGCCCTCGTCCCCGCCAGCGGCTCCATCCTCCTCTGTGGCCTGCACCATCCGGGCAAGAGGGAGTAGCCCGGCATCCCGCAGCCTGCAAACAAAGTGAAGGTCAGCACGGAACGAACTAACGGTCGCACTAAACGCTGGAATAGTGCTCACCTGGCAGTCCAACGAGGGTCGAGTCCCCAGGCCACGCGAGGTGTCCGTGTCCGGACCACTCCCAACTGAGGCGGCTCGTCCGTGCTCCCCGGTGGCGGCACTAGATGGGAAGCGCGATGAGAGCGGTCCACGTGCTCGTCCAACAGCGCGAACCGCCACTCCGAGTCACGTCCAGCACGAGTCATACCTGCAAAATTTGTACAATACTTTCAACATTCAATTTTCTGCATCTAAATTTGTACAATAATTTCAACACTAAATTTTATACATCTAAGACTGTACATTAAACTTGGTACATCTAAATTTCTACATCTAAACTTGTACATTATACTTTCTACATCTAAATTTGTACAATAAATGGTACACAAAATTTATAAACTAAATTTTCTAAACTTTATTTGTAAACTACATTTAGTACACAAAATTTGAAAATTAAATGTCTAAATTATATTTCTATATTTAATTTCTAAACTAAATTTTGAAACTACATTTTCTAAACTAAATTTGTAAACTAATTTTCTACACTACATTTTCTAAACGAATTTTCTAAACTAAATTTGTAAACTAATTTTCTACACTACATTTTCTAAACTAATTTTCTAAACAATATTTCTAAACTAATTTTCTACACTACATTTTCTAAACTAATTTTCTAAACTAAATCTCTAAACTAATTCTCCACACTACATTTTCTAAACTAATTTTCTAAACTAATTTTCTACACTACATTTTCTAAACTAATTTTCTACACTAACAAAAAATATAACACGAAAAATTACCTGAAAATCGCGCACTCCCCCTCCTCTTCTCCTCCTCTCCCTCTCCTTCTCTTCTCCTCCTCTCCCTCTCCTTCTCTTCCCCTCCTCTTCTCCTCCTCTCCCTCTCTTCTCTGCGACGGCGGCCGAACGACACAGGACCGCGCTCGGCCTGGCCGAGCGCGGTATATATCTCACTACAAGTCGCCGAACCGTTGAGCGACTGAAATGCAGTCGCCTAACGGTTGGGCGACTGGATGGAAGTCGCCCAACCGTGGGGCGACTGCAATTAATCGCCCAACGGTTAGTAGATTCATTAAATGTCGCCGTGTGGTTGGGCGAACGCCTCCAGTCGCCCAACCATTAGGCGACTGGAGCCTATTTTTGTAAAAAATTTTCCCGCGGGTATATTTATGTAATTTCGAATAAAAAATGGATTATCCGTACAAAAATTCCAACGCCATGCATGCATGTACTTGCAAGAATGCTTGCGTGCGTGCATGACAATAAATATATATTTATGCTGCTGGTTAACTGATTGATTATTTAGTTTAGGCTTTACTGAAGAGATGAGAGTACACGTCTATGAGTACGTAACGTACGTAGGTAACATATATTGTGCTGTACGTACGTACGTACACTAGCTAATTCTCTCTCTAGCTAGCTAGATTAATTGCTAGGTGTTTCCAATTTTCCATCTCTGAAAAATTGTTCATACCATCCAAATGGCCTTAAATACTCGTATACTACATGTGCATACCCTCCGTTACACGAGATACTCCCTACGTTATGAGATACAATATAGGGTGTAATTACACCCGGAAGTAGAAAAGAGGCTTCCTATATATATACATATACATATATATATATATATGTGTGTACGTATTGTCCTCAGGTGAGCTCCTTAATGTTTGCCACAGTACGTACGACGACGTCGTACGTGCGTCGATCGGATCCAACATAATTAATAACTGCACGGACATGATCGGCGATCGCTTTTTGTTGTTGTTATTGGTTTGGAGAACTGATCAACCGATCGGTTTATATAATGTGTGGTTACACACACACACACACACACACACACACACACATATATATATATATATATATATATATATATATATATATCCATATACATACATACATACATATACACACACATATATACATACAGACATACATACATATATATATATATATATGCTTGATAAATGCCTTACTGCAAATATATACCCTTTTTTAGACTGAAAATATATGCCTGGTCGATTGGCATATCTAGCTACTTTATGTATGTGCATGAATGTAGGGGCGGAACTGGGCCTCCGGCTGGGTAGGCTACAGCCCGAGGGCTAGAAATGGTACTAGTAGTACCCCCTTTAAACACTAGCTCAATATTTATGCGGTATATTGGATCAGCCCGAGTCGTCAGGCAGCCCAGCAGCGGCAGGCCGGCAGCAGACGGGCCAGCATGGGCTGAGCCGCCTGAGCAGACGGGCCGACAGCAAATGCTAATGTTTTGCTGCATTAGGCCATTATGCCAAGAAATTGAGAACCCTAAATCCCTAAATCAGGCCACGCCCTTGCCGCCCCCGATTCCTCACCTCCGCACCCCCGCCGTCGGCCACTGCCCTCTCCTTCGCACACCACGAGTCCGTCGACCGCTGGCCTCGCGCCGCCAATTCCTCACCTCCGCGCCTCCGAGCCCCCGCCGCCTGCCTCGCGCTCCCGACGCCACGCTACCCCAGATCCCGCCCACTCGCCCAGTGCCGCCCCCTCTAGCGATCCAGCCTGCTTTGACGCTCCCCTCCCGACCTCCCTCCCTACGATGCCTCCCTCCCTACGCGGCTGCACCCGCCGCCCCTCCACGTCGCACAGACCCGCTCCCAACGCTGCCCCCTCCCGATGACCCAGCCCGCTCCAGCGCTCCCCTCCCTACATGGCTGCGCCCGCCGCCCCTCCCACGTCGTGTGGCCCCCCTCCCTGCGCCATCCCCCTCCTGGCGTTGTCGTCAGCTTCGGCATTGGGCATCGGCCAAGAGCTCCCATGGCAAGCGCAAGGTGAAGCCCACTCAGTCTCACACCACACTTACTAAATTGCTGCCTTTATCTTGTCACATGGATTGCATGTTTGCAACAGATTTAGTTTTGCAAGTTCTTAGCTCCCTGCTTAGGTTCTTACTAATTCTTAGCTTTGTAGTGCATTTATGTTCTGATGAAATGACCCACACATGATTATGCTGATTGTTTAAGTGTTCTTGTTCATTAGTAGATTAGCTCATAGTTGTAATCTGTTTTGCTTCACTCTGCGAGCAAGTAATTCATCTTATTTGATTTACTTTTGGATTACTACTTTGTAAAATATGTTCTTGATTTCTTGAATAGTCAGCAATTTTCATGGATATCAGTTGTTGAATGTTGATAGCAGTTTATAGCAGAAATACTTGCATTTTTGCATGGCATTTGATGAATGTCTACTGGCTCAATCTGATTGGATGAAAATGTGGCTAACTATGTACAACTATGCTTATTATCCTTCAAGATTATGACTTTTACTTTCTTATCTCAAATTCAATTAGGTGAGGCTTTTTTTTTTGTGCCACTGGAGATTAGATGTTGAGTTCATGGATGAACCTTCAGATCCGACATAATAAACATGTTCTTGCTTCCTTTGCTACTATTTTCACTGATAAAGTAAGTTCCTATTTTCCATATTCGTTGAATGTTGTCATGTGTAGAGCAATAACTAGAGCAATTGTCTTTGTAGGTTCCGGTTCATGTCCAACTATCAATGAAATGGTGGGACAGGATAGAGAGTAAATCTTCGTTATTTAGGTACTCAAATTATATATCTACTATGCTATATTGTTTATGTTTTGCCATGTTTTTTATTATATTTTATGTTTTAGCGTTGAACTCAAGTTTCATATCAATAATACATTTGTGATGTATTTGTGTTATGCCGTGGTGTAGGTATAAATTGGCATTAGTTCTAGATTGTTAGAATTTAGCCAGGGACGTGGCCAAATCCTAGTTCCGCCACTGCATGAATGGAACGTTACTATATGCATGTACGTAATGTAGCTGGAGAAATATACGTACGCAGTACGTACAAGGTTATTTTGTGCGAGCTAGGCCCGACTTTTTGGCACTTTTAGCTCTTTTTAGATGTATTTATAGTAATAGCACTAGTTCCACGACAATGCTGAAAATAGCGTTTTTACCGCCCGACCATCGTGCGGCCAAGCCTGAGGTGGCGACACGTCAGAGGGTTGTATGATGGTTGTGCGTCCAAGCCTTGTCGCATGGCTATTGTACAGCAGAGTTCAATGCCGCATGACCACCGTGCAATAGGTGATTAGCTATATATGTACAATTCTTGATAATACAAAATTCTACAAAAATTACACAATCAAGTTTGCTGCATAAGGATCCTTCAAAAAATTTATAATTTCTGGTGCTCATTTGCCAAATTAAAAAATGCCTACAAATAGTTTATTAAATAATTTTTCAAGTAAAATTCAAAAAGGATAAATTACGAATAGATTACATAATGAATTATGCTACATTGGAAAGCTCCACAAAAAATGTCATACATTTTTAGCTCATTTACTATATATAAAAATTTCAACATGCAGTACGGGTAAATAAATTCCCTAATTGTGATATTAAACTAATTAATGACTGAGGCTAATCACCTGCCTCACGGTGGCCATGCGACACCGGGCTCTACCGCACGATGGCTGTGTGGCAGTGAGCTCAGCCACATGGTGGTCATGCAACAGACCCTAGATGCACAACCACTATATGACCTTCTGACATGTTGTCACCTTAGGCTCTGCCACACGATAGTCGGATGGTAAAAATATTATTTTTGGTATTGCCGTAGAACTGACACTATTACTGTAAATACACTTCAAAAAAGAGCCAAAAGTGCCAAAAAGTTGCTGGGTCGAGCAATTTGCTAGCTAGTGAATACTTCGTATGACATTGCTAGCTAGCTAGTGATCGACGTAATGTTGTTGTGTGTGTTGTGGACACTATCACTAAGCGCTTTAGTCTCGTATACCAGTGTCGTGCAAAGGAGGGAGCAGTTAGGGCAAAACACATGGACGATGGGCCAGCCACGGCGTAATCAGAAGCTAGCGTGCCGGACACAGAATAGTGTCAGCATGGATATGTTTCCATAGCAGTTATTAGTTCCTATCTATATGGCTTGTTAGTTTCCTTTTCGCATGATTGTTTTCGTGTTAGTTAAGATATGCATTTGATTGTTAGGCAGGCTACCTTAGATTATAAGATGTCACCAGATTAATGAGAAAAGGGTAAGCAAGAATTACCTCGTCCTTCTGTCTCTTCCTGAATTCTCTTCCATCGGCTGTTTCCTATCCTCTCATATTCAATCATGGGCTTCGGCCATGGTGCCTCCTCGACATTCGTTCCTCAACCCTCTCCACTGCCCACATGCCCGCTACCACCTGAGATCCAACCCCATTCACAATAATTTGGTATTAGAGCCTCCCGCCATGTCCCCCAATGTGCAAGCTTCGAATCATAATGATTTGAAAACCTTCATGGAAACTTAGTTTGGCAAGATAATGGAGCAACTGGTAGACCAAGACTGCACGCAGGCCTCTTTGGCAGCTTGTCTCAAGACCATGGAGCTGTTGTCCAACAACGACGGCAAGCCACTAATGTCGTCCTCCGTAATTGCAGCAGGGGGACGGGCCTTTTGCCCACCCCGTCGACCACCATGCTCCCTCCGCCGCTGACGTTTGATCCTCCTCCATCCATGCCACTCCACATGCATACACGCCCCATGTCCCATCCCATACCACCCATACATTCCTTACAATCCCTGGACATCCACCAACCAGTTGTGCTGAGATATCATAAGTTGGACTTTCCAACATTTGATGAAAAGAAGGATCCATTAGTCTGGTAAGCCCATTGCGAGCAATTCTTCTAGGGCCAAGGTATTGACAAGAGTTACAAAGTATGGTTAGCGTCGTACCACATGATGGGGCCAGCACAACAGTGGTACATTTAGTTGCAACGCGAAGATGGTACCCTGACATGGCAGCGCTTCACGGAGCTATGCCATCTCTGTTTCGAGCCTCCTATTTGCAACGATGCCCTCGGTGAACTCGCCTGGCTATGCCTCATGGGTAGGGTTGTAGAGTACCAAGACAAGTGTTTGGCACTTCTTTGTCGAACGGATCCATTGATGGCCTACCAACAGGTTCAACTCTTCATGTTGGGTCTTTCTGACTTACTGCACACGGAAGTCGAGCTCCAACAACCCGATGACCTTCAGGTAGCCACGAGTCTATCACGCTCCTACAAGCTATGGTCTCAGGTGGCCACGGCTTCCTTGCCGGTGTGGTCCTCCCTATGCTAGCAGTTTCAACCATGCCCTCCCAGCTAGAATGCTCCAGAGTCGCTCAATCCGCTAGTTCTGCCGGGGTAGTGTCCCTTCAAGTATCTCACTAGGGCTGAGATTGATGAACGCCACAAGAAGGGCACGTGCTTCAATTGTGATGAGCCCTTTCATCGGGGCCATAAGTGCAAGCACCTCTTCTTCATCGACTTCCAATCGGACGACAGCGCGAGCAGTGACTTGGCTAACACACCGAAGACCGATGACGACCCTGGCATCTCCCTCTATGCCATCACTGGCATCTATACGGGGGACACAATGCAATTGCGGGTTCATCTGGGCTCCACGGATTGCATCGCCTTGGTGGACTCCGGCGTGTGCGCACCAAGGTTGCCTAGGCTGCTGGCATTCAACTGGTGCCTCAACCGGATCTTCGTGTGGTGGTAGCCAATGGTGACCAGGTGAATAGTGTGGGTTTGGCATGAGCAGTGCTGCTGTAGATTGCTAATGAGCACTTCTGCATCAGCTGCTACGGGCTTCTGATTGGGGCTTCGACGTCATCTTAGGGGTCCAATGGCTCCATACCTTGGGGCCAATTATGTGGGATTTTTCCACCTTGCAAATGTCCTTCTGGCTCGACACACGTCATATCTGGTGGAAAAGTGTGGCTGGACTGCCGTCGACCCAGACTTATCTCTGTGAGGGTCCGAACCTGCTCCAACCCTTACTCACCGAGTTCCAATCACCTATTCATGGAACCTACAGGTTTGCCGCTATAGTGGTCTTGCGATCACCACATTCATCTATTACCTGGCACACCTCTGGTGGTCATGTGGCCATACCGTTATGCGGTTACACAAAAGACAGAGTTAGCAAACCAGTGTCGTGCCATGGAGTCTCAAGGATTATGCACAAGAGTACATCTGAGTTTTCATTGCCTGCCATTCTTGTCAAACAAATAAGATAGCTCTTGGAGGTTATCTTAATTCCAAGACCGTTAAAGACAAATAAGATAGCTTTTGGATGAACTCCATGGTGCCTAATTCTTCTCCAGGCTCAACCTCTGCTCTGGGTACCATCAAGTCCGCATGCACCTAGACGATGTCTAGAAAACGGCCTTCCGCACCCACGAAAGCCTTTTTGAGTTCTTGATCATGCCATTTGGCCAGACCAATGCCCTGACAACTTTCCAAGCTCTCATGAACAGCATATTGTGCCCTTTCTTATGCCAATTTGTCCTTGCCTTTTTTGATGATATCCTAATCTATAGCAGGACATGGGTGGATCACCTACAGCACCTGAGCATGGTGTTACGCACTTTCCAGGAGAAATGGCTCTTTCTCAAGGAGAGAAAATGCTTCTTCAGTCACCGTGAAATTGCCTATTTGGACCATATGGTGTCCGCACACGAGGTGGCCATGGATGACAACAAGGTGTAGGCATACAAGGAGTAGCCCGTGCCCACTCACTCCGAGCTTTGTGTGGGTTCCTCGGCCTCGCAGGCTACTACTATAAGTTCATTAAAGATTATTGGGTGTTCGTAGCCCCCTTGATGCGCCTTCTCAAGAAGGAGAGTTTTGCTTGGTCTGATGAGGTAGCTCAGGCGTTTGCTTCCCTCAAGGTGGCCCTGGCGACTACTCTGGTTTTACAACTGCCCGACTTCACCAAGCCTTTCACAGTGGACTATGATGCCTCTGGGTTAGGATTCGGGGTTGTTCTTTACTATAGTGATCGTACCCTAGCATTTTTCAGTTGGATGATTACACTGCGTCATGCCAAACTAGCGGCCTACGAGTGAGAATCGTCCAACACTAGGCATGGACCTTTGGGGATGCCCGTTTACAATGTGCACAGACCACTACAGCTTGAAATTCTTGTTGGATCAACGCCTCTCCACAATCCCACAACACCATTGGGTTAGTAAACTCCTGGGTTATGGTTTTGTGGTTGATTTTGCCCTGGACACCTTAACAAGGTGGCCGATGCACTCTCGCGTTGTGACAAGGATACGACCAGGGCTCTCTCGCTGCCTCACTTGAGCCTCTTTGATGAGATTTGCCATGAGGACACCACAAACAAGGTCCTTTAGGATTATAGCCGACCATTACCGTAGGCACCTTGCAGCCCCCTTAAGAAATCATGGATGGGCTCATGACACACTAGGGCCATATCTTCTTGTCAGCCATCCTCGGTGCCCTCCATGACATGGGCCACGAAGGCACACAGAAGACGCTCCATCAAATGCGTGCAACTTCCACATTCCTGGTGACCACGCTCTAGTGGTGGATTGGGTGAGGATTTGCATCATCTACCAGCACAACAAAATGAAGCATCTACATCCAGTCAGTTTGCTACAACTACTACCTGTGCTGAGCCAAATTTGGATGGACATCTCAATGGACTTTATCAAGGGCCTTCCAAAGGTCAATTTGAAGTCGGTTATACTCTCTGTGGTGGACCGCTTCTCCAAGTATGTGCACTTCATCACCCTCATGCATCCTTATATAGCAGCTTCGGTCGCCTTGGTCTTCTTCAGGGAAATTGCCCACCTCCACGGCTTGCTAACACCCATTGTCAGCGACCATGACCCCATCTTCACCGGCAAGTTTTGGCAGAAATTGTTCCGTCTCTCTAGGGTCCAACTAAACTTTAGTTCTGCCTTTCACCCCCAATCTGACGGGTAGACGAAAGTGGTGAATCAGATCATCGCCATGTATCTTTGATGCCCCACTGGGATTGCCCACGCGAGTGGGTCCAATGCTTACCTTGGGCGGAGTACTGCTACAATACCTCATTCTAGACCTCTCTTCATGCCATGCTATTCCAGGTGGTTTATGGCCAACCACCACCCTCTCTCATTTCTTACGAACTGGGTTAGGCCAAAGTGGAGGCCGTTGACAAATTGCTGTGGGATCGTGATGAATTCTTGAAGGATATTCACCCATGCCTACTTCAATCCCAATGGTACATGAAGAGTCACTAGGATGAACACTGGCGTGATGTGGAACACACCCTAGATGAATGGATCTGGCTATAGCTTCATCACCAGCCAGACACATCCTTGGCAGTGTGGTCTCGACAGAAGCTGGCGCCTAGGTATTTTGGTTCATATCAGATTGTTCGTCGTGTTGGAGCTGTGGCTTACAAGCTTCGTCTTTCGGATGGTTCTCGCTTGCACAACGTGTTCCATGTCATGCTTCTAAAGCACTACCATGGGCCGACCCCCCACTGCTCCACCAGCACTTCTTACAAACCATGGCAAGGTGGTCCTTCAACCCGACTTAGTCCTTCGCGCTCGCCTCCACTAGGGGACAAGGGAAGTTCTTGTGCATTGGAAGGGACTTCCGCAAAACGATGCTACCTGGGAATGTTTGGACGAGTTTTGGGTAGTGTATCCTCAATTTTAGCTCAAGGATGAGCTGTTCCTCTAGGGGGAGAAATGTGTGGACACTATCACTAAGCAGTTTGGTCTCGTATACCAGCGTCGTGCAAAGAAGGGAGCCGCTAGAGCAAAACACATGTGTGACAGGGCAGCCATGGCACAATCAGAAGCCAGTGTGCCAAATGCAGAATAGTGTAGGCATGGATATGTTTCCATAGCAGTTATCAATTCCTACCTATATGGCTTGTTAGTTTCATTTTTGCATGATTGTTTCTGTGTTAGTTAAGATATGCATTTGATTGTTAGGCAAATTACCTCAAATTATAAGAGGTTAGCTGATTAATGAGAAAATGGTAAGCAAGAATTACCTCATCCATCTGTCTCTCTCTAAATCCTCTTCCTTCAGCTGTTTCCTATCCTCTCTTGTTCGTTCATGGGCTTCGGCCATGGTGCCTCCTCGACATTTGTTCCTCCACCCTCACCACTGCCCACATCCCCGCTACCACCTAAGATCCAACCCTATTCACATCAGCGTGTATATATATAAGCACTATTCTGCGCGTAGGTGTAAAATACACATTGGGGAAAATAACGTATTGTTCAAAAGATCATATATATATATATATATATATATATATATATATATATATATATATATATATATATATATATATATATATATATATATATAATCATCTCTATGATTGCCTTTAGTACATATCATCGATATTAGAACTGTATACTACTAGTATCGACTCTATCTTCATCTTTCCCTGATGTACCTGACCTTTGCCAGCGACCGGTACCTCTAGTTTTCACATCGAGATTATGGTGTGTTCTTTTTTGCTGTGGTTTATGATTTTTTTTATTCTAATGCGAGTGCTCGTGCGAAAGAACCGAAAGATGATAAACTATTTTTAAAAGGCTATCCCAATAAATCGTTTCGAAACGATGATAGAGAATCTTGTATAGTTGGATTTTCACCCGTAAGCCGAGTAGCTAGGTAATGTATATCCTTTATTTTATTTGTAGTGCAGGCCACGTGTGTGTTATGCAATATCGACTAGCTAGTACTGATAGATCGAGATAAACAAATTACATGTAAGGAGATTTTAATTTGTTGCGTGCGTGCCGCACTAGGCAGTGAGCGCGCGCTAATTCTTGTAAGCTTGGCCGTTGACCTTTTGGTGCGTACATGTGCATTCATGCATCCATGGTTAACCCCATTTAATAGTAGTACGTACGTAGTAAGAGATGTTTGCATGGAATGAATGACAATAATGAGATATCGAACAATCATAATTTCAATCACTAACTCTAATGACACATCAACATTTTACCTACTTGGCACCTTATTTAATGACATAGAAACCACCTATTGGGACTGCCCTTAATCAATCAAAAATGCATACTATATACATATAGAGAGTGTGTGTAGTACCGTCTAGCACCTAGAATCTATCAATCAATAGATGGCGCTGATTTTCTTGGGGTACTTGGAGACAGCCAACGGTACTTATCGTTGAAACTTGGCCAATGGTACACCAAGTACGTTACTGCCAAGCAATAGTCCAGGCTCCTCTACGTACTGCGCTCTCCGTTCAGTTATATATATAGATGATACTTTTATATATACGTATGTGTCGAAAGTTACTGAATTCGGATAGGTGGTCGAACCAGCGGTTCGGCCAGTTCATTTAGCTCTGCCAGCTGCCTGAGGCTATCAGCAGAGTGCAGATTTAAAAGCACAAATTTCTAGTTGGCAGAGAAGGAAATATATGCTAGAAAACAAATTAAGTTCATAAGACAAAGAAAAGAACATGCAATTCTAGTATAAAGCTCGCAAAAGCAAGAACCCAACTCATCGTGTACCAGCATTCGTTTTGGTGACACCTAACAGGAGCTAGATCTTTTTCACATTGTTGTCTGGCACATAAAAGATATGCCAAAATACAATATTTATGACAGAGAAGCGGTCTACAGTTAATTTTCATTGGCCTGCAGGGTAGCCTCAGATCTCAAAACAAGACATGATACTACTCTAGTATAGCAGAGAAATTATAATTTTATAAACCAGCAATGGAAAACAATAGCCAAACCAGCAATGTAGTGAATGGAGTCTTGAATTGCCAGTAATATATGTTGGAACATCACGGCCAGCTCACAGGTGAGGAGAAGGCTCGCTCTAAAAATTAGTTGCTAAACTGTCTGAGGAACAACTAAAGTCAGCAACTGCTACTGGATTAGGAAGAGGGAGGAAATACAGGAACAATTATTCCTTAATTAAACTAGTAGGCAGGCATGCAGCAGCTTTCGGCCTTTGGGCTTCGCCGACATCGATCTTAGCTGTGGAAGCAAACATGCATGGGCATGGCCTACTCGTCTTAAGGCCCACTCCTACGCTACGCCATCAGCCAGCCAACACTCTTTCGCCTCTAGATAGTGAGTCTCGGCCCGGTTCATTCTGCTTTCTCGTTTCTAAAACGCATTGGCTTCCTAATTTTTTGTCCTTTTATATTATCCGTAGAGATATAATATTTTTTAAATTTTTCTCATTTTTCGTCATTTCCTTTATTTGAGCGATCCAAAAATAAGTACAATTACAACCAAAAGCTAGGTATAAAATTGTTAGTTTGGTATACACCGAATTACTGAACCGAAATAATTCCGTGTATTAGGTTGGTTTTTTTTATTTTAGGTTGGTAAATTCGGCAGTCAAATTTAACAAACCGGAATAAGTATTCACCGAATAAACGGACCGAACCTAGTACACCGAGTAGGGATGGAAAATGGTAATGGATAATTTGTTTTATCCGATATTTGTATTCGAGAAAACGTGAATGTGGTAAGCAAAATCCGTATTCGAAAATGTCCGTATTCATATTCGGAAATATTTGTATCTGTATTTGAGAATATTCGTATTCGCATTCGTATTCGAGAATATCCGTATTCGTATTCGAGACTATTCGATTCGTATTCCATCCGTTTCTAGAACCCATGAAAAATCCATACGAATTTTGTGATTCAAAATTTGAATTTAGGCGGTTTAAAACCGGTAACCGGTGAAAAATTGCCAAAACCGCTAGTAATCCGTTTTATCCGATATTCATATCCGTATTTGAGAATATTCAAATTCGTATTTATATTCGTTTTAAAAACATAAATTCATATTCGTATTTGAGATTATTCGATCGTTTTCCACCCCTAAGGGCATGTTTGGATCCCATGGGCTAACAACTAGTTGCTAATTTTTAGTCCTTGTGGATCCAGACAGGAGGGCTAATGAGTGGGTTAAAGTTTAGCCAAAATCCCAACTAGTTGGCCAAACCCAGCTAATGAGGGCTAAAGAACCAGCCGGATGGAAAAAGACGCCGATACCCACGAGAAAACGTGCGTGCGCTAGAGGCTCAGAGGTATAACATACTTTGTACTGAGATAGTAGTACTTATTAGTCCTTGGATCCTAACAGAACTGGGCTAATCTTTAGTCAGCTAACTACTAATCAGTTAACAACTAGTTCTAGTCTATTTAAACAGGCCCTAAAACCGAGTGCTGTGCTGCGGCCGAAGAGAGACTGACAGGTCAAACAAAGCAGGTGTCGTGTCATAGTAGGATAGGCTAGACGGAGTGAATAGAAGGGAAAAGAAAAAGCCCAGCACGTCACGTTGGAGACTCTGGGCCGGCCCACGCCCAACACGTGTCTTCGTCAGCGACCGCCTTCGCCTCTCGCTCTTCTCTTCAAAAGCTGTTCTCTCACTCCACCACCACCACGCAAAAGCCCACCGCCAGCTGCAGCACCTCCACCTCCACCTCAACCCCCCCCCCCCACCGCCTCTACACGCTTCTCCCCTTCCCCCTTCCCTTCCTTCAGGCGTTCCCTTCCCTGCGGCAGCGGCAACCATGGTGTCCGACGCCAGCAAGAAGAAGGCCGCGCAGAGGAAGGCTGCCGCCGCCGCCAAGAGGGGGGCCAAGTCGCCCGCCGCCTCCTCCTCGTCCGCCGACAAGGCCGCCAACGGCCTCGCCGCCATTAACCTCTCCGAGCGCACCTGCACCGCCGTCCTCACCTCCCACCCACTATCCCGTGATATCCATGTAAGAACCGAGCCGCCTCCTTTTCCCCTTCCTTTCCTTTCCTTCTTCCCTCCCCTCCATGGTTTCCCTCCTCGTCTTCTCTTTCTCATCGACTACTTAGTTGCGTTGCGTTGCGCCTTAGATAGGGGCGGGGGATCGTTTCAATTCAATACTACTATCTCCTCATTTTTGTGCCAGCGCAGCGCATGCTACCTCCTTCTAGATTAATTAAATTAAATTTCATTTTATTTAATAATTTGCTATATGGTACTC
Organism: Dendrocalamus latiflorus; assembly: GCA_017311315.1. NCBI lineage: Eukaryota > Viridiplantae > Streptophyta > Magnoliopsida > Poales > Poaceae > Dendrocalamus > Dendrocalamus latiflorus. Next base: position 398,782 of record CM029658.1, read on the forward strand.
GAGTGTTTTTTTTAATCGTGAGTACTCAAACTTTTTTTTGTTTACCTTGTAGAATCCTTTTCCACTGCAAGACTTACCTTGTATATCCTAACATAGTTTTCTATACCGAATGCCACAGATAGAGTCCCTCTCTTTAACATTTCACGGCCATGACCTACTTGTAGATACTGAGCTGGAGCTTAACTACGGGAGGTATTACAATGCCATCACACTTTTCCAATAGCTTATGCCCATGCATCTTGCTTGTGTGGTTTGTGTAATGGGTTTATTTGATCTCAGGCGATATGGTTTGCTTGGTTTAAATGGCTGTGGAAAGTCTTGCCTTCTTAAAGCTATAGGTTGCAGAGAGCTTCCTATCCCTGAACACATGGATATATATCACCTCAGCCATGAGATCGAGGCTTCAGACATGTCTGCACTAGAAGCAGTCATTAGCTGTGATGAAGAAAGAGTCAAGCTGGAAAAGGAAGCCGAAACTTTGGCTGCTCAAGTAAGTTTCTGATTAGTCAGTAGTGTTATTATTATTATCATACTATTTGGATTTATTCCTTTTACCAAATCTGGTTGTAAGCTTTAACTGTGTGTTGATTGCTGAAGGTGTTCTGACATGTACCTTTTCTGGCATATTTAGGATGATGGTGGTGGTGAAGCTTTGGATCGTGTATACGAGCGGTTAGAAGCAATTGATGCATCGACGGCTGAAAAGCGAGCTGCTGAGATTTTGTTCGGCTTAGGTTTTAACAAGCAGATGCAGGCAAAGAAAACTCGGGATTTTTCTGGTGGTTGGCGCATGAGAATTGCTTTGGCAAGAGCGCTGTTCATGAATCCAACCATACTTTTGCTTGATGAGCCTACCAATCATCTTGGTGAGTCCTGTATAAGCCATGTTACAAGTAAACTAGATCTAGTGCTCTATATATTTAGTGGAATAACATGTTTTTCAGTGAGCTTCTTGAAGCAAAATTTAGGAGGTCCATTATCCTTAATTTTTTGTATGCTATGGAATACCATTTGCCAAATGTGCATGTGTAAGTTTCTTGGTTGTGTCATGTAATTACTGCAATACATTATGTAGCAATTGATTTGGAGTGTATGAGAGCATTTCCTTTATGAGCGTTTAAGGGTTAAATCGCGTCTGTTTTGAACATATTTGTTTCAAGATAACAAAAATCTGAAAATTTTGACATCAGAACAAATTTGGGTTTGAATTCCTGATTTTTTTTACTTAGTTGCAGGTGCAAAGAACGAAAACTTAATTCCATACTTTCTTTGTGATACGCTTCAAAATCTATAATGGATCTAGTTTAACAGCCGCCCAAGATACACTTGAGTTGATTGTGTAACGTGTGTGTTCAAATTTGTCAATAAGTGTTGGATTATTTGAGGTAACAGTAGGCCTTTTTTTTTCCAATCTATCGTTGACATTCCTATCTATTTATCCTGTCAGGCTTTACAATGTTGGTGGCTCCTGCATCGTTTCTAAATAGTGTGATTAGCACTTAGCTGCTATGTGGCCTGTTTCAGTAAACTGAGACACTGTTGCTCTGCTTGTGCTTACTGAAAGATTTCCAATACACGGTTCCTGCAAAAATTTTGCCCACAAATACACTTTTCTCGACTAATGTTTGCAATCCTTTGCCATTTTTTTTGCAGATCTTGAGGCATGTGTCTGGTTGGAAGAAACACTAAAGAAATTTGACCGTATCCTTGTTGTCATATCACACTCCCAGGACTTTCTGAATGGAGTATGTACAAACATCATCCACATGCAGAATAGGAAGCTCAAGCTGTACACTGGCAATTACGACCAGTATGTCCAGACACGAGCTGAGCTTGAAGAGAATCAAATGAAACAGTACAGATGGGAGCAGGACCAGATTGCTTCGATGAAGGAGTACATCGCACGGTTTGGGCATGGATCTGCCAAGCTGGCACGGCAGGCTCAAAGTAAAGAGAAAACTCTCGCTAAGATGGAGCGTGGAGGGCTCACGGAGAAGGTTGTGAGGGATAAGGTGTTGACATTCCGCTTTACTGATGTTGGAAAGCTCCCACCCCCGGTGCTGCAGTTTGTTGAGGTGACATTTGGGTACACGCCGGACAACCTCATCTACAAGAACCTTGATTTCGGTGTTGACCTCGACTCTAGAGTTGCACTGGTTGGTCCCAACGGGGCAGGGAAGAGCACGCTCCTTAAGCTCATGACAGGAGATCTGACACCGTTGGACGGCATGGTGAGGCGCCACAACCACCTCCGGATTGCGCAGTTCCACCAGCATCTGGCGGAGAAGCTGGACCTGGACATGTCAGCTCTGCAGTACATGACGAAGGAGTACCCTGGGAACGAGGAGGAGAAGATGAGGGCGGCAATCGGCAAGTTTGGGCTGTCGGGAAAAGCGCAGGTGATGCCGATGAGGAACCTGTCGGACGGGCAGAGGAGCCGGGTGATCTTTGCGTGGCTGGCGTGGAGGGAGCCGCACATGCTGCTGCTGGACGAGCCGACGAACCACCTTGACATCGAGACGATCGACTCCCTGGCGGAGGCGCTGAACGAGTGGGATGGAGGGTTGGTGCTGGTGAGCCATGACTTCAGGCTGATCAACCAGGTGGCGCAGGAGATCTGGGTGTGCGAGAAGCAGGCCGTGACTCGGTGGGAAGGTGATATCATGGAGTTCAAGGAGCACCTGAGGAGCAAGGCCGGCCTGTCGGAGTGAATCTAGCTAGCTTGTTGCCCTGGATCATCATCATATAAGAGCTTTCCTCTTTCTACCTACTGTACTGTAGTGTACTACTGCTATATACCGGTTTTATGTTGGAATATATATATATATATATATATATATATATATATATATATCTCACAGAGGAGCAAGGTTGCTTGTTTTGTTTTACCGCTAGGATGACCAGTGTATTATTGAGATGGATGGATTATTATTCCTTACGGTTATCAATGCATATGATATTATGATGGATGGATGATGTTATAGTACTATGCCTTTGCTGCTGCCTGTAATGCTGCTGCTGTTGTATGCGCACCCTTGTTTACTTTAGATGCTAGCTTTACCTGCTCTGCTGCTAGAGGTCATACTGGTTTGATTTTTGGTATGGTACGTTTCCGGTGACACATACGTACTGCCACTGCATGCAATATATATGGTACAACGACATGAGTTTACTTCTGCAATCGGTCTCTCTAGTTTTTTTAAGAAAAAAAAAAACTAGCCTACTCCTCGTTAAGAAAACAATGTAGCTATTAGAGGCGCACGCCTTGTTCAACCATTTATTAGATGTAACTAAATTAGATATCTGAAGAAGGGATGCAGTACCCTTGTTCAGTGGATCCTCTGTAGACATCAGATGATCAGCTGCCAAGTTACTCCAAATAAAATGCCATTGGCGCCGCCGCTTCAACCACCCGCAGCTGACGGCGTCCTCGCCGCCCCACAACCTGGTTGTGCTCATCGTCGTGCCGCCCGCCGCTGTCGCTCACCTCAGATCCTGCGGCCAGCGGTGCCACCACTGCCGCCCTCTAAATGTGAAATAACATGCCCTAAAATCAAAAGGACGCTAATTTAACAGATGCATATATAGGCATGTAGCAAAATCAGACAATTCCACATAACTACGGAAGAAGTAAAAGTGTGTACCTCTTTACAATGTCCATCCAACTTCTTAGGAGAACCAGATGAAGATGGAACGTGGCTGCTACTGCCTTCATTAGCATTGGTCCATGAGTCATCGACACTTCCAGCCTGACTTGTACAGCCTGTATCAGTAGGCCAGGCACTTATTCCAAAGGTGCCAAACTGGAGATTGGCTGACTCCGCCCTTCCAATATTTAGAGGGCCATATATTGGATTTCCTATAGATTTCCGGCTGCCATTTTCAGAATTGCTATTTTCCGTCTCCACCACTGGACTCAACCGGCCAAGCCTTTGAAACAGATCCATCCACATTAATGAAGGCCATGAGCTTTCTAGAGGATCCTAGCCGTTGGATCAATTTGAACATCCCCTTGGAACTCATGGAGTTAGCCACACATTGGTTTTTGTACTCTTCATTTACAACTGCTACAGTAGTTGTATCTGGGTCGTACAACTGATCTCCAGTAGCTCGCCTGCGGAGACAGCTAAAGATGGTGACATGGATAGAAGCCACACTCCGATCAACATTAGTGTTGTTTACCTTAGGAGCTATGTATTTGTCAGCTCGGCTGCAGAGGTACTCTTGGATAGTTCTAATGTTGCTGATGTATTTGATGTATTTATTTTTTGTTGGGTCAAGTGTCATATACTTTGCACGTACGGCAAACCTCTAGGTGTGCTTGTCCTCATTGGATATGTAGATCATAAAAGGTATTATAGAAGGATGTTTCCTCATTAGCCCCATCTGAAATATTAAAATGATTAGACAACTTCATATAAAAGATAAGGGAGAAAAACTTAGGACAGATGGATCATGAAAATCTATCTTTCCACTTCAGCTAGCAAAAAAGCTGAATGTAGAGTATGTTTGGACTAAACCAAACAACTCAAGGGAGAGAATGAATGGAAAAGAAGTTGGGAAAAGAATGATTGATTTGGATGCACCTACCACAAAATTAAGGCTTAAGTGAACACCTTCAACGACAACTGATTCCTTCCGATCTTTTCCCAGGTGGTAATTGATCGATCCAAACTATCAATCACCATCTCACTTTGTGCCTTATAACCTTGTATAGCCATTTGTTTCATTCCAATTGATTTTCCGTCAACTTTGTCACTCAGAGCCCCACTTTTCTCATAATCAATACTTGAGCTGCTTGACATGCCTGAGCTTTTTTTTTTTTTTTGCTTTCCGCCTAGCTTTTCCTTCAGCAACTGCTACTGGATCAAGGCATTCACCTGCATGATAAGTTGATGCCCAGAGAAGGGGGTTTTCTTTCTCTTCAACAAAGCTCCGCATCATGTGACGTATGGAATCTGTGGAAACTACAGTCGTGATTCCTAGGCTCTGCTCGGTTAGGCTGAAAAATAATGGCTTATGGTTGAAATTGCACTGTAGCTAGTTGAAATTGCACTGTAATTGAAGCTGACTTATTTGATGTAATTAAATTTAAAAAATTAAAATAGAAAAAAATATATTAACTCATCACGAACAACGCAAACGAATACGGCAAAAATAAGAACAGGCAAAAAAGCTCAAAAAAGCCACAAGTTTAGAAAAAGATGAAATTTATGAATAGTGAAAAATAAACCAGAAGTCAGAAGCTCAAGCCGAAATGAGCGGGGCGAATCTGTTCCCCTGTTGGTACCATGTTGGTACATTGAAATCTTTATAAGCTTGAAATCAGAAACTATACACTTGGCTGCACAAGTAAACTATTGCGACTAGGCATGTTCTAGTTCTCGAAAGAGATAATTTATTCATTTATTGTTTCTGTTTGTAGGTCAAATGTCCAATACCAGTCAATTGAGAAGTAATTTAATACACAGTGGCCTAACTAATGTAGCTTTCTATCTAAACCAAACAAGGGAAGGGAAGGATCATTGTTTTCCTGGTGGAATTGACAAGCTGCCATGATGTAATGTTCGAACGTGTGGATAATTTGCATGTCCAGTTTGTCGTTTAACCCTGACAATATCTAATTGCATAAGCTGGTCTAAGAGAGATTCTAACAGTAGAGACATGAAGAATGCAAATAGGAAAGTTTGGGGGGTAAGGAAATGATGCATAAATGGATGTGTACCAGCAAAGTGGAAAGAGTAGACTTGCCGCAACCACTAGTTCCGCAGAGAAGAATCGCGACAGATTCCTTTGTTTCTCGAATCCTACGGAGACAAAAGAATATCAATGGCACAGAGAAGGATATGAAATGAACACCTTTAGAGGCTGTGCTGGTTCCCCTGACAGATGTGAGCATCCAGAGGCACTAGAAAGCTTCCGAGTTTTAAATGGTAAGCGCAAAATTGTACAGCAGTTGCATCGTAAACGAGAAAAAAGCAGTTATGGATTTTGCTCCGACCAATTGCAATGAACCATTTCACCTCTTCTTAACAGGCAAACAGCAGCAAAGTGCGTCAATGGTGCTGAAATTAAGCATGAAAGCAGATATATATATATATATATATATATATATATATATATATATATATACACTAGTTGCAAACATGGTGGCCAGCCGAGCTGTAATGTACAGTACTCCTAACTCTGCAGTTCATCAGTTTGGCAGATTACGAGGACCTGTGCTCTCAAAAGTGATGTGCAAATTAACATGTTTACTTTATGAAGAATGTTAACGAACTCGGAAATCACCACGAGCATAATCTGTGGTGAAGACAAGATTGCGCTGCATATGACGGCCCCGCACTGGTTGGGGCCTGGCAGGCAGGCAGGCAGACGAGGGAGGCGGAGGAAGAGGTCCTGGCTGGGGATAAAATCTGTGTTCTGTAGATCATTTCATTAATAATATTGAACGCTTCCTCCCTCCCGGCGGCGAAGAAAAAGAAAAGAAAATGTGAACTGGTTCGTACCGTCCGAAGGCAAGGAAAGGAAGGAGGCTAGTGGTAGTGGTGGCTGGCAGTTATCCAACACGTGCGAGCCAGCCAATCTGGCAACCTTCTCTTCTCTTCTCTTCTCTTCTCTTCTCTTCTCCTCTTCCCCACCCACCCAGTCGCTAAGCTTAGCTTCCTTCCCCCGTGACCGTGATTCCTTCCTTCCTTGTCGTCCATACTATGTGCAGGTCCCGCTCCGACGCATTGGCCTCGCAGCCCGTCTCCTCCTCCTCTGCTTCTCGCCGCCACCGCTCCTCCTCCGCCACTAGCCGCGACCCCTCCTCCTCCGCCACCACCACCTCCTCCACTAGTAGCCTCGCCGCCGTTCGCGCCTCGCTCCCGGACCCCCCGCCCCTCTACCCCTTCCAAGAGCTCGCCAAAGCCACCAACAACTTCCTCTCCAAGCGCGTCGCCCCAGGCAGAGGCTCCTCCTCCTCCTCCTACTGGCGCTGCTCCCTCCGCGCCCGCGACGCCGCCCTCTTCCAGCTCCGCTCCCGCCCCGGCATCGACGCCGCCCAGGCCTCCGCCGCGCTCGCCACCATCGCCAGGTACCACCACACCAGCGTCGCCCCCCTGCTTGGCGCCTGCCTCGCCGGCCCCCACGTCTACCTCGCCTACGAGCTCCCGCCCGGCCCCGGCGCCGCCACGCTTGCCGCCTGCCTCCGCAACCCGCGCAACCCCAGCTTCACTGTCCTCCGCACCTGGCTCTCCCGCGTCCAGGTCGCCGCCGACGTCGCCCAGGGCCTCGAGTACATCCACCACCACGCGGCCGCCGCCCACGGCCGCGTCTCTTCATCCACCGTGCTCGTCTCCGACCCAGGCCTCCGCGCGCGGCTCACCCACTTTGGCGCGGCCCAATTCGCCGCCGACGACGACGCCGCTGCCCAGGAGGATTCGCGGGAGGCGGCGGACGTGTACGCCTTCGGGGTGCTGCTGCTGGAGCTGCTCTCCGGGGAGAAGGCGGCCACGTACCGGTTGGAAAGGGGGAGCAAGGAGCTGGTGCGGGTGACGGTGGTGGAGACGGCGGAGGAGGCGGCGAGGAGCGGGCGGGTGAGGAGCTGGGTGGACAGGAGGCTGGGGGACTCGTACCCTGTGGCTGCAGCGGAGAGGCTGATAGAGGTGGGGCTCCGGTGCGCCGCGGCGGTGGAGGGGGAGCGGCCGGAGATGACGTGGGTGGCCGGGAAGGTGTCCAAGCTGTATTTGGAGTCCCGAGCGTGGGAGCAGAAACTGCGGGTGCCCACCACCACCGACTTCTCCTCCTCGCTGGCGCCGCGCTGATTCAGTGATTCCTTCCTCCCTCCCTTGCTTTGTTCGGCCCGGCCCGGCCCGGAGGTTGCCTTCGCTTCGCCTCGCTGGTAAACTACCTACCTAATAATTAGGTGTGCTCTCGATCCACTTGCCAGCCAGCCCGGCCCAGGCAATCGTGAATTGAACGGACGGGCCTTTGCCTGCCAATGTGAATGTGGAATTTGCTCTGATGCACCGGTATTCAGGACAGAAAAGGCCCAACAAGTCATATGGGCCAAACATTGTCGGCTCGTAGATGAGGATAGAGGAGGAGGGATACGAGCTGCTGCTGCCTGCTGCTGTTCTGTTTTATTAAGAGATGTGGACAGAAGCAGCAGCAGCAGCAGCAGCAGGAGGAGGTACCCTGCCGGCCCCTATGCTACACTATACATTGAAGATGCTCTGGTACGTACTGTCACCACCGGCTATTAATGTTGTGATGTGACGATATGTATGACGAATGTATTACGTACGCTGCTCACTTTTGACACTGTTTCGCACCGTATTTTTAAAAATAGCAGTATGCTGAGCGTATTGATAAAAATGTCGTTTCTGCCGTCTGGTGGCACGCGGGCGTTGCCGCCCGCTCATCGGACGGCAGAAAAGATCTTTTTGTCAATACGCTTGGTATAATACTATTTTTGAAAATACAATATGAAACAGTATCAAAAATGCCTTTAGCTCCCAGCAGAGGCATGCATACATACAGGCATCCATGTATATTCGATCCCAAGGGAAGTGTACCAGACAAGTGCGCTGGTTGCTTCCAAGAAGCTTAGTCTTTAAAAAAAGACGTGCCAACCATATTCGATTCGGTTCGATTTGATGGATGGATGGATTGGCGGATAGCGTAGTAGATGCTAGCTAATATTTATTACATATTTTCGATAAAATTCCATGAGCAAGCAAATGAAATGAATCGGCACGCAGACGGAGGAAATCCTGATAAAAGTGTAATCGGTAACCAGTTGTGTAAGTGGATTATAGGAGGCATTATATCGGTTTTAATAAATATTTTTTTATACTTACTCACAAAGAGTAAGAATTTTAAATTATTTATAAGCTACACAGAAGAAAACGACCCAACTCTTTTTTTTTTCTTTTTGCCATCGAAGAAGACGCAGGCATATTTTGGATGTCATGTGGGGTGGGACCAAATGAAGAAGCAGCCAACCCAAAACGTACGCACAGCACAAATGCAGGGACGGACGGACGAGCGAGCGGATGGAAGGTCGCTTTCATGTACTACTGTCTTAAAGGACTGGCTTCTGTTGTTGTTTTTTTCCACGTTTCTCTACTGTTGTTATATTTTTATGAGGAAAAAATGGAAAAAAAAATAAAAAATATCGTTAAATCTTTTAGGGTAATACAAATAAATAAGACTAAAAACCCAGAAAAATCGAACTTTAAAACAAAAAACTTAAACCGCTTGGAGCAGCCACACAGACCGGCTAATCCACTAGCAATTAGTAATATAACTGCTAATTACGGAGCGGTGCGCGTGGTCCGTCCGTACGTACGTACAGGTGACGCGGCGCCGTACGCCCCAGCTACATGGTGCACGTGACTTTTTGGGCGCGGCTCCACTTTTTACCGGCCACAATTTTTTTAGCGCTAGGGATTAGTTGGTTGCTCTTGCTCTTGCTGTTGCGTTGCCCATAAGGAATTTGGACGTCGTGTGACAGTGCACAGGGTAACTAATGGAATTAAAATATACTTACTACTATGCTTCCTCCTCCGCGCACTGTAATTTAGGCCCTCCTCAGCCTGCCGCTTGAGGCTGTTTTTGCAGCGTAGCTACCGTTAATTTTTCTACCTAATTAAATTTAAAAAAAATTATATCATCACAGATAATTTAAAAAATCAAAAGAGTCAAAAAAAACTAAAAATTAAAATTAAAAAGTTAAAATCGTTTAGAGCGAGGCTAGTCAAGACGATGAATTTGAGTGGGATATAGGCTGCGCTCAGTAGCACTTTCAACGTGTGTCTTTTGGTTTATGCTACAGTATATAACTTTTAAACAATTCGTTTTTAAAAAATTGTACCAAGTTTAGCTCTGTTAGAAATATAACCGCTTGTATATTATCTGTAGTAGTATCTGTAATCAAGAGATAGGATACTAACAGAATTAAGAGATAGAGTTGTAATCAAAGAGGTCTGCGCACTTCTTATCTCTGTATTCAAATGCAGTCGACTGTTCACAGTTCGGCACATATAAATACCAGCCGATCCCCTGCTGATTGCAGTGCGGAAGATCCTCCATTAATCTCTAGTCTTTTGCCAAACCTAAACCTCTACTTTTACATGGTATCAGAGCCTACACCACAAAGAAAGCCATGTCTTCCAATAACTCCCAGACGAGTAATGTTAGCGGATCTACCGCTGCTTCGGCTGGTCTTCTTCCCACCCCATCGTTTGGTCATCTCATCAATGTCAAACTGACAAGAAACAATTATCTGCTATGGAAGGCGCAGATGCTTCCATATTTGCGTGGTCAACAGTTGATTGGCTACGTAACAGGGAAGATTACTCCTCCGGCTGAGATGGTTTCTCGGGTGACTGAAGGAGAGACGACGCAGGAACCAAACCCAGCATATGCACAGTGGCTACAGCAAGATCAGATGGTTTTGGGGGCAATATTGTCCTCACTATCTGAAGAAGTATTGGCCCAGGTACTTTTTCTTGCCACATCTGCTGAGGTTTGGCAGGCATTAGAACGTATGTTTGCATCAAGTTCCAGGGCAAGAAAAATTCAGATTAGAATGCAACTATCCACTACAAAGAAGAATGGTTTGTCAATGGCTGATTACTTCAACAAGATGAAGAGCCTGGCTGATACATTGTCAGCTATAGGACAACCACTGACAGATGAAGAAATTGTTGGTTATATGCTAGCAGGATTGGGAGAAGATTATGATGCATTGGTTACCTCCATCAGCACTAGATCAGATGTGATCACACTTACTGATCTATATGCGCATATGGTGAGTTTTGAGGTGAGAAAGGAACAGAACAATAGTACTTTCCAAATCTCTGAAGCCAACAATGTTATGCGCAACAATGGAGGAAGAGGAGGACGTCAGAATGGCTATTCACGAGGAGGAAGAGGTCGTGGCCGTAACAATGGCAAGCCGCAGATGAATCAAAATTCTGAAATCTTCTCAACAACCAATCGGCCGACTTGTCAAGTCTGTGGGAAGGCAGGTCATACGGCAGTGAAGTGCTGGCACAGATTTGATCACTCTTACCATGGAGATGAGAACAAGACGGCAGCAATGGCGACAACAACATCATACAATCTTGATCCAAATTGGTACACTGATTCAGGTGCTACTGATCACATCACAGGAGATCTTGACAAAATAGCTATCAAGGAAAGGTATTGTGGCAAGGATCAGGTACAAGTAGCTAATGGTAAGTCATTATCTATTGCTTATACTGGTCATTCTTCCTTTCCTTTGTCAGATCGATCTCTTGTGTTACACAACATCCTTCATGTGCCTAATATTTCCAGAAACTTGTTGTCAGTACATCGTTTTACGTCTGATAACAATGTGTTCATAGAATTTCATCCAACCTATTTTGTGGTGAAGGATCGACTCACGAAGAGACCTCTTCTTCAAGGCAAATGTGAAGGGGGCTTGTATCCCTTGAAGCCGTCTTTGAAGGAAACTTCACATCAAGCTTTTTCCAGTGTCAAAGTATCTGAAGAACGATGGCACTCCAGACTTGGGCATCCTTCATCATCAGTAGTTAGGCATATTCTCAAACAAAATAATATTGCCACTTCCTCCAATAATTCTGGTAGCAATGTTTGCAATGCTTGTCAGCAGGCAAAAAGTAGACAATTGCCATTTCCTACTTCAAATAGAATGTCTTTGTCTCCTCTTGAACTAGTGTTTTCGGATGTTTGGGGTCCAGCCCGACAATCAATTAATGGGAATACATATTATGTGAGTTTCATTGATGATTTTAGCAAATTCACATGGGTGTATCCTATTAAAACAAGATCTGAAGTAGTTCATGTCTTTCTTCAGTTCCAGAAACATGTAGAAAGACTTTTGAATAAGAAGATTATCTCTTTTCAATCCGACTGGGGAGGGGAATATCAAGCATTACACAGAGTTCTTCAGCATGCAGGCATTAGACATCAAGTCTCCTGCCCACATACACACCAACAGAACGGCTCAGCTGAAAGAAAACACAGGCACATTATAGAAGTAGGACTCTCATTGCTTGCTCAAGCTTCCATGCCTTTGAAGTTCTGGGATGAGGCATTTCAGACCGCTAGTTTTCTTATCAATCGGTTGCCGAGTCGTGTCATTGAGTACACCACTCCACTTCAAAGATTGTTTGGAACAAAACCAGACTATGCCTTCCTCAAAACGTTTGGATGTGCCTGCTGGCCGAACCTGAGACCTTATAACAAGCACAAGCTTGAGTTTCGGTCCCAGCAGTGTGTATTCATTGGGTATAGCGGTTTACACAAGGGATACAAGTGCTTAAACAAGGCTACAGGTCGAGTGTATATATCTCGCGATGTTGTCTTTGATGAGCTAGTATTCCCTTTTGTTTCTTCCCAGTCTGATCGGCAAACAATATTTCATCAAGATCACATTCTTCTTCCTATGCCTGTTGTGTCCAGATCATCAATTCCTTCCCCTTCCATTCTTTTGAATGACCATATAAGCAATAATAATGATTATACTGCTAGTGCTACTAACCCTGTAGGCATGAGTATACAGGAAGGTGGAAGTGATTCCTCAGGATCTGATCCCAGTACAGACACAGTACCACGGCAAGGAGTATGTACCAGACTCAGGAATAATATTCGTCGTCCCAAGCAATATACAGATGGGACTGTCAGATATCCATTGAATAGCCGTGCCTTTGCAGCTGTGACTCATTCAGCTGATGAACCAGCAAGTTATATAGAAGCAGCTCAATCTGCAGAATGGCGTCATGCTATGGATGCAGAGTTCAGTGCTTTACAAAAGAATAACACTTGGCATCTGGTTGCACAAAAACCTGGCCAAAACATCATTGATTGCAAATGGGTGTTCAAATTGAAAAGGAAGGCAGATGGTTCCATCGATCGTTACAAAGCTCGGTTGGTTGCAAAGGGGTTCAAGCAGAGATATGGAATTGACTACGAAGATACGTTTAGTCCTGTGGTGAAACCAATCACTATTCGTGTCATCCTTGCGTTGGCAGTTTCCCGAGGATGGACTTTACGGCAAATAGATGTTACCAATGCATTCCTCCATGGAGTGCTTGAAGAAGATGTATACATGAAGCAGCCACCCGGGTATGAAGATCACAAACTTCCACAATATGTTTGCAAGCTTGACAAAGCACTTTATGGCCTGAAGCAAGCACCCCGAGCTTGGCACTCTCGTCTCAGCTGCAAACTGAAGGAGTATGGATTCATTTCTTCTCTTGCTGATCCATCACTGTTTGTGTACAATAAGCAGGGCCTGGTTATCTTCCTGCTAATTTACGTGGATGATATTATCATCACAAGTTCCTCAGCTCAAGCCACTGATGTTCTTGTCAAGCATCTCCATGAAGAGTTTGCTCTCAAAGACCTTGGACCTCTGCACTATTTTCTGGGGATTCAGGTTATACAGAACAAGGATGGGCTACTGCTGACACAGCAGAAGTATATTCATGACATTCTTTGTCGTGTTCATATGGAACATTGCAAACCTGCATCTACTCCTATGTCTTCCACAGAACGACTGTCCAAAACCGAAGGCACTTCGCTTTCTGACAGCGAGGGGCAGATCTACAGGAGTACTGTGGGAGCGTTGCAGTATTTGACGATTACTCGGCCAGATATTGCGTTTTCGGTGAACAAAGTATGTCAGTATTTGCATTCACCTACATCTGCTCACTGGACAGCAGTCAAACGCATTCTAAGATACTTGAAAAACACTATCAATATGGGACTGCAGATTAAGAAATCTAGCTCCACACTAATCAGTGCTTTTTCAGATTCAGATTGGGCAGGCTGCCCTGATGACCGAAGATCCACAAGTGGATTCGCTGTTTTTCTGGGTAATAACTTGGTTTCCTGGAGTTCCCGGAAGCAATCCACGGTATCAAGGTCAAGCACAGAGGCTGAATACAAGGGGATGGCAAACGCCACAGCAGAAACAATTTGGCTGCAGTCTTTACTTCGAGAACTGGGAGTATTCCAATCGAGACCACCGTCTCTGTGGTGCGATAATCTGGGAGCAACATATTTATCAGCTAACCCGATCTTCCACGCCCGAACGAAACATATTGAGATCGATTTTCATTTTGTTCGGGAACGAGTAGCTCGGAAACAATTGGAAGTGCGGTTCATTTCAACTCAAGATCAAGTTTCAGATATTTTTACCAAGCCGCTACCGATTCGAAGTTTTGAGAATTTTCGGCGCAATCTCAATCTGCTATAGCGGTTGAGATTGAGAGAGGGTGTTAGAAATATAACCGCTTGTATATTATCTGTAGTAGTATCTGTAATCAAGAGATAGGATACTAACAGAATTAAGAGATAGAGTTGTAATCAAAGAGGTCTGCGCACTTCTTATCTCTGTATTCAAATGCAGTCGACTGTTCACAGTTCGGCACATATAAATACCAGCCGATCCCCTGCTGATTGCAGTGCGGAAGATCCTCCATTAATCTCTAGTCTTTTGCCAAACCTAAACCTCTACTTTTACAAGCTCTACCTGCTAAAATCGTATATAATTATTTTTATTTACGTATTACCTCACATGAATAGCATAAAATTTAAAAGCTCAGTTGTAAACTATAAAACACAGTCTAAAAAACTCACCAATCATACAGTATATGATCTAATGCACAAGGATGGATGGATGGATGGTAAGGATTAGAAGCAGCTGCGGTTACCTTCGCGCAGCTGCCACAAGTTTCGCTTCCCTGTGTTGCCGTATGCGTACGGATCGAATCGGCTAATTAAGGCTAGACCACTCGTCAAAGAAAAATTGATCCATCAGAGGCGTCACCAGTCAGCCGTACACACAGACACAGGAAACACATCACATTAGCCGTCAGCCTTTACCTGACTCTACTTTCTTCCTCCATCTAGAAGAAGTAAATGTCGACTGTTCCTTGTTCGTTAAAGAGGAAAGGAGAAGCCCGCCCGTCAAGGCCGGCCGGGGATTGTGTAGTGAGCCACGTACGTTGGGGCTGAGAGCGCGCGGATCCACCGTCAACAACGTTGGCTAGAAGCAGCAGAAGAACACCACCCCCCATGGTCGGTCGGTCGGTCTGGCTTCCCCCCAAGGCTGTGTATGTATCGTGGAAGACAGAAGGTGCGAGACGTGAGGATGAAGATGGAAGACATGGCCAAGTGGGCTGGAGCAAAAAGCGACAAGCTTGACAAAGAAGAGAAACAGAAGGAGAGATGCTGAACAAGAAACTTTTTTTTTTTTACATTAGTAGAGATTAGGATGACCGACTGTTTCTCTCAATCGATCTAATATCTATCTGTAAAGAGAGTAGAAACTAGAAAGAAAGAAAAACAAACAAGAACAGCAGGAAAAGTGCAGTGAAAAATCCAAGCGACGAAGCTGATCCATCCAACC
Source organism: Dendrocalamus latiflorus (assembly GCA_017311315.1). Taxonomy (NCBI): domain Eukaryota; kingdom Viridiplantae; phylum Streptophyta; class Magnoliopsida; order Poales; family Poaceae; genus Dendrocalamus; species Dendrocalamus latiflorus. The sequence continues at coordinate 414,197 of CM029658.1, forward strand.
GACACGGGTGGCCCAAGGAGGCACGTGAATATGACACACGTCCAAACCTGCTTGGCTCCACAATCCTATAAGAAGAGGACGAGGGCTCCTTGCACCCCCACCGCATGCCTATCTTCTCGAGACTCACTCGCACACAACTAAGCTACTCCTGCTAACTAGTAGCAGCAGACATGGCGGCGAGGCATCGCCTTTCTTCTTCCTGCCTCCTCCTCGCCTTGCTCCTAGCTGCAGGGGCACTGGCCGCCTCCGCCTTCGACCAAGCGTCCGCCGCTGCCGGCCGAGGCCTTGGCCACGGCGCCCGTTTCGCGCGCAACCCACGCCGTGCTGCCGTCCAGAAGCCACCGGAGCCCGAACCGAAGCCGCAACCGGAGCCGGAGCCAGAGCCATTGCCGCGCCCACAACCAAAACCAGAGCCTAAGCCTGAACCCAAACCGGAGCCAGAGCCCGAGCCATTGCCGCGTCCACAACCAAAACCAGAGCCTAAGCCTGTACCCAAACCTGAGCCAGAGCCAAAGCCTGAACCAAAGCCTGAACCAGAGCCTAAACCGGAGCCAAAGCCTGAACCAATCCCCAAACCGAAACCTAAGCCAGAGCCTAGACCGAAGCCAAAACCAGAACCAGAGCCGAAGCCAGAGCCCAAACCGGAGCCAAAACCAGAACCAGAGCCCAAGCCAGAGCCCAGACCGGAGCCCGAACCAGAGCCTAAACCTGAACCAAAGCCTAGACCAGAACCAGAGCCCAGACCGAAGCCCAAGCCAGAACCAGAGCCCAAGCCTGAACCAGAGCCCAAACTAGAACCTAAACCGGAGCCCAAGCCAGAGCCCAGACCGGAGCCAAAGCCAGAACCAGAGCCCAAACCGGAGCCAAAGCCAAAACCAGAGCCCAGACCGGAGCCCAAACCAGAACCAGAGCCTAAACCTGAACCAGAGCCTAGACCAGAACCAGAGCCCAGACCGAAGCCCAAGCCAGAACCAGAGCCCAAACCAGAACCTAAACCGGAGCCCAAGCCAGAACCAGAACCTAAACCGGAACCCAAGCCAGAGCCCAAACCGGAGCCAAAGCCTGAACCAATTACCAAACCGAAACCCAAGCCGGAGCCAAAGCCCAAACCAGAGCCTAAGCCAGAACCTAAACCGAAACCCAAGCCAGAGCCTAAGCCTGAACCAGAGCCCAAGCCGGAGCCAAAGCCCAAACCAGAGCCTAAGCCTGAACCAGAGCCCAAACCAGAACCAGAGCCTAAACCTGAACCAGAGCCTAGACCAGAACCAGAGCCCAGACCGAAGCCCAAGCCAGAACCAGAGCCCAAACCAGAACCTAAACCGGAGCCCAAGCCAGAACCAGAGCCTAAGCCAGAACCTAAACCGGAACCCAAGCCAGAGCCCAAACCGGAGCCAAAGCCTGAACCAATTACCAAACCGAAACCCAAGCCGGAGCCAAAGCCCAAACCAGAGCCTAAGCCAGAACCTAAACCAGAACCCAAGCCAGAGCCTAAGCCTGAACCAGAGCCCAAGCCGGAGCCAAAGCCTGAACCAGAACCGGAACCCAAGCCAGAGCCTAAACCTGAACCAGAGCCCAAGCCGGAGCCAAAGCCTGAACCAGAGCCAAAGCCTGAACCAGAACCGAAGCCGGAGCCTAAGCCAAAGCGCAAGCCACCGCGCATCCCGCCGGCAGCTGACAACTGATGGGCGCGTGCGCGCGAGACGGAGGAGATGCCCCGGCGAGCGTATCGATCGCCACAGTGGTGGAATAAGTGGGGCGTAATAACACCGTTCCGGGGCTAGCCAGCCAGCCGGAGATGATTGTATTCCTTGCTTGTGTTATGTCCCGTTCGTTCGTGTCTTTCTTTCGGCTGTTTTTATGCAGCTATGATGAGTACTAGCACTAGTGTGATTACCCAGTTATTTTGTACACGTCCATCTATGCACGTGCCTGATCATGTATTCTTTCTGTGTATCATGTATGTATCTACGCGCATAGATTTGATCTTTTTTTAATTATCCACACATATGTATGTGACTTTTGGGTTCTTTTCGCTGTGTTTAATGGCTTTTGATCTTAGTGTGAATATTTGTGCGAACGAATAGAATGTTGATAAGCTGCTCAATAAATGTTTAGTCGTTTGGAGAAGCCATTCCGTTTATTTGTTTAGAAGAAAACATAAGTTATCCACTGGACTTGTCATTTGGAAAAGTCGCTCCGTTTATTTGTTTAGAAGAAACCATAAGTTATCCATTGGACTTGCTAGATTATATGTTATTTCTCTCTGTCGTACGTATTGAGGGTGGGTGGCTCACCTCAGGGTACCAGTGCTTTCAAATGGAGGAGTTCGGGATTTAAATAGTATGAGGAAGGTGGTTTAGCACAGGACACACGTCATGGTGGCGGCACATGGCAGGGGTCGGGAAGGCGCAAGAGGGCGCGGCACGGCTGGCGGTGTAGAAATTTGGCGCTTCCTCAGGCACGACATTTGCGGCGGTCAAAAGCTATGGGGAATGTTAGGAGAGTAGAGAGGTCGGTGAGACGGTGAGCGGCGGGGAGGCAAGGTGGCCATGGTGCTTGTTGAAGAGAGATGGCGGGTGCTTACTGAGGCTAAAAGTGTTAGGAGCGGTGGTCAAATATTGCTACTTGGGGTTGTCAGCCGTGAGAGGAAGCAGTGAGGCGACGGTGGCAAAGTCCAGCCTGGGAGCTTCAGCGCGAGCCAAGGGAAATTAATGAGGTGTCAGAGGCTCAGGGAAAGATGGTACGATCGACTGACCAGGTTGCTACGATGATTGGCCGAAGATCAAGAGATAGGCGGTGGCAAAAATCGCGGCAGTGTATCGTCCTCTGATATTTGTCGAACGGTGAATAGTGGCGACAACCAGAGTTAGGTACATGTGGACAAATGAGGAGGGGTAGGACCAGTGAGGAGAGGCGCCAAGGAGTGAAGAAGACGTGGAATTGGATAAGAATTCGCGTGAAATTCAAATTGTTTTCAAAATTTAGGTTGTTTCACAAACGATGGAAGTTTTGACAGATGAAGTCATTTTTCAGCATCCACTTGTCGTACATATATATACGTTGCGTGAAGGTGTTAAAGGCCAAATATTCTATACGAGCTAAACTTGTGCAATTAATCTTCCTGTTGATACGCACAGAGAAAAATAAAATCAAAGCTAGGTAGGTAGGAAGGTAGAGAAAGCAGAGAGGGGAAACGCGTGTTTAGACTATGAGGCGCAGGGAGGAGGCCATATCTTTCTCGTCGATTAAGCGGGACGAGACGTACACCTGATACTGATGCTGACGCTGATTAATTAGTCAAAGTCGCCAGTTCATACCAAGTCAGTGTGTCAAAATTCTTCACGGCATCCACATTTTTCTTGCGTGATATCCATCTTTTGACCTACCAGCACCTGCTAATTTCCATCTCGATCGATGGATCGCTCGCTTTTCGATCTGCTTCTGGAATCAGATCAGGTCAGATGCCACATTACACCGCAATCACGCCGGTCAATTGCCAGCTAGATTTTAGTTTAAACTTCTAGCTATGGTTTTAGATTTTTGGTTGAAAACTGCATTACAACAGTTGTTAGCTTTTTCAAGAAAAAAAAATGAGAAAAACTATTATATCGATAAAATTAGAGATCGACATGTTCTAAATAGCTTTTGATTTAAATAAATCGAAAGTTAGAAAAAAGCAGAATTAAAATTGTTTGGAGCGGAGTCTGAACTTGATCTTGATATGTTCAGGATGATAGATTGGTATTTGGGCGTAAAGCACTAACGAGCCTCTCCGCGTGCTTCTGTAGTGTTTTTCTAGGAGCAGAAACAGAGAGAATTAGCCAAGGAGGAAGAAGAAGGGGTCGATCCATCTATCTAACACATCCTAAAAGAAGGGAGCTGCCTGAGATTCTGGGATGGGCTCTCTCCTGGGCTCCGCATTCCAAGAAGACCACAACGCACGTAGGAAAGGCTGAATGAGGTGAGACGCGTGAAGGCAGCCCATGAGACGAATCGAATGGAAGGAATACTTAGTTGTCGCCGTAATCTCACGTTTTCTTCCTCCTGGTCGTACTCGTACGTTGCAATGCAATACAACTGGCCTGGTAGCTAGTTTGGTCAATTCAAAACCAAAAAGGTCGTAGCTGAATGCTAGAGAGATTGTGCCTCCTGTATGTTCCTAACCCTATGGAAAAGGGAGAACGATCCAGCGGTAAATCCATTAAAAGATGGTATATATCATCCGATCTCCCATAACCTAGCAACTCTGGAGTTGAAAGTTTGAATCTAACCGATCGAGGATCACCAAAAAGAAGACAAGGCAAAAGCTATCAGCCACAGCTAATACAAACACCACCTTCACACACTCATACCCCTGTCATGTGTTTTCACCTTTCACTTTCATTGATATGGAGTACTAGCTGAATGCCCGTGCGTTGCTACGGATTTTAAAATTTTATCATATTACATGTTCTAAAACTAACAGGTGGTAAAATTTGTTGGAACGTGCATACAAATATGTTCTATTTTTTTAAATCCGTAGCATTGCACGTCTGCTCTCAATGTCTCAACAACTTCTAATTGCTTAGCAAGTTAATCAAAAGGCCGATACCTTGGTCTGTCAAACATATATTTGCATGGCATTTTTTCACCCAAAATTATTACTTGAAGACATTGCTTGACTGTAAACATATTCCACATGAACATCTGTTCGCACACGAACACGTCACCGTGTGCCCCCGGCGTCGAGCGCGATACGCAGGACACGTCGCCGGAGGAGTCTCGCCGAGAGCGCGATACGTAGGACACATCGGCGAGAGCTCTTGAGACCCGACACCCCACGCGCCCGGGAGGGACCCCGTCAGGGCGAGCGGCGGCGATGGGTTGTCCTAGGTCGGCCTGACCGCTCCTAGGACCTTGTGACTCGTTATCGCAACGGAGTAAACGACAACGAAGAACAAGAAGCAAAATAGGGCAGAGGAAAATAGTAGATTGCAAAATAATATAATAGATGAGTTTCGATTGTGTGTTGTCAATCGGCCGTAAACCCTACATACATATATATAGGGGGAAGCTGGTCCTAGCTTCTTTTGGAAACAACAATTATTTGAATCGAATCAGAGTCCAAACCGAATAAAACCTATCTTAATTTATTCGGTTGCAATTTTACCACGCGGCAGAGATCGCTTCAAGATTGTTTCCTGATCCTTTCCAAACTGTTGCCCGTGCGTGTCATGACTTCCCAAGATCGTTTATGGCCGGCCGGCGCTGCCTACGACCGATCCCGAGTGCTCTTGATGCCGTACGACCACTCCAAAAACATCCCTTTGACCATGCTCACTTCCTTCAACATGGTCGGAATCGCCTTTGGCACGTGCTGGCCTTCTCGATTTGATTGCTGCTCCTTACGATCGCCTTCACCACGACCGTGGCCTTCTCTGCGTGGTCGAACCCTTTACGATAATCGGTCAGTGTCTCTTACGACTTCCCAGGGTCGTTTACGACTGGTTAGAACTATTTATGACCGGTTCTAGATGCTTACGACCAATTCCGATCCTTCTATTGCTTTACCAATCAATTTTTCTTCGTGATCGTAAACTTACTGTAGCAGTCTACGACCGCTCCATTGCATCGCTGCGCTGTCTTTCCTTCAGCCGCTCAAAATACCGTGATCGAAACCTTCAATGAGCACGCATTGATGCTGGCGATCGTCAATTTTCTGTAGTCGAACCACCCTTTCGATCACGTTCATTTCCTTCAATGTGGTTGGAGTTGTTACCGCTTCTCGTTATAACGTGATCGTAAGCCACCGACTTCTCATCGTGGTCGTAAGTTCGACTGCCGACTATCAACCTTGATGTCGTCGACTGTGAACCAGGCTTCTGATCGTGGCCAATCGTGGTCGTCGTAGCCTCCAATGCAGTCGTAGGCTTCTACGTGGTCATAGACTCCAACGTGATCGTGGCCTTCAACGTGATCGTAGATTCCACCGTGGTCGTAGCCTCCACCGTAGTCGTAGCTTCCAACGTGGTCGTAGATCCCACCGTGGTCGTAGCCTCCAACGTGGTCGTAGACCTCAACGTGGCGGCCAACGTGGTCGTAATCAGCCCAGCTGGCTTCCGATTAAAGATGATATGGTCGTAAATGTTGCACTGTGGTCGTAAAATTACCCGGTGATCGCCAACGTGGTCGTAACTGCCTTCGACCACGGCCAACGTGGTCGTAACCGGTCCAGCTGGCTCCCGACTTGCTTTGCCGTGGTCGTAACGACCGCCAACGTGGTCGTAACTGCCTTCGACTACGACCAGCGTGGTCGTAACCGGTCCAGCTGGCTTCCGACTTGCTTTGCCATGGTTGTAACTGTCTTCGACTACGGCCAACGTGGTCGTAACCGGTCTAGCTGGCTTCCGACTTGCTTTGTCGTGGTCGTAACTACTCACGACCATGATATAGGCACAACCTTCCCTTGTTAACCTGCTTTTGGTTTTACGATGATTGTGGTTCCAAGCCAAATTTGATTATCAACAACATCCAACCTATTCACTAATCATTTTCGGGATACAAAATTAAGAGAATTTAGTGTTGAAAAACTTGATAACTGGGAAATCAAGAAAATCCACATCTAAGGTGTCGGTTCAATACAAACTAAAGGATAGTGTTTAGCCTTATACTCACTTCTGCTGCAGTCATGACCATGAAACCCAGGGAAGCAGTGGCCTACGACCACGACAAACATGGTCGTAATGACTTACGACCACGGCAAATCGTCAATAGATGTGATCGAAAGGCGTTCGACCACGGCAAAACTGAAGGAGGCGTCATCGGCAGGACCTACGACCACGGCAAGGCAAAGTAGGAGGTGATCGATCGGTAGGTGATACGACCACATCAGAGAAAGATTATAGGTGATCCGAAGGCGTACGACCCAACGAAGAAGTTTGAACGTGGTCATAAGGAGGCAACGACCACGTTGTAAAGTCACTGAGCGTGGTCGAAGAAGGCTACGATCATGGTGTAAGTGGTCATAAGAAGACTTACGACCATGGTAAACGTGGTCATAACGACTTACGATCACGGCAAATCTTCAATAGACGACCGCAACGAAGAAGTTTGAACGTGGCCATAAGCAGGCAATGACCATGTTGTAAAGTCGCTGAGCGTGGTCAAAGAAGGATACGATCTTGGTGTAAGTGGTCGTAAGAAGACTTACGACCACGGCAAATCGTCAATAGACGTGGTCGAAAGGCGTTCGACCATGGCAAAACTAAAGGAGGCATGATTGGGAGAACCTACGACCACGACAAGGCAAAGTAGGAGGTGATCGAGCGGTTTACACCAAAATTTAGTTTAATCTGAGAATAGCTCTTTCTATTGGGATTTAAGCCTTTGTGACATGCTCGGCAGTTAGGCTTACAACAATGTGGTCGAAAGGGTCATTTACGACTTGGTAGTCATAGGAAGCACTTAATTAGTGGTCGGAAGCTTTTACGACCATATTGTGCTGATTCTGCAATGTCTCAAGCCTTTTCAAGTGGTCGGTCTCTACATTGGTCATGGTCGGAAGTCAGCAAAAGACTCTACGACCACGTTGATACCGGCTGGAAATTTTACGACCACATTGTCAGCGGTTGGAAGCCGGAAATCAAGTTTACGACCATTGTGTCGCCGTTCGGAAGCCATTTACTATCATGTCGTCCTTAGTCGGAACCTGGTAGATGCGTTTTCGAGTGGTCGGAAGGCCTTACGACCACTCTGGCCGAGGTCGAACGCAGCTATGACCACGTTGGACGTGGTCGAACGCAGCTACGACCACGTTGAGTAGTCGGCAGGTTACGACCACGTTATCGAGTGCTGCGGTCAGAAGTCAGCGCTATGGTTTACGACCACGTTGAAGAGTCGGCGCCTTACGACCACGTTGTCGAGAGCTGAAGCGATCCGTAGTCGTAAGACGTAGCCACGACCGCTGTGGTCGAATGTCGGCGGTTTACGACTATGACCACATTGGGTAGTCGGCGGCTTACGACCACGTTAACGCGAGAAGAAGTCGGAGGTCGAGGCTTCGACCGCTACGGTCGATAGTCGGCAGACTTTGACCACGACCACGTGGGAAGTCGGCAGACTTCGACCACATTGTAAAGTGGTCGAACGTGGTCGTAGCTCAGTCGGCTACAGTCGGACCTGGTCGAATGTAGTCGGACGTGGTCGTAGCGCTATCAGACGCGGTCGGAAGTGGTTGATACCAGTCGGTTATAGTCGTAGCGCTGTCAGACGCGGTCGGACGTGGTCGGAAGCCCTCGGTAGCAGTCGTAACGCAGTCGGACGTGGTCGGTTGCGGTCGTTGCTTCAAACGTGGTCGTAGCGTCCAACGTGGTCGTAGCCGTAGTCGTAGACATGGTCGGCTTCGTCTGACTACTTGGCCACCACCTTGTGGTCCGGCTCCTTACGACCACCTTCAACGTGATCGTAGCCTCCAATGTGGTCGTAGCTTCCAATGTGGTCGTAGCCAACGACCACGGCAAGAGATAAACTGTGGTCCAAACTTGGTCGTAGCCAACGACCACGGCAGAGGAACAGTGATTTTACGACCACGTGGTAAAATTACTGACGCGGTCGAAAGGTGATCGATTGCGGTAAAATCGATTGATCGTGAGGTCAGGAAGCAATACGACCAGATTGGTGAGAAGTCGAAGGTGATCTGCAGGCGTACGACCAAAACGAAGGAAGTTGAACGTGGTCGCAAAGAGTTACGACCACTTGTAAACTGCTACAGTAAGTTTACGACCACTTGTAAAGGGTGTTTCTGAGTGGTCGGTTACGACCTCATGGTTGTAGCGTGCGAGGGGTGGTCGTAAACGGTGCCGAGTGGTCGTAAATCTCCCTAGGTGGTCGTAAACGGCTCAGGAGTGGTCGTAAATTGTTCTAAGCAGTTGTAATGATTCTAGAGTGGTCGTAAATGACATAGAGTGGTCGTAACTAATTTTGAGCGGTCCTAAATGACATAGAGGGGTCGTAAACGACACAGAAGTGGTCGTAAGTGACTTTGAGCGGTCGTAAATGACACAGAATCGTAAACGACATAGAGTGGTCGTAAGTGACTTTGGGTGGTCGCAAACGACATAGAGTGGTCGTAAACGTCACGGACATGGCCAAGTACTCACAGATGTGGTCGTAAGGGGTTACGACCACGTTGTATCGGGGTGAACATGGTCGTAAGGTGCTACGACCACATTGTGAGTGGTCAGTAGGAAGCTTCGACTATGGCGTGGGTGGTCGTAGAAGGTTACGACCACGTTGTGAGGGAACGAGCGTGGTCGTAACCAATGTGGTTGTAGCGTGGTCGAAGTCCTCCGACTTCCCAATGTGGTCGTCAGCCCGGCTGCCGACTTCCGACCACAGCATCAAGGCTTCGATTTCTGACCGATTCTCGCGATAACGTGGTCGTAGGACGTCGACTTCTCAATGTGGTGGACAACCCAACCGCCGACTACCGACCGCAGCTCTCGATAACGTGGTCGAAGCCCGCTGACTACCCAAGGCCAAATGAAGGTGGTCGTAAACCAGTTTGCTAGCTTCCGACCACAGACAACGTGGTCGTAAACCCTTTCGACCATGGACAATGTGGCCGTAACAGCTTCCGACCATGGCCAACGTGGTCGTAATAGTTTTTGACCACGACCATCATGGTGCGTTCAACTTCCGACCACTTGTAAATGCCCTGTTGACTTTCAACCAGCGACAACTTGGTCGTAAAACTTCCTGGGACCTTTGACCGTGACCAGAGTGGTCGTAAACCCTTCTGATGTTCTCCAATCACACCCAATGTGGTCATACCCCTTCGTGCTGAGCTCCGACCACAGCCAAAGTGATCGTAAACTGTCCTAGTGGCCTTCGACCACAACCAACACGGTCGTAAAGCTTCCTGGGACCTTTGACTACGCCCAAAGTGGTCGTAAACGCCACAACGTGGTCGTAAAACAGTGTGCACGGCTTCTGACCACGATCAGCAATAGATGATCAGAAAAGCAGCGGTTCCATTGCTGCACCAAAGCTCTTCGCGTTCCAGGCGTTCGCGTTGTGTGTGTGCTGTGCACATCTTCGTGCTGTTGCCTTCGTACTCGCGGAGCAAAGTCGTCGGTCGAAGCAGACTTACGACCACGGCAAAGCTACAGCACGTCTACGACCACTTTGAAGGTCTACGACCATTCTACGACCACGTTGAAGGTCTACGACCACGTTGAAGGTGGTCGTGGTCTACGACCACGTGAAGGAGTTCGACCACGCCGGGAGAACGTTGACAGAAGTCGGAGTCTGATTCTGTAAATCGAGTCGGAGTAGGAGTTGTAGAACCGGGTATAAAAAGAGGCTTTGAGCCGTGTAATCTGTACCACGAAGGAATTGCGAGTAATAGAGAAGAGAAAAGTAAATCCCTGTGCGTTGTTTTTGTGGTATGATATCGCAAGACGTGGTCGGAAGAACTCACGACCACGGCAAACGTGGTCGGGAGGAGTTACGACCACGGCAAAGCAGTTGAACGTGATCGAGACGTGCTAGGACCACGGTGAAGTTGGTCGTATGGAGTTACGACTACGCGGTCGGAAGCGCCTCCGACCACGTTGAAGGAAGTGAACATGGTCGAAAGGGCGTTATCGTAGAAGGTTTCGATCACAGTATTTTTTGAGCACGACTCGAAGTGATCGGTAGCGAGTTTGAGTGGTCATGCGGCATCGTAAGTGGTCGGAATGGGTCGTAAACAACTCTCACTGGTCGAACCGAGTTCTGAACACGTTCATATCTCTCCAATGAAATCGCAGCTCCTTACGACCACAGTGTGACGACCACTTACACCGTGGTCGTAGCCTTCGTCGACCACGCTCAGCAACATTACAACGTGGTCGTAGCCACCTTACGACCACGTTCGAACTTCTTCGTTGCAGTCGTACGCCTTCGGATCACCTTCGATCTTTTTTTCTGGTGTGGTCGTATCTTCTGATTTTGCCCTGGTCGAACGCCTTTCGACCACGTCTATTGACGGTTTGATGTGGTCGTAAGTCTTCTTATGACCACTTACACCGTGGTCATAGCCATCTACGACCACTTACACCGTGGTCGTAGCCTTCATCGACCACGCTCAGCAACATTTACGACCACGACTCGAAGTTATCGGTAGCGAGTTTGAGTGGTCGTACGGCATCGTAAGTGGTCAAAATCGTCATAAACGGCTCTAATTGGTCGTACAAGGTCCTGGGAGGTCGTAAGACTTTCCAACATATCATAGTAATAGTTGTCTAGAACAGATCACCGTGGTCAAACTCCGTTCTGAACACGTTCAAATCTCCCCGATGAAATGGCAGCTCCTCGTAGCCTTCGTCGACCATGCTCAGCAACATTACAACGTGGTCGTAGCCTCCTTACGACCACCTGCGAACTTCTTCCTTGAGGTCGTACACCTTCGGATCACCTTCGATCTTTTTTTGGTGTGGTCGTATCTTCTGATTTTGTCGTGGTCGAACACCTTTCGACGACGTCTACTGTAGCTTTGTTGTGGTTGTGAAAATACTATTCCTTGGCCGTGGTCGATAACCCTTTACGACCACCTTCTTCTGCGTTCCTTCAACGTGGTCGTAAACCTCTCGATCCCCTCCTACTTTGCCTTACCGTGGTCGTAGGTCCTCCCGAGCACGTCTCTTTCAGTTTTACCGTGGTCGAATGCCTTTCGACCACGTCCTCCCGACCTCTCGAGCATGCCACTTTCAGTTTTGCTGTGGTCAAACGCCTTTCGACGATGTCTATTGACGGTTTGCCATGGTCGTAAGTCCTTACGACCACATTTTTCGTGGTCATAATTCTTCTTACGACCACTTACACCGTGGTCATAGCCTTCTTTGACCACGCTCAGCGACTTTACAACGTGGTCGTAGCCTCTTTACGACCATGTTCAGACTTCTTTGTTGCGGTCGTACGCCTTCGGATCACCTTTGATCTTTTTCTGATGTGGTCGTTTCACCTGCCGACCTTACGGTCTTCTTGTTTTGTTGTGGTCGAACACGTTTTGACCACTTCTACTATAGCTTGCTGTGGTCGTAAAAACTTTGTTCCTTGGTCGTGGTCGATAACCCTTGAGCGAACGAGCGACAAAGTGGTCGAACGGCAGCGGGAGCAAGTAGCCGACTTCTTACGTGGTCGTAGACTTGAGCGCCGACTTTGACCGCAGCCTGCTACACCGTGGTCGTAGCTTCGACTTACGACTTTTGACCATCTAACGTGGTCGTAGCTGCATTCGACTACGGCCAACGTGGTCGTAAACGACCTGAATGACCTCTGCCCAAAATGGTCGTAAACTTATTTTCTGGCTTCCGACTCCTAGCAAAATGGTCGTAACAGCTTCCGACCTCACAAAGAATGCTCTCCGCCCAACCTCCTTCCTCTCCTCCGCCCCCAATCGGTGCCGCCCCCGCCGTCGCCTCCTTCCTCTCCCCCACCGCAGCCGCACCTCCTCCTTCCTCCGCCCCCTTCCTCTCCGAGCCACCCGCCGCGCCTCCTCCTACCTCTGCCCCCAACCGGTGAGATGGAGGTCGCGCCGCCTCCTTCCTCCGCCCCCAACTGACGCCGCCCCCGCCGTCACCTCCTTCCTCTCCTCCGCCCCCAACCGACGCTGCCCCCGCCGTCGCCTCCTTCTTCTCCTCCGCCCCTAACCGGCGCCGCCCCCGTCGTCGCCTCCTTCCTCTCCCCCGCTGCAACCGTGCCTCCTCCTACCTCCGCCCCAACCGGTGAGATGGAGGTTGCGCCGCCTCCTTCCTCCGTCCCCAACCAGCGCCGCCCCCGTCGTCGCCTCCTTCCTCTCCCCCGTCGCACTGAGCCGCCGCCTCCCTCGGTTGTTTCTTTTTAGAAAAAAGCAGGTGCGCAGGGGGTGGTGGAGGAGTGGCGGCGGCGCGGGGGGCGGAGGGGGTGAGGGCGGGAGCGCGGGTCAACGCACGACATTCAATTTTGGGGGAGGAGAGAAGCAGAGGGAGGCCCACATGTCGGCGCTTTTTTTCCTGTGAGAGGCGGCAGAGCGTCGGACGCACCATCACCTTGAACTCGTTCTTTTAAGAGTAGAGATTGGAGTTTAAGTAGTAGTAGATGATCAACAGCTAAGGAAGGAGGGAAGGGCGAGCAGCTACAACTCTAAGGACTAGTACAAATAACAGTCTAGGCAGCACTATAGTGCACCTTTGATCTAAAATATATAGGCTACAACACAAGAAAGAAAGAAAGTTGGAAAGAAAGAAAGAAAGTTGGAAAGAAAGAAAGAAGCGTCTCGGATTGTACGTTTGCACAAGAAAGCGGCAGCTAGCATTGGCTGGCAGTAGGTAGGTTGCAAACAAACGCTCGTGTCAGCTGTAGGTAGGTATGCTTGGCACTTTTTGCGAAATACACAAGCGAGCGAGCAAGCGAGCTTGCTAGTTGGGAACAAAACAAGCAAAATCTGTCGGCTGGGGCCCTGTGTTTTGACAAACGAACGCTAGATCGCTCGCTTGGACAGCGATGGATCGGTCGATGGGATGGGTAAATTCTTCTACTCAGCTACTGCTCCACACGATGGCGACGGGGAGCAGCAACTTGCACCGCATCTATCCGGGCCGGCCGGCAATCTATGGTCCGCCGCCGCCTCGCCGCAGATATTTTGAGCTGCCCTGTCTGTCCCTTCCCTACCAGTTGCCTAGCTCGCTGAAACTGACTCTGCATTATTGCATTGCCACCACGCACAAAATTAACCACCATCGCCTGATCGATCATCGATCCCCCGCTATTGCTCTTGTTATTGCTGAGTATTCTGATTCGTCTAGTTGTCCTCCTTCGTTCGCATATGGAGTCCTCCTCTTCCTCCTCCTCCTCCAGAGAGTATCTATCTGACTATAGTATCTATCTGTATGTAACTCTCGATCAATCGGCAAGGAGGTGCTGCTGCTGCTGCTGCTGAGGCGCATGTATGTATGTAACTCTCGATCAATCGGCAAGGCACAAGGAGCAGAGTTGGGGTTTTGGGCCCATCAATCGGCAGCCTAATGGTCCAAATATCGACGTGGATGGATGCATTCTTAATTTGTTGGCGAAAATGGTAATCCATTCCTCGACGTACATTTTTTTTGTTTGACCTGCTACTAGCTTAGTACAACAAATATGTACTGTACTACATATCGTCATATTGAATTTGCTGCCTGTTTTATTTTTCCATTTAGAAAATGACGTCCAAAGCATTCATTCTTCAAGGTCAAAACAGCAAGTGTATACGTGCATCCCCCCCCCCCCCCTGGCGCTCGAACAGTATTATGACAGATACTAACGGAGGAGTGCATATTTTTGAGCCTGCACTCTGTAGTTAGTTTGTTTGTTGGTACGGTCAACCAACAAACTAAATTAATTAACCCGTGTGCATCAGGCAGGGCAGGCTGATGCTCGCAAGTTAATGAGTTTCTCTCTGTTTAACCAAGGTCTACGTACAGACTGCCCGCAGGACTGGAGGTAGCTAGCGTTAGCGCCTGAATTGCTAATTTGAGGTCATGTTCAGATTTCCCATAGTCAGATCACCTGGTTTCTTGGAGGTCATATCACAGATTTCTAGGTAGTTGTTGAGTTAAATCAACTCGATCCATATATAGATCGATCTCCCAGGAACGAACAGTGTGTGCTAGCTTAGCTGCTGCAGGAGTAGTATGGAAAGGATGGAAAAGCATTCCCGTTTTGCCCCTGGATCGATCCCCAGCTCAGCCGGGTCAGACTCGGAAATATTCGATGCCATCCTCACCCGCCGCGACGCACTACCCCACTACTCATTATTAGAAACTAGAGATCGACATGCATGATCGAAAAGGCCAAAATTAGGGACTCCACTCACTGTAGAAGAAGATCGATCAGATTTTCCCATTTTCCCTCCCTCGCTCCATCCATCCATTAGATTTCATTTTCCTTGCACTTAATTTGCATCAAGAAGGACATATACGTATAAAAGAGAAACCCAGCTAGCATCAAGAGTACAAGACGATTGGAGTACGTAGTAGATGGATCGACATATATACATAATAATTAAGTAAAGTACTGACCAAAGGGAAAGTTGGGACAGACAGACTAGTACTAGTATCGGTAAAGTAAAATCGACGTGGCATATATGTATTCAGTTCAGGCGCTGCATTCGAACAGCAGACATGCACATGCGGGCCACACGGGAAGAGCTAGCTTATTCCATGTTGCTATATGTCCGTCTACGTATCGATAGATAGATTCCGCCCAGCTAGCTAGTTTATTACGCGCGCAGCCAGTACTGTAGGTCGATGATACATGCATGTACAAGTAAGTCGTTCCAGGAGCCACAGCCTGCAGGAGGCAGGCAAGAAGAAGAAGAAGAAGAAGAAGAAGAAGAAGAAGAGATGGAATGACAACTCTTGATCGAGCGCTGGCTGCACGTACGGCCAGGGTCGAGCAACTGAAGCGCGCGGGAAAGCTAGCAATGAGCTAGGGAATTGAAGGTCGCCGCCGAAGCGGTGCAGCCGGTTGCAAGCAGGTGGTGATGATCCACGGACGACGACTCGGACTCGGATACCCGGAGGAGCTCCTCCAGGTAATCGGCGCCCAGGTCCTCCAGCTCCACCACGCCCGGGCACGGCGGCTGCGGCACGGGCTCCTTGATGGCGGCAAGCTGCTGCTTGTGGTTGGTGGTCGTCCTCTTGTTGGGCGACCTCTTGCGTATGGAGTGGCGGCGCTTGAGTGCGAGGACGGGCGAGCCCCCCGCGGCGCCGAGCGCGAGCGTGCGGAGCGACTCCTGGACGCGGTGGAGGGGGAAGTTGAGGACGGCGGCGGCCCCGCGCACGGAGAAGGCGGCCTGGTCGTAGGCCATGGCGGCGGCCTCGGGGGTGTCGAAGGTGCCGATCCAGACGCGGGCGCCCTTGCGCGTGGAGTCGCGGATCTCGGCGGCGAACTTGCCCCAGGGGCGGTTGCGCACACCGATGAAGCCCTTGGTCGGCTGATGAAGGCGACGCTTGGGCGAGGCCCCCAGCCCCAGGAGATGGGAGGAAGACGAGGTGGAAGAGGAGGAGTCGGAGTCGGAGGCGGCCTCCGTTGTACCCATGTCGGGCGGCATGTCCATCTCCAGCAAGAGGGTGCGCATGTCCTCGTGGGTGGCGTCGTCGAGATAGCGGCAGGCGCTGGGGGGTAATGGTGGCGTCGTACCGATCGTGGCAGTGCTATAGCTGGAGCTGTGGTGCAGCTGCATCAAGCTGCCGCTGTAGCAGCCGTGCTCCATCGATGCACTTGCTGCAGGAGCAGGAAGCTAGCTTGCTGTTGTGTTGCAGCAGGTGGAGGGAGGGGAGGGGAGGGAGACGCGAGGCAGATGCTTTTATAGGACGGCAGCGGCAGAGGAGGAGGAGGAGGAGGAGGACGAAGAGTCCAAGCCTCCATGGGGCCCACCATTGCTCTTTTAGTGGAGGGTTTATCTATTTATTTATTACTACTTGTGGTCCCCGCCGGCCACGTGAGAGACCCCTTGTCGCTGGGAGGCTGACGTAGGGCGGCGGGCTCCCTCCGCCTCACGCTTCCTCGTCCTCTCCTCTTCCCGGCCCACCCTCTCCTGTCAAATCACCAGCGTGCCTTGTTAGCATTTTGAAGGCAAGTTTGAAACGTATAATTACCAAGATATTATTTAACTAATATTTAATAAAATTATAGTATAGTTGCTTCCACTAGAAATATATAGTACCACCTTTTCTATTGGAGACAAATATGATCTAACTTTATCAAACATTACTTAAATAGCGTATCTACATATCAGGCTTATATTATAGGATGGAGAGAAATAACTAGCTAGCTACTCTAGGACGTGTTACAATACTTATTCATATCAATCATTAATTGGTATATTGGAACATCCAGTTATTCATGCTTAACTAGCATATTTATCCGTGCTATTGTGTGGTTAGATATTGTGATACGGTTTTCTTTAATATACAACTCTACTTTCTATAATTTAAATACAATTGTATTTATCATATCGAATATCTATATATGATTAATCTGCACCGTTATAATCTGATCCTACCAAAATACGTGGTGGGACCCTTCTCTTTTTTCGAATAATGTGCAAATTGTTAAGGATTTTTTCTTTTTTAGATTATCGTGGAATTTTTTTGCCTTGAGGACAAATGAGATATCTTAAATATCATCGGTTGTTTTTATTTATCTAAATTTCGGTTCGAAGGAGAATATATATGCATGGTCACTTCTATTGCATACTGGCCAGAAATGCAACTTGCGCGCTGCTTGCCCCTCTCTCTCTCTCTGGTAGCATTATCGGCCAGGCAGTCTACGGGCTTGTTCTTTTCCTCAGAAGTTGACGACTTTTGGCTTTTTATTACAGTACCTAACTTTCAAGCGGAATATTTTCTTAAGACGGGGCCTACAAGTTAAACGCTGTACACGTCAAAAGCCCAACATCTGTACCAGCCAAAATCGTAAATAAGTATCTCTTTCTCTGTAATATGTATCATAAATAACTAAAATTTAAAAATTTCGGTCAAAAGCCAACGAGAGACGTGCTGATTAACCTCCCAAATTGACATTAGCAACCAACTGGTACTAGTGATTGATCGAGAGAGCACCGGTCGGCTGCTTTTTGGCATCCAACTGGAGTGTGTGTGTGTATATATATATATATATTCCTAGTACGCCCTAGCGTGGACCCGGCGCAGCTGCCAAAAGTTGCATTTTGTACTAGTAGTATTGCAAGGCATGCATGCTCCTACCCTTAGCCTAGGGGCCCTCCGTGACGGGTTGACGAACCTACCTTACGACCACGGAGACAAAACTTGTAACACCCGTCTCCGTGGTCCAATTCACTCCTGATAGAACCCTAATGCAACTCATGTTGATAGCCACAGGTAAATAGATAGAGAAGATTACCCTAATGTAACAAATGTTACAGGTAATCTTCTCTATCATGTTCCTTCCACTTTATAAATAGAGCCCTTTATAAATAAATAGAGAAGATTACCTGTAATATTTGATACCTATATATGATACGCATGTTCAGTCACTTGTGGGTGATTCTTTTCCTTGTCCATCGTAAGTTTCACAAGTCACCGCCGACCCAATGCAACTCATGTTGTTTGGTGGAATAAAGGGCCCACTCTTTTTTGGATTTGTCTTATGAATTTTGGTTACGGATTATGGCTTTTGAGTTGTTCGTGAGAGAGAGTATGAAATAAGAGAAACCCACATACAATTTTAGTCGATATAAATAATATCACTACAATGTGTACTATAATCAATTTATAGATCCCGTCTTGAAAAGACACTCTGTTTAAATGCTAGTTACTATATAAAAACTGAAAAGTAATTTTTTGAAGCTTGAAAATTGATCTCCAGATTAATCTGTAATTAATTAAACTTGGCTTAATAATAATAATAATAATAGTAATAATAATAATTGGAATTATCTGCAGGCGTGTAACTTCCAGGAAGCAGCAGCAGCAGCAGGTAGCATCATTTATATCAGAGCTGATGCTTGCTTGGATGCACATGACATGCGGTACCTAGCAAGCAATTAAAGTGAATGGGTTTATGAGCCAATACGTAATTAAGGTCGTAGCTAGGTCGTTGTCGATCCACTGTCGATCGATCGAGATGCCACATCCATCTTCACTGTAGCAAGTAGACGCCGTTCGTCGCAGATATTCCACGCATGATGGATCGACGACGGTGTGTTAATTAATTAATTACTCCAATCGATCGATCAATCTTAAAGGAAGGCAGGTACACAATTAAGCTGATGATCGAGGAAGCTGCAGGTACAGTTTACATATTTAGTACAAATCATTCATCCGTGATATATTAGCATGTACACGCGTGATACTGACATGGCGTCATACAGCATCTATCAAACGCAGATATAGGTAGGTTTAGGAGTATTTCCGCTTTCTAATTTACGTAGTTAGTTACTCCATCCGTTCTTTTTTTATTTAACTATCTAGAATCCGTGCCGTTAACTTTTTCAAAATTCGATCACCAATAAACCCAAAGCTATCTAGATTAGTTATACGAAAGTCATATCATTATATTTGTTATTAAAAATATTTTAGTATTATAGTTTTATTAGTATATCTTAGTGTAACGTTATAACAAGTAGCGTTCAAAATTACATCTTAGGGATGTAAAAGATTTAAAACGTCAAGTAAAGAGGTAGCCGGAATACTAGTTACCTGCGCGCGCGCGGGGTCAGGTTAGGGTGACACGCACAGTGACGTACGTTAAGGTAACTAATCGATGGGTGAATCCGACACTCGCACTGGCAGTTCCATACATCCATCCATCTTCTCGAATCGGACGAAAATTAAAAACAGCGACAGGAGGAGGAGGAAGAAGAAGAAGAAGAGACAGGGACGCAGCACTTGCGTTGCGACGAGTTTCAATCTACCCATCTGTCCACGTCCTACTTTAAGTGACGCCGACGTGGGAAAGGAACGGAATTGGCCCTGCCTGCCGGGTCCACGTAAGCAATTAACCCAGACGACTCATTGATCAGCAATTAAGCTCCTCTTGTTTAAGCGCCAAATTCTTTGGGTTTTCTCGTCATCCTAGCAATGGAAATGGACTTACCTGAGAGGAGAGGCACTAGTAATTTGCTGCCGTGGCCGGGGGAGATTAACCCAAACATGACAGTAATTGGTAATTAATTACCAGCTAGCTCCTCCTACTGGCTGGGAGCTAGCACTTCGATCCTACGGTAGATAGTAGGAAATTAAACAAGATTCGGTGCTGATCGGAGAAAAGACGAAACAAATACAAATACTCCAGCTGCATCGGAAGTTTCGTGGATGGAGCAGATGCAGCGATGCAGATGGACATGGACGTGCATGGGTCAGGTGCATCGCCTCGCGCCGCGTCCACATCGATCCAATCCAGTCCAATAGTAATATACTTCTTACAGTGTTCATATTAGTTTTTATTGTTGATTTTTAGTTTTGTCTTATGAATAATAATAGTTTGTAGAGAGTGACACCTACATATGATTTTAACAAATATAAATAAAGTCACTATAATATGTACTACAATCGATTAGTAGATCCCATCTTAAAAAGATACATCGTTTGAAAGTTATGTACTATAGAAAAATCATTTACCGTAGAAAATTGGGTTTTAGAAGCCAAAGTGAACAGAGCCTTACTCCCCTATTGCTGCTGCTAGTAGTATATTGCCTGTTCTAAACAGTTCGTGGCTTCAGAAGCTAAAAATTATAGGTTTTGTTAAATATCATCCGGATGTTTTCTTCTTAACTATCATCCAAATTTATGATTGTTGGATTAGAGATCCAATAGTCATGAATTCTCCCCCTCCCCTTTGAATTCTACCTCCTTCCCTTTGAAAAAAATCTTTCCACTTCAAAAACAAGGGCCACATTGATTTCTGGTCCAAGAGTCATAAATTTGAATGATAGTTAGGAAGAAAACATCCCGGTGATACCTAGACACTCCCAAAAATTATTTAGAATATATTGGCTTCTTAATGTTTTCTCTCTCTCCTTGTCCTTTTACATTATCCATGAGACATAATAGTATTTTTTTAATTTTCCTTTAATTAAATATCTTTAAAATAATCTAATAGATGTTACAATGTCATTTTAGCAACAAAAAAAAGCATCACACTTTTTAACGGGCCTATAACGTTTCATTTTTTGCTGCCGCTTTTTCCTGCTGCTCGATCATTTCTTCCTCTTCTTCTTTTTTATTTTTTCATCGATTTTCACACCGAATAAACTCCGGTCCATCTCTGCTTTGATTTGTTCAATCAATTATCAATGCTCATTTAATTAAGTTAGCAGGAGTACTCCATAAGGAATGCCATTAATTGATCAAACATTGCTAGCGAAATCAAGGTACTGTATGTAGAATTTTCTCTCGATTAGTCGAAACATGCAAACACCTGCTTAAATGTGAGATTAACGTGACGATCCACTAGCCATTAATCTTGCCCTTGACTTCTCGGAATGACAGGCTAGCTAGGCATCTGTGAGTGATGCATGTATACTATGGAGTGTGTTGGGAGTACACAGCTAGTAGCCTAGTAGGTCGTTGGTCAAACGGAGAGGACCTCTTCTTGTTTCTTCGTGCCTTGTTGGTCAAAGGTAGACTTCGAACCAGGTAGGCAACACTTTTGGCTCCGTTCGGCTGGGCTAAAAAGCTGTGATTTATGGTTGAAATTATACCATAACGGTTGAAATTTTACTATAGTTGAAGTGGCTTATTTGACGTAATTAAATTTAAAAATAGAAAAAATATGCTAGTTCATCACAGACAACGCAAACGAATACGGGAAAAAAAAGAACCGACAAAAAAGCTCAAAAAAAAGCCAAAAGTTCAAGAAAAGACGAAATTTATAAATAATAAAAAATAAGCCAGTAACTGAAGCTGAAAAGAATGGGCCTTTATAAGCTTTTATTCCTAACCCCAAAATTAAGCCTAGCTAGCCAAAACGTTACACTCACCAACCTCCCTGTATTAAAGTATCTTATAATTAATATTTAAATATATCAAAAATAATAAATAGGTGTAGATTATTATTGAAGTGGTATATTAGAAGTATGAGTATGTATTCTCAGAGTACAAAAAATGCTTTACATAATCACGAAAAATGCTTCCTTAAAATGATTATATACTCCTGAGAGGATGTACTCCGATTTCTTATATACTGCTTAAATAATATTGTTATACCTCTTTATAATTTTGAGTATATTATAATAATGATTGTAAGACACTCTAAACTGAGTTCTATGAAAAATTTTATCAAAGTTCACTTTTTATAGCCTAAGTTGTGTATATAATCTTTATATATGGAAAATGGTATATAACCAAAATAAAGGACCTTGATGGAATTTTTTTAAACCAAATTGCATTGAAGTATCTTAGAATTAATATTTAAATATAATGAAAGTGATAAATAAGTATAACATACTCGTTTAAGTGATATACTAAAAGGAAGAGTATGTACTCCTAGAGAACAAAAAAGGCTTCACACACACATATAGATATACATATATACGTGTATATATACAAAATATATGTATATATACATACATATGCATACACATACACACATACATACATATGTATATGTATATATATGTACACACATATATATATGTATATGTGTGTGTGTATATATTTATATGTACATGTACACACACATAAATATGTATATGTGTGTACATACATACATACATACATACATACATACATGCACACACAGGGTGCGGCTACAACGCTACTTCGCACACCTAGTTCCTCGCTTCCATCCCGCTCCCTCTGTCAACGAGCACCACCGTCACCCGCGTTGCCCCCTCTTTCCCACCACCGCCGTGCCAACCCCACCCAATCAAAAATTCCACACGCCACCATGTTGTGCCACCTACCGCCCTCCTCCGATCCCACGGTTAGTGGCGCCACCGTCGCCTTGCCACACATCACCAGCTTCCATTCTGATCTGTCCATGTGTATGTGTGTGTGTATATATATATGTGTGTGTACGTACATATGTACATGTGTATGTATATATATGTATGTATGCATATATGTATATACGTGTATATATATACATGTGTGTATGTATATATGTATGTATGTACATACATGTGTGTGTATGTATACTCGGTCCACTGGATTCAGCTTCCATTCTGATCTGTCCCTCTCAGAGCAAGGCTAATAATACAGCCTTCAGCTGGCTGTATGGACACTTACAGCCCACCTATCAGTCCATTCATATAGTAGTTTATAGCCAGCTGAATGTTGTACGACCCACCCCTTTCTCTCACAAAGTTTCTTGGTTCTTGTGCTTCAGCTGGCTGTAAACTTACAGCCCACCTCTCTTCTCTCTCTCCTCTGAGCATACAGCCTACTAACAACCTTTTATTATACTTGCTCTCATGCATCTATCGAACTTTTGTTGCTGCAGCTGCTGTTGTAAATTAATTGAATGGAGTAATTATTCAATGGATGGAACAAGCAAGCAGCTAGCAAATTAAATTAAGTTAGGTTAAATTAAATTAAGCCGCGCGCGCCAGGCAGGAAGGATACCTCTCAGCCGACTCTGTCGTGCGCTACACTGCCTGCCACTACCTAAAAGCCAGCACAATAATTATTCTACTCCCTGTCTAACATATTTTTTGAATTGTATTGTCCACGAATATAGGACACGGACGCATTTTATATTCTACAAATGCAAGATAGATGTATTGTTCTATTTACATACATATATTAAATATAGATAACAATTAGGGGTAGTATATGCATTTCTAATGTTTTCTTGGTTTGTGGCACTATTTATATTAGTTTCTGCTTCTAATTTATGCTTAGAAAAGCCAAAAGATAATACAAACATTTAGCTTCTTCAAGAGATTTCTTCAATCCTCTCACTACCGTCTCGCTCTAGGAATAAGACAGAGGATCACCAGTGTATCACGCATTCTACTCTTCTCGCTCCCGTCAGAAGCATACAACTCTCTCTCACTTTTTTCACAGCTCGCTTTCTCCTTTAAAAGCTATTTCTTTCGATTATTACTATTTATATTTTTTAAAAAAATAAAAAATCATAACTAAAAACCACCAACAAAAGTCACTACGAACGCTTTTACACGTGTAAGACAAAATACACCCAATAGTTTTGGATGGAGGGACAGGGAGTATGTACTCCTTTTATCTCATGCGTACATGCAAGATCCATCCAATCTGGATGCGGCCTGCCGGAAGGTTAATGCAGCACTAGTCACATTCACAGGTACGTGCAAGAAGGTTCCTAACTAATAAAAGCCAGGAGTAGGAAGAGATGATCTTTTCTGATGGCATGAGTACAATAGTTTTATTCTTCATCTTGGATTGTTACTGTGCACTTTGATTGGCATGGTTCACGATAGCAGTATATTTCCTTTGAATTTTACAAATAAAAGGACAAATTTTCTTTGTTCTTGCTGTATCATTGCAATTTTGTCATGCTCCGGTAATCTTTTGATTAGTTTTATCATTGAAAAACAAGCTATATTACATCCTTTTCTTTCCCTTGCATCTTAACCCGTTTCATCGAGGGTCCCCTTGCAATATTGAAGAATGTCATCAAAGCGCCACCACTGGACCACTGGAACCTCTACCTAGTAAGTTATGTCTGTAGTTATTCAACCGTTATGTTGATTAGCCATCAAACCACTTTGTTGTTTAGCTGATGTCCCTTTATGCTATTTGGGGTAGTGAATTAGGGATACAACATACAAAGAGAGAGAGAGAGAGGAAGCAGAAGGCATATCAAGGATCTAGATCATTGATCTCCCTTACGGCGGAGCAATTGCTCGGGAAGGGGGAGGGAGTGAGGTGTGGTGAAGCATGCGGAGGCCTTCCTCGGCATTTAAAGGCGACGAGGGGGCTGGATGGCGTGAGCCGGGTACGACAGAGGTGATGAGGTGTCCTAGCGGCTTTTTCACTGGCATCAGCATGGGCATGGCCACAAGAGTCGGGAGGTGACGTCTCCCACGTGACAAGGCTACTGATGGGGGCATGGCAGCGCAATTGGAGGAGTTCCTCTCACGGCGGGTCTTCGGTACCGTGGTCAATCGATGGGACGGGGTGTAGAGGGAGGGCCAGTGTGGCGAAGGGTGTTGGGGTGCGGTTTAATGCAGCAGGCGGTGTGGCCAAAGCTATCTGAATGCAAACAGGGCGGTAGTGCTTTGGTCAAGAAGTGTGGCAGGCTTTGGTGCATACGGCTGGCGTGGCGCACGCATGGTGCATTGCATGGAAGGGCAGTGACTGGCACAAGCGTTCACTGCTGAGGTTGGCGAGGATGAGGCAAGGCTAGTGCGTGCAATGGCTTGGCTCGGCACGGCTGGGGTGAGGCGGCGCAGTGGTCGTGGTGTAGCCGGCATAGCCACAAGCACACCGTGCACGCACTGGTGCTGCTGGGCCAAGCCAGGGTAAGGGGAGGGGAGGAAATGGGCCAAGGCTGATGAGCCAAATGGGCCAAGCCCAACTTATTTCTCTTTTTTTATTTTCTTTTGAATTTCCTAAATTGAATTTTTGGTTTGAAATTTAGATTCAAATTTAAACCATGGCAAATTATTTTGGAATCATGTTTTAACTTGGACATGATTCCATTTACATCATGGATTTTAATTCCCCAACGTTCCACTTACTACTTTCGAATCACATTTGAATTAAGGGTTTTTAATCTTTTATATGAAATTGAATTTTGAAGCCTCTTCATAATTTGGCATTTGTATAATTGAGTTTTATGATTTTCATTCCTTGAGTTAAGTTCCATTTGTTTATTTTAGGATTAAGCTCATGATTTATTTTTTTTTGCAAATTACATCTTGCATTTAAACTTTCAGTTTTACAACTTGCTTTTGTTTATCAGCAGTTCCATTGCAAGTTCTCATGTCCTAGTTTTTGGATCATCCTTTTAGATTTGTATTCTAATTTTAATTTAGGTTTTTCCATTAATTGCATCTTTTCTTCTAAGTTTTATTTTGTGAATTTTTTATTTATTAGGAACCTCAATCAAAACCCAGGAAAATCCAAATGCCAATAAGATGTAAATCAAAAGTTTAAAAATTATACATTTTCAGATGTCCTGATTTTGGAGATGTTACAATTGGGCAAGACGATCAAGTCGGCGCTCTTGATCTTACCCTCCTTCTCCAGTTGTTCCAAAATGCCCCTCTTCACATTGAAAGGCCCCAAGTAGCAAGAGAACTAGACGACCTTCTCAAGGGTCTCCTCCCATTCGGCCACCACCTTCGTCTTCACGGCATCCTTCTTTGAGTCGAGGGCTCCACCCTTCTTAGCAGAGGAGTCACGGACGATGTCGCCTTCTTCATACTCATGATGCAGGAAGTCGGCTCGGGCGAGCGGAGTTTAGAGCCTCTTAGTGGCTCAATCGCTCATGACTTCGAGGTAAAGAAGCTTGGGCAAGGTCCAGAGTGCCAAGTGGAAAAGTCCTGGAGGGAGTTCGAGTCAACACACGAGAAACCCCCAGAGGGGGTCCACAAAGCGCATGAAGCTTAGTAGACCACGAAGTTTGATGGTTTGAAGTGAAGTTTGATGATCTAGGGCAAAGTTCAACGGTTCGAGGTGAAGTTCGGCTGTCCAGGGTGCGGTTAGACAGCCTACAACGCAAGGCCAAACTTCCCAAAGGTGATTCGGACCACCAAGGCTAAGAACCCCCCAGGGATGGTCTGAGCCATAAAGGCTAATAGCCCTAGAGGGGGTTCGGGTCCTCAAGGCCAAACCACCCAAAGAGGGTCTGGGTCTTCAAGGCCAAATCACTCGGGGGGTTAGGGTCTTCAAGGCTGAGCTCCCCAGAGGTGGTATGGGTCTCCAAGGCCAAACTCCCCGGAGGGGGTCTGGGCAACCAAGGCTAAGAGCGCTGAAGGCAGAGACTAGGTGACACTGGAGGCGGAATCTGGCTAGGGACTCGGTGCCTTGAAGGTAGTCCAGACATGGTCGGACACCCGAAGTGATCTGGATGAAGTGGTTCGGGCAAGCTCAGAGGTGACATCAGAGGACATTCAGATGGAGCGCCCACAGGGAAGCCCTGGGGTCATGGGACGCCTAGAGAAGAGAGGATTTGGGGAAGGGATTTGGAGATTTAGGGAGAGTAAATGCTAGTGGGAGTTGACCGGTGGAGGCATTTATAGTCCAAGGGTGGTCCATGGTGGACCGAGTCCACTGACTCCCTAGGACCATGTAAGCATTTGGTTCGTAGCACAATATGTACTTGACCCATGGAATAGTGCATGGCCAGCTCCTCGACATAGTGACTTGAGGTGATCTTCAAGTGGCGATGCTCCTTGAAATGTGTGCCCCTCTAGGCCCGGTCCACGCCGAGCATCTCGTGAAGGCTTGTCCTTGGCACGAACCAAACCCTCTTAGACGACCTGACATCGGTGAGCCTAGATTGACCCTCAATGGCCAAACGAACGGCAAACTACCGCACAAAGCCCGCTCTAATACTAAGGTATTTTAATATGTTGTCAACTCATTGTAGGCTACCGGTGGAATCGCTGGCTTGCGGCCATGCACCGATCCCTTTTATAAGTTAGTGCACCGCCCCAGGCAGGCAGTTGTCAACTGCCCAGATTGGTGAGAGGCTATTATTGGGGGAGGGTCCTCGTGTTACCTTGGGCCTATGTCAACCTCGGCGTGGTGGCACCTATCAGGGTTCTACCCCTAGGAGAAACCCACGAGCCAACCTTGACAAAGTTCGCAATCTGACCCCGGTGAAGTCCACGAGTCATCCCCGGGCAAAGTCCGCGATGTGACCCCAGAGGGGGTCCGAGGCCAACCCCAGACGAGGTCTAGAGCCAACCCTAGAGGGGGGTCCGGAGCCAACCCCGAACGAGGTCTAGGGCCAGCCACAAACCGACCCCCACAGTCTCTCGGATATGGTGGGACCCGCATGGCATAAATGACAAAGATACCTTTAAGAGTGGGTTAGGCCTCGAGGGCAAACTTGGAATTGCACTTGTCTCCCCTCCCACTCTATAAATAGGACCCTTTGTAGGTGAGGAAGAGGAGGCTATTTGTAACCTTAGACATCCATATTGAATACACTTGTTCATTCATGTGCTTCTCGTTTAGTCCCTCGATATCCTCGGTGACCTTCAAATCCGATTGAGGTTGCTTACAAGTTTATTGTTTGTCTCATATCGACCACAATAATGAATTTTAGCGGATTGCGACAGTGGTTCAAGAAACAGGGCAATTGCTCATCAGATTTGGGGAAAACGACAGAGGACAATAGTGGTGGGGCGTGGTCTCAGGGACGCAGAGGAGACTTTCTAGCTCCACCACTGGGAGAGAGAGAGAGGGTGGGAGGTGATCAGAGGAGGAAGAAGACGTGAATTGTGGATCTATGCTTTCGATTTGATTCAAGGACTAGGATCTATTGTGGCCAAATCTAATGGTGGAGAAAGTTGTAGGGTTAAATTGGTTGGATCTTTTATGGTTGATCTACACATGCACGAGTGTGGTAGTTTGCCATGTGGGTCTCATAACATTTTTTCTGTTTTGCCAGTACACATGGCTGCCATATCATAAAAAAATAAGCTTATGTGTCAAAAGCCATTCACATATGGATGTCACATCATGTAAAACCGGGGTGGTTTAGGGTGAGGAGGTGATTTGCTCTAGTTTCGATAGTCGAGGGGTGTAAAGTGAATGGTTACGTAGTCAAGAGTATAAATCGGACTTGAGGCATAAGTTGAGAGACCAAAAGTGGACTTCATCTTTATATTTATTTGAGTGTGTGAACTTGTAGCAACCAGCTATCCATCCTGATGCAGAATTGCAGAGTGATGAGCCTACCTGGGAGTAGGGAATATGCTCAGTTTAGACTTCATCAACTGAGAGTTAAGATTTCTTTACTTTGAGTTAGCTAGGTTGTGTTGGAGGATCAACAGTGGGGGCTAATCATTGGAAGAAAAGTAGCTTCATGTATCATTTAGGACTGATGTTGTCCATGAGATATGCTAGTGAAAGCCTTCTTTATTTTATTAGACAAATCTTGCTTTTACTCATCTAAACTCTTCTTAGGCTTTGGTAGATGACGCAAATAGAAGATGAGAAACTACTGCTGTTGGCTGTCAGCTTGTCAACTCAGATGAACTTTGGAAGCAGGGGCGGAGGCAGCTATGTGGCAAGGTTTGGCAGCCGCCATACCTACAAAAGACTAGTATGTATTATGTATATATACGTGAAAATAAAATACATCAATACATCATGTACTGCTGTACTACTGGCCGATTGGCTGCTCCGAGCCTCCGACTGTTCGTATTCCCGAAAGGCCGAAACTGATCAGAACTCCCCTCGCGGTCTGGGCCCTTTTTGCCTTCAAACGCTAGCTCCATCGCTCAGCCTAAAAAATCTCCGATCCAAATCATCCAATTCCAAGTTCCCATCCAAATCATCCAATACGTGCAGGGCAGGAGGTAATCATCCAAATCATTCAAACGCTATCTCCGATCCAAATCCTCCAATACGTGCGTGCGGCCGGCCGGCCGGCGTCGCGGCGAACTACAAGTCCTTTCAATTCGTGGGCGCTCGGGACCGCGAGCAAGCGAGGAGCGAGGCAGCGAGCGCGTGTTTGGTCATGTACTTTCGGGTTTCGCTGTTTTGGTGTAGTGAAACGGTTGCCGACTTGCCGTGATTCGTCGGGGTCGGGAGGGGTGCCGCGCGCGTGCAGAGGCGGCGACCGGCGAGGCGGCGACTTGGCGCCGACGCGGTAGACAGCCGGACGACGGCTGCCGGTTGCGAGTCTTGAGTACAATTGTACAACGAATCAACATCAACGATGGCACCACCAAAGAAGAAGAGCAAATACGTAATGAAAGGTATTTTCTAATTTAGATTGTAATTAGATCATCTTTTCATGTTAATTAATTTACCTAGGCTGTACATCATCACGCACGGACGTTGGACGTACTGAGTACTGACGTACGGTTGGTCTAGTTAACATAGATGATAAATTGGTGATCAATTATCTATGTAATCTTCATTTAGTGAGGTATTTTAAGTGCCAATGCTTTACTTTTGGATTTCTGTTATATTTGCTGATCACAAAGTTATATATATATATATATATATATATATATATATATATATATATATATATATATATATATATATATATATATATATATATATATATATATATATATATATATATATATATATATATATAATGTTCTAGTGAGCCCTTGCATAGTTTTGATATGTTTAACCTTTATAAACCTGCCACACCTGAAAATTATTTCTGCCTCCGCCACTGTTTGGAAGTTATCACATAGGGGACTGGTGGTAGTTTTGGAACAAAATGAAGAGTTTTGATCTAAAGTTGTAGACATGACACGAAGAGTTTCAGTTGCTAAGAGTTTATAGCTTTCTGTTATAACATGACATGTGCTTGTGTGTTGTATGACATCAGCTCAATTTCATTTGAATTTTGTTCTGTAGCATAATTTGCACTTGAAGTTGGAAATATTTCATACGACACTCGCATCATGTAGTAACAGCTGTTTTTTTTTTGCTCGAAGCTTGTTTTATTTTTTTCTTGGTTCGAAGGTTGTTTTATTTGTCCATGTACATCACGTGACTTCCAGAGTTTCAGCAGTGTAATTGATTTGCTTGTTGATCGCGTATTAGCATGTACGTCCACCATGGTCATTGGTTGGATATATCATTCATTGTTTGGTTCGGCAGCTGAGTGATCGATCACTTGTGTATTCCAAGTACTCTGTAATTGGAATTAAAAACCATCCCCACTTGGACCAAACAAACTAAGTAATGATCCATTCCCCCACCAAATAGCAGTGCAATTCCATATTATGTTACCATTTGTGAACCAAACACCATCTAAGCTTGACGTCCGGATTGGCGGATCCATCGAGAATACCCGTATGCTTACGAGCTAGCACATGTTAGTATGATCACGCGCCCAAATGCTATCTTTTTTTAGAAATAATCCTCTGATTTATATTAATAATTCATAGATAATACTCTGATTTATATTAATTAAGCATCGGAAGCACACTGGATCAGATCTATATATATAGAAAGAGAGAAGTAGCACCATTATGCTATCTTTTTTTAGAAATAATCCTCTGATCTATTGTGTTAAAAATTCATTGATAAAGTAGATGAGACCAAATTAATTCGAGCCTACTAGCACATGTAGTGTAATACTGTAATGTGGTGCCGGCACTGCACATACGAATGGCCGCGCGTGTTGGTGGGCGGTGGGCCGAACATCCCATTACCAATCTAATTCGGTCTAGCCCCATCGAAAGTCACACTATTATATCGTCATCTTTTCTTGAACCAACACACCATGCATATCCGTCTTCACACACACCGGGGTGATCGATATATTGATCGATATAGACTATCTACTTTTGGTCACTTATATATTCTGTCCCAATGGTAACTTAGAGGAGTATTTCTACTACTCTTCTCTTAATGTTTCAAGCGTACATTGATAAAGGGCTTCAGCTCCAAGTAGTTGAGGGTGGGTGTATACGCTAACGGTAATACAGGGGATGTTCGATCTTCACGACGTAGGATCGATAATGATAACTTAGATCCATGCAACCTGACGAACTGATGTGCCAACCACTATTAGAATAGTAACCTGCGATAAAAGAATTCGCCCAACCACTTGTGATCTTGTCTACTCGACCACACAAGTAGACGTGTCGTCGCTCCTATAAATCACAAGGAATCACAAGAACAACGAGGTTGAGAATGCCCAATTTCCATCTAGATTGTAATTATATGCCAAACCCTAGAAAGAACAAGCGTATAGCTCTCCCTGAAAATAATAGATTGGTTTATCGTGGTCTGCCCAAATGTTACATGTTACAAGGCTTATATAGCCCTTGAGAAAGTCCACAAGATCCCTAATCAGGTACAGCTCAACCCTACATCGTATTAGACTCGAACTCACATAAAAAGGAAATTAAATTTACAACTGTCGTATTGTTTTGATACCAGATGTTGATTACGACTGCATACTGGCTACGACCATGCAATGGCTACGACCACGCATTGGCTACAACTACGAGTAGTAGTTGTAAAACTTCGTCTGCTATAATAACTTCTCGAGTACTATAGTAACTTCTTGAGTGCTATAGTACTCGATGTTACAACCACTTGATCGTACTCGTAGACTTCAACCGCCTTTACTATGGTACTTGTAAGCCTCCCTAGTACTCGAGTCTCCTATGGTATTTGCACCTTCTCTGCTCTTCAAGTACACTGAGTACTCATAATGTTTGATGATCTGAATGTTACAGAGGCCAATCAGACTGGTCTGAACATCACCGAGACCAATCGGGTGGTTTGAGCGCATCCAAGGGCGATCGGACGGTCCGGACATTACCAAAGCTGTTCGGACTAGTCCGACGTTACCAAAGCGGCCGAGCGGTTCGAAACTGATTGGATGGTCTGAACATCACCGAAGCCATCCAGACTGGTCCAAACATGCTTTATCTCTGAGCAGGACTTGGACTCCTCTTTTGATGGTTTCCCTTTTGGCGTTAACTGACAGTCATGTCGTAGCTCTTCTTGTCCTTCCTCTTGTGCATCATATTGATCCAAATACCTAAACACAAGTAAATTACAAGATTTAGGTAGTATAAAATTCTCGTTAACATTAATGATATGTTCATTAAGAAGAAAGTTCACCTAATCTTGTAGTTTCTTAGCACGTGCACTTGTAATTGGTCTAGACGGTAACTCGATATGTATATCTAGATCATTAAGTGTCATAGGGATGCCCTCATCAAACTCTGCAAGAATGTGCTCGGTTGGATCTGTCTTTCTCTTTCTTTAGGGTTTCCTTCTTTTCGAGGGGAATATGGATCCGGCTTTAGGCACTGTACATGTCGCAGCTAGCTTTACTAGTACAATTTGGTAAACATGCATATTTGCTTCCATCAATTGATCAGTCGCACCAAAATACTATATTACTACTATCTCCGTCGTACCCTTTTTTTTGCTCGAATATTGCGGCTTAGCTTTAATGGAGTAGAGTAGGCGCTATTATGCATCTTAAGTAGGGCTTAGGGGGTGTGCATTCTCCCTAGTTCGCTCTTTATCTCAATTAACTTTAATGTCCGTTTGGAACTCAGGGGAAAAAAAGTAAGGAATTGAAAAACACATGAATTCAGTGCCACGTGTAGTGAAATCCTATGGGAAACGAAAACTCAGAAATTACGCTAAACAGATGTTTGGATGCTTTATACCTAGATGTATATAAGACCATCTAGATGGTGTGTATACTCTTTTTAGGGTGCTATATAGTTTTTTGAACATACTTATTTTTATATACGAATATGTGAAGGTATTATCAAAATATACCAAAAATTATGTGATCCATTGCAATTATTTATGTGATTAGTATTAGAGCATCTTAGAATTACTATATAAGTATACATAAGGTTATAAAGAAGTATGTTAAGTTCGTTTAGGTGATATTGTTAGGTTTAGGTCTTTAGGATCTCTAGGGTAGATCTAGCGGGGTGCTTCTTTTCTCTAGGGTTCTTGATGTTCTACCGAGAGGGAGAGAGGGGTACCGACCTTCGGATGTAGAGGAAGCAGAAGCGGCCATCACGGGTTCGCTCGGTGACGTTTGCGCACGGGCAACGACGGTCGGGGAAGAGGTGCGGGGCTCCTCGGCGGCGTGTTCCGGGCGGCGGCGTCTCCCTGGCGGCGGTGAACGGCGGTGGAGCTTCCCGTCGCTACAGCGCCCCCTCTTAGATCGGTCTTAGGGTTTGTCGGTGGGGTGGCGGCGGCACGGTCAACCTTGGGATGCGTGCCGCCCGGCCCCCAACTCTGTTTTTATAGCGCTGGCGACAGGGGCCCACCAACCATTATGGGCTGGGCGCCCCCGATCAGGGCGCGAGCAAGGGGGGGGATTTGGCCGTTGGGCCAAATCCCCTGAGATCATTCTAACATTCTCCCCCTTGATCTCAATCTATACTTTATCTTTAATTACTTTTGACTTTACACATTCCATCACAGGTTAGTGCATAGAACATGTCTCATCGTCACGGTCAATCGCCGATAGATTCAACAGCTACAATACACCTCTCTGTTCTGAAATAGTTACTTTAATCTTTTGGGCCATCTTTTAGTCCAGGTATCATAGGCTTTCCCTTAAACCCATGCCGGCTACATGTTCTCTGAACACGTTGGGTGGTAAGCCTTTTGTAAGCGGATCCGCTAACATCTTTGCGGTACTTATATGCTCTAGACTTATAATTTGATCCCGAACTTTATCTTTCACAACATAGTACTTTATGTCAATGTGTTTGGCAGCACCACTTGACTTATTGTTGTGGGCATACGTTACTGCGGGTTCATTATCGCAGTACAACTTAAGTGGTCTATTGATGTCGTCAACCACTTTTAAACCGGGTATGAACTTCTTTAGCCAGTTCACCTGCCCCGTAGCCTCATAACATGCTACAAACTCGGCATACATTGTGGATGATGTAGTGACGGTTTGTTTTGAGCTTTTCCACGATATAGCTCCTTTAGCGAGAGTGAACACATATCCGGATGTAGACTTTCTATCATCTCCCGCAAAATCAGAATCTGTATACCCCACTATATGGAGTGAGTCTGATCTTCTGTATGTCATCATGAGGCCTTTTGTTCCTTGCAAATAACGCAAGACTTTCTTTATCAATTTCCAATGTTCTATTCCAGGATTGCTCTGGAATCTGCCAAGTAACCCGGTAACAAATGCTAAGTCAGGGCGTGTGCACACTTGAGCATACTGTAAGCTTCCGACAGCTGAAGCATATGGAACCGCTTTCATTTGATCGATCTCATACTGGTTCCTGGGGCATTGAAAATCCCCATATCTGTCGCCCTTGACTATAGGTGCAGGTGAAGGACTACTTTTATGCATACCAAATTTCTTTAAGACTTTCTCTATGTATGCCTTTTGTGACAATCCCAATACCCCTTTGTTTCTATCTCGGTGAATTTCGATCCCTAGAACGAATGAAGCTTCACCAAGATCTTTCATATCGAAGTTTGAGGACAAAAATTTCTTTGTCTCCAGTAGTAGACTAACATCACTACTAGCTAGTAGGATATCATCCACATACAGGATTAGGAAAATAAACTTCCTATCTTTAAACTTTGCATAAACACAGTTGTCCTCTACATTCTCTTTAAACCCAAATTTTCTTATTGTACTGTCAAACTTCAAGTACCACTGTCTTGAAGCTTGCTTTAACCCATAAATCGATTTCTTTAGGCGGCATCCCATTCTTTCATCTCCTTCCATGACAAAACCTTTCGGTTGTGCCATGTAAACATTTTCCTCCAAATCCCCATTAAGAAATGCCGTCTTTACATCCATCTGATGTAACTCTAAATCATAATGTGCTACTAATGCCATTATGATTTTGAAAGAATCTTTACATGAGAGTGGAGAAAAGGTCTCATTGTAATCAATCCCTTCTCTTTGCGTAAATCCTTTTGCCACAAGTCGCGCTTTGTATCTTTCTACATTCCCTTGGGAGTCATGCTTTGTCTTGTAGACCCATTTACAGCCTACTGTTTTGGCTCCTTTAGGAATAATTTTCAAGTCCCAGACTTTATTAGTCTTCATGGACCTCATTTCCTCTTCCATGGCCTCAAGCCATTTTGAGGAATTTTCGCTTCTCATGGCTTCTTCAAATGAGGTGGGATCATCCTCCATTTGAAATTCCTCTGTATGATAAATCTGATAATCATCAGAAATAGCTGATCTTCTTACTCTTTGAGACCTCCTCGGGGCCTCCTCATTTGGTACATCTACTGTTTGAGGCTGCTGTTGCTCCCCCTCATCTGTGGCAATAGGTTCTATATGATCCTGAAGAACAAGTTCTTCATTCTCATTCATTGTTGCTCCCCCTCATCTGCTGGCACCACAGTGTCTTGCACCGTCGGTGCAGCGACAGCAGGTAGTGTGAAGAATGGCTCTTGAATCATCGGAGTGGGCGCATACACCCGCTTCTCTTCAAGGCCAATCTCTCGAGCTACCATGCTCCCCCTCATCATTTCATCCTCTAAGAAGACAGCGTGTCTCGTTTCTACAAACTTTGTATATCTGTCTGGACAGTAGAAACGATAACCTTTTGACTTTTCAGGGTAGCCAATGAAATGGCAACTTACTGTATTGGGATCAAGTTTCCCAAGGTTTGAGTTAAATACTTTAGCCTCAGCAGGACTCCCCCACACACGTAAGTGGTTTAGTGAGGGAACTCTTCCTGTCCACAACTCGTACAGTGTTTTGGGCACCGACTTACTAGGAACTCTGTTGAGAATATGAATGGCGGTTTTCAACGCCTCCATCCATAAACTCAATGGGAGTGTGGAGTAGCTCATCATACTTCGCACCATATCCATCAGGGTACGGTTGCGTCTTTCAGCTACTCCATTTTGCTGAGGTTCGCCCGGCATAGAATACTGGGCCACTATGCCATTTTCCTGTAAAAACCTTGCAAAAGGTCCAGGAACTTGTCCATATGGGGTATGTCGACCGTAGTACTCCCCCCCACGATCAGATCGGACTATCTTAATCTTTAAATCGTGTTGGTTTTCAATTTCAGCCTTAAATATCTTGAATTTATCCAAGGCTTCATTTCTTTCTTTGATTGGATAAATATATCCAAAACGGGAGTAATCATCTGTGAATGTTATGAACGAGTCATATCCATCCACACTTTTAACAGGAAAAGGACCACAAATATCTGTGTGAATAATTTGTAGAACTCCTGTGCTTCTTTTAGCGTCTTTTTTAATTTTCTTTACATATTTTCCTTTAATGCATTCCCTGCATTGTTCTAAGTCTGAGAACTCTAATGGAGGAAGAATATCATTCTTAACTAGTCTTTCTATTCTCCCCCTCGAAATATGGCCTAAACGACAGTGCCATAATTTCGACGACTCATCTAGAGTTCTCTTTCGTTTTCTGTTTACATTCGTAGACGAGGATTCAATCACTTCCTCGCACGCAACGTTCTCATTATCGCATACGACATTCACATCATCACACAATGATAACAAATAAAGCTCATTCTGTAATATGGCAAGACCAACACATTCTTTATTAAACATTATTTCGCACTTGCCATTTCCAAAATTGCAATCATAACCATCTTTGTCCAAATTTGACACACTAATCAAATTCCTCTGTAAAGAGGGTACAAAAAGGACAACTCTAAGTAAAAGAGTGGAGCCATTAGCTAATTCTAATGAAAGATCGCCAACGGCTTCAACTTCAGCTTCGACTCCATTTGCAACTTTAATGCATCTTTCTTTTCTTTACGTAGTCCTCGTCGAACGGAATCCCTGTAATGAATTAGCAACATGAACAGTTGCTCCTGAGTCAATCCACCAAGTGGATTTCGAATATTTCACATACAGGCATTCATTAATAAAGGTAATAATGTTCTCACCTTTCTTTGCCATTATCATCTTTAAATAATCAGGACAGTTCTTCTTGTAGTGTCCTGTCTTCTTGCAGTGAAGACACTAGTCTTTGTCTACAGCAAATTTATTCTGTTGAGGCTGATGTACAGAGGCTTTGCCCTTGTTCTTTGTGAAGGGGTTACTGTTGTAATTCTTTTTCTTGTTATCCTTCACATAGTTGATAGAACCACCATGTGAGGATTTGATTCTTTCCTCCTCTTGCACGCACATAGCTATGCACTTTTCCATGTCCCATTTCTCGGGCTGCATATTATAGTTGACAACAAAAGTGTCAAACTCTTTTGGCAAAGAAGCAAAAACCAAATGAATAAGGAACTCATCCTTGAGAGCCAAATCCATCGGTTTAAGTTTAGATGCCAAGTTGCTCATTCTAAGAATGTGCTCTCTTATGCCATTGCCACTGCCAGAATACCTTTCTGTTACCAGCTGCTTAATCAGCTGTGTAGCATAAGTCTTTGAAGAGCCAGTGAACTGACTCTTTATTTTATCAAGGTATTCAGTGACAGTGTCACACTCTGCAATTGAGCCCAGAATCGCAGGCTCAATTGTGTTCTTTATCACAGCCATACATTTCTTGTTGGCTGTGGTCCATTTCTTATGATCAAGGTCATAAGACATCTGTAAGGGAGCATGATCCCTCTGTCTTTTCTGCCATGCAGTGTCATCCTCATTCTGTTCCCTCACTGGCGCCAAAGGCTCAGTGGGACGTGCTGTAGTGAGGACCCAGTCCACCTCAGCCAAGATAAACGCTAAGTCTATCTTTTTCTTCCACTCTCCATAATTATCACCTTTGAGAGTGGGGATTTCTCTAATACAACTCATCAAGTTGTATCCTCCTGAAAAAATATTTCAAATACAGTGAGAACGTAACATCAAAATTATATGCCTTATTTCCAACGTTGGTCAAAATACGACATACAATTTAAAAATAATTCTATCATACATTAAATCTACATCACCGTTGGGCAGAAATAGAAATAATGCATAAAATCATCATTAAAAAAATTTATAATACTGTTATTAACAACGTTGGTCAGAAAATAACAATATCATAAATCTCTGGAAATTTTATCTATTTTTTTCAAAATTAAATTCTCCCGTTGGTTCGAATTTAATAATGAAAATCATTCAATCTTAACTTTTGCAGCGGAAACTGTAATTATTCTAAAATAATTCATATTTCAGAAGCATTATTCTGTACACTTTTAATGTCTGAAAAAATATACACGTTGGTGCAAAAATTTACAGAGATTTGGATCAAATTTCAATCAAATTCACTCAAAAAAGCTTCTGAAATAATTAAATTTCATTTTCGGGGTTTACTGTGCAAAATTCCAATTTGGCCTGTTCGGCCTGGCCCACGGCCTACGGCGGCCTGCCCGCGCGGCCGAACGCGCGCGGCCTGCCTCGCCCACGCGCGGCCCATCTAGCCACCGCGCGCGCACGGCCCATCCAACCGGCCGCAGCCCAGTCGGCGCTGGCTCAGCCCACGCCCGGAAAAGTCCCGCAGGCCAACGGCCTACCGGCCTGCCCCCGCGCCGACTGGGAGACTAAAAAAGAGTGAGCAAAGAAATATATGCATGGGAGGAATGTCTTTAATAGAGACGGTGCTACTGTTCAGTCACTTGCAGGAATAACTGTATATTGCATATGCAACAGCTCTTCAGGTACATATAGTTGATCACCTACATGGAAGGCTGAACGAATCACGTGAGTTTTTAGAAAGATTTCACTACTACAGAAAGCCTAATACTAGACGCCAAATCACAGACGGTTTGACAAAACTGTCTGTGACCGACACTAACACAGACGGTTTTAATTTGGACACCGTCTGTGTTGGCGGCGTCGGAGAAAACGAGTAACACAGACGGTTTTCTTTTTTCTTTGCGTAGTCCTCGTCGAACGGAATCCCTGTAATGAATTAGCAACATGAACAGTTGCTCCTGAGTCAATCCACCAAGTGGATTTCGAATATTTCACATATATGCATTCATTAATAAAGGTAATAATGTTCTCACCTTTCTTTGCTGTCGAGACCCGAATATACAAATCCGGACTCTACTGTGTGTTCTGCACTAGTCCAGGATCACGCTAGTGCACACAGCGTAAACAAAGACAAATATCATCCACATCACGATACTCTAAAGGAAATCCAAATTATATTAATAACCATCAGAGTACGACCTTATAGCCAAGCTTACAATTATGAGCCTGAAGGGCTTTTAAAGAAACTAGCAGCGGAAATCCAAAATTAAGCGTAGTAGCCACTCGACATGCCCACAGGCAATCGACTGGGGAGCGAAGTCCTAATCCGTGAAGTCCTCGTAGTAGCCTCCTTCTAGCAACTCCTGCTGATCTGGTCCCTCCTCTTCAACTGAGCAACATGGGCATAAAGCCGTGAGTACATTGGTACTCAGCAAGTCGTTTGTAACAAATGAATGCAATATAATATAATATGCAAAGCTTAACAATGGATGGCTGAAAGGTTAGTTTTGCATAAAACAGCAACTTAGAGTAAATATGATAAATAGATTGAAAAGCAAATTTAACAACAGACACTAAGTAAATAAATCAAAGGAATTGAGTAGACCACAAGTGAACTAACCATTCACTTCCCATCTCAAACCAACCAAAATTTCATAAAGACTCTACCCCTCGTGTGAAATCACCGAGCATTGTCCATGACCGAGGACACGGCTATTCGAATAGTTTTACACTCTGCAGAGGTTGCACAACTGTACCCACACGATGTGATTAGCCTCGCGCTAAGGAAATCACAACAAGGCTTTTACAATGATCCATCTCCACCTGATCCCACTCGCTAAGGTTTCGCCGTCGAGTAGGGTAACCCCCTAGTCGATAATTGCCCCCTCTTGCGCCACACAACATCAGTAGTAAAACCAAAGTGGAGACTTCACAAATTATTATGCCAGGTCTATCCCATACTAGACATGTGGTTTGCACGATAAAGCTCAGATCAATGGCGCACAAAGTTAAGTCCTTAAGTATTACTCAGGCGAAGCATCCACATCCCAATGTGCAACCTGCACCCCCTTTACTGCACGATCATTCGCCCGAGTGAAAACCAAATTTGTATAACCAATACCAATGACACTACCCATGTCATGGCAACAAATTTTACAACTGTGGTTAACCACCACGTTCAAGTATATCATTAAGTCAAGATTAATTAACACATGTGATGATAGACCCATCGTTCTAAACATAAGCATGGCTAAGCAAACTAGTCGTATACCCCATGTGACAACTTGTATTGCATCACTAGATAATTACCCATCCTATGGTGACAATGGAATCATGGCAATCGAATTATCAAGGAGGGATTAATCAATTTGGACAATAACTACCAATACAAGGGTTTGATAATAAAATAGCGATGCATGCATGATAATTTAAAACAAAGTAATACATAATAGATTTGAAAACTGGGTTCAACATGATCAAAGGACACGACTTGCCTTGGCCTTGCTCAGATGAGGGCTCTTGGTCTTCAAATCCAACTTCCTCTCCCTCGAACACGCGATCTAACGAGAGAGAAAACGAGACGAAAAGAGAAAATAAATTCAAATAAAATTCAAATGAACTCCAAAAACTTTCAAACCTGAACCAAAAGGTAGAGCTAAATTTTAGATGAATTTAGAAAAAAGAACGGGGTCAATCGGAGCTAGGACGAGGGAGAACGGGCTCTTGGAAAAATTGGATTTTCTGAAAATCGGGAAAATTGGAAAAGTGCACTGTGCTGTGGACCGGGCGCACGGGAAGCTGGGTCTACGGTGGACTCGGCTCACGGAACAGTACGGCTGACTGGGCTGCTGGCGCAAGCGGCGGGTGCTGACGTGGCGCTGACGGGGCGGACACGCATGCCCTAGGGCTAACGTGGTTTGCTGACTGGGCGGCTGACTCGGCTTGGTCCACGGGGGTACGGCTGACAAGCGGGCCCCACCGGACAGAGACTCGGTGCACGGTGGACGGAGTCTACGGGAAGGCGAAAAGTCACGGGCGGCTGGCGTCAGCGCTGACGTGCGCGTGCACGGGGCGCGAGGCGGTGCGGCCGAGGCGGCGGGGTTGCGGGCGCGTCCGCTGGCGGCGCGGGCGGCGGGGTCTGCGGCGGCGGCTGGCCGGCGACGAGGTGACGGCGGCGACTGGCCGGCGGTGACCGAGGTGGCGAGGACGGAGGACGACGGCGGCGGGGCTCACCGGCGGTGGCGAATGACGGCGCACGACGGCGGCGACGGGCGACGACCACGGCGGCGGCGAACGACGGCGCACGGCCAACGCGGACGACGGCGGCGCTCAAGCGTCGGCGGACGGCGGCGGCTCGGGGCGGGGAAGACGAGGGGGCGCGGCGGCTTTTATACCCGGCCGTCGAGGTGTTTGACTCGGAGACGGCGAAGGAAAACGGAAAGCGGCGGCGGCGTCCCGATCGGAGACGGGGAAGAGAGTCCCGGTCGGGAACGGCGACCCTGACAGGTGGGTCCCACCTGTCAGCGGCGAGGACGGGCGAGCGGCGAGGATGGCGCACGGGCGCGAGCGCAGGTGGCCGAGATGGTGACACGTGTCGCCCATCGGCAGGGACAAGGCGGGCGCGGCCGCGGGATGGGCTGGGCCGGCTGGTGGGTTTCGGCCCACTGGCCGGTTGGGATTTTTGGAGATTTTTCTTTTTCAGAAATTCAAATAAATTAATTTGAGCTCTAGAAAATAGCAAATAAATCCAGAAAAATCCAGAAAAATACCAATAAATTCCTTGGGACACAAGGAACTCAAATAAAATAACTTTGGCAAATGTTCATGTTCAGATTAATCATATTAAATCCTTTTAACTCATAAAAATTCATTTAAGCTTTTAATTAATTCCAGAAAAATTCAAATGGTGAAATTTTATTTTAAAAGCTTCAAAAATACTCTGAAAATCAGGATGTTACAAACCTCCCCCCCTTAAACGGAATCTCGACCCCGAGATTCTGGCTCTCTAAAGAATAGGTTTGGAAACTCCGCTTTGAGATCCTCCTCGCTTTCCCAGGTTGCTTCCTCCTCTGAATGATTGCTACACTGAACTTTGCAAAAACGAACGACCCTTCTTCTGGTGACACGCTCTGACACTTCCAAGATCTTGATGGGATGCTCTTTATAGGACAGATCCTCCTGGAGATCCACAGCCTCAATTGGCACTGCCTCCTCTGGCACTCGCAAGCACTTCTTTAATTGAGACACATGAAACACATCATGTATCCCGCTCAAGTTCTCAGGTAGCTCTAGCTGATAGGCAACTTCTCCCTTGCGCTTCAAAATCTTGAATGGCCCCACATATCTTGGTGCTAACTTTCCCTTCATTTGAAAACGCTTAACTCCTTTGAAAGGTGTGATCCTGAGATACACATAATCATTGGGCTCAAAGCTTAAATCTCTTCGGCGAGTATCAGCATAACTCTTTTGCCTGGCTTGAGCTGCTTTCAGCCTTTCTTGAATCAAGCGCACTTTTTCTTCGGCTTCTTGCAAATACTCTGGCCCAAATATCTGCCTTTCTCCTGTCTCCTTCCAATTGAGTGGGGTCCTACACTTCCGACCATACAAAGCCTCAAATGGTGACATCTGCAAACTGGCTTGGTAACTGTTGTTATAGGAGAACTCTGCGAAAGGTAGGCAATTGTCCCACTTGGCTCCGTGATCCAAAACACATGCTCTCAGCATATCCTCTAGGATCTGATTTACACGCTCTGTCTGACCATCAGTCTGTGGGTGATAGGCTGTGCTAAAATTCAGATGAGTACCCATCGCTTCGTGGAAACTACCCCAAAATCGTGAAGTGAACTGCGATCCACGATCCGACACGATCCTCTTAGGAACTCCATGGAGACTCACAATTCTGGACATATACAATTCTGCCAACTTATCTCCAGAGTATGTGGTTTTGACTGGAAGGAAATGGGCTACCTTTGTCAGTCGATCCACAATTACCCATATCGAGTCATATCCTTCCTTGGTCCTAGGTAACCCGGTGATGAAGTCCATGCCCACATCTTCCCACTTCCACTCGGGAATTTTCAACGGTTGCAACAATCCTGCGGGTCTTTGATGCTCTGCTTTCACTCGCTGGCAAACATCACATAGCGCTACATACTCCGCTATTTCTCTCTTCATACCTGGCCACCAATACTTATCCTTGATATCTTGATACATCTTGGTACTGCCTGGATGAATTGAATATAATGACTCGTGTGCCTCCTTAAGCAACAATTGCTTCAACTCTTCCTTATTGGGTACGCACAATCGCTTCTTGTACCATATGATACCCTGATCATCCTCCACAAAACCTGTCGCTTTTCCTTCTTTCAATCCAACCTTGATCCGCTGGATATTTTCATCCTCTGGTTGCGCTTGACAAATCTGACTATCCAAAGTCGGCTGCAAGTCCAAGGTGGCTAACATCCCTTCTTCAACCAACTCCAAGCTGAGCTTTTGAAATTCCTCGTGCAATGCTGGTTGACTCTCCTTGACCATAACCGTGTTGCAATACACCTTCCTGCTCAACGCATCTGCCACTACGTTGGCTTTTCCTGGGTGATAGTGGATTCCAATGTCATAGTCCTTTATCAACTCCAACCATCTTCTTTGTCTTAGGTTAAGGTCCGATTGGGTGAAGATGTACTTCAAGCTCTTATGATCCGTGTAGATCTCACATCGGTTACCCATCAGGTAATGACGCCATATTTTCAAGGCATGCACAACTGCTGCTAACTCCAAATCGTGCGTAGGGTAATTCTCCTCATGTGGCCTTAACTGGCGCGATGCGTAGGCTACCACTCTTTTGTCTTGCATCAATACGCATCCTAAACCCTTGCGAGATGCGTCACAATAAATCTCAAAGTCTTTCTTG
Source organism: Dendrocalamus latiflorus (assembly GCA_017311315.1). Lineage (NCBI taxonomy): Eukaryota > Viridiplantae > Streptophyta > Magnoliopsida > Poales > Poaceae > Dendrocalamus > Dendrocalamus latiflorus. Next base: position 458,123 of record CM029658.1, read on the forward strand.
ATATCTGGCAAAATTAGGACTGGCGCTGTTGTCAGACTTTCCTTTAGCTTCCGAAAGCTCTTCTCGCACTCTGGCGTCCATTCAAACTTCTTTTCCTTTTTTAATAGCTGGGTAAGAGGTCGGGCTACACTGGAGAACCCTTCTATGAATCTTCGATAGTAACCCGCCATTCCTAGGAAGCTTCTGACCTGGGTCACTGACGTGGGTGCCTTCCAGGTGAGCACATCTTGTACTTTCCCTGAGTCAACGGACACTCCCTCTGCTGTCAACACATGACCCAAAAAGGCAACTTCCTTCATCCAAAATTCACACTTGCTGAACTTAGCATACAACTTGTGCTCCCGCAATCTTTGCAATACCAATCTCAAATGCTCCTCATGCTCCTCCTCATTCTTGGAGTAGATCAGAATGTCATCAATGAACACAACGACAAACTTGTCCAAGTAATCCATGAACACCTTGTTCATCAGGTACATAAAGTAGGTTGGGGCATTGGTTAAGCCAAAGGACATCATGGTGAACTCGTATAATCCATAACGAGTTGAGAAGGCTGTCTTGGGTATGTCCTCCGGTCGAATCCTCATTTGGTGATACCCCGATCTCAAATCAATCTTGGAAAACACTCCAGCTCCTTTTAATTGATCGAACAGATCATCAATTCTGGGCAACGGGTACCTATTCTTGATAGTAACTTCATTGAGAGCTCGGTAATCCACGCACATACGCTGGCTACCATCCTTCTTCTTGACGAACAATACTGGTGCTCCCCATGGAGAGGTGCTGGGTCTAACATATCCTTTATCCAGTAACTCTTGTATCTGCTTCTTCAATTCTGCTAACTCATTGGCGGGCATTCGGTAAGGTCTCTTGGAAATTGGCGAGGTGCCTGGTGCTAACTCAATTGCAAACTCCACTTCTCTTTTTGGTGGCATCCCGGGGAGATCATCGGGAAAAACATCGGGATATTCTCTGGCAACTGGTACTTCATTTAGGGCAATCCCTTTACTTTGGCACACCATCACTTTTTCTGGTTGCTTCATGTCGGCTTCAAATCTTACTTTGCTTCCATCGGGACCGTCCAAGGTGACTGCTCGGCTTCCACATTCCAACACTGCTTGATGCTTCTTGAGCCAATCCATACCCAAAATTACGTCTAACGACTGGATATTCAGCACAACCAAATCTGCGGAGAACTCTACTCCTTGGATGGCTATCCTAACTTTGGGGCATCCTAGGTTTGTACTCATCTCAGAGCCTGGGGATTGAACCAATAAAATGGAACCAAGTGCAACGACTTCCAACTTATGCTTTAGAGCAAAACTCCGAGAAACAAACGAATGTGAAGCTCCAGAATCAAACAAAACTGTGGCAGGTACTGAATTTACTGGGAACTTACCGATCACCACATCTGGCGCTGCTTGAGCCTCCTCCATGGTGACGTGGTTCACCTGGCCACGCATCACGGTCTGCGATCCTTTGTTGGGTTGATTTGATCCTTGAGGTGCTCCGCGTCCTGACCCTGCTGCAGGGGTACGGTCTGGTGTGGCTCCCAAGTTGAAGCGAACTGGTGTCAATGAAGTATTCTGCGGGCATTTGTTGGCATAATGTCCCGTCTCATTGCATTTGAAACAAGTGACTGCTGACATGGGCTTGGTAATCCTCTGCTGTTGGCTTCCCACTGGATTTGGTTTTGGCGCTAAAGAAAACTGACGGGGAGCTGGTGCAGGAGTTTTGAATCCCGACTGCTGAGGAACTCGAGCTGGCTAAAAATTGCTGAAGCGGGCTCTCTGAGCTTGGTGCATCTGAGATCCTTGCTGCATCATTCTTCTCTTGCGAGATTCTTCCAACTCGCGACGACTTTCCTCAATGAGCATTGCTTTGTCCACCATGTTTTGGAAACTGGCATAATCATGTCCCACTACCTGAACTTTCAATCCTGGGTTCAATCCTTTCTTGAACCTCTTCTGGCGAGCATCATCTGTGGCAACATCTTCTGGAGCATAACGGGCCAATTGAGTGAACTTGTTGAGATATTCACTCACGGACATGTTCTTCTGCTGCAACTCCCGAAATTCTTCCTTCTTCATTTCGATCACCCCATCCAGGATATGGGCATGACGAAAAGCTTCTGCGAACTCAACCCAAGTGATACTCTCTGGATCCTCATGAGCGGCACAATAATTTTCCCACCACTCGGCTGCAGCACCCTCAAGCTGATGGGCTGCATACAACACCTTCTCGCGATCTGTACACTGGGCAAGGTTAAGCTTCTTTTCTACTGAGCGCAGCCAGTCATCGGCTTCTAATGGCTCAGAAGACCGTGAATAGGTAGGAGGCCTTGTTCTCATAAATTCTGCAAACTTGGACTGCTGGCGGACTGGGGGAGGCATGGCCATGTCTTGATTCTGTCGATTCATCATGGCGTTCATGTTCTGCATCATGGTGTTCATCAACTGGGTCTGGGTTGCCATGAACTGACTCAAGGTTGGATCCAGTCCAGCTGGGTTTGCATGCTGCTCCGGAGTTGCCTGACTGCCCTCAGGGTCCTGACTCATCTGACCACGTCCTGCGGAGCTCCGGGTATCAACCATCTGAAAAGAAAGATCACTTGCTTGAGGACTGGCTTCACGGGGCTTACCAGGTAAGAGGGAAAAGCAAAGATAAGTGGTAAGTTCGTCTAAGGGGGATATTCTAATGGTAAATCCTAAACTAAACAATCACTTAGCCGAAAAGCTAACAAAAGAACAAATAAATCACTTCAATAAAAGATTTGATATGACTGCAACATATTGCTTTTGAGGGCAAAACTGCAGCTCACATCACACTCAATGCAAACAAAAACCACTTCCTAACCGATGCTATCCTATGCTACGGCCTACTCTTCCGGCTCCCACTCAGGTCCGGCGAGGTACGACGTGCGTTCTTCTTCTTCTTCTGCATCACTGTAGAACGTCCATCGGTTGCGGAACTGCATTGTAGGCGCTGTTGCTGGAATGGCAAGTCGTAGGTACTCTCGGCGATCATCTGCCATGCGTTGCCTTTCCTCCGGGCTGGGCGGCGTAGGCGAGGGCGGGGGTGTTGGCGTCCGCGGAGTGTACTCCTCAGGTTCATACTTCCTCTTGTACTCCTGGATGAGCTTGGTCATACTGATCTTGTACCGTCGACAGAGTTGAGTAACGGCCTTGCGTGCAGCTGCTTGTGCATTTGAACTTTTAAAGCTGTGGTGTACGACGTGTCCTCCAAGCTTGGTAGTGAAGTACAACCGTGTGAAATGGTATCCTCTTACTTCATCATCCATGGAACTGTAGATTGGTGTTCTTTCGAAACCAAGACTTCTTAGCAGCACTCGAAGAACTCTCCTCCATCCTCCTGACCTGCTATAGTTGCTTTGCGACATCTACAGCACGGCACAAGACAAGAGTCAGTTTAAAAACTTTCATTTTGCAGACCTTCAAGGTGAGAGGCAAGAATCCCTAAGAATAAGGTAAGAGAGTAAAGAATTTGCTAAATATCAGGTTTGGTTGTTTTGTCTTTAGAAAATAGGTTTTTGAATTCTTGAGACCACGACTATCTGACTAGGGTTTCGTCCTACAGTCGATATGGCTCTGATACCATCTCTGTCGAGACCCGAATATACAAATCCGGACTCTACTGTGTGTTCTGCACTAGTCCAGGATCACGCTAGTGCACACAGCGTAAACAAAGACAAATATCATCCACATCACGATACTCTAAAGGAAATCCAAATTATATTAATAACCATCAGAGTACGACCTTATGGCCAAGCTTACAATTATGAGCCTGAAGGGCTTTTAAAGAAACTAGCAGCGGAAATCCTCGTCGAACGGAATCCCTGTAATGAATTAGCAACATGAACAGTTGCTCCTGAGTCAATCCACCAAGTGGATTTCGAATATTTCACATACAGGCATTCATTAATAAAGGTAATAATGTTCTCACCTTTCTTTGCCATTATCATCTTTAAATAATCAGGACAGTTCTTCTTGTAGTGTCCTGTCTTCTTGCAGTGAAGACACTAGTCTTTGTCTACAGCAAATTTATTCTGTTGAGGCTGATGTACAGAGGCTTTGCCCTTGTTCTTTGTGAAGGGGTTACTGTTGTAATTCTTTTTCTTGTTATCCTTCACATAGTTGATAGAACCACCATGTGAGGATTTGATTCTTTCCTCCTCTTGCACGCACATGGCTATGCACTTTTCCATGTCCCATTTCTCGGGCTGCATATTATAGTTGACAACAAAAGTGTCAAACTCTTTTGGCAAAGAAGCAAAAACCAAATGAATAAGGAACTCATCCTTGAGAGCCAAATCCATCGGTTTAAGTTTAGATGTCAAGTTGCTCATTCTAAGAATGTGCTCTCTTATGCCATTGCCACTGCCAGAATACCTTTCTGTTACCAGCTGCTTAATCAGCTGTGTAGCATAAGTCTTTGAAGAGCCAGTGAACTGACTCTTTATTTTATCAAGGTATTCAGTGACAGTGTCACACTCTGCAATTGAGCCCAGAATCGCAGGCTCAATTGTGTTCTTTATCACAGCCATACATTTCTTGTTGGCTGTGGTCCATTTCTTATGATCAAGGTCATAAGACATCTGTAAGGGAGCATGATCCCTCTGTCTTTTCTGCCATGCAGTGTCATCCTCATTCTGTTCCCTCACTGGCGCCAAAGGCTCAGTGGGACGTGCTGTAGTGAGGACCCAGTCCACCTCAGCCAAGATAAACGCTAAGTCTATCTTTTTCTTCCACTCTCCATAATTATCACCTTTGAGAGTGGGGATTTCTCTAATACAACTCATCAAGTTGTATCCTCCTGAAAAAATATTTCAAATACAGTGAGAACGTAACATCAAAATTATATGCCTTATTTCCAACGTTGGTCAAAATACGACATACAATTTAAAAATAATTCTATCATACATTAAATCTACATCACCGTTGGGCAGAAATAGAAATAATGCATAAAATCATCATTAAAAAAATTTATAATACTGTTATTAACAACGTTGGTCAGAAAATAACAATATCATAAATCTCTGGAAATTTTATCTATTTTTTTCAAAATTAAATTCTCCCGTTGGTTCGAATTTAATAATGAAAATCATTCAATCTTAACTTTTGCAGCGGAAACTGTAATTATTCTAAAATAATTCATATTTCAGAAGCATTATTCTGTACACTTTTAATGTCTGAAAAAATATACACGTTGGTGCAAAAATTTACAGAGATTTGGATCAAATTTCAATCAAATTCACTCAAAAAAGCTTCTGAAAAACAATAAAATCAATTTTCTTGATTTACTGTGCAAATCGGCCATTTGGCTCGGCCTGCGCACCCGCGGCCCACGGCGCACGGCGGCCTGCCCGCGCGGCCTCCCTCGCTCACGAGCGGCCCACTCGGCCGCGCCACACGCGCGCTCGCCCGCGGCCTCACGCGCGGCCCGCTCGGCCGGCCTCTCTCGCGCGCTTCACGCGCCCACGCGCGCGAACGTCGCGCCGCCCCCGCGCCCGGCCACAACCTGGGCCTGGGCCGGGAATTCCTCTGCCCGCCTGGGCCAAAAGAGGCCCGCGCGGCTCGGCGCGATCTCAGCCGTCCGGCGCCATCCGACGGCTGAGCGTCGTTTTCGCCCGATCAAAACCCGCGCGGCGGACGCCCCCGGAATCCCTAACCATTCTCTTCTCTCCCTCTCCTCTCGCGCCCGAGCGAACTCAACGGCGGCGGCGGCGGCTACGTCCACGCCGCCGGAGAAGAAGAAGATGGCGCCACCGCGGGCCCTCTCGCCGGCGTGCGCGCTCCCCTGAGAGGGAGCGTGCCGCCGTCGAGCGGCTCCGTGTTGGCGCCCTGTCCCGCGCGTCAACGGTGGCCGCACGTGGAGCGCCGGCGAGCCCACGGCTCGGCCGATCTCCCGCACGCCAGCGACGACGACGGCCCGGCGACGACGGCCAGGTGAGTCCCGGTCTTTTCTTTTCTAGGGTTAGGGTTCGGGTTAGGGTTCTTCCTTCCCCTCTTTTCTTTCTTTTCTTTTCCCCATCTCAAATCTACGCCTAGGCGCTCTGATACCATTGTTAGGTTTAGGTCTTTAGGATCTCTAGGGTAGATCTAGCGGGGTGCTTCTTTTCTCTAGGGTTCTTGATGTTCTACCGAGAGGGAGAGAGGGGTACCGACCTTCGGATGTAGAGAAAGCAGAAGCGGCCATCACGGGTTCGCTCGGTGACGTCTGCGCACGGGCAGCGACGGTCGGGGAAGAGGTGCGGGGCTCCTCGGCGGCGTGTTCCGGGCGGCGGCGAACGGCGGTGGAGCTTCCCGTCGCTACAGCGCCCCCTCTTAGATCGGTCTTAGGGTTTGTCGGTGGGGTGGCGGCGGCACGGTCAACCTTGGGATGCGTGCCGCCCGGCCCCCACCTCTGTTTTTATAGCGCTGGCGACAGGGGCCCACCAGCCATTATGGGCTGGGCGCCCCCGATCAGGGCGTGAGCAAGGGGGGGGATTTGGCCGTTGGGCCAAATCCCCTGAGATCATTCTAACAGATATATAATGGATGAGAGTAACTACACTCAAGAGTTGATTGCCCCGTGTGTTGCTATAGCTTAAAAACTACTACTCCCTCCGTCTAAGTTTATAGGGTGTATTTTTTTTGAATAGTTTTGTCTATAAATATAAGTTGTATTTCATGTTCCAATGAAAAATTAGTAAATATTTTCTTTGTACCCCTAATAAATATATAGCTTTATTTGCTATTCTCTACATGCATGCATTGAATATAGTGCTTAAATATAATAATTAAAGGTAAAGTAGCTATTTTTATTATTTTTTTAATCTATATGCCAAAAAGAAATACGTCATATGAAGTTGACCGGGTGAAGTATATACTACCCATAAATGTTGAGCCACCTATGTGCGCCCTCAGCTTTGCCACGGTATCCAGCCGATATCCGTTGCGGCACTTTGCGTAGCTAGCTAATTAAGGGCATGTTCTTTTCCTCCGAAGCTGACGGCTTTTAGTTTTTACTATAGTATCTAACTTTCAAACGGAGTATTTTCTCAAGACGGGGTTTACAAGTTAAACGATATACATGTTAAAAGCCCAACATCTATACCAGCCAAAATCGCAAGTGAGTACCTCTTTCTCCGTAATATGTACCGTAAACAGCCAAAATTCAAAAATTTCAGCCAAAAATCATAAACCGTAGCCGCAGCCAAACATGCACTAAGCAGAATCAATGAAACTGCTAGCTAATTAACTGTAGATTAAGAGTTGATGGGTTGTGAAAGGAAAGAGACGGGTGAAACGCATGTAGTACCATACGAGGGAAAAATGATGAAAGAAGAGCCCCGGTAGAAAGGGACGCGCGGGATATGAATATGAATATGATGTGCTGGTCTGGTCATCTTTATTTCTTAATTTATTTCATTGCATCGGGCAGCATGGATGAATTCTATGGGCTGGGACACACGCGCGCGCGCGTACATGACAGGAGAAAGAAAGTAGACACCTGGAGCCCGCCCGGCCGGATGGATGCTGCAGGCAGGCGCACCGCAAGCGAGGTCTAGCGCGGTGGCGGCGTCAACGCAAGCTAAGCCTCGACTCCACTCGAATGTGGAGGACGCCGCCGGCCGCCTTGCACGATGATGCGCGCGCGCGAATCCTGTGCGAAAGGTGGCGTTGACCGCGTCGTCTCTCAACCTGGCCTGGCGCCATCTAGTATCAAAATTCAATTCAACAGACAGGTGGTTCCACCACCACCACACCAGTTTTTGCTACGGTTTATAGATTTTTTTTACTGAAAATAAATAATAGTGATTGAAAGAAGTGGCTTCTAGAAGGATGAGCGAGCGGTGAAAAAAGTGAGGAAGAAATACACGCGTGTGATGGGAGCGAGATGAGTAGCGTGCGTGATGCACCTATGACCTTTGTCTTATTCTCGAAGCGAGACGATAATAAGAGGAGTAGAAAAACCGTTTTAAGAAATCAGATATTTATACTAGTTTTTAATTTTTGTTTAAAAAATCAAAAACAGAAATCAATAAGAGCTGAGCCTATGCATTGTTGGCTGGCATCCTATCTGCAGTGCTGCACAAAGGCGTATCCGTGGACAAATACACAGACAGACCCGCTCCGTGCTGCATAATCCAGTGGCAAACTAAAGTTAATACTAATTACTAGTGGCAAACTATTATATATTACAAAGCTAAGGGTGTAATTAATTTTCTTCCTTGCTTATTTTTCATTCGTGTGTGTGTGTATATATATATATATAGGAAAATTACATAAGGCACCATCGTCCTATATATATATATATATATATATATATATATATATATATATATATATATATATATATATAACATCTCTAGCATTTACACCGGATGCATGGAGTACAATTAATGGACAAAGATTAAATATGGAAGAACTCAGTCTTACTCCAAACGACTTCTGCTTTTAATTTCTAGAACACGTCGGTTTCTTGATTTTATCCTTTTTCAACTCTTTTTTCTTTATTTCTCTGCATTATCTACAATGATATAATGTTTTTTACTTAATTACTTAAAAAATTAACTGACTCTACTGTACATTTTCGATTGTTACAATACTTTTTTAGTCAGAGGCCATAAGTTACTTTGATCACTGTCGATCTCAGTGACCTTCAATTAAAGGGGAAATTAAAGAGAGGTAGGAAGAGATCCATGCCGGCATATATAGAACTGGATTCATTGCACCGTATATGCACCCAATGGCCAATCAGCCAATGCAAATCCCCATCATATGCACACGCGACGATCCATGTCGCTCACCAGCTAGCCGGCCGCAGGTTGATGCTCGCTGCATCTAGGAAAAAGTCTACTGTATCATAGAGACATCAATGAATATATATAACAAGCGAATAAGGTACCGACACGTGGCATAGAATAGTATAGCAAGTACCGTTTGACACCGCAAGAAATATTGTAGCACAGAGAAATACAACAGAAGCCATCGAAAAATGTCTTTTTTCTACCGTGCTTTCTGTGCTACAGTATTTTTTTTGACACGTATAATATCTCGTTATCTCGTAAGACAGGTAGATTTATGACGCCGTTACACAGTAGACGCAAGCCAACCTCGCTCGCGAAAGGGGGAAGTTTGACACCACCAGCACCAGCCTCGCTTCCTAGCTGCCTCTGCTCCGCACCGAGTGATCGCTCGATCGATCCGATTCACTTGATCAAATGAAATACTTGGTTTTTTTTGGATTTCATGTTTATGGTTTTTAGTTTTTATTATAGTAAATAACTTTTAAATGGTGCGTTTTAAGACGGATCTACAAATTTGATTGTAGTGTACACTGTATCGACTTCAGCTACATTGACCAAAATCATATATGACTGTCTCTCTCTTCGTATTCTCTCTCGAACAATCAGAATTCTAAAATCATAAGTCATAAGCCACAGTAAAAAAATCACAAAAGATCGGTCCAAGTCCAGTGTACTTGCATCGTAGTCACATGTCTATTTAAGTGAGGAGAAAAAGTATGTAACACGTCCCTCGACTCTTTGAGTCATCTAATTTCAATATCAAACTATGAAACTGTTTGATTCACATCCCTTAGCTGTTAAAATCAGAGTAAAGTCAACCTTGATGATGATGTTCATGGTGGTGTTTAACACATAAGTTGGTTTTTCTGATGTGACGTCATAGTCAGCATCACATGCATATGCTGAGTAAGCAAATAAAATTTACTTTTCCTGACGGTTGGTGCAATAGGTCGACGATGTTAGAAATAAGAGATAGTACAGTGTCCACACAGATATATAGAGAGATAATTGGCCGCCATGTTAGCATTCATATATATGCTCTAACTGGGATACCATATCATCCCAAACTGAGCCTGATTGTTTCGGGTTAACTAATTTTGAGAGTTGAAGGGTGTGGTTCAGAAGTTGAGGTTGAGATTAGAGGACGTAAGAGTGGAAAGGACAAAGTGAGAGATGGACCACTGGTGGTTTTTGTGAGGAGAGATGAACCGGTGGTTAGCCAGCGGCAGTGGTTGGTCGGTGTCGGGACTTGAACATGGGGATCCGATCGATGGGTGGTTATTAATCGGGAGGAGGAAGATCGAGATTGCAACCGGAGAGAGAGAGAGAGAGAGTTACGACGGATGCCTGCGGCGGCGATCAAACGTCCGCGAGCGCAGGCTTTAGGCATGCGATTGGATTCCACACGTGCGGCCTCCCCGTAGAATAGTCTCTGCCTTGTCAATAGCGAGTGACTTATTAGCAGTACGAAAAAGAGGAGGATGGATTGGATTCCGCACGTGCCGGGCCCACCCCACATCCCCCTTCCCTCTTGATTATATATATATATATATAATAGATTCCCAGCCTTTTCCTTACCTTGCAGAAGCCAAACGAAAAACGAAGAAGAAGAAGAAGAAGGGGTGGAAAAGCTTCCTCCTTGCTTTCCCTCCCTTTTTAAACCCCTCCGCGCCTCCCTTCATTCTCCATCCTCCCCGCAGCTGCCTGCTCCCTCATCGATCTCTAGCCCTCCCATTGAACAATTTATCCCTTGGATCATTTGCTTCAGTTGCATGCATGCTAGCTCATCAATTCGCTTCTAAGTACTCCACCGACTGATCCATTCCTCCATCTGCATCCTGCAGCCATATATAGATATATCCATCCGTCATCAGCTACCTGCCTAGCTTGCTTAGTTACGTTACTCAGTTACTCCGATCCATACATACATATGGAGCCGTCGGGAGAAGGAGGATCCGGAGGTGACCAGACCAAGTACCGTGGCGTGCGCCGCCGCCCGTGGGGCAAGTTCGCCGCCGAGATCCGCGACTCCAACCGCCACGGCGTCCGAGTCTGGCTCGGCACCTTCGACACCGCCGAGGAGGCCGCGAGGGCCTACGACCGCGCAGCATACTCCATGCGCGGCACCAACGCCGTCCTCAACTTCCCCGACGAAGCACACATCTACCAGCAACAGCAAGCCTCTGGCTCCTCCTCCACGCAGCCGCCGCCTCAGGGCAGGCAGGTTTTCGAGTTCGAGTACCTCGACGACGAGGTGCTGCAGGAGATGCTCAGGACCCAAGACGACGACGACAACAACAGCAAATCCCGCAAGAACAAGTAGCTGCCTGCCCGCCTAACCTAGCTACCAGCTGGAGTATGTCATCGTCGATCGATGCACCCAGTTGAAGCAAATGCGTCGATCCATATATGTGCATGCAGATATACACGCATGTCCGGAATGCAGACATGCATGCACGGTGTATGCATTGCAATTGCACACCGACGCATGTATACTAGCTACCAGGTACGTACGTATACGTACGTATATACCTGCTCTGAGGAGGATACTTACTTTGTTAATTTGAGGATTCCATCGACTAGTACATATATATGATTTGCTGATAATAATCAAACTGCTTAATTGTCCAATCGCTATGTGCATAAGTTAATTTGATCCACTTAACTATTAGCGCGAATGCATGGCACACGATGCTTAATTAGGCCATCTTCTTTAGGTTACGGATCAACTATATATGCAGACCGATGCTGCATAATTAATCCCAAGGAATCGATCTGTCGTATGAGCCTTTGAATCCAAGTATAATTGGGAATTGAGATACAATTAATAAAAGTCGAAATGCATGATTCAATTACGTGCCTACGCTAGCTAGCTAGCTCGATAGATCCGATCCTGGAAGTTGCATGGTAGCATGAATTCGCCGGCGGCCGGCCGATCGAATACAATGGGTGGTGGTACAAGCTAAGTAGAAGAATCCAGGATTAATTTCAGGCTGCAGGTGCGATCGATCGATGAAGCAAGCTAGAAACTTCGACGAATTTGCTGCGCGCGTACGTGCATGCATGTTGCCCCGCCCGCGCGCGCATTCCATCGGCATCGGAGAAACAGTTAGTTGTTTCTGACGCAAGCAAATACGTACTAGCCACATAAAACACTTTGAATAATTATATATTAATTGTTCCCGAACGATCCTCAGCGCTTAACGAAGTAAATCGTACGTCGTACCATATATTTATTAACCCACGTACAGAATGGCGTGGCAGAGTACGTAAAGTGAGCATGGCTTCAGTAAATCTCCTGTCGTGATGCAGTAAAAATGAAACACCGACTTCAGTTAGTTTTAAACTAATTGTACACATGTCATCTATCTGCTCTCAGAGAAATACAGTATATCTCCTGTAGTGGTGTAATAAAACAGCGTATTTCATGCAATAATCGACTTTTGCAGCATCAAAATATATTTAACAAGGATCTTGCTTTGTTCACCCAAACCCTCTAGCTTAGAGGGAGATCGGGGTGACGGTAGGAGGCGGAGGTGGCGGGGCGGTGAGGCTGCGGTGGTGATGCCTCAACCACGGGTGGGGTAGGCGGCAGGGGCGACACATGTGGAGTCATAGGTGGTGGAAGACGGTGCTGGCGGATCCAGCGGTGTTAGTCACTAGAGACGAGAAAGAAGGGCGGGGCAAGGGTTTCAACGTTGGATCTGGCTGGAGATGGAGAAGGCAGCTGTGAGGAAGGAGGAGGAAGCGGGGGAGTTGGAGGAGGAGGGAGTGGGGAGTTGGTGGCGCGGCGGCCTCACCGGCGCCAGGGGTAGTGCCGACGAGAAGGCAGGGTGGCATGGGGAAGGGGGCCGCAGGATCGTGCTGCGACAGAGGCTGGCAGCAGGGATGTGAGTTAGGGTTAAGAGGGAAAGAATATAAAGAAACCGAGGATAGGTCTGGTCCTTCGATTCTTAATCCAATGGTTCAAAATATTTAACTGATTTTAACTAAAAACAGTAAAATACATTATAGATAGACCCTTAATTAATTAGTTAAGCACACGCGTGACGTGTTGATCCTTTCTTTGGTATACTTGAGTAGTACGTACGTGTGATCTCACGTATGTTCATTTGTGTCCGTCAGTGGCGGACCCAGAGAATTTAACGAGCCTGGGCGACAGCAGCGGCGCGGAGCTACGGCAGCCGGTGGCCGGTGCAGGCGGTGCTCCGGCACAGCTTGCGGATATGTAGTGGATGTTAGCCGAAAGTCCACACTGATGCACACAGGAAACAAAACTCGCACTGCACTCTGCACTTTGTGTTTTCGGGAGATAAACAGTAACTGAAGAATGCAGGATACTTCAGAGAAGCAAGGAAATGTATTGAACTGTTAAAAGCAATGTGTTACAGAGTATGAGCGAATTGAGCACAGTTATTCTGGGTTATCTTCCCATATAAAGTGCAGAAAGAAAACTGAATACATGCATTGAACTATTCTAATGCTTATGATCCAAAAAAAACTCGGTCTGCTATGCTGAACTAAAAACGCTCAGCTGAACTGAAACTACTCAGTCTACATGCTCCTAATCTCGCGCATATAGCCCTGAAAAACATGTCTTCCCAGACTTAGCAAACAAGCATATGAATTAGTCAACAGTGGAGCCCGGGCAGGGGCCCAGGTCGCCGAGCCCTGGATCCGCCCCTGGTGTCAGTGGCCGAAGAACGATAAAAGGAAAGAAGTAATTAATTATAATGTTAGAAAAGCGCTAGCTAGGTCGATGGCCGGGTCGTTCTTTTGGCTGACTTGCAAAATATTACATTTGTTGGTCGTTTCGTCGTTCTTTTGTTGGACTTTGGTTGGTAATGTCGTAGGCGTCGCAGCAAGCCAGAGAGAGATTGATTGATTGATTAATTGATGCATCACTCATGAGGTCATGATCCGAAAGCTAGCATGCATGCCTTTTGCGAGGGCACTGCAAACGTCAAGGAAAATGGGATTAACAAGAAACCTGGGCAGAAAGAAAGGCCAGTACGTCGGCAGCTCGCTGCACACTACTTACGTACGGTCCAGCATCATCTCCGACGACAATCAAGTGTCAGTAATCAGCTCTGCCGTATGACCGATCGACTAGGCCAAGCCCAAGTGTCAGGGGAAGGAAGGAAGACCATGGCAGGCACTGGCACTTGGTAGGTACAGCGACGCCGTATAGTATTCACCTGTCACTGACAGGTGGGCCGGGTACTGGACTACTGGCCCAGCCACCCCCTAATCAGTGGAGAATGACACCAACTAAACTAAACCGATGAATTTACCTTGACTAGTATAGTGTCCGTGCTAATGTCACGGTGGTATTTTAGGGATACACACGAAATCAACCAAACGAATTTTTGAATGGCCATACATGTTTTGTTCCCTGCTTTCAAAGCCAATTTTTGAATGGCCATATATGTTTTGTTTGGATAATTGGGTTCCACCCCGCCGCACCGCGCCGCCGCGCCCACTGCGTGCGCGCCCCGCACCATGTGGACGCGGGTCCGCCGCGTCTCGTCCGCCCCGCCGCGTCCTCCCCGCCGCACCGCGTCCACATGGTAAAATTTGTAAAAAATAAAACGAACAACAGATTCATTAAGATTCACGTCTCATATATTGTATATAATCAAATATTTTTGTCACATAATGAATGTCACATAACGACTGATCCTTTGAGGAGGCGACAACATCATCAGAGGCAGATTGATCATCCTTGGACTTGAGCTGCGGCTGCAGCTGCTTCTTTGGCTTTTTTAGAAGAACCACCTTTCACGATAAGTGGCATCCTTGGAGGCAATGCACTCTCTACCAAAGCATATCTGTCACGACAGGTGTCCCAAGCAAACAGCTTCCCCGTACCTGAATCGACAACTGACCAATCACTTGCTTTGTACACTGCAAAAGAAGGAATGTCTGGCCATACAGCTGCAACATACCTGCAAAGAAATCAAAACTTTGTTTTCAGAAAATTCATTTGAAAGCATCACACGCATGCACGCACACATGCACGCACGCGCACACACACACACACATAAGAAGCACTACAGTGGTAAGTGCAAATTAGATTTAGACATCCAAAAAACAGACTTGCAACTGATAGATTGCAAAGAAATAACTAACAGTGCATAGCAGCAAAACAACTACCATGTAATGCTAAACAACACACACACAATGTATAATGCAACAATATCCAGAATGAAGATTAGTACCACTTCAGCTAGGGCCAATGTATAGTGCAGCCATCATGAGATTCTTGAAATAAAACAAACCAAGTACATGATTGTTTGTATCTTTGCAACGGTAGTCAAATGCCTGATAATAAATGGCAATATGGCATAAACAATCACTTACTTTCCAGAGCTGCTAACTGAAAAGATTGAATAGGAATCGTGGGGAGCAGGCGTGCTGTATGCTTCTTGCTTTGCTTTATTATCAGTTGTTCTATAGATTCATTCCTTGATCTTCCTGTTTCAGATGCGACACCAGAATTTCCAAGGGATGGATTTGCTGTGTTTGACAATTGGAAATTCAGCAACTTCAGTTCTCTTTCAACAATGTAAACAGCAGAATGTTCCTTGCTTTCTGTTGGTGTTGGTAGAGGAGCAACAGCTGGAAGTGCTCTTGGATCAAACTCGCTTAAAATAACACCAATGTTAGTTCCAGCAGCAACAAGATGTGGTTGCAAGGGGTGTGCCACCATGCAATAAACCTAGAATAGTCACAAAATTCGGTCTATGGTTAGCATACTTGAGGTCTTGAGGAAATGCATTACAGTGGCTTTATCTTTATATGAAAACCAGCATTTTCTCAGCAAGAGGGGGTATTGGGAACTGAAAGGAGAAAAAGACATTAAAAACATTTGAGGATAAAGTTATCTTTCACAGATATGTGATAATTCTCTTTCAATTTT
Source organism: Dendrocalamus latiflorus (assembly GCA_017311315.1). Taxonomy (NCBI): domain Eukaryota; kingdom Viridiplantae; phylum Streptophyta; class Magnoliopsida; order Poales; family Poaceae; genus Dendrocalamus; species Dendrocalamus latiflorus. The sequence continues at coordinate 473,854 of CM029658.1, forward strand.
CAAGCGCAGAACGATGTGGTATATGTCTTTATAAACTGCATCATGCAGCAAGCAACTCCATAGATACATTTAAGTTTTTCAGTTACTAAGATCTTCTGCTCTTGCAATTGCTGGGATGAGTCAGATGGGAAAACGAATGGACTTAACACTTAAATATTAATAGATAAACAATGTTACCAATTTGACCAGTGCTTGCTGAGTGATCATACTGTGGCTGTGTCTAAGCAATGGCAATGCTGCAAATGTACATCCAATAATCAACAGTCTATATGAAAGGTACTGGCCTACAGGGTACAGTTTACAGAAGCAGTCCAGTGATGAACTTCCAGCTTTATGTTAGGCACCAACTTTTGTGTTTTCCAAGTGGACAGTTCTTCTATGCAGTAAACAAACTTCAATTTGCAGAATGTAGATCAAACTGAGATGTTAACTTGTATAGTAAGTAACATGCCGGTTACGTCCAGCTCATACCAACATGTATGCTTTCATCCACACTTTGCATAAGAGGGTTAACCTGGTTGGTATGGCTCATACCAACTTCAATTTGGTTCCCTTTCATCATCACGCCAACAGTCACGACGTCCAGTTTCACTATCAAGTACAGAAGCCCTGAAAACATCCCTTTTCTTCGCACTGTAGCTCATGTCTTCACCATTCCCTGGTGTCTTTGTAGCATTTGAGCGGATACCCTGTGAGCTGGGCTCCTGCAACAAACAGTCAATTATATAAATCACCATCTTCAGCACAAACAAGCAGACAACTACTAAGAAAGGCTAAAATCAACCTAAAGAATATCCTACTCTTATGTTCACCATGCATAGTGTTAGGATGTCCAGTTGTTTAAGTCTAGTTAAGGCCTAACCTTGTTTTCTCCTACCTTCATAAGCCACTGAGGAGAAAGGGGCATGTCAGTATCCAGGCCTTGATTCTCTATAAAAAAACAAAAGTTACCATCAATAATACATTAAACATGCTACACTAACCAAAAAAATGAACAAGGCTCAGAACACACTCCTAACAGGTGATGTTACAGACGCAAGTTTTCTTCTCTTCTAATTGTAAGACACATTTGATTAACCAAAAGAACTGTTCAATAGTTAAACAGGAGATAAATGCAAGGTATTTTCAACAACATATACCTCACATGAAAAAAGCTTATGTTACCGATGCAAGCTTTCTTCTCTTCTAATTGTAAGACACATTTGATTAACCAAAAAATTGTTCAATATTTACACAGGAGATACAAGGTATTTTGAACAACATATATCTCACATGAAACAAATAGGATCGGAAGGTTGTGCATATAGTGTGTTCTACAGTTAAATGAATTTTGCACCACAATAATACCATAGACTGCAAACATAAAACTAACAGAAGCCACCATCGATGTTGCGCCCACCATGCTTGGCCACATAGAACGCAACATTTCTTAGACCAACAAGATGTACCATTCGTTTTCAGTTATATTTTGCAGCCTAAGAACATTGTCGCACACATCACTATTGCCACAATAGAAACTTCTTCGTGGGGATGGCCATACTTGCAGGCACCCACAACAACGAAACAAAGCAAAACGATCTCTATACAACAACAAAAATAGCTACACAACTACACAAGCATAAACAACAAAAATCAAAGTACTGCAATGGAGTGAACAGGATGCAATCAATCAAATCAACCACCCCAGAATTGAAACAAAAACTGACGGTTCGTCCAATCCACCCAAATCCAAACCCAACTCGCTTGACTACCCAAGCACCGCCCTTTATACCTGCAAAACTGACACCACGAAGCAGAAATGGTGCCGGCACAAACCCTACACCTGCAATAATAGCACGAAAGCCCAGGGGGGCATCATCGTTTCGCAACTGCCCAAAACCCCCAAACCCTAGAGACGACGGGCACGGATCGAACGACGGCTTGAAGAGCTTGCCGAGCCTCGAAGGGGGCGTTCGGGATGGGTTTAGGGTTCCTAGAGGGCGACGCCATGGGAGGCGGCCCGAGGTCGAGGTGGGGGAGGAGAGTGGTGGCGCGGAGAACGGGGGGAGAGTACTCGGTGGGGAGGGGAATCCGCGCCGCCATCGTCGGTGAGGAGAGATGGGCGCGGTTTCGGGATGGAGGAAGGGGAGAGCAGCGGCGCCGATCGGAACGGTGGGAGGGGGAGATGAATCCGAAAGGAGGCATGGCGTAGAGAGTGGCGGCGCGGAGAACGAGCGGAGAGGAATCGGCGGGGAGGAGTCGCGGTTCGGGGTGGAGGAAGGGGAGCGTAGCGGCGCCGATCGGATTGGGACGGGCGTGAGTGGAGTGACGGCGCGGAGAACGAGCGGAGAGGAATCGGCGGTGGGGAGGAGGCGTGGTTCGGGATGGAGGAAGGGGGGCGTAGCGAAGCGGAAAACGGGGGAGAGAATTGGCGGTGGGGAGGAAGGGGAGCGTAGCGGCGCCGATCGAATTGAGACGGGGATGAGTGGAGCGGTTCCGCGCGGAGAATGTGAGAACGGGCGAGAGAATCGGTGGGAGGGGTACTGCAGATACATTGAAGGATGATCGTCGGATATGGTTGAGTAAGGAGAGAGAATGGAGGAGAGTTAATCTGGTGCGCACGTTTTAGGGATGGTGTATTTTTAGGTGCATATTGTGGTGTGGACGTAGTTAAGGTTATGACTGTGGAGCAGGTAATTGTTGGGTGGATATAGGATAGTTTTAACTGGTGGATTATAGGGGTAGAGATAGAGAAGAGAGAAAAGCTTATTGATTAATTTGCGATGCATCGCCCGGTGCCAGATGAAGCATGCTATTGCTACAGCCATATTTCTGAAAGGGGCTAGCTGTTCATCTTCAGCAGCTGTTTGCATGATTCGGAGCTTTACTCCTGGATTGCTGCTCCCTGCGCGTTCCTCGGCTGCATCATCTGATAATATTGTGTGATGATGAGGTCCAAGGGAAAATGGCAATCTCAATGTCCCATGCACATGTGGCAGATAGAGAACAAATCACCCCTTTCTTCTTCAGTTGAGACCATACCTGAGGGATGGGGGAAAATTGTAGATTTACCCCACTTTAAAAAGTGCACTTTGTAGATTTGCCCTATGATGTCTCAATGACATGTGGGTCCTGGCAGATAGAGAACAAATCACCCCTTTCTTCTTCAGTTGAGACCATACCTGAGGGATGGGGGAAAATTGTAGATTTACCCCACTTTAAAAAGTGCACTTTGTAGATTTGCCCTATGATGTCTCAATGACATGTGGGTCCAGGACCCACATGTCATTGAGACAACTGGGGCAAATCTACAAAGTGCACTTTTTAAAGTGGGGTAAATCTACAAAACCCCCGACGGATGGGGGAAAATTGTAGATTTGCCCCACTGTTGAGTGACCCACATGTCATTGAGACATCATAGGGCAAATCTACAAAGTGCACTTTTTAAAGTGGGGTAAATCTACAAAACCCCCGACGGATGGGGGAAAATTGTAGATTTGCCCCACTGTTGAGTGCACTTTGTAGATTTGCCCCAACGCTGCTGGTTTTGTATTGCTTCCTGGATCTATATTCCTTGTAATACGAACCGTCCATTCCACTGATGAATGGCAAGGATTGGTTGCAGTGTGAGAAGGGCGGCTCCGTGCTCTTCCCCTCCCATGGCGAAGCGCCTTCCTCCCGCGCTCTCCCTCTTCCCCTCCGCGGCTCCGCCGGTCCCACCCCCACCAGGAGCGAACCGGAGAAGGGCAACAAGGCGGCGGCGGCTGTGGTCGTGGAGGCGAGCGCCAAGAGCAGGAGGGAGGACGCCTAGGCCAGCGCGAGGGAGGGGTCGGAGGACGACGACGCCGACGCAGCCCTCCCCTGGAGGGGCTGGAGGCCCGACGTCGCCTGGCGCTCCAAGGCCCTCGAGCCCACCCTGCAGCTCTACAATTGGAAGCCTTTCGCTTGTTCGTCTCCTCCACTTCAACTACTGCTCCTTCATATTTCCTATTATCGTGCTTATTATCTTGCATGTCTCGTCATTTTGGTTTCGCGATGCTTCTAGTTCTAAGTACACAAAGGTTAGTTTTTTTTTCTTAACCCAACGGAGTTGTTGACAACGAAGCCGTTTGCAAAGCAATGAGGCGAATTCATGCCACGCAGGGCTTAGGATTTTAAGACTAATAAAGCCTTTTTTTTTGGGGGGCAAAGCTTAATCTTTTCCAGATAAACTGTCACTTGGTATTTACCCCCAAACAACTGCTATGTGGCACAAGAATCAACAAATTGCTATCAGAAATTTACACTCTTGGGAAGTAATCACTCATCTATGTAGAACGATTGGTGGCTATGATCCTGGGACAAAAGAATTTGTTCTGATAGTTACAGACATAACTGAGAAATCAGGGTGCTTTTCGGTGGAGCTTTGCTTCAATCAGCACAGGACCCATACATAATTGTGCCATTCGAAGCACGCCATTATCTTATTTCTTTCAACCACCTATGCATTGGGGTGGCTAAAATTGTACTATCTGAATGCAGCCACTGGTGGAGGGGAGAACATCCCCGCAAGCACCCGAAATTTTAGCGAGATCCTAAGTGATCTCCAGCGGAGTAAGGTAAGCATAAAGGACTGGAGCCTCAGTGATCTTACCATTGGTCTCTACCTCATTTACCTCAGCCAAGCTTCTGCAAAGAATACGGAAGCCTTCAAGGGTGTTCAGATATCCTCCAATGAGAAGGTACGTCCTGCAAACTTCTCTTCATAATGTAGTTTTCAAAATGACTATGTATTACTAGGCAGTAATCAACAGAGATTATCTTAAACAGTTATTTTTTGCAAAGAAGAGCAGAAATAGTTCAGTTCAATCTATTGGCTGGTGATGATGACAGAATAGTTGAGTTTCAGACTCTTTACACTGTTTATGCTTCTCAAAGGAGCGTGCACTTCTAATAGGGATCAATCTCCTTTATTTTTTTCAAGGTTCAAGAACTGATTTATCACCTCGAACTTGCAAGAGGTTGCTACAAGGGCAATGCAACTGGGCTTGCACGGTATAGCATGCTTCGGAAGAGGAATGTTTTAAAGTTCGTGAAAGACTCCAGCATTTTGAGACCTGTATATTACATCGGCATTGATCCACGCGCTAAATTGGTGATCCTTGGGATTCGTGGAACTCATACGGTTTATGATCTTGTTACCGATTTGATTGCTCTAAGCGATAAGAAGGTATCACCTAAAGGTTTCTCAACACACTTTGGAACATATGAGGCCGCTCGTTGGTACCTTCGCCATGAGTTGGGAATAATCAGAAAATGTTTGGAAAAGCACAAGGTGGGAAAGTGATTTTTCAGTGTCTTGAAGTTGTATGCATCATTTTTTTTCCTGCCCTCTTCTTATTTTCTTTTGTTCCAAGCGGGACTACAAGCTGCGATTGGTAGGGCGCTCCCTTGGAGGAGCTTCAGCCATGTTGCTTTGCTATAATGCTAGGTAGAAGTCGAAGGAGGAGCTTGGGTTTAGTCCTGACATAATATCAGCTGTTGAATTTGGAACCCCACCTTGTGTATCAAGAGAAATTTGCTGAAAGATGTGCGAGCTATGTCTCTACTGTTGTATTGCAGGTTACACTTTACCTTTTATTGGAGTGGAAAATCCTGTTTATGGTCTCTTCCCTGTGTGGAATTTGTAATTGGGGTTGTCTTTTCCTCATTTCTTGCAGGATGATGTAATTCCTAGGTTAAGTGCAGCTTCACTGGCAAGACTGCGAAATGAAATGCTCGAAACAGATTGGTAAGTGTTGAGTTTGGAATGCCGGTAAATGACAGGAAAATTTGTTCCGGTAGCTTTTATAGGAAGAACCTGGTAATTCTTCTTCTTACTAGGGTGATTCATCTTCCTATGAATAGCTCTTTTGCCCCCTCTAAATGATTTTAAATTAAACATCATCTTGGCATGTTTCTTCAGTCTTCATTTGCATGTTGTGAGTTGTGACTAGCACTTGTAGTTCTGAAGTATAAGCGAGTAAGCGACAGCATGTTAAACACACTCATTGGATCGATTTGTTCTAATCATGTTGTTTTGTAGGGTAAGTGTTTTGGAAAAAGGAAAGACTGGGAGCATATAGTGGACATTGTGACTAATGCTAAGCTTGTTGTTTCATCAATTTAAGATGTGGCGCGCAAACTTGCTGATTATCCAAAATTGTAACAGTATCAGCTAGTTCTGGTAAGTTCAATTGCATTCTGGAGGGATTTAATTTTTGCCAGTTTATCTTTCCAAGATGATTGGCATGTAAAGCTGGGATCGATCTCACTTGTTTTCCTTCCCTCAAAAGGAAAAGAAAGGCCAAGATCTTTCATTAAGGTGTTAGGGTTAGTATTTTACCGACATGGCTTGCTCTTGTCAGATGCCGCGGCTCGTCCTCCAAGCTCCACGGAGGTTTTGTCAGCAGACAGTAAAAACGATGTGTTTGTGCCTGAGGTCTGAGGATCTGTTCCTTCCTGGGACGCTGTATTACCTCGAGAGTCGAGAGGGACATTGAGGAGATGAACGGAGGCGATGATGAGTCATACGCACTGTGGAGAGGTGATGCAGGGGAGAATTTTCAGAGGATAGTGTTATCTGGCAATTAGATGTCTGATCACAAATGTGAAAGCATATATTACGCTCTCAGAGATTATCTATAGTTTCAGATGTCCATACTGGCTTCTTTTTTGCTCTTCCCCCCCATTGGCAGGCTGCCTGCCTTGGGAAAATCGAGGGTCTTGTACAATTTTAGCTTCTACAAGGGAATGCTAAGAGTAACAGAGCTGCCCAAAATGAGCGATAAATCTTCCAAGTTGCAGGTTGTGATTTCACGGTGCTGTCTGTTAGAAGAGCATTTGTTCGGTCCATGCAGAGGTGTTGGAGATGTTAACACCACCACTACATCTAACCGTTAATTGATCAGGGGTATAGATGTACAATTGCTTCAAGTTTAACACCACCACTACGTTCGAACGGACGGAGTCGGTGGCTCGCCATGTCAACCGGTCCACAGACCACAGTCGCCACTCGCCTTGTCCTCTCCGTCCTCACCAGTCACCACAGCCGCACAGCGCCTCGTCCTCTCCGACTCTCCGTCCCTCGAGTCGCCGACCGACCGCCTCCCGGCCCTCCCCCTCCCCGGCTCCGCCTCCTGGCCGCCTCCCCATCCCCGGCTCCCCCTCCGCCTCCCGGCCGCCTCCCCATCACCGGCTCCCCCTCCGCCGCGCCGGCCGCCTCCCCATCCCCGGCTCCCCCTCCGCCGCGTCGGCCGCCTCCCCATCCCCGGCTCCCCCTCCGCCGCGCCGGCCGCCTCCCCCTCCCCGGCTCCCCCTCCGCCGCGCCGGCCGCCTCCCCATCCCCGGCTCTTCCTCCGCCGCGCCAGCCGCCTCCCCCTCCCCGGCTCCCCCTCCGCCGCGCCGGCCGCCAGGCTGCGGACGACGACGGTGAGTCTCTACTCTCTCTCTCTCTCTGAGACTCCAACTCGGCGGCGGCTCGGCCTCTCCGTGACCTGATGACCTGATCTACTCGGCGGAGGGAGAAGACCGACGGTCGGCGCAGCTCGTGGTCGAGCATCTCGACGACGAGGGGCGAGGAGGAAGGGAGGGAGAAGACCAACGGTCGGCGCAGCTCACGGTCGAGCATCTCGGCGACGAGGAGCGAGGAGGAGGAAGGGAGGGAGAAGACCGACGGTCGGCGCATCTCGCGGTCAAGCATCTCGGCGACGAGGGGCCAAATTATTTAGATCTAGATAACGCGGTGTGTGTCGGGACTTCTAATCACTATGATGAAATGACGTGTATGCCCTTTTCACTTAGTATCACTCCTGTACACCACTCATATGCACTTGAGGTGTCAACATCATTAGAACCGTTAGATGTGCTATATTGAACGGCTAAGGATGATTCAATGTACTGAACCGGATCTCCTGTTAGAAACGGATGCTGATTTGCATTACATGACATGCTGTATCAGTAGTATTCGCAAATCAACCAAGTCGAGTGGAGTGGAGTATCAACCATCAAACAATCTGCTGCAAGGAATCCCATTAGGGGCGACTGAAATTTTTTTATCTTTTAGTCACCTAAAGTTGCAATTTGAATCACCTAAAATTGCACATATTTTTTTGAGGGGGCTGCAAATTTAGTTGATTGAGAGTGCAATTTCAGGTCACATGTAGTTGCACTCTTAATCACCTAAAGTTACAGCTGTTTTTTTTGGAGGAGCTTGCAAGTTTAGTTCATTGAGAATGCAATTTTAGGTGACTGAAACATAAAAAAATTTCAGTCGCCTTTGCAATAGCAAAACTGATCCCCATTAATAAAACATCACCCGCCGGTGCCGTTGCTACCAAGTCGAATTGTTCAAAATCCAATGGTTTGGAAGTTAATTAATCTGGGGATGGAAGTTTTTTTTTTTTGATAAGTCTGGGGATGGAAGTTGTAGTGCAGCGGAGCAGTGTTGTTGTTTTGAGTGTGTTCGTCGTCCGAACATGACCTCAACGGCGGCGTGCCGCTAGAGATCATTCGATGCGGAGACGACCATAGTATGATTTCGCACAAGCTTTGAGCTCAATAGGCCTTTCGATAATGACGCCTAAAAGCCTTCGATATGTGCACGCAACGCATGCTTCCAGATCCCAAACGACCCATCCATCTAATCGAACAATAAACACGCCAACGGAGAAAAGCAAAAGATCACCACCAGTTGGGGTGGGGAGGAGGAGGAGCTGCAAGAACCAAGGGACCTCACCTTCGGCTTCGGCCTTGTGTTGGCGCCGTTGATGATGAAGAGGGATGGAGCCGGCGGCGGGGGCAAGGAAGGAAGGACACTAGTATAAAAAAGAATGGAGGTAGAGAGAGCGGGTTTAGGGTTTTTGCTGGGCCTAGGTGGCCCGGTGAATCGGGGAACCAAAATCACGTCATAGTGAGGACCCATCCAAACCGCACCTTATTGGGCCTGAATAGTAATTAATAAGGCCCATTTAACCAAGCCCATGCATGCTTCTAGAAGATGCAGTCTCCTTTTCTTCTTCTCAAAAGCAGCAGCAACAGCACTTTTCTTTTCTGAGGCTGGATCCACTCACTCCTCCAACTAAAGCAACACAACCTCAAAAGAAAATGCAGTACTTCAGTAAATGCATGCCGTGTTTCTTTCTTAAAGGAAAGTAAGGCTCAACAATGAAGAATACTAGCTATGTAAGTGCGGCGTTACGCCGCGCTAGCCACCATGTGGACCGAAGTAAAAGAGACGATAATTCGTGAAACGTTTCTTAAAAAAAATTCGAGGATGTATGCGTAATTTTGAAAAAACCAAAGGGCTTTTTCGCAAAAAAAAAACCAAGGATCTGCAAGGACCTGTACGTAACTAAACAAGGACCTATACATAATTTTGGAAACCGCGGGCTGCTATCGGTGAAGTGGAGTGTGCTTTCCGGAAAAAAAACTAGCAGGGACCTGTTTACGAGAACGAAGGACCTCTACGCGATTTCACAAAATGCAGGGGTTTTCTAGCAAAAAATGACGTGGCACAGCTCCCGACCGGGAAGTCCCCCAACTTTAATATACGGTAGATGTCTTACCAAGGCTTGGCCTGCTCGTTCAGTTCGCAGGCCGGCCACCGTCCCAGTCGGGCGTCGGCAGTCGTCGTCCAAACAAAATCTCTGAACTCCATTTCGCGACTTGATCTCATACCTGGAAACCTGCAAAAGGATCTGCATCAAGTGTCTCTTGTTTGCGCACAACGTCGACAGTAACAGAAGAATGCCGAACTGAACAAGTTATGCTGGTCAAAAGTGCAGAGCAGAATGTATGCATTTCTTGCCGCCCTGCGCGTTTCGAGCCGCTAAGCAGAGCTAAAGCCCGGAAGATGATTACATTCCAGATTGCAAAATGCAATGCAGTCAATGAGACCTATAAGAGCAACTCCAGCAGTAGCCCTCAAAACAGGGCCCCTACTTTTTATTTGAGGGCTCTCCCTACTTTTGAGGGCTCTGTTTTTTGAGCTACACTTCAGCAGGAGCCCTCAAAACAGAACCCTTAAATTCATTCTTAGAGGGGATGACACATAGGACCCACCCTCATCCTCATCCTACTTTTAAGGGCCGAGGGGCAAAAAACTCACTCCAGCAGGGCCTCTACTTGAGCCCTCAAAAGTAGGGGCTCCCTCCAGACCTCCAGGAACGAGAGCTCGAGGGGGGAGATTTGAGGGCCCCTACTTTTAAGGGCTCAAGTAGGGGCCCTGCTGGAGTGAGTTTTTTTGCCCTTTGATCCTCAAAAGTAGGATGATGGCTCAAGTAAGGGCCCTGATGGAATTGCTCTAAGCTTCTCTGCAACGGACTAGAGCAGCATGCATGCATGATCCTTGGACTAGAGTAGCGTGCACTCTGGATTTCACTCTTGGTTGGCTTGGCTCTTTCTACTTGACCATTCCTTTCCTTGATCCATCTCCATCAATCAAAATGGATTAAATAAATAAAAGCTAGCTTCAAGGATCCTAGCAGCTAGGCTTTGAACTTGTGCAACCACATCACATGCGACAACAAGCATGTCTCTCTCTGACCACAACCAAAACTTACGACCTGACTCTATGAATTGTTTGTTATACAGCAGCTGCACCAAGCTAGGCAAGCAACTGTACGAGAGTGAAATTCGCCTGCACAAGGCCGAAAACGACCTGACCATGTTGTGCCTTGTGTACCACCGGCAATGTTAGCCATGGGGGTCCCCTGGTGCTACCTTCGCCATGCCAGCTCGGCGATTGCTTGCGATGGCAGATCGCTGACGCTCTCCTTGATTTCAGCACGGGCAGATCGCGACACTAGACCTGAAACAGGCATGAGTTTGAGAGTACTATAGGACATCAAGCAGCAAGCAAAGTGCATATGCAGACATAGCCATTTGGATGGATGGCATCCATCCATTTCCGGTCAGCTTTGACATACCAGAAGGCAGAAGCAATGCGCAGTAATTGAGTTCTCCGGACGGTGAGCCCTGATTAAATGCAGATACATCATCCTGACTTGGATTGGCTAATCAGATGGAGAACATGAATGGATAAAGGACAAATGGAAGGCCCTTGCACTGAATCTAGCAATCAGGCACACACGTGCAGTGCGGGTTATCCGTCCGTCCTCTTGACTGGTCTCTCAATGATCTGCTACTGTTTGTGCTTAAATTTGTTGGATGCATGCGTGCTTGCTGTTAACACTAGCTACCTCTGCTTCCACCATTGTCTTCTAGCTTATTGCTCCGACTTTATTTATGCAACTGTAACGCCCCATTTCAACGGACGCTGTATTTCTCTCGCAACTATTTAGAATTATTCAGCTGTAAGGTATTATAATCAAGTATACATCATTGTTATCATAAGCTCAAATACAAAAGCCAATTTTATTATAGGATAACGACTTATCAGCCAGGTCTTACTGTGGGACGTGAGACCCCTAGATACAAAACATTACAAAAGAACACCATATGCGTGTTTGAGCGAAGAACAACCCTAATTCCAAACAACATTTACTTCATAGTATTCTTCCACGTTGTCCTCATAGACTTCCTCATTTTCTTGCCACGTACTTTCTGTCAATATTTTTAGCAAGTATGAGTACAAACCACTGTACTCAACAAGTCATATGGGGAAATGCTATTTTATTACATGCAGGGATTTTCCAGGAATGAGTATAGTGGTTTTATTATTTTATGTGGATACAAGTTTAGTTGTAAATATTTTAAACATAAAATTACAACATTCTTAAGGAAATTGGAGTTTTAACAACTTGATTACCATCCTTAACCAATTACAAACCTAATTATGCTTTGTTGTTGAATTCATTCATTAAACATAGCTTTATTTATCGGAAGTATGTTGTATTCGAATACTATTAATCATGACTCTGCAGAGCTGTTCACTTTGACTCACAAGATCTCTTAACTCTCATGACTGAGTTAAGAAAACAAGGTCTTTCACTGCTCAGTTCTTTATATAGCCTCTACCCAATAGGTGTTGTTTCCCAACAAACTTGGGAAGCCCGCGGCCTTACCCGATTCAAAGCGGATTTACTATTGTTAAGTATAGTTTTCCCCCTCCAATACCATATAAACTCTCTCAGTCTCCTTCCACCCTTTGTAAATATTCAATCGAATTTGAGCAACTACTAAACTAGGTTTGACGAATCAAACGCTTGTGGTTGAGCGATCATCATATTCTTTACTTGGTATAAGGTTCTAGTTCTTATATTTTAACCGAGACAACTTTCACCTACAAATCCTTATTTCTGTGCCCATCCGCACTGCCACTTTTTCAGTCCAAGTCTCCACCATAGGATAAAGTCATGGGACCCTTCTATCTAGTGGCCTCCCATGATGTCTCCTTACCCTTGAACCACTTTTGAAATTCTACCGGCAAAGTGCCAAGTCTTTTTGTCGTATAAAACAATTGAGTTCCTCATGTACCATGAGTATTTAAGTAGTATTAATAATAATACTAATTCTTGTCAAGGTGAATAGGGCCATCAAATTGAACTGGGCTTTTTCAGGTGTAGGACATAACTAATATCATGTCATTCCAAATATTTATTGTACATAAAATAACAGTGCGCAAATAACATAATAAAAATACTGATAAATAAATAATTAAAAGAATGTAGGTGCAATATGATAAAAAAACATGTGACTTACCTTGCGGATCAATATATTCTACAAGTTTGTATTATTTCGATTCTTGTGCTTGCACTTGAGCTTCTCCTTTCTAGACTGGCTGGTCTATGACGTTGTGTGCTTGCGCAAAGCAAAAGAAACAATTAAATTCCATGCTCGAAGGATTGGGCTAGGAATAAAGAAAGAAAATAAAGAAGTAAAATCCACAAAAATCAAACGAAATAGGTTTAGGGATTATAAAAGTCTGGTATAGAAAAACAAAGCTGAGAAATAGATAGACAGGCTTGAAACGATCTAAATGGATGTATATATGCATTTTAGGGTTTTGTGAACAGTAACGAGTTTGGATACTGTTCATCATGGGTTTCACTGTTCACAGTGGGTTTAATCCTTATTGGTTGCCGCTGCGTCCTCAGAGAATAGAGGAGTTTCAAGTACTCGGATGGTTTCAGGTACGACTACGAAGTCAGATGGATGGTTGAGGTTTGACTTCGAGTGTGAAGTCGACGAAGATTGGACGGTGTACAAGTAGTTTAAAAGCATCGAACGGCGTTCGAGTGGTTTAAGAGTATAGACGGCGTTTGAGCGGCTTAAGAGAATCAGATGACATTCGAGCAGCTTAAGAGCATCGAACGGTTTGTTCGAGTGGTGTTGCTGGGGACTCGAAGTGGTACGGCTGAAGTTTCTTTCGATTACAAGGCGTTCAGAGATTTTAAGCGGTGGAGCGATCGGAGATTTCGTGGTTGAAATAACAATTGGCGACCATGGGTGGGTTCCTGGGACCACGAGGATTCAGTTATTGGGCTCGGGAGTGGCTGGAAGTTAGGCGAGCGTCGACGGTGAGGTCTTCTCTTCTCGAGACTTTTGAATGGCACATGGGTTAACGGCAGGTTAAAAGGATAATAGCATTTGAGTAGGGGGCTTAAGGGTGTGGTGGTTTGAGTCGGGAGTGACTGAGCCAAGCTATCCATGGTGGTCTTCTATGGCCGAGCGGTGGCACTAGCTACCAACGCAGTAGGGGAATTGGGAAGCTAGGGGCTTGCTTTGGGAGTGTTGCTTAGGGCATGAAGAAGCTGCAGGCAAAAGCAATCGAACGAAAAGGACTGAATAGTAAGAATTGAAGATTGGCTTACTTTGGGGTCTTCCAACGATCATCGGCAAGTCTCCGATCGAGGGCTCAATTGGGGGTGTGTGGTTCACCTTGGGCACTGGTGCTTTAGAATGGAGGGGCTTGGGAGTTTAAATAAGGCGATGAAGGTGGTTCGGCACAGGAGTAGGGCTAAGGCGGCGATGGCGCATGGGAGGGGTCGGGAAGGTGTGGGAGGGCATGGCATGGGTGGTAAAGGGGAGGTACAGGCTGCCTCGGGCGCGGCATTGTGGTGGTCAAAAGTGGTCAAGTCGGCTGTAAGAGAGAGGTACAATGAGAGTGAAAAGAGGGCCGCGAGGCAGTGGGGAGTGAGGCGACGACGATGCTTTGTCCAGGTAAGGGTTGCGTCATTTATGAGGGGTGTACAGTGGCTTGTGTTGGCAGCAGTGAGCTCAGGGGCGTAAGATTTTTGCGGCACAAGGTTCTCGCCCGTGAGAGAGCAGAGGAGGCGGAAAAAGCAGAGGCGACGGCGATCTTTGCCGTTTGCTTTGACGCGTGGCCAGGGCAATTAAGAGGAGGTCAGGACGAGGTGGTACGGTCTCTAAACGATTTGCTGTGGTGTGGCAATGGCGGGAAGGGACGGGAAGCTGCGGTGGCAAAAAGATCTGGACAGCGGCGATATTTTCGGATGGTGAACAGTGTGCGCGCGCAGAGGGACGGAGAGGATGGCTTGGTAGAGGATTCACAATGTGAATGGTTGAGATGGTCGATGGATTAGGCTAGGGTTCGTAAGAAATCAAAGTTAAACAAGAAATCATATCCTTTTTGAATTTTGATTTTGTTTCAGCAACAACCAGCGATTCTTGCTCCTCTGAGCACCGTCAACTTATTATAATCGTGACAAATTTGACCAGACAACTGAAATCCACTGTACTAGTCAACCATACCATAGCTTCAACCCATCTAAGTGCCCGTAACAACAAAAACTATTTAATCTACTACCGTGTTGGTTCGTTTATTTTTCTGTAAGATAGTATGGTTGGAAACAGTTGTCCAGATCCCATATGCAAGAGAGAATTTTCTCACAAGAGATCGAAATCCCTATTTCGTGAACACTACGATTTGTCATCCTCACTAAATATTAACAGTTAATATATCGAGTGGGCAGTTCACACAAGCATACTATCCCCTATAAGCTCATTGCTTGAGCACTTCAAAAGTTAAACAAAATTTAGTTCCTTTCTTGATACAGTCAAATTAATAAAAAAACATACGTGGCCGAGTTAATTAAATGCATGCTTGTGTAACATACAACTATAGAAGAGACTGCACAAGTCTCATGGTGGATAAAAAGACAAGAAAGAAAGCAAGGAAAGCAACAAAGCGAGAAAGAGTGACGGTGACTTCAATGTGACAAGCACATGCAAACCAACAACCATTGAAACTGGTGAATGGTTTGTGAAGTCAATATGCGCGGCGTCCGTGTAACTGTGCAAGTTCCTGAGATGCAAGACCTACAACTTTTGCTGTCATGCTGAAGCTTTTTCTTCCACACTGTCAAGTTTCATTAGGAAGCAAGAAACATGGCAACCATCAGTAAGCTTATCACTATCAACCTATGTATATTCTTGCAAAACATAGAAATAGCAAGGCCTACAGATTTTCGTATTAATCTTTTCTCAAATGTGTTGCGCTCATCCAATCTAGATAACAAATCTAAAAAAACCCAGCTTCTGTAGAAATATTCTAATCTACACCATTCAACAAACTTGACATGAAAACTGGTTGCGGCAACAATGAACACGATCTCATTTTTGTGACAAGAGAACTGGAAAAAGAATTGGTCATTAACCATATATGCCGACCGTCAGCTATTCAGCATATAGAGAGCTAGGAAGAAAATAACTATACACATTATCACATATCATAATAAGTACTTATATATCACACATCATTTAGTTTTGTTATGGTTACACACCAAACAATAGATATAGAGGTTTCGGGAGGCCCTTGAGAAATACCTGAAGCCTAAAACTCAAGAGAGCGGAGTGATATAGAATATAGCTAATGTTCAATCTTAACTCAAGTCTATTTCATTTATTCAAGATGCTCTCTCCCCTCATAGTGTCCTAGAGGTCATATTGGCCATAGGAGAGGAGGTTTACACAAATACATCCTTAGTGCCTCTACTAGGCACATATGCTCTTTCCTTGTTATAACTTTAATGGGCCTACCTCCTAGTTACACGTATAATAGGTTTTTGCTTTAGTGGGCCGATTAGGACTGGGTGGGGCCACTCATACAACAAATTTAATTGCTTGCTGGTGTTAATCATACATTAGCAAGCTAATCATGTATGATACCATAAGCTTGACACCTATTCGCAAAGGCTCCATAAACAAGAAATGCTTTACAATGATCCCATAGTGAGCTCTGCAGGCTGCTTCCGCCTTTTGAGATCGAAACCTACTGTCCACTTCACTTGGTTTCCTTCCTTACACGGTGGAGGGCTGGGTGACCTTCTCTAAACTCCAAAGAGCATATTTTGATTGCCTTAGCTTGCAATTTGATGTCCCATACCATCTCAATTTTCTAACAAGGATCCAACTAAAACCTATGTGAGTGTAGAACTTGATGATACACTGGTTTATAACAGTCGTTTGATCTAATGTTTCAACAATTACAGCAATTATGGGTACATTAGGACCAAAAGTAAAAAAGGTAATTCAGAAAGCATAGCATGTTTAATCCTCCTTGGTGATTATTCATGTTTGGATCTTGCTATTCTGGCAAGTAGAGATAACCAGTAAAAGTATCTAGATAGATAATTTGATTTGATCAGGCCAAATTAAAGTTGCACTAAGGGCTCAGTGGGCCAATCCAAAACTGATAGGTGGAAGTAATTCACTACTTAACCATTAGAATGTTAATAGCAGCAATGACAAAATCGATTTAACTAGTGTTGAACTGTTGATCAAGAACTTTCAATTAACTGAGAGAATATTACAAAGTTTCCCTGTAATCGATCATTACGTTCTTCTAGGGAAAAGACCGAAACCAAAGGAACTTCTGTTGAACATAAACTATGTTTATAAGTTTTGAGTAAATTATGTGCTGGCATAGTTCATATGAGTGAAATATAGCCAAGATTGCCACTTCTTTAACATAATACTATCAGTGAGTGAAATATAGCCAAGACTGCCATTTCTTTAACATAATACTATCAGCCACCAATCAAATCAGTTCAATTATGCAGACCCAAAAGAAAAAATGACATTAGGAACATCTCATCATCATTAGTTGTATTTTGTTGGGACTGCAATGCAATTTTGTTGGGAGCCACTAGAAGCTAAATAAGTGTCAAGGGTGGCAGGTAGCGACTAGTGATTACTCCTTTCTATACTCTTGGGCATCTGGAAAGCAACACCTTTGTGAGCATGTGTAGGAGAATTAGTATTAGAGTTTAATAAAAGTCCAAATCGTGTTCGAGTCGTGAGTCATACTAGAGTAGGATTATAACATTGGCATTATAAATAAAGGGTATGGGGTCCTATGTGATAATACACACAATTATTCCCGAAATCTACATTATGCTACTTCTACTATCTTAATTTTTTTAAATCAACTAAATACAGCTGCATCTTTCTTCTGTGTCTCGAACAAGGCGCAACATAGTGGTTATGTGGCAGACAAGTATGCATAGGTTATAACAAAACCATATCAATAATACATGATGCTTCCCTGAGAGAGGGACTCTGTGCAGATAAGATAGTCCATATTAACTAATGTTTTTTACAAGCAAAGCTCCACTCGGGGGGCCAAGTTGGATTGAAGCATTATTTATAACTATTCAAGCAGAATTACAAAAAAATGAAACTTGCAGATTGCAACCATGTGATGAGCTGTTAATAAGCTGAAGCCACTAAAGAATACATGGTCAATTTTGGACGATACTTGATTCCTATATACTAAGCGATTTTACTTTTTTGTTCTGTGAACAATTAAGGGTTTGACAGGGACAATAGCTGGATACAGGAAAAACTACACATGCACAAAAGAAGGAAGGATTTCACCGATAATAAACAACCAGAAGAACTGACACAGCTAGATTTTCACAAAGATGAGCAAAGCCTCGGTAACAAAAACACCTAGCAAAGAAACCGGTGTTACTATTATGAAAGTTTCATTGGAAAGAGAGACAGAGAGAGAGAAAAGTATAGTTAGAAAGGCATGAGGGCATGAGGCTAACAGTGCTATAGGCTTTAGGCGGTAGGCCCCTAACAGAGTAGTATGAACATCATCAGAGGTTCTCACCAAGGGCAGATCCACACCCCGGTCAGTCTAAGCTCTAATCCGGGGCGTGCGATGTTTATCGGTGCAAAGCCTGAGTAAGTCCAAGTAAATCAAGTGCGCAACTTTCCCTTCTAACTTAGGTAATAGTGGTATCTTATCTTTTCTAGCCTGGAGCGTGACAAAATCCTAGATCCGCCTCTGGTTCTCACAGTATTAAGTGTGGTGAGCTATTTCACATGGGCTTGGGAACAAGTATAGATGTATAAAAAACAATTTTTTCTTTGGTTCTTTCTACCAACTTTTCCAAGCTCGTTCATTGCTTCTTGTGTCATCGATTTCTCAAGTTATGTCCTTTTGATACCGGACCCGTAAATAAATTACTAAGTTTAACACACAAGTTAAACAAGGAAAAGCTTGACAACTTATAAGTTCATCTAACAATCAATAGTGCAACAAGGTCTCTGAAGCAAACATAAAAGGGTTGGGTCAGTGTTACCTCCTTTGTCGTTTGAGTCGTTCTGAAAGGAATCTCAAATGAGTATAGAATTGGGAACTGGGTTCTAGGATAATGAAACCTGTAGCCCATTAGGGACACCATGTCACATAAATTATTCAACAGACTAAGCTAACCCCGCTGCTGGAGTAGCCTTTATAAATGGGAAAGGATGATGATTCACTTCACAAGATGCAAGGAACAAGAATATAATACCAGCGTCAGTTACCGAAGCAATGACAGGGTTTGGCTCTCCATGCGGTGCATGCAAGTTCCTCCGCAGGAAGTGTGTGAAGGGGTGTGTCTTTGCCCCATACTTCTGCCATGAGCAAGGGGCTGCACATTTTGCTGCCATTCATAAGGTCTTTGGTGCAAGCAATGTCTCAAAGCTCCTCCTGCAACTCCCGGTCAATGACCGCTGTGAGGCTGCAGTCACAATCTCCTACGAGGCACAGGCCAGGCTACGTGACCCAATATATGGTTGTGTCGCGCACATATTTGCTCTGCAACAGCAGGTTAGTGAGTTTTACAGTACTATTTGATGCACAGAATTCAACAATTTCGCTATTTTTCCATTGTACCATTGAAGGCATCTTTTTATAGGCTTCATTCTTGGATGTTCATTTAATGAAAAATTGCTAATTAAATGCACCTTAAAGAAATTAGCAAAACTGACAGCATGTAATGTGCTCATAGGTGGTAAATCTGCAAGCACAGCTGGAGTCACTCAAAGCTCAAGCATCACAAGGATACACGAATGGTTCTTCGATATCAAACCCTCAAGAAGACAACTTTAAGTTTATGGCCTACCAGCAAGGGGAAGCTAGGACGCCACAGCCAGAAGAATCATGTCCTTCTGTAAAGAATGAGAGTCAGTGCTACTTTGGAGATGACCTTATGGCTTGCACTTCCATGCAATCTTCTCAGAGTTACAACTCACGTGTATACATACCTGATTATACAGCTTCCTTCAATGATGAAAGCAACGCTTCTTGCACCATGTTTTCCCTTGATATGCAAGAAGATGTGCGAAAGAATGAATATTATGACACTGAGGATTTCCAGTCGGTGGCCTTTGCCTATCTCAACTAGGTGTTACAGGATCATGTGTTTGGTAGTCACAACTTCCAGCAGTTTTGGAAATGAGAACCTACAAAAGTGGATCAAATTCTAAGCCACGAATAGCTGAATTAGATTGTTTCAAGAGAGAGTGCGGCCTGTAATAAATTGTTGAATGAAGCAGGGTAAAGAAGACATAGTTTTACCATTCGCCCTTGAACTATTTAAATTATGCAAGGTTGTGTGTTGTGGGGGTGATCCAGCTCCAAATGTCTGAGCCTTGTAACAGGCCTAATAGCATTAGGGAATATACCAATATACCATCATCTTTTATAGTTATCAAGGGGTAGGATGGGAATTTCCCATCATATCCCATTCATGTATATAAACCCTTAAGAGAGGTATGAGATGGCCAAATGCACTCATTCTTACCACTAGCTCTTTTGGTGCTATGTCTCCCATGGAGAGTTGTAGCCATGCTACAATAGTTGGCGCCGTTCGTGGAGACCGCGCAAGAAGCTGCACAAGGAAGGAAGCTAAAGACCATCACCATGGGAGGCTTAGCAATAGCTACCGAAGCGAGTGTGCAGATAAGTTGTCGTCCAAGTCTTTTTGAGTCATACGTATACTCCATATCGGAGGCGTTCGCCTACTCTGTAGGTGAGCCATGCGTGGCGTTACATCCGTTTAGCCTTCGACCCTTCGTATTGCATGCATGCATCCATTTAGCACGCAGGCAGGGCATGAGAAAGTGGACAGGTACTAATGGAGACGTTGAGCCGCTTGACTACGACCTGTTGCGGCTTCTTCCCCGGTAGTGGAGCCGGCTCCCGCGTCCACTCGCCTCGACGACACTCAGCCTTTGCGCCACTGACCAAGGCGCTTGGCTTCGTCAACTTCACGTCTGGTCACCGGCCTTAACTTCTTTGCACATCCATTAAGAATTTATGGGAGAGGACCTCAGTACTAACTAATGTTGTTGTAGTAGTAGGAACCAGGAACCGTGAGGTGTGTAGAGTCTTCATTGTTGTTCTGTTCTTGCCCTTGTGTGTTAGGCAGCTCGCCGGTAGTATGTCACGGCCATGGTGGCGTCCACGCCCACCATGGGCGACGAAGAGGTGAAGGGCAATGGGTGCTCCACGGCCTTCCCCATTGGCATCATTGGCGTGTATGAGGACATGAGCAGCCGCTGCATGGCCTTCATGATCACCAAGAGCAAGAACTTCACATCGGCGCTGTCTGTACCGTTCATGGGCCTCGTGGTCATGACTTTGTCCAACCACCTCATGGTCGTATATGCCCGTCCGACCTCCTCATGGTAGTGACTTCGTCCGACTACCTCGTGGTCGTACATGCCCGTCCAACCACCTCATGGTCGTGGCTTCGTCGACTCCATCAAACCAACTCGTGATTGTGACTTCATCGACGCGTCCGACCACCTAGTGGTCGTAGACGTTTGTTCGACCACCTCATGGTCGTTCGCGTTCTGCCACCTTCGTCGACACCAAGTCGGATGGTGGGGGATGCAGATGGAGCGCGCGTGTCAAGGCCTCATCCCGCCGTCGCCTTCATCAACGCCACGTCCAAACTGTGTAGGACGGAGTGCGCACTTCAAGACTTTGTCTCGCCGCCGCCTTTCTCGATGCCAAGTCCGAACAGTGGAGGACAGAGCACGCGCTTCAAGGCTTCGTCCCGCTGTAGTCTTTGTCGACGCCAAGTCCGAACGGTGTGGGATGGGGCGAGCGCTTCAAGGCTTCGTCTCGCCGTCGCCTTCATCAACGCCAAAGTCCGAACGGTGCGGGACGAGGCACGCGCTTCAAGGCTTCATCCCACCGCCACCTTTGTCGACGCCAAGTCCGAACAGTGGGGGACAAAGAGCGCGCTTTGAGGCTTCGTCTCACCGCCGCCTTCGTCAATGCCAAGTCCGAACGGTGAGGGACGTAGCGCGCGCTTCAAGGCTTCGTCTCGGCGCTGCCTTCATCGACGCCAACTCCGCGCAGTGGGGGACGAAGCGCGCACTTCGAGGCTTCATCTTGCCACTGCCTTCGCTGACAGTAAATTCTGTGGTTTGTCAACCCACATGACAAACGTTCATAGCCTCCCTTTTCTTTCTGTTTTTCAAAAGACAGGGATGATATGGCATAGTCTCATCTTTGGGATTGAAAAAGAAGCACATCAATTGCAAAAGTAAAACTAAAGTGCGTATGAAAGTGGAGGGCACAAAACAACAAGCAAGTGTGACAGAGGTTCGAGTTTTGTGAGGGTACATAACAATCATGTTGTCGTGAAGTTCACTGAGCTTCTCTCAAGTTCCTTTTCCGCCTTTTTTTGAACGAACTGGAAGTTAGGATTGAAGTGATGCTTACAGAGACTCCCAAGTCGGAGCACGATGGGAAATAATGATTCTTGTTCGCATCATGCATGTTAATTACGTCCATGAATCATTACACCAGGGAAGAATGATTGACAGTGGCATTGGTGTGATGCATGACTCAGAATTGGGCCTTGTTTCATGGAAGGCAATGCCGTGCAATTCAACAGTTAGATACCCGTGCTCCATGGGGACTGCAGTCCGCAGGTACCAAGGGGGGCAGTTCCGAAGTGCAGGACAGAATCCATTGAAACAGAAGAAGAGGACTAGAATGCTAAAAGCGTTAGGTGATTTGGTACGCAACATCCTAAGCAATTGGACCATGTTTTATACAGTAAATAAAAACTGACGGTCTGCTTAGGCATTCCGTCGA
This sequence comes from Dendrocalamus latiflorus, assembly GCA_017311315.1. NCBI lineage: Eukaryota > Viridiplantae > Streptophyta > Magnoliopsida > Poales > Poaceae > Dendrocalamus > Dendrocalamus latiflorus. Next base: position 496,169 of record CM029658.1, read on the forward strand.
ACAGGTGCAGTTCATGGTGGGCTTGACAGGCAGGCTGGCAGACAGACTCTTGGACCTCGATTTGCTAGGAGGGAGGGGGCGGTGGACTGACCTGCAGCTGCAGGTTGGTGTGGCAGCATCTCTCTAGTCGGGCTCGGGTCATGATGATCTCCCCGCTTGGACGCCGGCGATCGCCGGACGCGGGTGCGTGTCAGTGCGCGCGTGATTCAACAGCTGCCGTGTGGCTGTATTGGGCCGTTTCAAGTTTGAAGGCCCACCAGGCAACATTTTTCTTTCTACATCTCAAACGAAACGAAACGAGGCAGAGGCAGGGAGAGATGGGGGCCGCGGAAGGACATGAGTGAGCGACCTTCCATTCCATTCCATGCATCCATATATTCCTGCCTGCATATTTATGCTCGATCAACATGCATGTACCTTCAGGATTGAGTGCCATGAACCGGGGTTGGTTTGCCTCATCGTTGATCTTGCAGTTTCATTTAAAATTCTAGAGTTCCATGCCTGCCTGCCTGCCTGCCTGGTGTTGATTTTGCAGTTTCATCTTCCCTTTTTCTTTTCTTTTAAAATGCACTCTCATGCATCACCATGGATTCCATGGATCATGCATTAGTTCCCCCTCTCTTGACTGCAATCGATCTTGTCTGAATTTCTTCTGCTGTCCACATTCCATTATTTATTATGTAGTACACTGCTGCACTGCATGCATTGTTTTACTCCATGCTTGATCAGCTCTCTCCGGACCGGACATCAAAGGGGCCGGCCGGCTTAATTTCTCTCTGCACCAAGGAATAGTACGCAGACATGCATCTAGACTCTAGCTGAACAAGGTCGAGCCTCGAGATACATGTCTGAGTATGCACCGTATCACTCGTACCACTCCTTTTACATGCAGCTGCGTGCCTCAACCTCACCTAGCTAGCTTCAATTATTTACATGATACTCAATCATGTTGCATATTGGCTTGGTTCCATGCATGGTGATATATCTCTCTTTCTTTCTTTTATGGAGTTACGACCTTATGTATCACTAGTACTGTCCTGAAACTGCGCTAGTGTATGTACGTGTGTGTCCCTGTAGCCCCGCACATTTCAATTTCTGCTTCGGACTTTTGGCTTTTAATTCACTATTTCTGAATTTCGTCTTTTTCTAGTTTTTTTTGCTTTTTTGAGGATATTTTTTCTTTTTTTTCGTATTCCTTCGCATTGTCCGTGATGGCCTAACCTGTTTTTTTATTTTTTATAAATTTAATTACGCCAAATAAGTCACCATTAGCTATAGTGAAAAATAAGTCAGCTATAGTGAAAAAACTATAATCCATCGCTAAACTGAGCGCCTCCAAATATCACAACCTCAACATTAATTGAATTGGTCGAATTACTGCCAGAATCATTTATACCATTGTACTGTGCTGATCGATCCTTGAAAATTAATGAAGGATCATGTGAGAAGATCCTGATTAATGTTGTCATAAACTATTGCAAATTTCGTGGAGTGGTTAAGTGTTTTTGCAACGATTGTAGTTTGTCTAGGCAATTTGCTTCGACCACAGAAGGTAGGTGAAGGCATGGATTCCGATCAGCCTTGTGTTAGGCGGTTCGAATGGCCTTGTGTTGAGCAGTCCGATCAGTAGATCGACCACAACAGATCGAGCACTGCAGAATGACCTCGGATGGTCGCAGTTTCAGTACCTGGTTGGCGCTCGATGATCAGTAGTCGTAGACTTAGCGATTGATAGTCGTAGACTTTGCAATCGGTAGTCATAGACTTTACGATCGGTGGTCGTAGACTTAGTGATCGGTGGTCATAGACTTTACGATCGGTAGTTGTAGATTTTACGATCGATAGTCACAGGCCTTGCGATCGGTTGCCGAAGGCTTCACGGTCGGTACTCGTAGGTTTCAAGTGCTTCGATTCTTGTTTTCTTCGAAGTACCTCGAGTACTCGTGTCTGACTGGTTGGTATTAGTGGTTGGATCACCTGAAGGCTAGTAGTTTGACTAGCTATGGATTGACCAGATAATGGGTTTTCGTCCAAGATCTGATCTTTGATGTTTTTGAATCATGAGTTGTGTTTGATTGATCTAGATTGTTGCATGTGTGCACGGGTTATTGTTTGGTCATAAGCTTAAGATTAGTGACTTGGTTGCATACATTTCGCATGGTGATGACTTTGTGTATTGTGCGATGCTACGTGAAGGCTTGCTTGTTTGTATTGGTTGTAGGACTTCGGAGCTTGGTCATAGCGAGGCGTTGAAGGACCGGGACTAGACATAGGGTGGTGCTGAGGTCTAGAATGGTCAAAAAGATGTTGAAGATGGCCGAGGCTATGTGGGGTGGTTGCAAGGTAGGGCGACGAGGAACCAGAGCGAGAGCTGCTGGTGGTGAACATGACGGGCAATGGCAAGGTGGACTAGGACTAGGCTCAGGGAGCAGCCGAGGTCCTGTGGTGTCAAGGAAGTTGGGTGCTCGTCATACACAAGGGAAGCTTTATGGAAAACGGTAGAGGAGCATTTTGGTAAATTGCCCAATACTGAAAAGTGGCGGTGTGTAAAACCACAACGTTGGCCTAAGTGGTTAAGGTCGTGTATATAAGAAAGTAAAATATGATGTTTTGTAGGGTTAACGGGTTTCCCCCATTGTGATAGTGGATTGGATCCACTAAGGGTTAGGTGTCTGGTTGCCCACCTATAAAAGGGGGTTGGTATGGAGACAAATGTGAAAATCTCATCCAACACATCTCTCTTGTGCTTTCTTGTTAGATTTAATGTTTTAAGGGTGAGTACCTTGGGTACTCTTTGTCGTTCAAAGTGGAGTGGTTGTAAAACCTATCTTCTCAAGTAAGCAATGCATCAATCTTTGTGCAAGTCTTGAGTCCCTCTTATTCTTGATTGATGTGCTTGACTTTTGGTTGGTTTTGATCTTTCTTCTTTTCTTGTTGTGCCAAGAATGTGTAAGAGATGAAAATAATCCTTATGAGTGCATCTCCATCCATCAAGACATTTTGATAGCAAGATTCCCGAGAAAACCCGGTTTTTGCCTATTCTTGGTCTCATCGGGTGATTTCTGTCTCAAGGGGTTTTGGATTATTTTCTTCAGTGTTTTTAGCCTACTGTGACATGTGGAAATGCTTCTAGAGCCATCACCTACCCAAGAGCAAGTTGTATTCACCGATCGGGGTTTTGGCTCTGTTTTGGTGCTCCTTTCATTCAATTACAAAAAGGTAGAAACTTTGGCAATTATTTTGTCAATCGTCGAATGGAATAAGTTTATGTGACCTTAAGCAATTCATGTTTGAAGTTTCATGGCTTTTGCATCAATCAATCAAAAGTTACGTGGATTTGAGATCTTGCAGTCGTGCTAAAAACCCATGTTCCTTCTAACTTTGGTATAGAAGCGATAGTACCACTAGTTTCATGGCAGTAGCACCATAGCTACTAGCCAACGACCACTTTGGTTTTCGACCACCCACTAGTTGTTGATCACACTGGTTGGGTTTCAACTTGCTTCGAATACTCGAGTTTGCGACCACACTCCACGTCGATTTTAGACCACTCATTAGTCATTAGTCTTCAACCACGTTGGCTTTTCGACCACTCCATGGTCATCGACCATGTTGGTTTTCGACCACTCACTGGTATTCGAGCACGTTGGCTTTCGACTACTCTGGTCTTGTTTTGACTTGCTTCAACTATTCTGGTTTTCGATCATTCATTGGTCGTCAACCATACAAGTTGTGTTTTGATCACTCAGGTTTGAGACTCTTACTAGTCGTTGACCACTCGAATCTTTTAGATACTTGAGGGAAATTTTTTTAAGGCACGATTCACCCTCTCTGTTGCCTGTCCGATCCTGCAATTAAGGTTGCAGCACCCCGCATGTTAGCAAATGTGGTAGAACATCATTGCAAAATGGTATAAAATAGAAATAATAATAAATAGCTTGGTCAAGACTTTGCTGCATTAACTTTAAAGACAACGGAAGAGTAAATAACAGGAAAATTATTTGAAAATGTAGAAAGTAACATGTGATGAAAATGCAATGCTCCCATGACCCGATGGCACATGCAATAATTATGCTGACCTGTCTCCTGGAACAAAAGGAAAAGCAAGGGTGAGATATAAAATATCTCAGCAAGTCACACCCAACAGTAAAAGCAACAATTAAAAATAAGATAGATCAAGGGTTCCAGGTAGCCACGAGATAAATATAGTCTACAGACATGACAATAAAAGGAAACAATGTAATGTGGAAGTAGGAGATCACGAAAGGCAAAGTAATGGTGAGAAGTGACTATGTAATTGTAAAGGTGGATAGTTGCAGCACCAATTTCAACGTATCATATACCAGATTATACAAGAATAGTCAGGTACCCACCTCGACTATATACCTATGACGGGGTATTATCTTCCAACAATGAGAATGTATGTTCTTGTACGTTGTTGGGTTGGTAGTATTATTACCCCTATATGTGATAACTAGATTGTGTAAGTGGAACAGATGGGTGCAATTACGATTAACAATTAAAAAAGAAATGGAATTAAAGATTAATACAACAGTGGTAATTTACATTAAATCGCAGTATAGGTGATACGAAATAGGCTAGCACCTGCTTGCCAGTATCCCCGCAACAGGGTGTTAATCTCTCAACAAAAATGTAGAACACCCATACGTTGTTGGGTGGAACCTTAGAATGTGTTATTTCCCAGGTAAGTGATGAAACAGGGAGGCAGTGGAACAATATGTATAATATGGAACAAGGATTTGATAATGACAATTCAACGAGATAGTATAATGATAACATGATAATTTGACACTAGCAGCTCGATAACGGAAGTGCTGGAATCATAATGTAATAATATGATAATTGAGAATTGAGGAAGGAATGATACAGTGGTAATATGACAATTTGGTATGATAGATTTGATAATTGAATGATATAGAGATGTAAGAGCAACTCCAGCAGGGCCCCTACTTGAGCCCTCATCCTACTTTTGAGGGCCGAGGGGCAAAAAACTCATTCCAACAGGGCCCTTACTTGAGCCCTCAAAAGTAGAAGGCCCTCAAATCTCCCCCTCGAGCCCTCATTCCTGGGGGTCTGGAGGGAGCCCCTACTTTTGAGGGCTCAAGTAGGGGCTCTGCTGGAGTGAGTTTTTTGCCCCTCGGCCCTCAAAAGTAGGATGAGGATGAGGGTGGGTCCTATGTGTCATCCCCTCTAAGAATGAATTTGAGGGTCCTATTTTGAGGGCTCCTGCTGGAGTGTAGCCCAAAAAACAGAGCCCTCAAATAAAAAGTAGGGGTCTTGTTTTGAGGGCTACTGCTGGAGTTGCTCTAAGAAGGTACGGTAAAAATTCCATGATATCAGAAGGTGATATACTGGGCGATTAACACTAATCAAGACAGAAAATCACCAACACACTATCCAACCGAGTATCCAAGCACATTTCTTCCACCAAGTTATCCGGTAATAAAATATATTGATTCCTAAAACCGTAAGAGTTAATTATCGAACCAATGATCAGGTGGGGATCCAGTAACACTGTTATTGACTATCCTCCTCTAGTTATCCGTTCATGTTACCATGATAATATACGACACTAAGATGATCCAAGTGACAATTTATCTAAGTAATCAGTAATGTGACCAACAATAATAATTGCCGACATAACAAATAAGCTGCAAGACACTAAGTAGGGTGTGAACACCTACAATATTGTGTTGATAACTAATAAGCAGTTATTACTACGGGATAATGTAACGTGAGTTAGTGCCAAAGGACGGCTAATCAATAGAAACATAGAATCGAAGTTGAAACGAATGAAAAGGAGATCGGAGGGTGTGAAATGATACTACGGCCGGGAGAGATTGCCTGCGCGAATAATGCACATGACGATTACGCAAAGAGAATCGTTGATCTCCATCTAAGCCCTCCATGCTACAACCTCGATTGCCATGGCCCTGTTATGGTAGTCGATCAGCGGCAGCAAAAGTCCTTGCCGCAGAAGTTGAAAGTCGCTACCACGGCCGGGCAGTGCAGCCAAGAGGTGAGGACGTACGGCCACAGCAAGGAGCAGCAGCAGCAGCAAGTACAGGACGGCAGAGCACTCACGCGTGCAGCAACCAGGAGATGGCGACACAAGGTTGCAGCGACCATGGACAATGGCACCCTTGTGCGCTCTGCCCCTGTGACTATATTAGCTACAGTAGTGGGCCATGAAGGTCACCAACAAAAGTGGTCCCTTTTTATTTTTCCATTTCTTGTTGTTTTAATTCGAATTTAGGTAACATCCAAAGATAATTGAAGGTAGGGAGGTAATTAGAGAGGTAAATACCAGCGTGTTACAAAGGTTCGTTTTTAAGCATACAGATAACGCAGGCAAGCCACTGATCTAGAGAGAGAATCCTTATTTGTGTTTTAGTTGGACCTGGCCTGACGAACGTTACTGTCAAACTTGATTAATGGCCAACAAAGCAAAGATGTGGTCTGCATGTTCTCTGTACTCAGTGCTGCACTAATGTCAAGTTAGTTCCTCCTCTCCCTTTTTTCATCTGTGAAATTAAAGCTAGCATCCGGGATTAAATTCAGCATGCGATGCTTTGACTATGCATTGAGAGTACTTGGAAGATGCCTAGCAAGTAGTTTCTGCCAATTCGATCGGTGCTGTCTGACGGTGCCGCCTGCAACTGCAACTAGTTGAAAGTCACCATGGTGATCAGTGAATCTGGTGCGAGTGCCATGCGTGATGAGGACGGACCCCATGCATCCCCATGTAGGTTTCGAAGCTAGAATCAGATCGGTGATTCAGATAATTACTACGTGGTAATAAGTTCAGACGGTCAGTACTTGTACATCTAATCTCAAGTTCTGAAAGCACCAAAACAAGAACAGCTAGCTAACACGGGTTCGTGACCCTGCTTTTCATGTTTGTGTGATCAGTAAGGAGCTGGCCAGGCGATCACTGCTCAAGTAAAAACTGATAGATCTAGCTAGGTTAGTTTGACCCACGGGTCAAAATTGATCTAGCTTGGGATGAATCAAATGGACAAGTCTTGAGTTGTTGTTGACTGGCTACCTATAGGCTAGGCTAATAGTTTACTGTTGCCTCATCTTAACAAAAAACACAATATAGGTGGTGTTACTGGTCTTGAAAGAAAATTGAGGTTGCAGTTTTTATTTTATTAGTAACTCACAGTAGTGGTCATGAATAGGTTAACAAAGCTTAGATCACCCGATCTAGTTGCGCCGAAGCAACCATTAATCTTATGCCTCCCCCTGTTACTTTCCTCTCCACCATTCACATTCGCGAGGAAGCAATTACTAATCAATCTTCAATCTTTCATCCAAAAGCAAGCTACCCTTACAAAAGCTAACCACACTACTAGCAAGTCCTAATTAACCTGCCTGCGTGTTCATGGAGTGAGTTCGTTCGTGACCAGCGCAGCATTCGTAGATGAGTTGCTAGCTCAAGCTGGAGTAATCATCTACAGTGTTCGACCTTGACAAAACTTTAATTTCCGGACAAACTGGATGAACTAGCATACGCAGTTACTTTCTGCGCTGCAGAGCAGGACTAGCAACAAGCTCCATATCCACTTCTGAACCTCACGAATCTCACACGGAAGAGTACTCTCCGCGACTGCAAATATAAGTCATTTTGTATATTTTAGCACGGTCTCTAATGAGGTATCACTTTAACCGCTAGTTTCTATAGTAGTATATAGCAATAAATCACAAAACAATATATATTTTAGTGTAACATGCGATACGTCGTGAGCAGTTCTAGTATGTTGTGTTGCTTTTGGCATGTGCACGTTAAGGACCAAATTAAACCTTGCTCTAATCTGGCCTCCAACCCTAAATTAATTAATTAAACAGGCTAAGGGGTAGCATGCATGATGATGACGGCCGGGATGGATCCTCTTTCTGTTTGGTTAAGAGCATCTACAATAGTGATTTATGAGCTAGCTCTAAGCACATTATTTCATATTTTAATAGAAGAGAGAGAAAAATTATCTCTTGATCAAGAGCTAGTCTCATACACATATTCCAAGATTATGTGAGAGTGTCATGTGAGGCTATTTATGTTATGAGCTATGTGCTAAAAGTTAATACTATTGAAGAAGTCAAGGATGTGTTTGGTTGGAGGGATGAGGTGGGATGGGGATGGGATGAGATAGTTCCACAAAAAAAGTGGAACCACATGGTCCAGCATCTAAGAAGAATATTCTTTAAATTTATACAGACTCATCCCACTTTGGACCATTCCATCCCACCCTATCCCTCCAACCAAACACACAGATAGGCTTGGTCAAAGGAATAATCCCATCCCATCCCACCCTATCCCTCCAACCAAACACACCCTAAGCGATCGATCGACGTCAATATATAGTGGATTGGAGTAGTATACTAGTGGTACTTCTTCGCAACTTGTGCCTAGGACCACCATTAGCCAAGCCAAATGGAATCTCCTCACTTTTATATTAACTGGGGATTAAAGTTAACTACTAATCGCGCGAGACATGCATGCATGTTCGTGTAACATCAGTCGAGCGAGCGAGCGAGCTAGCTTAATTTATAGGCGCAATTACCAATAAACTATCCTCGTAGTGGGGTTCGGTCGATTAGAGCAAGTTTAATAAGGCTGACTGTGCTAGCTACAAGGGAATCCATGTCAGCATAGTCCTATGTGGAGGGAAGAGAAAAGGAGAGAGAGAGAGAGCTAAGCCGACTCCCATGCAAGAGTCAGGCTATAGCACAGGAAAAGATGCATTATCCATGCATGTACCCATAGAACTAATTGCTATACCCATGCATGTATTAAATTATCAATACCCATGTATGTATTAAATGATTGAGAGCTCTTGTGGAGACAACTTATAGCCAGCTTATTGTATGAGTTGACTGCATCATTATCTTTTGATGACATGGAAATGTATTGGAGGTAGCAGCTATCTATACTATTAAACTTGCTGGCTCCAGGAGTTCAATTTTTGCGTTCGTATTAAGGTTGGATCACTTACGTGTTCGTCTTCAAAATGCCCTATTCTGTGCTTGCTTTTGCGCCCTTAACGGCTGCAGCCTATGGATTATGGTTTTTCGACTTTAGCATTAGTGCGAATAAATAAAATACCGATACGTCAATAAACTATTTCAATAAATTGTTTCAAAATAGCGGGGAAGAAACCATCTCCTTTCTTTATTTGGAGGAAGCCAGCAGTGGCTTATTTGGTATAGCTAAATTTAAAAAAAATTTAAAATGAAAAAAAAAACAGATTAATCTATCATGGACAATGCAAAGGAATACGAGAAAAAAGATCTGACAAAAAAGTTCAAAAAACCAAAAAAAGAAATTTATAAATAGTGAAAAATAAATCAGAAGTCACAAGTTTAAACCAAAATGAATAAAATCATAAACTGAGAAGAATAAGATCATTATGTTGAAAGATCGGCCTTAAGCCATGATATGATCAATGCAAGCGTCGTAAAAAAGTAAGTTGGCAATTTTCTGTCCATTAACGTACCTGTTAAAGTAACCAAGCCAGAAGATACTAGTACAATTGATCTTCCATTAAAATTGTGTTCGGTTGTTAGAAGATACTCGCTCCCGTCGGTTCGAAATATAATGGATGCCTGTACGTTTGGTGTATTTACTTAACAAGATTCTAGCTAATGTTTTAGTTTTTCGCCTAGTTTTCCGATGTTAAATTGTAAATTAAGTAATGCTAATTTGCCCGCTAGTTAAATTAGTGGTGAATAGTTAAGAGGGAAAATTGACTATTTGCCCTTCTCTTTATTTACTCTTTAGAATTTGGCATCCCTCATGGTGTAATTAAGGATCTGCCCTCGTCCTTGAGGATGTCTGTAAATTAGCATTTCCGTCGATCGTACAAGTCCCTCGCGCTATGCACTACTGCATGCCAATTAATAAGCACGTAACATCGGCACGCAAGGCCGGATGCAGGATCATTGGGCTCAGCGTGAACTAGCTTATCTCCAACCTTACAGAAAAGGCAATGGCTATGGTATATTGGGTCATCTATCTATTATAATATTAAAACAGAAGTAAAAGAATCCACTACATTTATTTCTAAGAGGTAAAAGTTACCACGTCAATTGAAGATAAAGGAGAAATATCTATATTATCGATTGTCGTGGCTTCAAATTATAATGGTCTAGATTAAAAGCAAAAGACCATGTCAAGTACCAAAAAATAAAATTTAGAATAAAAATAAGAAATTTAATTTCCATATGAATTCCTAAGTAAAATCTCTAAAATTATATAATTCAAAATGAAAAATAGCAATTAGATTTGTATACAAATTTCAACCAAAAATATCAGAAATATGGAATACAAAATAAAATAAAATTAATAATTGGATTTTGATATGAATTCCAAGGTAATATCCTAAATAATTGTAATTCAGAATAAAAATTAAAGAAAAAAATCAAATAGATTTGCATACGAATTTCAATGGTGATTCACAATAAAAATGAAAGAAAAAGTAGCAGTTAAATTTTCATATAAATTTCATCAAAAAATAATTGCAATTTAGAATAAAAAATAAAATTTCAATCTACTTTTTCATATGAATACCAAAATAAAATCCCTAAATGACTAAAATTTGATATGTATACAAACTCTAATAAAAATAACAAAAAATCTGAATAAAGTAAACTAAAATTAACAATTTGATTTCGATACAAATTCTAAAATAAATCTCTAAATAACTTTAATTTGGAATACAATTTTGAAAAAATAGCAATTAGATTTGTATACAAATTCCACATAAAAATATTGAAATTTGAAATAAAATCTGCAATTTGATTTCCATACGAATTCCATAAAATACCTAAATAATTAAAATTTAGAATAAATTAAATAAACTTAGCAATTTGATTTGTACAAACTCCAATAAACATAATTAAAATTTTGAATAAATATTAAAGTTATAACGAGGATAGGAAGAACGGTGTTAGAGCATAACACGAAAGAGTGTAAGGCCAGTCTCAGTGGGAGGTTTCATATCCCAGTTTCCAAGACTGCCATGTCACCTTTTCAGGTTTGTAGTGATGAATGAAACATGCTCTCTCAATGCACAGTTTCATCTGCACAGTTTCATATGCTATCTACAGCGTTTAATTCTTGCATGTATTGTGATCAAATGTGCCATGCGAACTATGTAGCCATTTGAAGTTGCATATAAATATATTGATTAACTTCAAGATTCAAACGATATTAAATAGTTTGATATATGAAAAATGATTACATATAGTATATCTCAAACTATAGATATATTTCGACGGCTTGAGAACTTGTTCCAGATGTGCTCCACCAAGTCCTTCTTAAGTCGTAAATGAGATGATTTGTCTCGAATATCAGCATCTTTGTCTAGAATTCTTTCAAATGTAACATATTCTTCGGGGGAGAATTCTGGTTCTTCAACAATCAATGTACTTGGGGCCTCGTTCAGATCAAGGTTCTCTTCAATGTCCTCTTCTTTTTCATCTTCAACTATCATATTATGAAGTATGATGCAAGCTAGCACAACTTTCTCGAGTTGACCTCGATCGTATAGACGAGCTGGTCGTTTCAAAATGCAAAATCGACGCCGCAATACACCAAATGCTCGTTCAATATCCTTTCTCTTCGCTTCTTGTTCCTGTGCAAATAATTTGTCTTTGTCGGTGATGGGCATGGATATTGACTTCACAAATACAGCCCATTCTGGATATATCCCATCAGCAAGATAATAACCCGTGTTGTACTGGTTCCCGTTGACCATGTAATGGACTCTAGGAGCTTGCCCCTTTAGTTCTTGGATAAATAGAGTAGACTGATTTAGAACATTGATATCATTGTTAGAACCAGCAACACCAAAGAATGCATGCCATATCCAAAGATCATGAGACGCCACGGCTTCAAGAATTATGGTCGGGACTTTTTGATCACCGCGAGTGAATTGTCCCTTCCATGCAGTGGGACATCTTTCCCATTGCCAATGCATGCAGTCGATGCTACCGAACATACCAGGGAAACCTCGTCTCTCACCAATTTTGAGCAGACGCTCAGCATCCTCCATAGTGGGGCGCCTCAAATATTGTCCACCAAATACAGCTATAACACCTTCAACGAAATTCTTCATTGCCTCCATTGCAGTTGTCTCACCAATTTTCAGGTATTCATCTAGATGATCCGCGGCACTGCCATTAGCCAATTGGCGAATAGCCGCTGTACACTTCTGTAATGGCGTGAGTCCTTGCCGATTAAGGGCATCCACCCTTGTAGTGAAGTAATCAGACCATTGGCCTAAAGCATCGACGATGCGTAAAAAAAGCGGCCTTGACATACGATACCTTCGCCGAAAAATGTTGGGAGGATAAATAGGATTATCCGAGAAATAATCATCCACTAGACGTTGATGATACTCCTCGCGTGGCCTTCTGATATACTTCCGCGGATGCAACCGATGATCTGACGCCAAATCTTGAAGAGCTTCCACACTAGCCTTCAGAATAGCCGTGGTCTCACTGACCAAGTCATCTAATATTTCGCCCTCGGCAACGAATTCATCTAATGTGTATATCTCGCTAGGATCACGATGGTCAGGTGGAAGAGAATCTCCATCATCATTTGACATGATGTGCAGTGCGTGTTTGCAAGAGTGCTTTGGTCTACTTTATATAGGAAGCAACAACAGAACAGAGCAGACTTTCACACAAAAAAATAAGCTTTCACACTACAGAACAGAGGTGGTTTCACACTATAAAGAGAAGCTTTCACACTACAGAACAGAGGTGGTTTCACACACTAAAAATAAGCTTTCACACTACAGAAGGTAAACTAATTGAGTCACAAAATCTTTCTTCGTTGCCAGAGCCTCAAAATCTTGAAGCTACTGTGAATTCACTTATATGTGAGAAGGTAAACTAACTGAGTCTCTGTTCTGCTGAATGAGTTCCACACACTGATATGTGTGTTTGGTTCTGAAATGGCAACCCTATATAAGTTCTTAGTGAAGATCCAAGTCAGAACTTTCTATTCTCCTGTTGTGAGATCATTTTTTAGTAATTTTTTATAAAACATTGGTGAAGACATGATGACTTGTTGAAGACATGAAGAACAGAATTATGGTCAAACCTGATGTCCAAAATTTGTTCAAGGAATTACAGTTTTGCACATAATGAGTTGTTTTATCTACCTATAAGGCAGTGTGGTATAACACTTTTTGAGTCACTGAGTGAGGTCCAAGAGTCATGCATATATAATGCTGCTTTTTTGCATTCTCATTATGTCTGCTAGGGAACTAATTTAGAACTGCAACAATTTTAACAAACAAAGCTATACACGAGAATGAGATGAGGTCGTAAACTTCCCATGGTAACAATCATCCATAACAACCAAATGTGTATGCATCAACTAACTTGTGTATGCCCTCAATTATATTAAGAATGACTAGGATATCAAGAATCCATCATTTGAAGAAAAGAGAATATATTAAAAAATTAAAGCCATATCATATGTTCTGTCCAAGCTCTCACTAGTATTTAGAAAACCACATGACTGGTTAGTCCAAGAGATTGATTTCAGTTTTCAGCAATCTAGCATACTGTGAGAAAACTGATCTAACATAATTGAAGCATAATTGAAGCATACTGTGAGCCATATCATACTGTGAGTCCAAGGTATATGATCTAACATAATTGAAGCATGAAAACTGAGAAAAGGATGTTGAAGCATGAAACTCATGATTCATCATCGTTACCAAACAACTTTATCTCCATCTTCTCCAATGTCTTCTCTCGGTTAGCCTTCGCTTTTTCGGACAGCTGACTTGGATCTTGCTTAAGCAGTGAATTATAAACTTCAAGCAGCCTTGCCTCCATTTGCTCTTGTGCAGCCTTAAGATTTGTCCTTGAAATTTCAAGCTGCGCTTGCATCACCTTCTCACGCTCCACCTTACGTTCTTGCTGCACTTCAACTATTTTGTTAATATTCTCTCCAAGGAGGACAATACCATCCATAACCTCTTCCTTTTTACGCTTTCCATTGCGTTGGGCCTTTGCTGCTTCTCTACCAATGGGACGGGATTGTTCTGTATCATCAGTAACATCAATGGTCACGCTCTTAGTTTTTTCTTTATCCAATTGCGTGACATATGCAGACCATTTCGGTTCCTTATTTAGAGCCTTCCACCAATGCACCAACGTGAAAGGCTTTCCATGTTTTGCTGTATACATCTTTTGTGCCTCATCCATAAGTTGATCATCGGAGTAACCGCTTTTATTCACTTTAGTTACCGTACTCCAGCAGCCATTGAAGTCATTGATCAATGTCTTTAGGCGTGACCAGTGGATCTTCATTTGGTTAGTATCCCTTGTACAATTTGGTGGGGCAGTTTTGTTGAACTCTTCAGTGACTTCCTTCCAAAATGAATCACCTTTCTTGTCATTCCCCTTTATGGGGTCTTTAGAAGCATTCAACCAAGCATTGGCCTACAAAATGTAAAATAACGAAATGGTTGTGAGTACCACTTCATGTATAATATCATGTAAAAAAATCAAGAGACAATTAACGGTGTGATTACCAGCCTGACTTCCTCTTTATGAGTCCAATATCTTTTCTTTACCGTCCTACTTGCCTCAACACCATCATCGTCGTCAATCTCGATGCTAACCCTTCTGTTGGTTGATGTTCCTGGTGGTGTTGGAGTCCCTTTGGCACATGGCGGTGGGGGTGGACTTGTTGGTGTCAAGTTTTGCGGCACTCCGACAAAATGGAAATTTTCTCCTGGTGATGGTGGCGGTGCCGAAAATTGTGGTCGTTGTAACAAATTAACAAAACCACCTGCTGGATACCTGTCATTGCATATTCACACTTCAGCTTGATAAAGACATACGGTATGAGGATTCCAACAGCAGCAACATATGAATTGATATCTGACTGCACATAAACAAACAAGACAGAAATTTGATGCCTACTGCAGCAACAGGATAAATATCTGACAGCAGCAACAGGATTGAGTTTATATGTAGACTGAACACCTCTGTAATAACACAAACAAGACAGAAATTTGATGCCTACTGCAGTTCGATGGCCATCCCCTAGCACAATCACACATTCACCGGACAGAAATATCACAAGATTCTAAAAAACAGATTTAGAGAATTATTACCAAGGATTTGGGGAGTAGATTCCTTGGGGAGATGGGAGATTGACGCTGTTGCTGCCTCCACATCCAGGCCACCATCCTGCGCCTTGTGCTGGTAGCTGCGGAGCTGGTTGCCAAGCAGGTTGCGGTGGCGGCGCGGATTGCGGTGGCTGCCCAGGTTGCAGTGGTGGCGCAGGCGAGGACGCTGGAGCCGGCGCAGGCGAGGAAGCTGGTGCGGGCGCAGGCGAAGAAGCTGCTGTCGGACCGTCCATCCGTACCGGGACTCCGCCGCCGGAGCTCAAGGAGACGGCAAAAGAGCAGGGGAGACGGAGGGAGAGGAGGGGAGACGGCGGGAGAGGAGGGGAGATGGCGGCGGGAGAGGAGGGGAGACGGCGGGAGAGGAGGGTAGACGGCGGGAGTGGCAGGGAGACGGCGGGAGAGGAGGGAGAGGAGGGGAGACGGCGGGAGAGGAGGGGAGGCGGCGGGAGAGGCGGGGAGGCGGCGGCGGGAGAGGCGGGGAGGCGGCGGGACAGGAGGGGAGACGGCGACGGCGGGACAGGAGGGGAGATGGCGGCGGGAGAGGAGGGGAGACGGCGATGGCGGGAGAGGAGGGGAGATGGCGGGAGACGAGGGGAGACGGAGGGAGAGGAGGGGAGAGGCGTACCGGATCCGCCGACGAGGAGATGGTGAAACAGAAGGCTCTCAGTGCGCGTTTCACATCGTTTCCAAGGTGGTGGAAACAGTGCCTACTCGTTTCTTCACCATGAAACAGTATTTTTCTCTTTCTTCTTTAAAACAGTGCCATGTCATTAGATTTGCTGATGTGTCATGTTATTTAATGCCCATGAAACCCTGATGAAATCCCCGTTGAGACTGGCCTAATGTGCCCTTTTTCACTTCCCTTTTTCTTTTGCACCAATCAGACAACGTGCCATGCATGCATCAATCATACACAAGTTAAAGCGCACGCAATGGTATTATGTTAGAGCTAGCGCATGAAACGGAACAAGAGATGGAAAGCTACCCTGATCCCACCTAGCTCTACTACCATCGATCCATATATATGTTCCCATTCGCGCCACACCAATCTATGCAATGCATGCGATCTTGCAAGGAGCCCTAATCTCCAACATCCTCCCTCCTACCTGATGCGCTACTTACTAATTAATTAAAACACGAATCTCACCAATTAAATGTTACACAATATTTCAAAATCTGAACGGCACATATATGCTTGGCAATTGGCAAGCAAGCACATATGTCCTTCTAGCATTACCATTAGAGTAAAAAAGATGATAGACCTCGTAGGTTAAGCAACTTGTTTTCAATCCTGCAAACTGTCTAATCTTCGATTAATTAATATTCATATCCCTGTTACTTTTCTTTATTCCAGACGTTCGCCAGAGATTGCATGCATGGTTGAAGCTACAATTAAAAGAAATTGTAAGGTGATTAATGATGGGTTAATATCTTTATAAATTCACTGCAAATCCCTACTAGTTAAACAACAACTAATTTTAGTGTCCTCATATAAATTTTATTTATTCATTCTAGGCTGTGCCATCTAGTCAAGTGACACATGGTTTACTATGGAGCTGAGTGTACCGCATAACTAATACATAAACTTTAGAAATAAAATCTACTAACCAAACTTGTCTGTGGACAATGGATTTATACGCTTTAATTTGAGGATAATGAGCATTCATCTGGCATATATGTATTCATAACCATGGCATTATTGAATCAATCGTTGAAAATGAGTATACAGATAATACATAAACCGGTTGGTTGGGGATCGAGGTAATATTTCACTTCTCATTCGGTTGCAAGATAACTTGTTTTTTAAATATTTACATATATAATTTGCTGCAGCGTGGTCCATACAAAAAGATACAGGACTTCTTTTTCTCCAAGTTCCACTCCCCACCACGTTACCGCCGTAAACATATGTACACCAAGAGGGTGCGCGTAGCCTTTTTTTTTGTTTTCATTTGGTGCTTTTTCAATGGGAGGCCATGTAGGCATACATATTATATATACACTGATGCGAACAAATTGATCTAGAACGAGTACAACCACAATGTACCCATCATAAGCTCACCCTCCTTACAAGTCTTCTCTTATCTTCTCTCTCCCTTTCCCCCATATATAACACTGAGCAGCCAGTAATCACATAGCAAGATAAAAAAAAAGGAGCAACAAGATCACAAATTAAGGAGGTACGATGGAGAGGAGGAGCTAGTCGTCTTCCTCAAGTCGATCGGCGATCTACAATTTCACACAGCAAATACGGTACAATTTCTCCTTTTCTCTAGATCAATTTGATCTCCCCTTTTTTTCCATCCAATTATTCATCAAAGCAATCACTAACGCCGAGCCGATCCCCCTTACGATTAACCATGTACTTGTGTAAATACATATGTAGTATACACGCCCTCTTCTCTTCTCTTCTTGACATGAAGCTTGTTTAATCGTTGTATGCGCAAATTAAGAAGGTGTAGGGCAAGAAGCAAACTGAGTAAGAGAAGCTAGCTGCAAAGCAGTTAGGAAGAAGAAGTATAGGTGGAGAAGCTGGCGAACAAGTGGTGGGACGACGGGCGGCTGGGTCTCCCGGTGACCACGGAGGCGCCGCCGCTTGATTCCTCAGGCCTCGACAAGGTAAACCCAAGCAGCCAGGACATGGCAGCGCCCAAGGACGGGGAGCAGAGCCGCGGAAGCGGTGGAGGCGACAACCGCGAGAACGGAAACGGCGAGCCCAAGGAGGGCGCGGTGGTGGCAGCGAACCGGCGCCCGCGCGGACGGCCCCCGGGATCCAAGAACAAACCCAAGCCGCCCATCTTCGTCACCCGCGACAGCCCCAACGCGCTGCGCAGCCACGTCATGGAGGTGGCCGGTGGCGCCGACATCGCAGAGTCCATCGCCCACTTCGCGCGCCGCAGGCAGCGCGGCGTCTGCGTGCTCAGCGGCGCGGGGACCGTGGCCGACGTCGTCCTCCGCCAGCCGGCCGCGCCCGGCACTGTCGTGGCCCTCCGCGGCCGCTTCGAGATACTGTCCCTCACCGGCACGTTCCTGCCGGGCCCCGCTCCGCCTGGCTCCACCGGCCTAACCGTTTACCTCGCCGGCGGTCAAGGGCAAGTGGTCGGAGGAAGCGTGGTCGGCGCGCTCACCACGGCGGGACCGGTCATGGTGATCGCGTCCACGTTTGCGAATGCGACGTACGAGAGGCTGCCGCTGGACGAGGCTGAGGAGGATCAGGGAGCCGGGACGGTAACGGGGCAGATGCCTCCCGGCGCAGGCGGTGTCCCTCCGATGATGGGCGGGCTGGCCGATCCCTTGGCGATGCCAATGTACGGTGTGCCACCCAACCTCATGCCGGGAGGCGGCCAGCTTGGGCACGCGGAGGCGATTGCATGGGCGGCGCATGCACGGCCGCCGCCATACTAGCTAGCTAGCTAGCTAGGGCGTCAAGGGATCCGGCCGACCGGCCATGTGTCGACGGCGCATCATAAGCTAGCTTGGATCGAGTTCCTAGCTACTTCCCACCAGTTAAGAATAAAGGACATGCATGTTTAATTCCATGCATGCTAGGCAGCTGGTAAGTACTGCGCATCATTCATGCCGTACGTAGGGTTAATCGAAATCCTGGTTTCTTCTGAAAATCAGGAGATAGTCGTTATATATATGTCTGAGTACGTAATATATTGCCTGATTGATTGTCTGGTAAAACTCCCTAGATTTATGATGACTCTTATCTCTGATTGCATGTATCTGCCCCGTTTACAAGTTCAGCTTAATTAATTTCGTTGTAGATTGAATGAATGGCTTTCTTTTCTTTTTTGCCACGGAATCGTTTTGCGAACGAATTGATTGTGGATCATTTCTTAGGGAATTGTTTTGCGAATTGTGTCACGGATCAGTTAATTTGCACACATGCTCTAGCCGTGTGAGTCCTTTCCGCCCTCCCATACAATGGAGTGTATCTTTTGGTGATTAGTGAAGTTGTCTTGACATTTTAGTGATTTGTTTCATGGATTTGATAGTCAGCATTTTGAATGACATACTAAACAAAATCTATTCCATAGTTCTTGCAACAATGCTATATATCCTTGATGCCTCCATCTTTTCTAGAAGGTTTGTTTTTTTAACTTAACATTTTGACTATATATGTGTTATAGCAATCTGTACTTTCTTTTCTGATTGCCCCCACCGCAAGGCCTTGATTATTTTCGAGAACACACAAAAGCTCTGCGTGTCATTACATTAAAGGCTGATGCCTTGATCTTAATTATGGATTAATGCTTTTGTTACTTTGCTCCATGAAGTTCATCAAATAGCACAAGGAATTTATGTGGAACAACGATATATATATGTGGCAATATGGCATATATAGATATAGGAGCAGCAGTACTAATGCAACGACCGCGGCAAAAGTTGATTAAATCATTTGATCAATGCAGGGAACGCTACCTAATTGAAGCATCTATTTAAGTTACCCCCTTTGTTTTACCTGGCATGCATGATATCTTTGGAAGCACTTTCTGATCGATCTTGTGCGGAAACTGGGGTTTCACCATTCTTCTGTAAAAAACTAAAAGATGTTGATGTACATACCCATCATCGTTAGAATAAGCTTCGTCATAAGTAAGGAGATGCCGCCAAGAACATAGTGGAAACTAAATATGCATCCAAGTTTAATTCCTTACTGATGCATATATGCAGAGTATGGTGTTGTTTGTGATTTTATCTAAGTAAGGGGATAGGTGATATATTTAAATTGGAAATCACGTGTCTAACTGTACAATACTTTTGCTCTCATACCGAAGTCCTCTTCCCGATAAGTGAACAGTGCCATGCATGATCACACGAGTTTACACTTTATTAACTCCATGTTTGTGTCATCAGGCATATTTACAAGAGTCACTCGTACGGTAGCTTGTATCCCCACTGCTAGCAAATCAAAACTGTCCCAAGTTCCAAAAGATCAGAACTGTACATACTGTACTGGAGATCAGTACGAATGTTTGATTTCTGTGGCCTCTGATTAACTAGTAGTCCTGATCGATCAGGAGTGAAGTGTTGACCACTAATTAATGACAACAAAGCATCAAATTTTTTATCGGTTCTACTTAATTTACTCCATGTGCTATCTGCAGATCGTATATTTCTAGTCAAGATTCAAGGCCTTGTTTGCATATGGAATACAGGAAGGAAACAAATAAAATCTACTTTCACTAAGTATTTCCTTTCGTAATCACACACGCATGGGCAAAATGTATCGGCCACCATCAAGATGTGTACTTCTTGGTGTGGTAGAGTATTGGAAGTCCCAGTTAAGTGCATCTCTGTATATATTCAATTTCAAGCTCCTAAATTGTGACATATTCAAGCAAACGCCCGGCCAGTGTAGCTACTTATTCGCATCAGTCAAACTTAGCTGTGCGAAGATGAGTCAATATACGTATATATGTACTATCCAATTGTGGTCCTCCATTCATCTCGGCATATACGCACGCATGCATCGAACAAATTATATAAGAGGCAGCACGCATGAAAAGGTTAACTACAGTTGCCCAAGAACCAAAAGCAAATTGTTAACTAAATTTGTTGTGATACCTAGCTTGACACAGTTGGAATTATAACTCCCTGCATATATACTACTACCTAACTTGTCGAATGAAATGGTAGCCCAGGGAACCGATCTATATATGTACATGGCGACTATAGAGCGCATACAATATGAGTTCACATGCACTTGCATCATACATGCACGTACGTTTAGATAGATGCACAGGTTTAATTGTCAGTTTCGATTAGTTAATGCATATATGAACTAATGGAAGCTACTATTAAACTTTTTCTAAAAGGTAAAAAACTGGAAAGTGTAGGAGGCTATGGTTGGTGTATGCATATATGAACTATATATATAGGAGGAAAGGAAATGGAGCCGTGGCTAGTCCACCTGTTGTGGTACCTTTGCCTTTCGAGTTGTGACCAAAATCCGTGGTTCGAGTCCCACAAATTACACATTAATAATACAATTCTATTGTAGGTTTTTGGGATTTGATCCCGTGGCTTCTCGATTAATGAGTCTTAAAAGGGTGACTATATATAATAACCAACTTCACCTCTTACCAAAAAAATGCTACTTTAAACTTCAAAATTAAGCCAAAGTAAGAACAATAGCTAGAACCATCTTTGACTAGCTATATAAAGCTATATGAAATGTGCTAGCTTCTACTTAGTACTCCACTTATATGCATGCACGCACGTACGTTCCAAGTATCTTAGAGCGACATGCATCTACTTGTTCAAATTAACTTTACTTTTTTTTATATTTATCTAGTATATCACCGAATCGTAGTATATGTTTTTTCACCGAACATATACATACACTAATTAGAGACTCGTACGTTGCAACGAAGTCATAAAAATAGTGAAACGAAACTTACTGCCTAGACAACTTCACACATCAAACATTGGAAAGCAAGCGACAGAGATAGAATGGTGGCTAGAATATGTGAGGAGATGTGGAAAGTGAAGGGAGTGGACGGTTGTATCCTGAGAGAGACGAATGGTCCAGATCAAATCGGATGGCTGAGAAGAGAGGAGAAAGAATGGATCAACCATCAACTTACACTTTTATAATAGTAAAGATATATATGTGTGTGTGTGGGGTGTATGAAGATAAATGTACATGAGCACGTATTTTTTCACCGAAGGCAGACATGTGTGCGAAGATGGACACGCGCAAACGCGTCAGACGTTGGACGGCGGATGTAGCCAACTAAGCCCTCCCTCGATCAAATTAACTTGACTTGCTCAGTTGGGTTTTGCTAGGTAAGATGTAGCCCATATGCCTTGTAGCATGGTGCGATCTTCGTTGGAATCCATGAGGTTACTGGGCCGCATGAAATTGAAGGAGAGAGCAGCAAAAAAAAGAGAGTAAAGGCCATCGCCGGCCGGCCGGGTTATAAATTTGGGCTGGTGGATGTCGTTATGATATGGGCCTGTCTAGTACTGCCCAAAGTTGGAAGTTTGGACTTTGGAACCACAGAAATGTTTTTTCAAGGCCGACGAAACGGGCGGGCGGGAGTGGCCCTGCGGGCTGTAGTCTTTTCTCTCTCTAGGGCCTAAGGCGTAGTGAGCCACATCAGCTTATCAAGAATCATCCTCCCGTCAAAATTAAGCTCAACAAGTTGCAAAGTAGCACATAATAATTAATGGTCAATGTTAGACCAAGGAAGGAGGCGTCTGCGATGGACTTCGAATCAATGTATGTATCTATGGGTCTGTTTGGAAGAGTTTTATCAGCTTTAGATCCACAAAAACAGTTTTACTCTACGAAATTTTACCCAAACGCTCCAGCTCTGCGAAATCTGGATCCACCAAAATCCTGGATCTGAGGGCCAGATCCATGGATTTCATGGAGCTCCTCAAGGGGTGCTCCACCGTGGAGTTGGGTGGTAATTACCTACCAATGCCACTGGTTACACACCCCATCCCACCAAAAGTGGCCATTCCCACCAAAACCTCAATTTCGTGGATCTGGAGCTGCTGTATAAGCCAAACACTCCATGGTGAGATCCCAGATCCACGGTGGAGCTGCTGCTTCAGATCCACGTTTTCAGTGGTGGAGCTCTCCCAAACAGACCCTATCTCTGACTGCCCATCGATCGAATTGAAGCACGCAGTTAAGCCCAACCATTTCGATGCTTTTTCTATCTTAATTCTTAATTTTGTGACTAATTTGAGGGACCACACTAGCTTACAGCATTATAGTGAAGTTGCCTTTGGAATTTATGCACGTTCCATTAACCGGTTGTTCTTTGAGTTTCGGTATGAATTAGTATTGAGATCCAATGCCAATGCAACCCGATCTAATGCTACGCTATCGCCTTTGCTTGCTAAGCTAATTGTCCAAGTTAACTGAAAGGTTAGTGTTAGAGAAGGGTCCCTGCGCTACCTCGAGCCTACGATAACATTGGCGTGGCATTACACATCGGAGGATCCACCCCAGACGAGATCTATGAACCAACTCTGAACGAGGTCCAACTACCAAGCTAGACAAGGTCTAGAGTCTAACCCAGGACGAGGTCCGTGGACCAACCCTACATGAGATCCAAACTCCAATCCCAGATGAGGTCCACGGACCAACACTAGACAAGATTCGGCGTCCAACCCCGGATGAGGTCTGAAGTCCACCCCAGACAAGATCTACGGACCAACATTGGATGATGTCCATGGATCAACCCCAGACGAGGTCCGGAGTCGAACCCTGAATGAGGTCCACGCATCAACCTCGGCGAGGCATGCCTGCGAACCAACCTCATATAAGGTCCAGGGTGCCAACGTCGGCATGGTGTCGCACATCAAGGGTGAAATGGCTTAAGAGCTCAGTGTTAGGCTTTCTAGCTCCTTTACTTGCTATTATATGAGCTAGTTTGTGGCATGATAAGTCCGGTTAAATGTATGTGACTTATAGGGGCGTTATTTTGGATTGCGTCTTAATAGTCTAATAAATAGTAATTGCTAAAAGAAGCTGAAGCTAAACATCAACTGAAAAGCCGAAAAGAACAGGGCATAGATCGGTTAGATAGGCCTCTGTTCTGTATGCTTACCATAATAACCATGACTAGATAGCTCCTCAATGAAGTTTATTTTTCAAAGCTCTGCTAATGCTAACCTAAAAGACCAAGATTAAAGCTTCTAGACCACTTGATCAGTTAATGTCCAAAGCGGCCCAAACTGGGTCAATAGAGCATTCTTGTTCCTTGTCCATTTTTATTAGTTCTGTTAGGCCAGTGAGCCCATTATTTGGTCTTGATCACTCTTTTTTTGGGATAAATTCAAGAAATTTATCCTGCTAACACTTGATATTTTACACAAGGTTGCACTTTTACATACATACGTTACGTGCAACATGACATTTAGTGA
Source organism: Dendrocalamus latiflorus (assembly GCA_017311315.1). Lineage (NCBI taxonomy): Eukaryota > Viridiplantae > Streptophyta > Magnoliopsida > Poales > Poaceae > Dendrocalamus > Dendrocalamus latiflorus. Next base: position 520,249 of record CM029658.1, read on the forward strand.
ACAATAAATAAGATATAGCTATGTGCCAAAAAGAAATGTTGCATTGCTATCTGCCACCGAACGAAATGTTGCTATGACATGCCTTAACAACTAAGGCAAAAAGAAAAGGAAAAACGGGCAAGTAAAGATGGAGGAGGTAACCGACTGACCCAGGCAGCCATAAGTGGAATTGAGGTATTTAATTTAATTCGTGGAATCAGTCTAATTCGTTTAGGCTAAGAATTATGAGAGACCGGTAAGTCTTTGAACATCATGGTAAAAAGAAACCGTATTATTGTGGTGTGTTCTCTTGTGCTCAATTTACATTCAAGTAATTTATATTTATAGAATTAAATTGATTGCTTGTCTCTCTAAAATTACAAACTTTTGACATAAACTTAGATTATTGGTACACTTAGTGAGATTAGTTGATTTAGACCTTAATTGAGAAAATCATTTTGCTTTACGCTTCTGTATATAAACCTCGATTTTGGCTAAAGAAAAATTAAAACTGACTATTCATCACACTCTAGTCGGTCTCCTCGATCTTACAAAACCACAGGTCTGTCACTGGCCAGACCAATCAGGTGCAATTTTAGCGCATCTTTGTTATTTCAGGTTGTTGCTTAGTTATAGACTACGAAATCTAATTCTTTTAGCTTTGTAGCTCTGGAGTGAAAAATTGAAAAAGCCATAATACACCCGTTCTTTATTGCCATCGTCGGTCCTGCACACCTGCGACCGAACGGAACGTTGCCATGACATGCCTTAACAAGTAAGCCTGCTACCGAACGGAACGTTGCCATGGCATGCCTTAACAGCTAAGCCAAAAGAAGAGAAAAAAAAGAGGAAATGTTAAGTAAGCCAAAAGAAAAGAAAAAAAGAGGAAAAACGGGCAAGTGAGGACGGAGGAGGAGGGCAGGCGACGACCGGACCAATGACCGACGGAGCCGCGCTGCTGCAGTCAAACATGCCACGCACGGCACCGCACCGCACCGCGTGAAGAAAACCTTCCCCAGGCGTGGCGCGCCCAGCCGCAGCTCTGTAGTGGCAAATCAACGTAAATAACTCCAAACCCCAACCCCTATCCCAAAATCCGGCCGTATTTATACAGGTCGCTTCCCCTTTTCTCCTGCGTTGCTTCCTTCACCATCCGACTCTGCCTTGCCTTGCCTCCCTTGTCGTGTGTGAGCTGCCACGCCACGCAGAGGATTCATGGCTTCCCGGTACGAGGTGGAGGTGACAGTGGGCTCTGCCCGCGACCTCAAGAACGTCAACTGGCGCAACGGCGATCTCAAGCCCTACGCCGTCGTCTGGGTCGACGCCGGCGCCAAGTGCTCCTCCCGCGTCGACCTCGACCACGGTGACAACCCCGTCTGGGACGAGAAGCTCACCGTCCCGCTCCCGCCCACCAGCCGTCTCGACGACGCCGTCCTCTACATCGACGTCGTCCACGCCAACGCCACCGACGGCGTCAAGCCGCTCGTCGGCTCCGCCCGCCTCCCGCTGCGCGACGTCGTCGACGACGCGGGCGTTGGCGGACGAGCCTCCCGCAACCTCAGCCTCAAGCGCCCATCGGGCCGCCCCCACGGCCGCCTCGACGTCCGCGTCGCCGTCAAGGAGCCCTCGCGCTACTACGACCCCAACCCCTACCCGGCCCCCTACTCCCAGCCCGCCGGCTCGTACGCCTCGTCACGTGACCCCTACGCCTCCGGTGGGTACGGCTCAGGCGGCTACGGTTCCGGAGGAGGCTATGGGGGCGCGCAGCCATACGCCGCGGCGCCTCCGGCAGGGTACCCGTCCTACGGCTCCGTGCCGCCTCCGCAGCCAGCGTACGGCGCGGCAGCCCCACCGGTGGCCGCACCTGCGTACGGCGCGGCGGCTGCACCTGCTGCGTACGGTGCCACGGCGGCTGACCCGCAGAAGAAGAACAAGATGGGTATGGGGACTGGGCTGGCGGTGGGCGCAGCGGCGGGTGTTCTGGGTGGTCTGGCGCTGGCCGGCGGGGCGAGCTACCTGGAGAACAAGGTCGAGGAGCGCGCGGCGGACAGGGTGGAGGAGAACCTGGAGCGGGAGGACTCGTACGGCGGAGGGGGCGGGTACGGCGGGTACGGCGGCGGCGACGACGACTACTAGAGATAAGGTGGGCGGGTGGTGCCATGATGGAGCACCCGGAATAAGAAATGGGGATCAATCGATACTCCCTAGAAAACCGCGCCATGCGTGTGTACTCTACTCTACTATCATTGAGATCATCCATGTTGTTGGCTTCATCCATGTTGTTGGCTAATTCTCTTCTCCTCCTCCTCTGTCTCTTCTGTACTCGGCGTAATCGGTGGATGGAGCGAGCGAGCGAGAGAGACGAATTCATAAGATTGACGTCGTGCATGAGCAGAGTGCAAGCAAACAAGGGTTGGGTTGGTTGGTTCCCTCCTCGTTTGTCCCTCTGCTCTGCTCTCCTCTCCTCTCCTCTCTGTGCCACCCGATCTCTCTCTCTCTCTCTCTCTCTCCGTCCGTCAGTACCGGCGAGTAGGCGACGCATGCATCCCCCGCTTTTCTTTTGCTGACGAAGAAGATTAATATTACTCCAGTACCAGTACATCCATCCATTACATGTGCTGCAAGTGGCTTTTCTTTTCTTCCTCCTTTTTTCCCCTCCGATGAATGAGATGAGACGACTTTCAGAACCTTATTTTTCAAGCCGTCGGTCCATTTTTCTTCTCCTCCTCCTCCTCCTTGTACAGTATATGCATCACAAGTAATCTCTCTCTCTCTCTCTCTCTCTCATCACACGTCACTTTCTCGAGTAGGAGGAGCACTACAATGCCGTAGTTCCCTTTCACGAACCACAGCTAATACCTTCAGTGCAAACATGCATGTTACTCCGGCCTTAGTCGTGCAATTGCATGGGAAAACTTGCAAGGGGAAACACATGCAAGGAGTATTACTAGAAAAAAATCGCATCACAACTAGTAGAATATTTATTTAGTCGTGCAATTGCATGGGATTGCACATATATTTGGAGGGGGCTGCAATTTCAATTGATTGGGAGTGTAATTTCAGGTGACTAAAAGATAAAAAAATTTCAATTGCCTATGCAATAGCAAAACTGATGTTACATTTGCACCGTGGGTGAGCCACTTGGCCAGGTGAAGGGCGCCATGATTGGCGGGAGATGAAGTGTGGTAACGAGGAAGTCGTTGATGCAGTGCAGTGCAGTGCAAATTTGACTTGGACGACGACGACGCGGCAAGGGCATCAGGAAAAGCAAAACCAATGAACCAAACCACAGACAAACAGAAACAAAATACTATGTGTGACGAGGTCGCATTCCGAGCCAAGGCAGGTGGACGTCGCTGTTATGTTAGCCTTCCTTCCAGCCGCGTCATGTCACGGTGCACGAGCGATGGATGCTTCTTTTTTGCCTTGCTTTCATTTCCTTTTTCTATCTTGTATGGTACTAGTTCTGTACCCATACATTGCAACGAAAACACAAACTAGTAAAGCAAGTATCTCAATGAGTTATGACATATTATATGATATGAATTAAATGGTAACCGTTATATTATTAACATATTATATGGTATGAATTTAAGGAAACTAAGAGAAAATAAAGATGATATTAGGAGAACTGAAAGGATTTGCTAAGGATTGAAATAGAGAAATATGATTCCGGGTATGAGGATAATAGGAAATGATAATATGATGATAAGGTAACTGATACATCATAGACAGATTATATAATATGAAATTAAGGAAACTAAGAGATGGCGAGAATAAGGCTATGATAAAGTTATGAGAAGTGAAAAGATGTGCTAGGGTTGAAAATGGAGAGTCATAGTTTCTGATATGAGGGCAATGTAGAATAATGATAAGATGATAGTGATATAGGAATTAACATAAAGAGGCATTATAATATAGCTCACGCAATTTTATCAATCAATCAAGTTTTATTATGTAATAAGTGATTATTAGTCAGATTAATAGGTTTAATACATCCATTCTTCATGGCTCAAATACAGCATCGTACAATTATTGAACATAATAATAGGAAACTAAAACTTAGCAGCCCAAATATCAAAAGAGTGTCAATAATGTAAATCTAAGTTTCAACATGTTCATATGCTACCCCATTAATAATTTAAGCATAGATTTTAGAACACTAATTAAAAGCATGAACTCTAGAACATTTTAACTGAACATCCTAATTAACATAGTAGCAAATGAAATAAAATAAACTAGAACATCATGGCATGCATACAATATTAAACGTCTATAAATAGGCAACATGAACGATATGATAATAACCAGACCACATTAGTGATATGATATTGATCAACTAAGCTTTAGTGATACGCTAGTAGTCAGGTAACTTTAGCGATATAAAATTGGCCAGGTAATTTTAGTGATGTGACTTTAGCGATATGATATTAGCCAAGCGATATGATATTAGCCAAATAATTGTAGTAATGGGATTTTATTTAAGCGATGTGATATTAGCCAGGTGACCTTAATGATATGATTTTAGCGATATAATATTAGCCAAACAAGCATGAGTGACATGATAATTATACTCAATGACAAAGTGACAAGTAAACTGGAACCATGTGATTTGCGAAACGGAAAGGTCACGGCCGCGAGGTACTTGCCTTGATCACACTCGACGAACTCGCTGCAGGAAGGATCCAGGGTGCGCAACTGTCCGAACGTTTCCTCAAAGGCCACGTGACCCTACGAGACGAAACAGAAGTGATTCAGATGAGAGTTATGATAAAATTGTGGTAAGGATAACAGAAGGTCGTTCGACCAGAAAAGATTGCGTTCGCAAGGATTCGCTGCACGAATCGTTGTTCGGCTGAGCTACTCGTTGTTCGGCCAAACGAACCACAGCCTGCTGCACGGCCTGAAAAACACCGCGCGAAACGCTATTCGGCTGTGCATCCAATCGACCGAACCACATGACCGTGAAAAAGTCACCGTTCGCTCCGGCGGCCGGCCGCCCTCCGGCCAAGGCGCCTCGGCCAACCTCCTGCCAACCCTGCGCGCTGCCTCCAGGCCTTGCCGCTCGCCGGCCGCGCGTCGCCTCTGAGCCACGCCGCGCATGGCCACACGCCGCCTCCAAGCCACGGCGCCGGCTGGCCATGGGCCGCCTCGAAGCCACCCCGTCGGTCGGCCATGCGCTTCCTCCAAGCCTCGCCGCTCCTCGATCGGCTGTGCCGCCTTTGGCCTGCCACACCGCCCGACCGCGCCGCCTGGCCTGACATCGCCGCTGCGCGTCAGTGCCGTCGACCAAGCTGCCGCCGACGCCACCTCTACCGGCGCCGCCGCGCGCCGAGCCGCCTGGCATCGTACGCCTGCGCCGCCCCGCCTCGCGTCGCACCGCCACGCCCGCGCGTCGAGCTGCCTGGCGCCGCACGCCTGTGCCGCCCCGCCTCGTGCTGCGCCGCCACGCCGGCTACCCGCCGACCGCCGCTCGACGTCGCTCGGGAAAAAACAGGAGAGAGAGTGCAACGGAAAGGAGAGAGATGAGAGTTGGGATAGGAGATAAAACACGGGAGAGATATCAGGAGAGATTCGGTTAGGATTTTTTTTTGACGCTACACATTGGGATCTTCTTAATTAGCTCTTAACCTGTGCTCTCAACTAGTCTCTAGTCTGATCTGTTCATGCTGCCTCAGCATGTTGTACTGTTATGTTTTTTTAGAGCGAGGTACTGTTATGTATTTGTATAATAGCTTTGTAAAACCTTTAGTAACATCAAGCTAATTTAGATTAGTTCTCAATCTAGCTACTTCATTGCAGTTGATCATTACTCGCGCACGTCCTTTCCTTAACTTAATCACCAGTGTCTATATGTTCTAAAAAAACATGCACCACCGATGGTAAATTAAGCATCGCTTGTTAGTGACGATCGAGCTCTGTAAATTAGTATGACATCGGTTTCTTTTCTTCTAAATGATTCGATTGATTGATGAGCGAATGAGTGTTCATACAAAACGTACGAATATGATTCCTATTTGGCAGAATGGCCTTTTAGTTGCTCCTGATCCAACGATGAGGTTGGTTTATTTATCCCAGCTGGACCTCGATCGAGCGTACACGCGACCAGGCTCTATATATTTATGTATATATGTCAGCTAGTAAGTAGTAATACTGTGCATGCTGGTTTGCCAATCACATCTCTCTCGACATATGTTGCTTGCAATGTGGAAATGCCAGTTAGTTAGTTAACCATCAGGTGCATGCGCAAACATGCGCGTGCAAGCTATTGTCCCTTGCCAGATGCATCCACCAACTCGAACTCGAACAATTAAGCAACTTCACAAACACAAAAGCACAATGCTAGCTGGTTAGGTACGTAGGTGTTCTTTTATCTCCCAGTTCTGCAAGCGTCCTCATCATCAGCAAGTGGAGATGGTTGTACTAACCATCCGGAGCTCATCGCGAAAAGAATGTAATTACTGCATGCAGTGGTAAGCTGAACATCCCATCAATTATTCATTCTATTAATTATGATGCTAGATGGGTGGGACAGTACTAAGGCCCGGTTCATATGGCTTTGGTTTTCTAGCTTCTACTTTTAGAATCTAAAGCTAATACGAACGTTTTAATTTCTATAAGCTGTTTTTATCTATCGCTGCTATTTATCAGCCGTAAGTTATATAACGATTTGAATATTGTAGTACCTTTTGTTACACCGTCTTACCTATATAATGTACTACTATTCCTCAACCATTTCTATCAGCTACTAGTATTCATCAAATATAATAAAAAACTATCAGCAAAAACCTATACGAACATATCCTAATTCAGTGTTCTCCGTAGTACAATTTAATTTAGTGAACAGGACGGAGCACCAGGCTAAACATATATAATGCTAATCAACAACCGCATTACTTGGAATCAAGGTAAAACGAGACAGAGACAGCAGGAACTGACAATCAATATTGTGTATCCTGTTTCAATCCTTGTAACGCATCGAAGAAAGACATGCATCCTCCGATAGTAGTAGAACCTACTGGATCCAGGAAAGAAATTGAAGTGTCTTGACGTTGATCGGTAGGATCATTCTCGATAAGATTTCATTTGCCAAAGGTCTGAGAAATTGCCCTGTAGGAGGACTAGTAGAGGCTGGCCAGAGTAGCAAGCACACGTACCCCCCTCCTCCTCTTCCTAGTTGGAAAAACGGACGAAGCTGCCTGCCTGTATGTGTGCATGCCAAGGTCTCAGAGTTGCCCTGCGGATCAGATTTCGTAGGTCCCCTGGCCCTACGGGAGAGCGCGGCGCGGTCCGGCGACATGCGGCAGCGCCATCGCCGTCCGCCCCGCTTTGCCCGGAGAGCAGAGGTACATTGCGTTGTCCCGGACAGCGGCAAATGCACCAGCATCACACAAGTAACTAATCAGCGGCAAGAGCTGGCTAGCTTGCTTCTGTATTACACGGCACATGGTTATTAATCAGTAATGTGTTGGGAGGAAGCCTGGAAGGGAGAGAGTGACTGCAGCAACTTGAGATCTAGAAGTATATACGTGCGAGAGGGATGCAGGTAGCTGCTTTATACAGTGAGGAAGTGGACACAGGCAGTCAGGCACCGAGATCGATCGACGGCATCTGCGGCTCCACCTTCTTCTTCCTCTGCCTTTCGCTATTATTTTTCGAGATTTTATATTCCCTTCCGGGTGTCACCTGATCTTTTCATATTGTTAAACTTCTATCCATTAATCTAGACTGGAGTGATACGCGGATCTTCTGGATTGAGTATTCTAAAAAGATATCATTTTGATGTTTTCTTCCTAATAATCATCCAAATTTCGGACCGTTGGATTAGAGATCCAACGGTCTCTTTTTTGGAGGAGGGAGAATTTTTTTTTGGAGGGGGGTGAATTTTTTTTGGAGGGGGTGGGGAGAATTTGTGGCCCTTGGATCTCTAATCCAACGGTCACAAATCTGGATGATAGTTAGAAAGAAAACATCCGGATGATGTTTATCAATACCCTTCTAAAAAAACCCCCAAATTTGAACATATGACATGTGGATTGTGACTACAGCAGCCAACAATTGTGTGTGCTATAAAAAACGAAAATGGTGAAAAATCGGAAAAACAAATCAACCATGAACTGCTCATGCTAGCGGAACTTCGATAATACAGAGGACGAAGTGGCCATTCATACATCTCAGCTTATCCGTGAATCCTCAGCTAGCCGTGCTGCCACCGGCATCGAGGGCACGGTACGGTACCTTCCTTGCTGTTGGTGCTGGCATGCAGCTGCGGCCGGCACCTGCCTGCGCGCCTAACGTTTCCGGCGTGATCATCCGATCGTCTCCCTGGCCCTGCCACACCTGGGCTAGTACTGGAACCGGCGGCAGCGCCCACTGGTCGCCGTCGATGTAGGAGACGTCCATGAAGGGCGCGGCTTGGCGCTGATCAAGCTGCCTAGCGTACGCCACCCTCTCCTTGTGCGCGGTGGCGGTGCTCGCGCCGGGGCCCGTGCACTCGTACTCACCAAAGAACACCGTCCTGCGTTAAAAATTGCATATAGATATAGATATATTTAGGTCGATGATCTATATCAAGACGTACAATGATCCAGATGGAGTGCACGGAGGATACGCGAGTCGTGTGTACGTAACGAACGTACTGCTGCCTTGACGGGTCGTTCCAGTCGTTCCATCCCTCCGGCGCGACAATGCCGGCGAGGTTCGTCTTGGAGAACACCACGGTGGCGTAGGCCCCCCACGCCCGCCCCAGCCACACTTGCCCCGTCCCGGTGATGCTGCACCGCACGAACGCGAACCCCGTTCTCTCCGCCGCCGTCCCGCGCCCCTGCGCCGTGATGCTCCCCGTGATGCTGCCGTCGACGGCGCTCGCTACCGAGCTTATGGTGCAGCCCTGGTAGAGAGAGCGGCCGTTCCCGAAGATGAAGTCGATGGATCCCTCGATGTAGCAGTCGCGGAAGAAATGGCGCCCCTGCTCGTCCAGCAGCGTGTCCTGCGAGCTGTAAATCCCGCACCAGTGGAACGCCGCCTGGTCACCGGCTACCCTCAGCGCCACCGCCTGCCCGCCGGTGTCCCCGGGATCGGCTGGAGAGGCCGTGTTCTGGAAGCTGATGTTGTAGGCCACGAAGTTTGCGGCCAGGACGGTGAAGGTGGCGCTGTAGAAGGTGCCGCCGCTGGAGTTGGAGGTGTCGTTCCAAACAACGCTGCTGTTGAGGTTGCCGCGCCCGTGCACCGTCACGTTCGTCTTGTTGCCCCAAACCACCACCTTCTCCCTGAAGATACCGGCGTCCACAGCGATCAGCGTCCGGGCCACGCCGTAGTCAGGGACGGCGTCGACCGCCTTCTGCACGCTGCTGAAGTTGGCGCAGCCCTTGTGATCCACGGTCAAGACCAGGCTTGCATTGTGCTGGGACGAGATGTCGGCCACCCATTTGGCCTCCTCGTCGCACTGCTTCCGCCGGTGGTGGTGGTGGTGGTGGTGCCGTCCGTCTACCAATAAGGTGGTGTCGACGTAGGGAGAAGGGAGGTATTTGGAGGCGAGAAAGATGGCCACAAGAGCAGAGGAGATGGCAGATGCCCATAAGAGGAGCGACAATGGCTTACTAGTACCTGAACGCCTCATTTGGGCATGCCATGTTGCCATGGCGGACGGACTGCAGCTTTCGCCTTCCTTGTTTCTTATTACATACTACGCACGTGAAGGAGTATGCACTATGATGATGGAAAGGGTCCCAGGATTGAACGGATGGCACCCAGCTGCTACTCCAGTTTTGCGAGAACACATAGATGGGTTAGCGTATGCTTACAATGAATAATTGATATTTCTGTTGAGTTAAAATTGAATTTTATGAAAATTTCTTAAGAATCATGTGAGAAAGTCCAAGATTTTGTTGTGATGAACTATTGTTATTTAAAATGAGTGAAAATTTGAAATTTACATATTTGCAGATTTTTCTTGACAGTTTATAGAAATAGATGATTTAGAAAATTTGAGTCATGAGATGATTTGGTTTGACCTAGGTCAATGCATATGTTGCATGATGTATGTTACAACTAACGTAGGTCAAATTGTGAAGAACTTGTACCCGAAAATGATTTTTTGGTTTTTGGATGTGTAGAGTCGCTTGGAGTCACCAATTGTCAACGACGTAGATCAGGGCTATATTTATGGAAGAGCTGAGATCCAGAATGATTAAAGATACCGAATGAGATGGATAAGCTTAAATATAGCATAAGGAAGGCGAAAAATGTAAAAGGGAAGTTCGAGCGATAGATTGCACCATATGGCTTAGTCGGTCCAACTGAGGTGTGGTCCAGTGGAACCAGAACAAGAAAGGCTTTGCCGACACGTGCCAGTGGTGCACCTACACGTAGCTAGCATGACGATTGTTTTCAATCGAAGAAAGGGTATTTTGGTCAGTTGACCAAAATAACGCAAACTATCTTGGATCAAAACCATGGTGCTTGGGAGAGCAGTTTAAGTTAAGAAGAAGCTGAGAAGATCAAGTTGGATCAAAGTTAAGGACTTAGCGGATTCGGTCTTATGTGCTTTGAAAAATATGTATAAGTGTAGTGTGTGAGTTAAAAACCCGTGTGTGGGGAGGGGATTATTGGGTTTTTCTTTATATGCTAAGTGAATAGTATACATTAAGGGTTAGATGAGCCTGGCTAGCCCATCTATTTAATGGGTTAGGATGAAGACTTAAAGTTAACCATCTAATCATCCTCTCATTAAGTCCAAGAGTTCTAGGGTTAGGGTTTGAGAGAAGTTGAGTGTTGTGGTGTACTCTCTTATCCTCCAGATGGAGTGGCTGCAAAACATTCATTCTCAAGTAGCAACATATTACACTACTACAAAAAGGGTCATCATAGACGGTTCGGAATTATCATCACAGACGGTTTCTAAACCATCTGAATTTATGTGTTAGTGATAATCGAAGGTTATTACAGATGGTTTGTGAGTCGTTTGTGATAAATACAACATAAACGGTTTGTAACTTTGTTTATCTCCTTTGGATCCATCTTGTGTTGTTGATTTTGCTCTCGATTTGGTTGTTTTGATCTTATCTCTCCCGTCGTTGATCTTGCTGTACTAAGGACATGTAAGAGATAGAGATGACCCCCAAAAATTAATCACGATCCATCTAGACATCTGGTTAGCAAGTTCTTGAAATTATCCTGTTTTTGCTCTTTTTGACCTCTCCAAGTGTAAGATCAAACATCGCCTCTTAGATTGCTGGTTGTTCATATCTTGAACTTTGCTTATATCTTGTGTTTTAATGTGATTTCTTCTCTCCCGAGGTTTCTCTCGTCTTACTGTTATCCATGATGAGTAAGAGATACTAGAATATACTAAATGATTAATCATTACCCATCTAGACCATCTCCATAGCAAGAATCAAGATTATGACCGGTTCATTAGCTTTCTTGAGTAAGATTTGTGATTTCATGGTTATGAGAATTCTAGCAAGAATTATTACTTAAATTACCTTATTAGAACATATGAAAATAAATCTGGAAGACTTCATATCTTAGATCCTCACAATGAAGAAGTAATTTGAGTTATAGTGTTTTATTGTTCTTGTGGCCTAGATTTGATTTTATTCAATTTAGTGAACCTGATCCTAAGAACCTTATGATTTTTGTTTAGTTTATGTTCCTAGTGTCATGTGGAATTTGGAAGTGTCTGGATGATATTTGAGTTTTACTTTGAGAGGTTTTTATATCCATAAATAGGGGACCGGTCAAACTGGCCCTGGACTTGCAGTCAGACTAGCCCTAGAGGTCAGACTACCCTTGTCCCGGCGGGTTTGGGCAGAAGATTGTTAATTTTATTGGTTTAGGTCTCTAATACTGTTTTGTTAAGCTTAATTGGTGTAATCTGAGATTGATGATTTTTATAGTCATTCGAGTGAATATTTTGGATACCGAGAAGCTTGTACGACGAAAAGGAGTGAAAGAAGCCAGGGACAGAACAGGAAGAATGATGGATTGCGTTGCAGCAAACAGGATGCGGAGGAGTCAAGTGTAAGGCCTGAATTAATCCATTACATTCTGTGCGGCGTTTGGGCATGCATGCATGCATTGTGCAGCTTAATTATGGTTGCTTTGCTGCGTTGCGGTCATGATGACATGAGCCGTAATGTGATGACAAAGGGATCATATGGGATATATATATATATATATATATATATATCCTGTGTGCTCCAGTCTAGCGGCCGGAGCCCGGAGGAGTTGTTTTGTTGATTGGCATTGCCATCGTCAAGATTAATTAGCTAGCCCCTGCAGGTTGATTGGAATACACATCCTAAAATTACCGTTGTATCACTTAACTTCCTCGACTTGCAATATTGTTTGTGGATTACCTAGCGTTGCGGTCATCAAGAATAACTGAAGCCACAAGACACACCCGCATGCCCTTACCACTAGTTGCCAGAAAACCGCACATCGAATAGGAGAAGCACTTAATAACAGTGCAGTTTTCATACCTTTGACATTCCTGTGGTTGGTAACTTTTAATTACAGAAAAGTGCTCAGGTGTTTATCCCAAGCATAATAAAAAATTTCCCTTTTTTTAGACTAAGGAGATAACTTTCCTTACATCTCCGGCCATGGGAAAACAGATAACCACAGTAATAAAAAGTTCGTATGACAAGTATATGGCCCCCAGAGAAGAGGAGAGCAGGCTTCCTTTCCATCTCAGTGACCCGCATGCCTTTTCATTCCAAACTCTGTGACAGTGTGGTGTGATCCTTCCTTTTACGCATCATGAACAAGATATATACCACTAACTTAACAACACTACTGCTCCCCTGGAAGCATCGTATCCTCTGGGAGATCACAGTATGCATTACCCTGCACTCACAAAATCAAACAAATCAACTTCGAACTCTTGCTTGAAGAACACAAAATTAGGGCAATATTCTAACTATGATCAAACAAATGTTCCAATTATTCACATGTACGATTTTACTAGGCTTACTACTGCTTCCATTATGTTGAAAAATGGCTTTCAGAAGGAGAAAAGGATGATTTTTTTTTAAGGAAATTTTACATTACATCCTACTACTAGTAAAGGAGGGTAGTAGAAATTAAATCTGGTCATTAATTTTTAAGGGCATTATAGACTTTTTTGTGTTGACCTAAATTTTTTCCCCAAGGTTCTTTTGGTTTAACCTGGTCTAGTTTGATGCATGCCCGTTCAATTTCTGACGCCGCCGCCGATCGAAGGAACCAAGTGTCCGTCACGGTCACCGCATTCAATCAAATGAATCAACCAAATTAACTAACGTAACTACTGATGCGCCGCCGCTGCATTCAATACCGCAATGGAATGCCATTGGCATCACTGGACACGAATCGATCAATTGAGTCACCTCATCGCATGCAATGCCTCAATGGAACGAATTCACCATCGCCACATAAGTTTGATTGATAATCTGTGCAGAGAGTGTAAGCATTCCACGAAAGGAATGACAATTGAGTTGTCGTCAAATTTTGGTCGTGGGTTTGGGCTTGGACTGCTTGAGGAATGTGAAACAAATTACAATTACAAATTTGTTTGTTGATTGTGTAGTTACAATTTTACCCCTAATGGAATGGTACTTCTCTATACTAGGTGATGTTATACGGTTAAATTCTAACTAATCTAGTCCATTCGATTCAAAACAATGGACGTTAATTTGTGGGTACCATAAAGAGCTCTGTTTTTATTGTCACCTACCTCTCCTGTAAGATGGGCAACGCATCTCTTCTCAGCAAGCAATTCGGCCTCACTCTGCAAGAGAATAGTACAATTCAATACTCAAGTTTGATGCCACGAATGTCACACCTAAGACGCCAACCTTTTTAGGCCCCACTCGTTTCGGCTTCAGCTTTTGACTTATTTTTTACTATTCATAAATTTCATCTTGTTCTGAACTTTTGACTTTTTTTTATCTTTTTTGCCGATTCTTTTTTCCCCGTATTTGTTTGCATTATACGTGATGGGCTAATATGTTTTTTCTATTTTTAAATTTAATTATACTAAATAAGACTCTGTCAGCTACAGTGTTTTTTCAGCCAGCTACAGTGCTTTTCAGCCACAAGCCACTCAAAAAAAGTCATACTGATCACAGCCTTAATCCGTTCCCAGAGGAAATCATCTATCATGACATCCTTAACTAGTTCGTAGTCCCCATCACCCTGCATGAAAAATGTTGATACTTCTTTTTGAGATAGCAGGGTAATTCAACTTCGAGATAATAATACCTTTGATCTGCAGGGCATGCTGAACACAATGTCCTCTGCTATGCTATAAGGATTTCCAGTAGTGTAAATAGTGGCGAAGCTATATACAACATTGTGGATGCGGATGCACCCACGAAAAAATAGAATACCATTGAGTAGATCAATTTTTCACCATAGCTACGGCTCAAGTCTACCGATCTATAAAGCAGGCGCACCCCCTCTGATTTGCTCTAGCTTCGCCACTGAGTGTAAACCTGCCATTTTTTTTAGAGAGAACAAACAAAGCAGATCAATAACTTTTCTTAAAGATCACGTTTACACTCTCCACAAACAAATGTTCAAATCACATTACATCAGAACCACGTGAGCTAAAATATTACCCCTGAAGAGAACCAATCGCCTTGTGGGGTTGGATTTACAAGCGATCTAATCGCATCGACTATAGAAACAGCAGTAGATGCAGCTGAAGATCTGCCCCATTTTTGGATGAGCACACCTCCGCGCTGTTTTGTCCACAGGAACGCTGTCAATGATAGCTTTACTTATTTTCATTGTGCTACTGTAGATACACGGTAAAGCTGCCGTACCTTCTGAACTGTTTTGGTGAATTCTTCTTCTAACCATTTCGTGCCCCTGATAACTTCTTTTACTGGCTTGCCGTCAATTCTTGCGTTTAAGAAATCGGGGACCTAATCAGTGAAGAACAGGCTAATAATCAGCAATGGCATGTAGGAATGATTAATTAGTTACCAGTGGAGAGATGCCTAAACAAGAGAAATGTGTGAATAGAAACTTGTTAATCTGAGTCGTATGTCACCTGAGTTGTCGAATGGTTCCCCATATAGTCATGTTTGATATTCTGTCGTAAAACACACCGGCTTTCAGTGCTAGCTACAGGAAAAATTTTGTGCTTGAAGCTCTATTTTCCTCAGAGAGGAAGAACATAACACAAATGACAATTATAGCAACACTACAAAAAAAATTTACAACGTCAAGCACCTGGCACTTTGCTCTATTTTCATCCAACCTTGTCAGAGCATGGAAATTTTTCGCTGGTATGTCAGGGGCATTCTTCAAACAAACAAATGCACTGCAAGTAGCAAAGCATCATGTTAGACACAAAAAGGAGTAATGTGAATGGACAGAATTCAGCAAACAAAAGAGATCCATACTTGGTGTTGCATGGGTCGCCGACAACAACGACTTTCACATTCCTAGATGCTACAGCATTAAGTGCTTTCCCCTTTTCAAAGCATAAACAAGAAGGGAAGCTCACTTTAGTCAGATAACTAAAAACAAACTCCATATAGAATGATGTTGAAAGTAGGGTGTTAGCATCGCTTGTGATGAAGATTTATAATTAAGAGTAGAGGTATCACACAGGGCGTCTCAACATTTTCATGATAGCATACATAGTGAATAATGATACCTGTTGAGCAAAAATTTGGCCATTGATATCTAGTAAATCAGCTCGCTCCGGGCCTTGGGGCTTTGCTGCAATTAGAAGTGCCCAGTCCACATCTTGAAAGATCTCACAAGGATCTATACCGTTGCTAACTTCCCGTAGGAGAGGGTACAGGGAATCCTCCAGTTCCATAGCAACACCTGAACTTGTGATGTTCAAGGACACATTCAAAAAGAAGCAAGCACAAACAAACAATCAGTTTTCTACATGGGTCAAGTGGCAAGCATGTACCTTCTAGCGCTTGGAATGATCTTCGGGAGCCTAGTAACTTGAGGGCTATTGGCTGGTCTGGTCCAAACACCTCACCAGAAGCAAGCTGCAGATTATAGAAAAGGCACACATGTGAATTCTAGGCCTTGAAAGCTAGTGTTACTGTAAACCAAAATATTAAGTAGTTAGCAAGAAGAGAATTCTCATTTCTTAAAAAAAAACAAGAAGAGAATTCTTCCAATTGTCCTTGCTTTGAAAAGCAGATGATTTGAAAAGCAGATGATTTGCTATCACTCCGGCTGCACCTGACACAGCAACATTTACTAGTTTCTTCCAAGATTTTGTCTTCTCGTCCTACATTTCATTCAATGAGAAGACCAACAGATTAAAAAATTTAAGCATTAATCAACTTGTTAAAGTCTATTCATTGATGCAGAAATGAAGCTTGCCCTGATCAGTCTGGTCAGGAGCACCTTTCATGAAAATAGTGTTTACAAATACTCAGATATATCCAGGCGAACCCTTTAGTACTACTATTCCCTAAATAAAGATACCTAAATTAATATGGATTGCTGGTCAGTCAGCTGCTAGCTCTGTTAATTTGTGGGTGTGAGTGGTATGCACGAGCTGTCCGTACAAATGTCATTGTAGTTTTTTTCTTCAAATTTAACTTCTGAACGTCTATTTTTGCAAATCTAATCCTCTTTATGGACCTACCGAGCTCGACAGGCGTGTATCTTGGCAGGGGCAAGCCCCCAAGTGCGGCAACAATTAAATGTCTTGATTAGTGTGTTGCTTAATTAGTACCAAGGTTCCAAATCTCGGAACCGGGAGTTTTCTCGGCCGGTGACCTGTAATGGTAATCGGCCGGTTAACAGAAATCTCGAAAAAATCCGAACAAAATTTATATTTCAAAATTTGAATTTCAGCGGTTTGAAAGTTACCGAAAACCCCGCTAAAAACCAGGAAAAGCTAAAGAAAATCTAGCATAAAATGTTGGGACTAGCATATTTATGCATATTTAGTTCATACAATAAGTAATCTAGTACAAAAAAAGTCTAAACTAACCTAGAAAGTGCATTTATAACCACGTGGATTTTTGGCCGATTTTTCATCTCGGTTGTCACCAATATTCCGGCAAGTAACCGTCGGTTTCTGAAACCCTGATTAGTACTAATAACATTTAATTAGTACTAATCATATTTAATTAGCGCTAATCATAAATGCTAATCATGAGCATGCATGCTGCCGCACTTGGGGGCTCGGCAGACTAGTAAGTAACTGCCGAACTCGGTAAAGTAACCGCCGAACTCGGTAAGTCCACGAAGGAAGGTTAGATTTATAAAAGCAGGTATTCATAGATTAAATTTGAAAAACAAAATAGTTACAATGATATTTATGTGGGCAATTCTGGTAGGTACTATTATCCTATGTGACTATATGTCATTGTGGTCTGTTCTTTACAGCTTTTGGTTTCTAGCTCTTGACTTTTCTACATTAACTAGCTTTTAAACAGGGTCTACTAGTTAATTGTAGTACACACTGTAGGACCTTCATTTATATCGGCAAAAACCGTACATGAGTTTCTATTACCCTATAATCTCTTTCACGAATAGCCTAAAAGCTACAAGCCATAGTCAAAAACTATAAACCATAACTATAAAAAAAACAGGCCCTTTGTCATGTGGGAGGCATAGGGTGGTGTAAAGCCGAAAACTACTACTGTCTCGGTCAACATGCATGTTAAGGAAGAGTTTTGAGCAAGTGTGATGGTAGACCACGCACTGCCCTTAGTTGGTAGGTGGTGCAGAACACTCCGTAGCACTCCCTGCGCCCGTCGACAGTCGCCGCCGGTGGCGCTTCCTGCACCGCCTGCCTGCAAGCACACCATGGCCAATGCCGAGCAGCGGTCCATCAAATAAAGCATGCATTAATCTCCCTATGTCCAAGAAATGGTTGGTCATATACTGCTCACTGTGGCGCATCGACGGAGCAGCGCACTCGGAGGTTGCGACGCGGGCAGAGGAGCAGCGCTGAGCGGCGAGAGGGTTTGTGGCCGGTATAGCTGAATTTAGTACACTTTTCACTATAATTTTTTTTTATTGATCTTGCCTTAAAAAAATACACCAATTAAAAGCTAATTGTTGTAGACAGTACGAGCATAATCCAATTTTAAGTTGGAAAGAACCCAACCTATATATACAGCTTTTGATTTTTACTATAGTAATTAACTTTTAAACAGTGTATCTTTTTAAGATAAAATCTACAAATCAATTGTAGTAGATATTATACCAACTTCAGCTATACTGGCCAAAAATCGTATGTGACTGTCTCTTTTCATACTCTCTCGCACGAACAAGTAGAGTTTAAAAGACATAAACCATAATAAAAAAAAACCCCACCTTATTACTATGCAATATGGTCTCCTTGGGAGCACTCGCTCGCTAGTCGATCCATTTTAGTTTGGACCGAGGCCCGTTAGACCGATGACGCAGCAGAAATTAACCATGTATCTTCAGTCAGACAGACACACACACTGACACACATACACTCGGCCTGAATCTCCCTTCAACTAAGCCCATCTTCTAAAGAGCGGTGGCTTTTGCTTTTTTTTTCTGAGAAATTTAGTTAAAGAACAATAAAGGAATAAAAATAAAAAAAGCATCATTATATCTTTACGGAGTCAACATGTTCTAAAGGATTTTTAGCTTTTCGAAAATAGAAATCATGGCTGTGTGGAACATGGATAAAGCCACCCTAACTTAACATATATATACGGGTACTATTATACAGTGAGTACCGAAGCGAGTTAAAAACTCGTGTAGACTATCAAAAGAGGCAAGAAAAGACTGGCTGGATGGGATGGAGTAAAGCCAACAAACTCAATTGTACTCTTCCCCGTGCATGTGACCCATGCATGTGGATGCAGCAACAGCTCTTTCCCGTATGCCTGTCTGTCCGTCTGTCTGTACGCATGCTTCGCTTGCCAAATACGCCACCCATGCTTCTCCTGCTCCTACAGTGCTACTTGGTGGCATGGCAGCCATTCCAGTACCTTCCACCCTGCACAAGCTAAGCTCCTTTCCATTGTTTCCGTCCAACTCTGTTTCTTATCAGTGTATCCATTCCTTCATTCGCTCGCACTGCCGTCACCTCCTCCTCGTTGCTCCATTTCATACCACTCGTAAGCACAAGACAGCTTAATTGCCATTTCCTCCACGCATTGGCCATGCCCAAGAATCCAACAGCCTCGTCTCATCTCATCCCATCCGACGACTGCAGTGCAGTGCAGTGAAGCATCCACAGGCAAGTTCGTTGCTTCTTCAGCTCTTGCCATCTCTTATTCTCTCTCTCTCTCCAGAGACGAAAGGAAACCATCGGTTTCTTTGACGGACCCGATCCACCAACCGTAATGCCTATTGTCTACATCTCCCCAAAATAATCGACAATTCAACTCGATTTTGATCAGATTGTACCACCTAGGCTATATATATATATGGAGGAGGAGGAGCCAAGAAACGCAATGGAGGGGAGGGCGAGGCGGCGTGCCAGCCCAGGGACGCGTTCCAAGGCCGCCGTCAGGCCGGTGCAGGCCGAAATGCCGCCGCCGACCAAGACACACGTGCCGGGGACGAGGGTGCCGGTGGTGTACTACCTCTGCCGCAACCGCCAACTGGAGCACCCGCACTTCATGGAGGTGCCCCTTGCGTCACCACATGGCCTCTACCTGCGAGGTTCGTACTACTCGTTTAGCATCAAAATTAAGGTTGCGTCATCTTCTTCTTTTTTTTTTTTTTTGCGTTGGCAACTTGGAATTCCAAGCTTATCTTACTGTTGCCTCTCTTTCTGCGGCCATAATTATTCAGATGTGGTTAGCCGACTGGACGCCCTGCGAGGGAAGGGCATGGCCGCCATGTATTCCTGGTCCTACAAAAGGTAACTCCGATCCCCCAATTGCCATGCATGGCCTGTAAAAATCCAATCTTTTGACACACAGACAGACATAATACAGACATCAAGTTGGTTTCTTTGTGGTCATATAACTCAACCGGTAAATAATTTATGCAACGATAACGCGCGCAGGAGCTACAAGAACGGATTCGTGTGGCACGATCTGTCCGAGGATGATCTGCTGCTCCCCGCGCAAGGCAGCGAGTACGTCCTCAAGGGCTCCGAGCTCCTCGACCAGCCACCACCAGCGTCAGGTATTCGACGAATCATGTGCAACTGTTTGTTCTTGAACCGCCGCTTACCGTATACTGTGTCAACCTTGTTTCAGATCATCAGCAGAATACTAGTACAAACAATGCACAGGTTCAGTGCCCCAAGCCTCGATCATCGTCTTCATCTCCTTCAACTCCTCCTCTTCCTGCTGCTGCTGCTGCTGCTGTTTCGGTCATCAAAGAAGAGGCGCCACAGCCACAGCAACAGCCAGCGCTGCCATCATCACCATCTTCTTCCACCCTTGGGGATGACGAACAATGCAGGACACCACAGTCAGGCTCTTCGGGCAGCTCGTCCCCTAAGACAACGAGAGGAAGCATGTCTTCCTCAGGTGCAAGCTCACCTAGCCTCACCGCGTACAATGTGCGCAGTCCTGTCGCTGCGCATGATGTAGGGACACAGATCGATGAAAAAGGGAGGGATCTACAAAACAACGATACTACCACTTATACCGACAATGAAGTCAAGCTGCAACAGGGACGAGATGCAGCAAGTACCCAGCAAGCATCCCCAACAAAGAGAAAAGGGCCTGAAATTGTCGAAGAGGATGATCCAGCTGCAGGTGCAGGAGGCTCTTGTTCGAGTGGCAGAGACAGGAGTGGGACCTTGGAGTCCCTGATAAGGGAAGAAGCCGGCAGGAGGGGTGGCGCTAGGATACTAGAGGAGGAGGATGACGAACTACACAAGCTGAAGCCAGGCAACTTGCTGATGCGGCTCATCGCCTGCGGGTCCATGTCTGTCAAGAACCACCCTGGCTTTGGCCTCGTGCAAACGTACAAGCCGCGGTTCACCCGGCTTGAGTTCCCTTCCTCCCCGGTGCTGTCTCCTCTGGGAGCACTGAGGCATCCTGACCACTACCCAGGGAGTCCTCCAGCAACTACTGGTGCAGTCAGAGTTTCAGAAACAGAACGTTCCAGTGGGAGCCTGCATGACACAGCTGGGACTGGGAAGCAGGAGGAGTCAGGCAAGGGGACGACGCCCAACCTTAAACGCTCTTCGTCTTACAACCAGGATGGGTATGTTTCCGACACGCCTTCATGTCTCCTTGGCCATGATCTTTCTGTGCATATAGACTGTGTGATTACACGAAGTATGTAACATTGCAGAGTTTCTGAAGAAGAATGCTCAAAAGGGGGTTCGGTTAGGTTGGCGAGTATCAAATGTTGCCCAGAGGCAATAAAAATGGCACCATGTGAGCAACCCAGAAGTGGGTCGACATTAGTCTCCACAGCCACAGATGCCAGCCATAACAGTGGTGAACAACAGGAACGCAGCAGTGGACCTTCGCCTCAGACTCTGTCGAGAAGGACGAACAAAAGGACGAGCGACCCATCGTCAGGGAAAATACGTTCTTCAAGGGTAGTAACGTTCCATGATGAAAAGGAGAAGGTGATCAAGATTGAAGAAAGGCAAGTACTGTCAGTGTCAATGTTTGTAGCTTGTAGTCAGCATTTGATCGGTTCGAGGGTGGATTGAAGCTTGTTTTAACCGATCTTACATTGATTGCAGGCTTTCTTCTGGAGCTCGGGTTGTCATCCAGTGTGCACCCTTACTCTAAGTAACTCATGTCTGAGGCTCAGTGCCAGTGCAGTGAACTGGGCAGTCTTTCCTCTCTTTTTTTTGTGTTTTTGTTTTGCTGTTAAGTGTCAACTAGTACTACATCCTTGAGAGTTTAGTAGTTGTTGGCAGTTGTTGAATAATGCAGCAGTAATATTTTATTTATGGCCGAGGCCGTGGTAATAATCAGCAACCGATTTCCTGTACGTATGAGAGGAATTACGGAGTATCATTTTGACCGATTTTCTTGTCTCCACGACCATACACACGGTATGTTTTTTGGGCTGTACTTTTTGAAATTTTACCTTAGTATAAGTGTTTGTGTGAATGAATCGAAACCGATAAGTCGATTCTAAAAGACTGTTCTGATAAGCCACCTTAAAACAGTGACAAAAAGCAGTTTCATTTATTTATTCCGGAGAAGCTATAAACCACAAATTAAAATAAGCTAAAAAGATTAGACTCACAACATTATGCTATTGTCACATAAGCAGTTTAACTGTGTGTCTTTTCATTGCATCCCGGCATTAAAGAAAAACAAAGTACCCCTAGCTAATAAAGGTATCTTTAATAGTACCATGTTAGCTATATATATATATATATAATAAGTAAAATCTTATGTTAAGGAAAGAGAGGTGGAGAGAGATGACTTGAGTTCCGCAAACCAATGTAAAAATAGTGAAAGGGTGTGATGTAGAAAGTTACAGTAAAAATAATATAAAATAATTAGCTGAATAATTTCCTATTAAAGAGGTTATCTGTAATGCTATATTTAGATGAGATAAAAATTTTAAAAGATAGGCTATTATATATGCTCAAAATAGGAGCGTTGAATGCAATGCATGATGAGATCCAGATCGGACAACGGCTACACTAGCGCTAGTAGCCAGTAGAAACCGTTGATAGGACAAATTAGGTACACCCTTTCTTTTCAATGGTTAAAGAGATCCCAAGGACCACCTCTGATATTTTGTGAAGTCGTCAAGAGTACAAACTCTCCAGAGCTTAGATATTTACCTCCTAGGGGCGACGAACAAGTCCAGGAGCACGCCGGAAGCAAAGGGCGACGAACAAAAACCAAATAAAAACGTACTCCCTCCGTTCACTTTTTTTATGGCGCATTTTACTTTTGATTTTATCCAATAATATTAGACGCACACACTAATCATGGTAAAAATTATGATTTATTTCGCATTTTAACCTTAATAACTATCCTCAAATTCTATAGCATGCATGCTTCCAATAACCCTATTAAATTTGGTTGCATGCTATTATATATATTCTCCCATGAGAAGAAGAGAGAGTTAGGAGAGAGTCATGCATGTATTGGATTACTCTCTTTATCCACAAATGTATGTTATGGTGGGTTCTGTACAGTCAAGTTTTTTAAGTTTTGACTATTAATATATATTAAAATATATAGATTGACTATATAAAAATAACATCATTGCATTTGTCTTACGCTACTGCTGCTTCTTCTTCTTCTTCTTTTGTCCAGAGAATATTAATGCGTTAAATTGTTCCAAGGAAAACGGAGTATTAGGACATGTACAATATACTATCTCTTAAGATTGTCTCTAAGGTTCCCACCTCACCTAAAGACAATACTAAATACAACTTTTCCAACAGTAAATTATTCCTTTAACTATTTTATACTATTTTTACCATAACTTTCTGCCTCACACTCTCACTATTTGCGTTAGTTTGTACTTTGTAGGCTTAAGTCGTTTTTTGCGTAAGAGACAATACATTATCTCTTCTCATCTTCTCTCTTTTTCACATAAAATTTTATTTATCTAATATAGTTAAAAAAAATAACTAAAATAGTACTATTAGGATGTCCTTAGGAAGTTAGCTGTCTGTCGATGCTGGAGTGTTGGTGTGGGGCGGAGCAAAGTTTTTTTTTTTTGTTCATAAAGTTGTCTGCCCTATCGTCCAACTAGCTGGCTTGGCTGCATTTAATCGTACTTTCATGTTACTAGGTGATAATTAAGCCTGCAACGGTGAAAATTAAGAGGCCAAAATTAAGCTCTAGTGTACTAGACTTTGTACTATACTCACTAGTATAGTGCCCGTGCTAACGCTACGGTAAAATACAAAACAAGATAAAATTTGTAAAAAATAAAACGAACAATCAGATTCATTAAGATTCACGTCTCATATATTGTATAACCAAATATTTTTGTCACATAATGAATGTCACATAAATACGTGACCGGTCGGAACCACCCAATACGCAATGCTCAAAAGCCTACGACCGATTCCCAGGTCTTGCGACCGCTTCGCGAGACCATACGACCGGTTAACAGAAGCTACGACCGTTTATCGCGTGATTTAAGCTACGACCGTCTCATATAACAATGTGTGCACAAGCCATACGACCAGCTCCCACATGCTACGACCACCCAGAAGACCGTACGACCGACTCCCAGACCAAACGATCGATCCTACAGGTTACACGACCACTTACCAGGTATCTACGACTACGTTCAAGTCTTCCCGGGCGCAGCCGACCGCATACGACGACCTCACAACGAAGTCGCAAGCTCGAGCGCCGACTTCCGACTGCAGACTACGGCCAACGTGGTCGTAAGCCTTCCGACTACGAACCTCAACCAACATGGTCGTAAGCCTTCCGACTACGAACCTCGGCCAACGTGGTCGTAAGCCTTCCGACTATGAATCTCGGCCAACGTGGTCGTACCAGCTTTACTGTGGTCGAACCGCCTCCCGATAGACTACGACCACGGCCAAGAGGAGTAAGAAAAGGTTTTACTGGTTCCGGTCGCTGGCAAAGTGGTCGTATAGAGTACTGGGGACTTCCGACCACGGTCAAAGCCGTCGTATGAACTTCGGCTAACTCTCGATGATGTACAGCGTAGTCGTAGACAACCCGGCTAGGTTCCGAATCGCACAACGTGGTCGTAAATGCTTCCGACTACGCGTTCAAACTTTCTACCCGGTTATGATTATGACCAGCGCACTCCCCCCAACTTCTCCCTGGCGTAGCGCCGCCCCTCCCCGGTGCCGCACACTGGTGCCGTGCCGCCCGTCGACAGCAGCCCCGGCGACGGCGACAACGAAAGCATGTCAAAAGCCATGAGTGGCTGGAAGTGTTACGACCTCTTGGCACATGGTCAAAAGCCAGCTGGACCTATTACGACCACTGCAGCGCAATTTGGCCATGGTCGGAAGGCAACAGAAGCACTTACGACCACATTGTCGCTGGTCGAAAGTCGATAGTGCATTTACGAGTGGTCAGAAGTCGAATGCATCTCTTTGATCGTGGTCGAAAGTCCCCAGACGAATCACCTGCCGATCTCACTGTCTACTGTAGGTTTACCGTGGTCATAAAAGCACTGTCCTTGGCCGTGGTCGATAACCCCTTACGACCACGTTATGCGCTCCTTCAACGTGGTAGTAAACCTCTCGATCGCCTCATACTTTGCCTTGCTGTGGTCGTAGGTCCTCTCGAGCACGCCTCTTTCAGTATTGGTGTGGTCGAACACCTTTCGACCATGTCTATTGACGGTTTTCCGTGGTCGTAAGTCCTTACGACCACTTACACCGTGGTAACTTGCCTTCTTTGACCACGCTCAGCGACTTTACAACGTGGTCGTAGCCTCCTTACGACCATGTTCAAACTTCCCGAGCACGCCTCTTTCAGTTTTACCATGGTCGAACGCCTTTCGACCACGTCTATTGACGGATTGATGTGGTCGTAAGTCTACTTACGACCACTTACACCGTGGTCAAAGCCTTCTACGACCACGCGTAGCGACTTTACAACGTGGTCGTAGCCTTTTTTTGGTGTATTATAGAGGGGTACTTAGAGTCGTTTATGACCGATTCCGAGTGCTTACGTCGCCGTATGACCACTCAAACTCGGCACCGATCGCTTTGAGTCGTTGTCATAACTTCACTGTATCAGTTTACGACCGCTCCGCTATATCGCTGCACTGTCTTCCTTCAGCCGCTCTCGAGTTACTGTGATCGCAACTCTTTACGACCACGCAGTGATGCTGGCGATCACTGTTCACCGTGGTCGAAACCTTCACAACGTGATCGTAGCCTCCTTCGACCACGTTTAATCTTCTTCTTTGCAGTCGTACGTCTTCAGACCACCTTCGACTTTGCGTGTGGTAGACCGCCTTTCGACCACGCCTGCTAGCTTTACGACCACGATCTTCCTCCTTACGACCATCATGCAAAGTTACTGTAGCTTTGCCGTGGTCGTAAGTCCGTACGACCACGTTTACGACCGCTCAGATCTTCCCGCTGAAGTCACTGCTCCTTACGATCAATTACACCGTGGTCGTAGCCTTCAACGTGATTGCAACCCCTCTTACAACGTGGTCGTAGACTCCGTACGACCACGTACAAACTTTGTTGCAGTCGTAAGCCTTCAGATTACCTTCGATTTCTCTGGGAAGTGGTCGTACCTCTTCTCGACCTCACTGTTCACCGTGGTCGAAACCTTCACAACATGGTCGTAGCCTCCTTCGACCACGTTTAATCTTCTTCTTTGCAGTCATACATCTTCAGACCACCTTCGACTTTGCGTGTTCGTGGTTGTAGATTCTCCCAATCACACCTGCTTTCGATTCTGCCGTGGTCGACCGCCTTTCGACCACGCCTGCTAGCTTTACGACCACGATCTTCCTCCTTACGATCATTATGCAAAGTTATTGTAGCTTTGCCGTGGTGTAAGTCCTTACGACCACGTTTACGACCGCTCAGATTTTGCCGTGGTGTAAGTCCTTCCGACCACGTTTACGACCGCTCAGATCTTCCTGCTGAAGTCGCTGCTCCTTACGATCAATTACACCGTGGTCGTAGCCTTCAACGTGATCGCAACCCCTCTTACAACGTGGTCGTAGTCTCATTACGACCACGTACAAACTTTGTTGCAGTATTATAGTATTTGGTTATACAATATATGAGACGTGAATCTTAATGAATTTGATTGCTCGTTTTATTTTTTACAAATTTTATCTTCTTTACGACCACTTTGTGGCGTTTACACCATTTTAGCGATGATTTACTTGTAAGGTTGTCGTTTAGAGATTATAAAAAACTAAACAAATACAAAACAAGATAAAATTTGTAAAAAATAAAACGAACAATCTCAACGTGGTCGGACATCGTGGTCGAAACCGACCAATCTCAACGTGGTCGAAACCGACCAATCTCAACGTGGTCGTTACAGACCAATCTCAACCTGGTCGTAAGCCTTGAGAATGGCTCTCTCTCTCTGTTGGGTAGGTTTACGACCATGTAGTCGAAAGGGGCTTTTACATCTTAGTAGTCTTACTCGAGCTTTCAACTTGGTGTTCAGCAGAGTCATAAGCTCTATCGAGTGGTCATAGATTACCTACGACCACGGTGTGTTGTCTCTGCGAGGTCGCAAGTTTCTTCGGGTGGTCGCCAGAATGTTTACGACCATGCTGTGACTATTGAGTGGTCGGCAGACCAGCTTGGCCATGGTCGGAAGTCGCCAGGAGGGCGTACGACCAATTTTAGCTATGGTCAAAGGCCATCAGGCAAGTTTACGACCACTTGTTGGAAGTCGAAGACCACCAGACTGTTTACGACCACTTTGTGGCGTATACGACCATTTTGGGCATGGTCGAAGGTCATTCAGGTCATTTATAATCACGTTGGCCATAGTCGAATGCAGCTTCGACCAGTTGTCATGAGCTGAAGCGGTTGGAAGTCGTAAGTTGAAGCTACGACCACGTTGTAGTGGGCTGCGGTCGAAGTCGGCGCTCAAGTCTACGACCACGTAAGAATTAGTAATACCCTGCAAAATACATGGAGTCCACACTTGGGTCTTTCTCTAACATCAAGGCAGGGGATTGCATGGTAACGTTCTCACGATCTGAGATATATAAGCTCAAGGTTGGTATTCTACAAGTGACTGTTGCAGCAATGCAAGAATCGCCCAAGAACTGAAAAAGAAAAGGGAAGAAACGAATCGTACCAGGCCGGGTCGCCGTCGTTAGCGGCGCCTGCTGCTTCTACCGGGTCTGCTGAACGGTGCCGTCGCCGTCGGCGAGAGGAAAGCGCCTGCTGTTACCGGCGGATGGAGGAAATCCCGGCGGCGGCGAGCACAGAGCACGCACGTCATGGCATATAGCTGGATCAGTGCGCGGGTACAGAGTGCACGGTCGCCTGTGCTCTCGGCACGGAGGGCCGGGGCAGAGGCACGGTGCCGCCGCCGGAGAGAGGCACGGTGGGCGGCGGCAGGGAGCGACGTGCGGGCACAGAGTGCACGGGCGCGGCTGCTCTCGGCACGGAGGGCGGGAGCACAGCAAGAGGGCCGGAGGAGAGAGGCACGGCGGCCGGCGGAAGGGAGCGACGGGCGATCGATGGAGCGATGAAATTGTTTCCTTTTTTTCACGATGATTGATCGTAGGAAGAGAAAGTAGAAGCCGCGATCCCCGGGCGGACAGTGTTGAATCGCGGGCGGGCGCCTCGTGTTGAAGCCTCGCGTTGAAGTCTACGTTCCATCCAGGCCGCACGATTGGGTTGAAGCCAGGGAGAGTTTTTTTTAGCCCTTGATTTTAATGCAGACAATTTGCTGGGTGCATTTTTGTGGGTGCACGAAGGTTGGTGCTCTCAGCGGGGGACGTATTCTTGGGTGGACTGAGTGTAATTTCAATTGGTCAATTATAGTAGAGATTAGGCGGTTAGGGGTTTGGAGCACGGAATGCATTATGGACGGACAGCCAGAAGGCAAAAAAGGGCCAATTAAACAGACGGTACGTCGTCATTGATATATAATACATGCATGCCTTGCTGCCTTGTTGGAGTTTGTTTGATTGTTTAATCACATATTTTATTTCTATAGCCTTCTGTGCCATAGGTTTAACTGTCCTTTGCAAGTAACTTGTATGGCTCCATCTCGAAGTGATATGTATCCTTCGAGTTCAAGTGACCTCATAGACATTGTATTCTTTTTTTAAGCTAGGAACATATCAAACCCCCATCAAATGTGTTCTATTATACATCTTCAATATAATCGTTTCCTCCTCAGTTACTGCATACTCCTTACAATCTGCTAAGTGAACAGTTCCTTGCACCGGAAGTAGAGATCCTTCATCGAATATCTCCCTTGTCGAACATATGTAGAAGCAACCTCGTAAATCTAATATCCATCAATGAGAAGTACTTGGTTGACTAACAACATGTATGCCGGAGTCATGTTTTGCTGCCGCCACTGAGCACACACGCTTGATTTGCTTCAAACTTAGACAATGTTTTATTATATGACATTTTTCATCATATAGATAGTATACACGTATGCGTTTGCTCTTACCCTTCTTCTTCCTATGACTTTTGCTTTTGCTTGCAACACTTACGACAGCCAATGCTTGATCACCCGAGGATAAAGTATTTAATAGCTCCTTTAAGGACTCCACCTCCAATAGATATGCAACTGTATAATTGAAAATTGAGAGTGTTTTTTCGACGAGAATAATCATCACCAATTGCTCCCATGATAGTGGTAGAGCTGACACCAATATGATGACATTGTCTTTCTTCTCAATTTTCTAATCCACACTATCTTATTAAAGACATTGATACGGTCAACAAATCGTGTACCTTTCTCCACGCGCAACTTATACAGTTGTTCCTCATCGAAGAGATATAGATGGATTGTACTAACAACCTTCCACTGCATCATCTTCTATTCTTAAACGGACGTCTTTTCCGATATGTCCGTTTGAATAGCATCGATTAATCTTTGCTGAAAAAGGACATTCTTCACCACACATTATCACACGCTGAAATTTTCTCCGCCAATAAATTTTTCTACTTGATTCCACATTGTCGACATCGGTCTTGATATTGTGCCGCTTGACATTTTGCTGACCATCTTGCAAATCAGATAAATTTGGCCTTAGCTCAGATATCACTTGTTATACTTTAATACCCATCCTTATGCGTGGCAACCCCATATCGAATCACAATTGCGAGATATGGTACGAGAGTGCATATTATTAAGAACGAAGTAGATAAATCCCATATAGAACCGAAATAATGACGACAAAACAATCACGACAAGAGGGAAAAATTGTTCTTGTATAAATTAAAGTTGGAATCCTAGTCCTATTAAAATTATAATAGAAATACTTATAGCACTGCATCTCCAAATGCTACCTGGTTAAGATATTATTGGGTGTGTTCTTTTGTATTGTGACTTATGACTTAATTTTTTGAATTTTGGCTGTTCGCGAAACACAGTACACAAAGAAAAATAGTCGCATACGATTTTAGCTGGTATAGCTGAATTCAATACATTTTTTATTATAATCTCTATGTTAACCCTGTCTTACAAAAAATATATCGTTTAAAATCTAATTACTATAAACTATAAATAAAAAAAGAACTCAGCCATGAGCAACCATGCTCAACGGTGGTACGTCCGTCGTCCTTGTCGTGGTACTTATGTTAGGAGCCTTAAGCATCACGCATGTCACATAATCTGCTAGCCTAACACTAGAACACCTAGGGTTGGGGCAGCGAGACTTACGGTCGCCGATGAACGCCATTTGAGCGAAGACCTCGTGCCTGCGTGATGCAGGCGTGGGGACGAGTCGGTGCAGATCGGGATGTCGCCGGCGGACGGAGAGTCGATGCCTTCTAGGTCCTGCAGCGGCGGCGCCGGCCTTCCCGTTGCTAGCAGCGCTTAGGAGATCGGGTCCCGTTAGGGTTTATCCGGGGTTTGTGACTCTCACGGGAACATCGTCCATGGGAGAGGCCGGAACCCTTCTATTTATATTGTGCTGTTGCAACGGGGGACCGTAACCATAATTTGGTAAGGCACCCCCGATCAGGACGCTGAAAATCAGTGAAACGTGAATTTCTCTACGTTCTTCCTTTTCTGACCGTTTTGGCCTTAGATCAATATCCAACAACTCCTTGCTTCTTCGTTCTGCTTTTTTGCGTTGTACTAGTACTATCCTCTGATCGTTTGCATTGCTTGCGTGTGATGCAATGCAATCTCTCTCGGTCGCTTGTCTGTCTGGCTATGTGGTACCGCAGCTTACATTTAATCCTAGTACTAGTTATCTTGTAGTGGTATAGTGGTAGTTGCTGCTAATTATTAACTAATGCCTGCGCTCTCCTTTTCTTTTTCTCTTTGCGACGAACTGATGGCCAGATCTGGTGAGCTGAGCTGAGCCGATCAGGTACGCAGGCAGCAGGTCATGTCGCATATGATGACATGAAGCTAGCTAGCGATCGCCTGGTCGCGTCCATCCTGTCAATGTGATAGCTTGCGCTGCAGGCACCAATGGATCTCATCTACGTACCGGAGTCAAAGAGTATCATCATTTGTAGCAGACGAGAGACCGCGCGCGCAGACTCCAAGATGCATGTCCCAAATCAACCAATTACTACAATCCAGAACTACTAATTAAGTGTCCATCACCATCAGATTCAGATCAGCATCCTCGTGCCCGTGCCGGCCGGCATCCAAATCTGCAACCACCTATGCCCCTCTCTCTACAAGGCTGGGCTGACCGGATTTCATTCGATTATAACGAGGATTTGAGAAACCAATGGGCTTTGTTATTCTTCTATTCTCAAATCTAACGTTAATCAATACTCCATTAGGTAATAGAAGCTACAGAATAGAATTAGTCTTTCTTATTTTGATTTCTAAAAAATAAAAATGTACAGTAAGAGCTGTAGATGGAATCTTGAAGACTGACTTAAACCCATAAACTTTTATTTAGAATATCTCATACTTGAATTTGCATATGGAGATAATCAAAAGGTTAACAAAAATGTCGGTATACATATATTAAGGAATTTTTCTCAATCCTATCCTATATTGTAGTTTTTTTGCTTTTAGCATACTACTAGGATAAAAATATGTATTTACATTGGTATTGTATATTAGTCCAGATCTATGTCACTCTATCTCTGATTTTTTTTCTAGATCTGCCACTGCAGCTGATCATATCTGATATAGTTTTATGTGGATCAACTACTGTAAGATTTATGTGAGTTAACTATTGTAAGTAGTGTACAAACTATTGTAACTAGGCTTGATTTTCCTTGACACGTATATTGGATTCGTGCATCGAAAGAGAAGGGAAAAAAGATGAAAGGAAGAGAATGGGCCGGGAGCTCGGAATGCGAGGCCCTTTTCTCCGATCGATCCGTTAATTCATTTCAGCAGAACAGGATAAGGGGGCTTTGCGACGGACCTAGACTTGGTGGTGCTCATTTGGATTTGTTTGGATGGTTTATGGTTGAAAAGTACTATATCTGACTAAAAAATACTGTAGCTAACAGAGACTTATTTAGTATAATTAAATATAAAAAATATAAAAGATATGTTAGCCCATTACGTATAGGGCTGAAAACGAAAACGGTAATTCTCGGCTACCGAAAATCGTTTTCGAGAAATTATCGATTTTTCCCCCTAAACGGAAACGGTGACGGTAACCGATAAAACGGAAACGAGAACGGTAAAAATATCCGATAACGAAAACGAAAACGATTTAGTTCTTTTCCGATCGTTTTCGAAAAATACCGTATTTAATCGGTAATTACCGATCAAAGCACCCAGGCCCAGGCGGCCAGGCCCATTAGTCTCCCCATTGGCCCATTCCGTCTCGGGCTCTCGCGTCTCCGTGAGACCGACAGACCGTGACTCCATCTCCCACACCCCCACCTCCTCCGCAGCCTTGACGACGAGGCTACGGAACGAGTGCCTGGACGAGCAGACTCCGAGGGAAAAATTGTAGATTTGCCCCACAGTTGAGTGACTTTGTAGATTTGCCCCACTGATGTCTCAATGACATGTGGGTCCAGGACCCACATGTCATCGAGACAACTGGGGCAAATCTACAAAGTGCACATTTTTAAGTGGGGCAAATCTACAAATCCCCCGACTCCGAGGGCTGGCGGCGGCGAGACGCGGAGCCCGTGGAAAGACGCCAAGCCTTTCTTGGTGAAGGCCACCGCGGCTACTCCGGCACCAGAGAGCTGTGCCGACGACATTCTCGATTGCTCGCTGAACGAGTATCTGCGAATTGATACAGGCAAAGCAACAACTTGCTCAAAATTGGGCAAAAAAACAACTGAATAATCGATCGGAATCCATAGCCCTACCCCAATCTGAACAGAAAGACAAGAAATCGCAGAAATTTCGAAACAAAGAGGTGGCAAATTTGTCCAGATTGAGCGCAGGGGCAAAAATAATGCACAGTCAACCACTCTCCAACCACGGGTAGGACAAGCCTCAGCTCCACTCGATTCGCGCAAACATGCAATCCCGGTCAAATTAAAACCTGCAAGAGTACCAAATCCCACCCAAATCTACACACCACGCCACAAAACAAGCCAAACAAAAGAAACCAAATAGGAGAAACAACCAACCAGATTGTGGCTACCAAACTAACCCCAAAATCACTCGATGAATCCACCAAATCCAACACCCAGCAGGCGGGAATCGACCAGCAGTTACGAGTGGCTACCTTCGAAGTGGTTCGACCGCCTCCGCTTCGGAATCCGACTGCCGTCCGCGAGAAGAGAGCAGGAGAAGAGCAGCGGCTAAAGTGCTAAAGCAGAGAACCACCACTTTATCCCCAAACGCTGAGCTTCTGCTGCCCCGCGGCCGCGGGTCTAGGGGTGGAAAACGATAATGGATAATTCGTTTTATCCAATATTCATATTTAACAAAATACGAATGTGGTAAGTAAAATTTGTATTCGAAAATATTCGTATTTGTATTCGAGAATATTCGTATCCGTATTTGAGAGTATTCGTATTCGCATTTGTATTCGAGAATATTCATATCCGTATTCATATTCAAGACTATTCGATTCGTTAGATGTGGAGAATATCGTATTTTAGCATTGATTATGGTTGCATGTTTTGGCTTCCTTAGATGTGGAGAATATCGTATTTTAGCTATCGCTTTCATAATTTTCGATCGTTATCGATGCACTTTTGATCGAATAGTTTCGTTTCCGAATTTACCGGAATATCGATGTCGTTCTCGTTTTCGACAATATCGTATCGATTTCGTTTTCGAAAAAATAACGTGAAACTGAAAGTGATTTGACCTCCTACCGATCGTTTCCGACCGTTTTCAGCCCTAATTACGTATACTACAAACAAATGCGGGGAAAAAAGAACCGGCAAAAAAACTCAACAAAAAACAAAAAGTTCATAAAAAGACGAAATTTATAAATAGTAAAAAATAAGCCAGAATCTAAAAGCTGAAGTCAAAACGATCACAGCCGTCTAGCTGCTGCTGCTGCTGCTGTTTCTTCTCCGACTCGGATTGAATTGAATCGTCGATCGATAATGGGGCGCAGGCGAAACCTACGGTGGCCTCCGAGGTTGTCCTGGACGAGAGGCTAGTGGATGGGACCATGCACGTAGGGATGGTGGTGGACTCGGGAGATTCGATTAGCAAATTAAGGCCCCGTTTGGCACAGTTCCACCACCGGCTCCTAGAGCTGTTTTGTGCCAAACAGGGTACAACAAAATAGCTCCACCCAAGGAGTTCCTTAAAACCTGCTGAGACAAAAGTAACTCCTTAGGTGGAGCTGAAAAAAGTAGCTTCACCCAGCTCCACTTGTGAAGTCAAAAAAAAAACAGCTCCATTTGTGAAGTGGAGCCGTGCCAAACGGGGCCTAAAGAGAAGAAACACCGATGGAAAAAAGCAATGGCAGGTGGATTCTCCTAGTAAATACTCCCTACTAAATTACTAATACTGTAGTAATCTTTCTTTCTCAACCCTGGGCTGGGCCACCATCGGCAGGCAGGAAGCTTCGCCCTCTTTTAGGCCCTGTTTGACATGACTCCACTTCACAAGTGGAGCTATTTTTTTGGCTTCAGCTCCACGAACAGCTCCACCGGTGGAGCTGGAGCTGTTTTGGTAGACTGTTTGGCAAAACAGCTCCACCTGTTTTATCATGCATGGTTGAGAGATGTCAATTGTCCAATATACCCCTGTCTATTTGGCTTGTAGTAACATCAAGAGCTGTATGTTTCTACATGATTTTTCATCCGAGTAAATTTGAATTAAAAAAATTAAAATTTAAAATAACACAAAGTATTAGCAACCAATATTTAATGCTTTTTTTGCATAGGAATGACCTGTTAAAACAAATATGCATGTGCAAAGTCATGATATTATGCAAACAAGGGCAGTGGCATGCGGGAGAATAGAAGAGCTGGTGGCAGATCGCGTAAATTCATGAAAGTACAAGGGCAGTGGCATGCGGGCCTGCGGATGGAGCCGGGTAAAGCTACTTTTTTCAGCTCCATCTCGTACATATTTTTTGTCTCAACACGTTTTAAGGGACTCATTGGGTGGAGCTATTTTGTTTTACTCCGTTTGGCACAAAACGGCTCCAAACAACTCCAGGAGCTGGTGGTGGAGCTGTGCCAAACGGGGCCTTAGGTGGTGATCGGTTCGGCTGAAAGCCTCGTGGCTTATGGCTGAAAACACTGTAGCTGGCTGAAAAAAGCACTGTAGCTGACATAGGCTTATTTAGCATAATTAAATTTAAAAAAATTTAAAAATAAAAAAATATGTTAGCCCATTACGTATAATACAAACAAATACGGGAAAAAAAGAATCGGCAAAAAAGCTCAACAAAAAGCCAAAAGTTCAGAAAAAGATGAAACTTATGAATAGTGAAAAATAAACCAGAAACCAGAAGCGAAGCCGAGTTGATCATGGCCTATTTCCTCAATGTAACATCCTGATTTTCAGAGCCTTTTTTTTTAAGTTTTTAAAATAAAATTCACCATTTGAATTTTTCTGGAATTAATTAAAGCTTAATTGGAATTTTATTAAATTGAAAGGGTTTAATATGAATAATATAAACATAAACATTTGCCAAAGTTATTTTATTTGAGTTCCTTGTGTCTCAAGGAATTTATTGGAATTTTCCTGGATTTTTCTGGATTTATTTGCTATTTTCTAGAGCTCAAAGTAATTTATTTGAATTTCTGAAAAAAGAAAAACCCCAGAAAATCCCAACCGGCCAGTGGGCCGAAACCCACCAGCCGACCCAACCCGCTCAGCCCAGCCAGCCCGCAGCCAGCGCGCTCCCGCCCCGTGCCACGCGTCGCCAATCGGTGCCGCGCCCGCGCCCGCCTTCCTCCGCTCGATGCGCGCCACGCGTCGCCCATCCCGGCCGCCCGCTCGCGCCCGCGCGCTATCCGTGCCGCCCGCTCGCCCGGAGCCACCGACAGGTGGGGCCCACCTGTCAGGGCCCTCGTCCCCGATCGGGACTCTCCCGTCCCCGTGTCCGGCCCGGACTCCGCCCGAGCGCCGCCGTCTCCGCCGCGGACTCTCCGCCGTACCCGATCCGGCCGCCTCGGCGTCCGTGTATTTAAGGGGGCCGACCCCTCGGCTTCTCCCCCGTCCCGAGCCGCCGCCTCCGCCGCCGCTCTCGTCGTCTCTCTCCGCCGGAGCGCCGCTGCCGCCGTCTCTGCCACCGCCGGTGAGCCGTCCCCGCCGCCAAACCTCGCCGCCGGTCAGACCTCGCCGCCTGTGCGCTCGCCGTTCGTCGCCGCCGGTGAGTTCCGCCGCCGCCTCGGTCGCCGCCGACCGGCCAGTCGCCGCCGTCACCCCTCCCGCCGGCCAGACCCCGCCGCCCGTGCCCCGCGCCGCCAGCGGACGCGCCCGCGCCTCGGCCGCTCCGTCCGTGACGCCTCGGGACGCGTGCCGCCACGCGTCAGCCATCGGCCGACTCCCGCCTCCCGCGCCGCCTCATCCCCGCCGCCCATCCAGATCTGAGCCAAAGGCCCAGATCACGCCGCGTGGACGCCCTCGAGCCGTCCGATCGACCGCCGCCCGCGCCCCGCAACCCCTCGCCTTCCCGTAGACCCGGTCTACCGTGCGCCGACTCGCTGCCAGCCGGGTCCCACCCGTCAGCCGTGCACCCGTGAGCCAGCCGCCGAGTCAGCAGCCCCGTCAGCTGCCACGCAAGCGCCACGTCAGCCCAGCCGCTTGCGCCAGCAGCCCAGTCAGCCGTACTGTTCCGTGAGCCGAGCCCACCGTAGACCCAGCTCCCCGTGCACCCGGTCCACAGCACAGTGCAATTTCCGATTTTCCCCGATTTTCTTTAGATCCAATTTTCCAGAGGCCCGCTCTCCCTCGTCCTAGCTCCGATTGACCCGATTCTTTTTCCTAAATTCATCTAAAATTGAGCTCTTCCTTTTGGTCCAGGTTTGGAAGTTTTTGGAGTTCATTTGAATTTTATTTGAATTTAGTTTGTCTTTTCGTCTCGTTTTCTCTCTCGTTAGATCACGTGTTCGAGGGAACGGAAGTTGGATTTGAAGACCAAGAGACCTCAGCTGAGCAAGGCCAAGGCAAGTCATGTCCTTTGATCATGTTGAACCCAGTTTGCAATCTATTATTTAAATATTTTGTTTTTAAATTATCTTGCATCGCTATTTTTTATTCAAACCCTTGTATTGGTAGTTATCGTCCCAATTGGTTATTTTCCCTCCTTGATATTTTGGAATACCTTGATGCCATTGTCACCTTAGGTTGGGAATTTAATTAGTGATGCTATGTTATTTGTCACATTGGGTTGGTACGATTAGAATGCTTAGCCTTGCTTATTTTGCGAAAGGGTTCATCATCGCATGTGGTTAATTAATCTTGACTTAATGATATACTTGAATGTGGTGGTTAACCACGGTGATAAAACTTGTTGCCATGGCATGGGTAGTGTCATTGGTGTTGATTATACAAAATTGGTTTTCACTTGGGCGATTGATCGTGCAGTAAAGGGGGTGCGAGAGGCACATGGGATGTGGATGATTCGCCTGAGTGCAATTAAGGACTTAACTTTGTGCGCCATTGATCTGAGTCTTACCGTACTACCACATGTCTAGTATGGGATAGACCTAGCTGATTAACTTGCAAAGGTTTAGTTCAGATATCATCATTGGTAAGTGAGTACCAGGGGTACTGGTTTGCTCACAGTGAGGAACAGGGTTACTGTCCTCATACGGCGCAAGAGGGGGCTTCTGACTGTGGTGGTTAACCCTTCAGCAGTGAAACCTTAGCGGGTGATGTCTAACTAGATTGGAGTGAGGTAAAGGCTTTGTGATAATTTATCTGGGTCTCATGCCTAAGGAAGCATGATGGCTATTAAGATGATTTATCTCTTGTGGGTAACGTTGTGCAACCTCTGCAGAGTGTAAAACTATTCGAATAGCCGTGTCCTCGGTCATGGACAATGCTCGGTGATTTCACACGAGGGGTAGAGTCTTTATGAAATTTTGGTTTGGTTTGAGCTGGAAAGTGAATGGTTAGTTCACTTGTGGTTATATTCAATTCCTTTGGTTATCTACTTAGCGTCTGTTGTTAAATTCGCTTTTCAATCTATTTATTGTATTTACTTTAAATTGTTGCTTTATGCAAAATTAACCTTTCAGCCATCCATTGTTAAGCCTTGCATACTATATTGCATTCATTTGTTACAAACGACTTGCTGAGTACTCTATGTACTCACGGCTTTATGCCCCTGTTGCTCAGTTGAGGAGGAGGAGTATCACCAGCAGGAGGTTCCAGAAGGAGAGTACTTCGACGTCTTCACGGATTAGGCTTCGTTCTCCACTCGATAGCCTGTGGGCGTGTCGTTTGGTCGCCGCGCTTTCTTTTGGATTTCCGCTGCTAGTTTTTGTTAAGCCCTTCGGGCTAGTCAATTGTAAGCTTGGCCATAAGGTCGCACTCTGATGATTATTAATAATATTTGAGTCTTTTATTAGTAAATCGTGATATGTTCGATATTTCATCTTTGTTTATACTGTGTGCACTAGCGTGATCCTGGACTGGTGCAGAATACACAGGAGAGTCCGGATTTGCATATTCGGGTCTCTACAGAGATGGTATCAGAGCTATATCGACTGTAGGACGAAGCCCTAGTTAGAATGGTCGAATTAGCAAAGTTTTCAAATTTTATTTTCTAAATCAAATCAACCAAATGATTGACTAGTAATTCTTGATTCTTACCTCATTCTTAGGATTCTTGCTCCTTGTCTCCTCTGAAATATTGTTTTCAAAATTCAATTTGACTTCTTATCCCTATAATGTCCATAGATGTCTCGAGTGTCCCTCCATCAAAGTGAAAGTTGGCATGGAATTCTTCAAGCTGTGCTGTGAAGTCTGGATCAAGGAAGCACCCCAATATGTCAAGACAAGATTGGAGATTTCCGTGAAGATTAGGAGCCATTAGATTTCAACCTTGTTATAGTTTTAGCATCGTGTAGATCGTCTTGCTTCTTATTTGCCGTTGGGTGTGATGTGAGCTGTAGTTTTGCTTCTAGCATTATGATGCAGTCATGTCAAAGTCTTTTTGTGAAGTTTATTGCTTCTTTTGTTAGCCTTTTTTCGGCTAAGTGACTGTTAAGTTTAGGATTTGCCATTAGAAATTCCCCTTAGACGAGTTTACCTCTCATCTATGCTTTTCCCACTTATCTTTAAAACCCGGTCAGAGTTTTGGAAGTGTCAGAGCAACTAACCCGGAATAAAGTTGTCCAAGTTCAACCTCAAGTCTTACCTATGCTTTTCCCCCTTACCTTTTCGCCTGGAGCAGTCAGTAGTGTCTCTCTTCAGAGCAGCAGCAAGATGGTTGGACCCAGGAACCCCGCAGAAGCATCGAGCAATCTCGCCTATTCCTTTCAAACTTGAGAGTGCACCTGCCAAGACCCCAGGAGCAAGCCGTGGAACAACGTCAAGTCAAGGAAGCCAAATACCTCAAAGCGTTGCAAGGGGAAGCTTGAATCACGTCGTCTCCGAAGTCGCACCTGGTAACCTATTCTTTTAGTGAGCCTGAATCTCGGGGTCGAGATTCCGTTTAAGGGGGGGAGGTTTGTAACATCCTGATTTTCAGAGCCTTTTTTTTTAAGTTTTTAAAATAAAATTCACCATTTGAATTTTTCTGGAATTAATTAAAGCTTAATTGGAATTTTATTAAATTGAAAGGGTTTAATATGAATAATATAAACATAAACATTTGCCAAAGTTATTTTATTTGAGTTCCTTGTGTCTCAAGGAATTTATTGGAATTTTCCTGGATTTTTCTGGATTTATTTGCTATTTTCTAGAGCTCAAAGTAATTTATTTGAATTTCTGAAAAAAGAAAAACCCCAGAAAATCCCAACCGGCCAGTGGGCCGAAACCCACCAGCCGACCCAACCCGCTCAGCCCAGCCAGCCCGCAGCCAGCGCGCTCCCGCCCCGTGCCACGCGTCGCCAATCGGTGCCGCGCCCGCGCCCGCCTTCCTCCGCTCGATGCGCGCCACGCGTCGCCCATCCCGGCCGCCCGCTCGCGCCCGCGCGCTATCCGTGCCGCCCGCTCGCCCGGAGCCACCGACAGGTGGGGCCCACCTGTCAGGGCCCTCGTCCCCGATCGGGACTCTCCCGTCCCCGTGTCCGGCCCGGACTCCGCCCGAGCGCCGCCGTCTCCGCCGCGGACTCTCCGCCGTACCCGATCCGGCCGCCTCGGCGTCCGTGTATTTAAGGGGGCCGACCCCTCGGCTTCTCCCCCGTCCCGAGCCGCCGCCTCCGCCGCCGCTCTCGTCGTCTCTCTCCGCCGGAGCGCCGCTGCCGCCGTCTCTGCCACCGCCGGTGAGCCGTCCCCGCCGCCAAACCTCGCCGCCGGTCAGACCTCGCCGCCTGTGCGCTCGCCGTTCGTCGCCGCCGGTGAGTTCCGCCGCCGCCTCGGTCGCCGCCGACCGGCCAGTCGCCGCCGTCACCCCTCCCGCCGGCCAGACCCCGCCGCCCGTGCCCCGCGCCGCCAGCGGACGCGCCCGCGCCTCGGCCGCTCCGTCCGTGACGCCTCGGGACGCGTGCCGCCACGCGTCAGCCATCGGCCGACTCCCGCCTCCCGCGCCGCCTCATCCCCGCCGCCCATCCAGATCTGAGCCAAAGGCCCAGATCACGCCGCGTGGACGCCCTCGAGCCGTCCGATCGACCGCCGCCCGCGCCCCGCAACCCCTCGCCTTCCCGTAGACCCGGTCTACCGTGCGCCGACTCGCTGCCAGCCGGGTCCCACCCGTCAGCCGTGCACCCGTGAGCCAGCCGCCGAGTCAGCAGCCCCGTCAGCTGCCACGCAAGCGCCACGTCAGCCCAGCCGCTTGCGCCAGCAGCCCAGTCAGCCGTACTGTTCCGTGAGCCGAGCCCACCGTAGACCCAGCTCCCCGTGCACCCGGTCCACAGCACAGTGCAATTTCCGATTTTCCCCGATTTTCTTTAGATCCAATTTTCCAGAGGCCCGCTCTCCCTCGTCCTAGCTCCGATTGACCCGATTCTTTTTCCTAAATTCATCTAAAATTGAGCTCTTCCTTTTGGTCCAGGTTTGGAAGTTTTTGGAGTTCATTTGAATTTTATTTGAATTTAGTTTGTCTTTTCGTCTCGTTTTCTCTCTCGTTAGATCACGTGTTCGAGGGAACGGAAGTTGGATTTGAAGACCAAGAGACCTCAGCTGAGCAAGGCCAAGGCAAGTCGTGTCCTTTGATCATGTTGAACCCAGTTTGCAATCTATTATTTAAATATTTTGTTTTTAAATTATCTTGCATCGCTATTTTTTATTCAAACCCTTGTATTGGTAGTTATCGTCCCAATTGGTTATTTTCCCTCCTTGATATTTTGGAATACCTTGATGCCATTGTCACCTTAGGTTGGGAATTTAATTAGTGATACTATGTTATTTGTCACATTGGGTTGGTACGATTAGAATGCTTAGCCTTGCTTATTTTGCGAAAGGGTTCATCATCGCATGTGGTTAATTAATCTTGACTTAATGATATACTTGAATGTGGTGGTTAACCACGGTGATAAAACTTGTTGCCATGGCATGGGTAGTGTCATTGGTGTTGATTATACAAAATTGGTTTTCACTTGGGCGATTGATCGTGCAGTAAAGGGGGTGCGAGAGGCACATGGGATGTGGATGATTCGCCTGAGTGCAATTAAGGACTTAACTTTGTGCGCCATTGATCTGAGTCTTACCGTACTACCACATGTCTAGTATGGGATAGACCTAGCTGATTAACTTGCAAAGGTTTAGTTCAGATATCATCATTGGTAAGTGAGTACCAGGGGTACTGGTTTGCTCACAGTGAGGAACAGGGTTACTGTCCTCATACGGCGCAAGAGGGGGCTTCTGACTGTGGTGGTTAACCCTTCAGCAGTGAAACCTTAGCGGGTGATGTCTAACTAGATTGGAGTGAGGTAAAGGCTTTGTGATAATTTATCTGGGTCTCATGCCTAAGGAAGCATGATGGCTATTAAGATGATTTATCTCTTGTGGGTAACGTTGTGCAACCTCTGCAGAGTGTAAAACTATTCGAATAGCCGTGTCCTCGGTCATGGACAATGCTCGGTGATTTCACACGAGGGGTAGAGTCTTTATGAAATTTTGGTTTGGTTTGAGCTGGAAAGTGAATGGTTAGTTCACTTGTGGTTATATTCAATTCCTTTGGTTATCTACTTAGCGTCTGTTGTTAAATTCGCTTTTCAATCTATTTATTGTATTTACTTTAAATTGTTGCTTTATGCAAAATTAACCTTTCAGCCATCCATTGTTAAGCCTTGCATACTATATTGCATTCATTTGTTACAAACGACTTGCTGAGTACTCTATGTACTCACGGCTTTATGCCCCTGTTGCTCAGTTGAGGAGGAGGAGTATCACCAGCAGGAGGTTCCAGAAGGAGAGTACTTCGACGTCTTCACGGATTAGGCTTCGTTCTCCACTCGATAGCCTGTGGGCGTGTCGTTTGGTCGCCGCGCTTTCTTTTGGATTTCCGCTGCTAGTTTTTGTTAAGCCCTTCGGGCTAGTCAATTGTAAGCTTGGCCATAAGGTCGCACTCTGATGATTATTAATAATATTTGAGTCTTTTATTAGTAAATCGTGATATGTTCGATATTTCATCTTTGTTTATACTGTGTGCACTAGCGTGATCCTGGACTGGTGCAGAATACACAGGAGAGTCCGGATTTGCATATTCGGGTCTCTACACTCAACAAATCCACTGGTCTCCCTCTTGGCACAGCATTTCGCATGCCCCCCCACTGGCTCGCAGCCGCAGGCACTGACTGAAAGAAAAGGCAGCGCCTAGTTAATCTAATAAACAGCCTTCTTCTTCTACTTGCCAGCACTCATGACCTTTTTTTCTTTTTGACTTAGGGATCAGTAAGTAGCACTAGCACCCATCAAAAAGTGCAAGTTTAAGTAAAAGACAAATACTCACTCCGTCCAAATTTATATGGTATATTTTTTAAATGAACCTATCTACAAATATAAAGTATATTTTATATTTTAATACAAAATTAATATAGTGTTTTCTTTATACCCCTAATAAATATATAGCTTTATTGCTATTCTCTACATGCATACATTGGATATAGTGTGTAGAGATGATAATTGCGGATAATCTAGCTATTTTTATTATCCTTTTGGTCTATGTGCTAAGAAAAAATATGTCTTATAAATTTAGATGGAGTGAGTAAGTGCTACTAGCTTGCAGACTAAATCCAAATGCATGCTAAGAGGAATCATATGGGTTCTTTTGGGTTGATGGCTTAAATATTTAAATTCTGGCTGTTCGCGAGACACAATACGCAGAGGTAAATAGTAGCATGTGACTTTGGTTGGTACAGCTAAACTCAGCATATTTTTTACTAGAACTTTTCTATTGATCTTGTTTAAAAAAATAAATTATTTAAAAACTAGTTATTATAAATAGTATAGCCATAAGTCCCAAATATACTGAATCGATCCCAGAAAAAAAGAAAAGAGAAGGCACGGCATGCATGTGTAAGCGCCCATGTCAGCGCAGCCAGGCAAGTCAAAACGTGGAGCGTGGGAACGGGATTGGAAATGGGATGACCACCAAATTCGTTCACCTCACCGGGCATAAGATTGCCTGTATCCACTCGATCACGACCTCTTGTGCGGTGGGACAAGGACACGCATCCATCGACTCCTTGCCTGTACTTACCTATCAAACATTTTTTTTTCTACTACCTACTACTGTTAATTACAACGGAAAATTACCACTCCATACAAGAGCATGGAGAAGCAATCAAGACAGTGATGTGATATGAACCCTCAACAGGAGGCAGCAAGCAGAACGCTTTTACAGCCTAATATAATAAGCCGTATGTACAAATCTTAATGAACAATTAGAGGTTCCGGTTGTCGAAAGCATCCTGCATTTTGACTGCTGTGCCTTGTGATCCGAATCTAGTCATGGTTCGAAGAATCTGATCAGATTTCATTTAAAGGCATATTTTAATTTGTATGACTATCCCGTAATGCAAACTTGTCATATGTTATGATTAGAATCATCTTCGTATTTATATTAGACTCTCATCAACTTGTACTATCATAATGTCCGAAGGTATTTATACCGACTAAAATCAGACGTGACCACTTGAGACGCTTCTGAGTATAACTCTTCATCATTATCTTCTAATACTCTGTTTCGTCTCTGAGCAGGGTGTTGTTCCTGTCTTCAAGCAGGTTAATGTTCCAGTTTTCAAATATATCCCTGTTTCTATTGCCGACTAAGACTCTGTTCCTTCCTCATCTGGGACTCTTGTTCCCAAGTTTATTTATTCTCTCTGTAAGACTCATGATAGATGACGCACAAAACAC
Organism: Dendrocalamus latiflorus; assembly: GCA_017311315.1. Lineage (NCBI taxonomy): Eukaryota > Viridiplantae > Streptophyta > Magnoliopsida > Poales > Poaceae > Dendrocalamus > Dendrocalamus latiflorus. Next base: position 564,576 of record CM029658.1, read on the forward strand.
AAGTTATCTACACATGTAATATACCAATAGTGTTATATAACTTCTTCTCCATATAGTGATTTCATCGATTATGTGTTTATAGTTTTGTTCCGTGAAGATTTTTTACAATAAATCTTTGTGTCATATTCTAATTGTTTTTAATTATTTTTCATATCTCGTGGTGGGTTTTATAACGTTGACATTGTATGCATGGCTTATCCACTACCGCAACGCTGCATGTAGTGGAGTATGATTTTTCAACAGCGGGCAACGAGGCGTTGCGGACAGGACAGAACTAATTAAGCGGATTAGATCCGGTGAGTCTGTTTCTATTTGAAACGACCAATGGATTCCATATTCAATTGCTCTTAATAAGCCAACAGGGGGCGGTTCGGTTATGCTTATTTGGGTTTTTTTTCTCTTATGATTTATTTTGTATTGTAGTTGTTGGTATTTTTTTATTATAATTAAATTAAAAAATAAAAAAATATTACCCATCACAGATTACAGAACGAGGAGGGACGAGCGGAATGTTTCTAATGCAGTGCAGCAGTGGGAGAGGTCTGGAATTAAACGTCTTTGGAAGCTTTATGTGGTGCCTAAAGTTAGGGGTTTTTGGTGGCGAGTTGTGAATAGAGTTCATAACTGAGAAGATTGAGAGTTTCAATAAAACCTGTGTTCTGAAGGATTACAGGTCCCTTGATTTGAGGAAAAGATAAAATTCTGTGTTCGTGTTTGAGGCGGACACGGTTGGTACGTTAGTTTATAAAAGCACGGAGAGGCTCAGGGATAACATGTGACTTTTGAGAGAGTTCTAGTGTGGTTCTGAAAGAGCTTTCGTCAAGAAAGTTTTTAGAGATGCTTGTGAGGGCACTTTGTAAATTCACAAAATTCCAGTAATGAAATTAGTCTTGAATCCATCTGGTTCTTGATTTGTGTAAAGTACGCTGGTAATTGCTAGTGGTTTGGATCATACGACGACGAGCAAAAGCGATCGGGTGAAGCAGTCGAGCAGATCGATCGATTGAGCGAAGAGGACGAATAGATCGGTTGATCAAGTGGTCGTACGCTGGGCATCTAATATTGGTTTCCGAGTAGTCGAAAGTATCATCAATCGTCTGAAAACTTTAAAAAGGCGGCAACAACCATTTACACTCTTTGGTTGTAGTAAATCCATCCTACACTTTTGGTTAGCTCCAAAAGAGATCCTGGGTATCAAGCTTCCTAGCTTGTATCCTGTGACATGGCGTGCTGATATCCTAGCTGGAGATCGAGTTCTGAGGGAGGCAGCTCCGGTAATTATCACGATAATGTGGAACATCAGGTTTTCTCGCGACAGATGGACGCACGATGATGAAGGTTTCAGGCCGCGGCAGACAATGGAGTATGTTCGTGAGACACTTGCTACCCTTGAATTGCCGAGGGAAGAGACTATCAACCCCTTGAATTGCCGAGGGAAGAGACTATCAGAGCAAGTACAATAGAAGAGGTGGCTGCCACCTCTAGGACTAGCCACATAAGTAAAAAGAGTACACGTGTCTTATGTAGAGGTAGCTAATACAATAAGTTAAGTAGATGTTACCTCTACTAAAGCACTCAAACATTTAATATTTCGCTAGAGGCGATCCTAACCCTTATTGTACTTGCTCTAAGAACTAGCATCGCCTCCAAATCCTCGTATGATGTGCTAGAGGTCACCTCTTGCATGAGGGGCAGCTTGCCTCTCTCTTCCACATAAGATTGTGTTGACGTGGATTTCGCTAGAGGCGACCTAGTCAACATCATTGTACTTGCTCTCAAGGTAATATATTGATGGGACCGGCTTTTAATCTAGCTAATTCGTCCGTTGGTACGGGCGTTGTTGCTCGGAATTGCAGTGGCGGTTTTTGATGCTGCTGGTTGCAACGAGTACGTTGGCCTTGCTGATGCTCTTTCAGTGGAGATCGTGGCTTTTCAAGATGGTGTTCTCCTAGCAAGAAGCATGCATTTTATTTAACAGAGTTATTATTGAATCCGACTGCAAGGAGTTTGTAGGTTTGTGGTGCAGGCATGCATTTGCTTGTACTCTGAAGGAAGCTAGAGAGCTGGATATTAATTTTCTCGATTTCAGTGTTGTCTTCGAGCATAGGGAGGCGAATAACTCGGCCCATTGTCGCGCGAAGTTCGCTCGTAATATTTCGTTGCCGATCGTGTGGAAGCATGCGCGTCCACGGATTCCTGTAAAACCTCCCTTCGTGAGAACTCCGTTGCGTTGCAAAAACGGTAGAAAAAAGCTCTCGGCTTTCTCTAGAAAGAAGAAAAACGGTAGCGAGGGCTCCGGCTTGATCTGGCTCTTTTCAAATGTCCACATATTATAGTTGACTTGTGAGATTGGGAATTAGTGGTGTCACGTGGTTATTGGAACATATATATCATCCTTCTGAATCGCTGATCTTCAAACGTCCACATGCTATATTGGATGTGTCGTTTGGAACTGTCAAAAAGAGAGGACAATATATTCTTACATGTGAATTTAGAATTCGAAATTCCAATCTAATTTCCAAACAAGCTACTTTGAATTGAATTGTAAAAAATAAAAAGAATACAACTCGTCACTAGTTACTCAAAAAGAGACAGTATTAGTATTATTATTTTGTAGGGATTGTAGAGTATTAGTATTATTATTTTTATCATGTAGGGATTGTATTAGATCACAGTTACAGAGTTTAAATCACCGATTGGATTAGGAGTTGCAATAGCTAGTTAGCGAGGGTGCTTCAGAATTCCAACACAAACCCGGTCAGAATAGATGAGATATTAGTGTGCTAGTAGGTCAGAAACGAAGTAGGGGGGCAAAAGCGCGAGTTAGGCGACGAATCCTTGGCTACCCCGGTCTCGGCGGCACCAAACCAAACCGTCCAACCAACCCCGGCGCAGTTGTTTAATGGGACTTGGGGATCTTAGCGAGACAGAAGAATCCTTCCGCCAAGATTCCTCATCTCCGGTGAGTAACCAACATCCCGATTCCACCGCCACCGCCAGTGCCCAAACCCAAACCATCCCAAACCCAAAAGGGATAAATCGATCGTTAAACTCTACTGCTCCGCTAGGGAGGGTGATTTCTTCTTCTCCCTCCTCTTGCTGATGCGTCCCCTACACATCGACACGAGCAGGAGCTTCTTCGATTTGGTCCTGCTGACCAGCAACTCCTAGCCTCCTAGGGAGGGGTCCATCTACCCCTTGACCTGGTGAAGCCCAAGGGAGCACGAAAACAGATGGGGATACCGAGCGACGAGGTGGTGCAAATCCGGCACGCCGATGTCGCCGGCGAGCCCACCGTCGTCACGATTAGCTGCCCCGACAAGACGGGCCTCGGCTGCGACCTCTGCCGGGCCGTCCTCCTCTTCGGCCTCAACATCGTCAAGGGAGGTCGGTCAGTCAACACAACTAGTCGTGCTCTTGCGTCGTCGACAAATCCACAAAAAAAATCCCATTTTTTAAAGCTCAATTTCGGCAACGTGCTGCTTCTGCAAAGGCAAAACATGATATGCACTCGTCCATGCTATTCCGGTGTAAAAGGAAGCGTTTTTAGTTGTATTTCCATGAAAATTCCCTGAAATTTTCGTTCTTGCCTCGTAGACATGAGCACGGATGGGAGGTGGTGCTACATCGTGTTGTGGGTGGTCGCGAGGAGGGGGCGAACCATGAGATGGGACCTTCTCAAGAAGAGATTAGTTGAGCTCTGCCCCGTCACGGCGCCATTCGGCGTCGACAGCTCCTACCTCGCAGCCGCTGGCCTCCAGGAGGATGCCGAGCCTGCCGCGCCTCAGGTCTTCCTGCTCAAGTTCTGCTGCTACGACCGGATGGGCCTCTTGCATGGTACTAACATCTTCAGTTTTACCTCCTCTCTTGTCTTCGAATTAGATTTGTTAAGGAATCCCCTAATTAATTCAGTATCCCAGCTGAGCAGCAACTAAGTTTTCCCTACTTGATCCTATGGTGATGCACTTTGACAAAAAGCACTAGTCTACAATTCTATATCACCGAAGAAAATGTTCCCCTCTTTGTGAGCCATCTTACCAGACAACCAGCCCTCCGGATTACAGTGACCGAACAAAAATTTAGTTCTCAAATTTCTTGTGACCAATTGCCAGCCTCCCATTATAGTGTAATTTCGGCATTATTTCTTGATTAGACGGCTCAAAAGGGGAGGAATGCGCCTGTACTTGTAATGTTATTCATAGGAATTCCTTCTCTTCGATTTCAGTTTTGCGCTAATGTTACTTGGTATCTTCGTATCTAGCGACCTTGGTATTTTTGTCAAAAATTTTATGAAACTAAAGACAGCTATTCCTGAAAGGGAGGGTTTTAATGGAGACATTTTCAGTAAAGGTCTAATTTGGACTTGCTTGCTGGGGATTCTGTGTTTTGCAGACGTGACACGCGTGTTGTGCGAGTTGGAACTCACGATTCGGAGGGTGAAGGTCTCCACCACTCCTGACGGGAGAGTGTTGGACCTTTTCTTCATCACAGATGCTAGGTCCATTTCTTATCTCCTGACACATCCTTGTCGGTGCCTCATCCTGTCATCCATATTCTTTTGTTTGCTTCAATCCCCCGAGAAAATATCGTGCCACTTTTTATTTCATGGATTCTGAGAAAATGTCCTACCATACTCTGTTTTTACCCTTTCATAACTGCTTCTCTCTTTGGTTTTGCTGCTCTACTAAACTTCAATGGTGATGATTAAACACTTTTTTCCTGAGGCATATGGTATTCTGTTAGGTTATTAAGAATCATCCTTTGCGATAATAAGATGAAAATCTACAATCCTGTATTACTCATGAAACAACTTGGCTGAGCGGAACAAAGTTGTCTAGTCTTCCCCCCCCCCCCCCCCCCCCCCCCTTAACTTCATGGTCTATACTGGTATCATCGGTTGTGCGGTTTATGTTCAGTAAGGTCCATCACTTGAAATACAAGCTCTATGCCCCTTTTTTTAATGTAAATGAACAAATTCTTCATCCATGTGCTGTGATAACTTGAGGCATCTGCAATGATTTCAGGGAACTCCTACACACAAAGAGCAGAAGGGAAGAAACTTGTGACAAACTTCAGAGTGTCTTAGGCGATTCCTTGATGAGTTGTGAAATAGAGTCTGCCACTGAAGACATGTCTTTTTGCCTCCAAGCTTCTGCTTCGTTGCCGCCATCTGTCGTGGAACAGATGTTTAACATAGATTTTATAGAGGAATCCAGTCACTCGAGGTCTAATAGTAGCTTGTCAGTCACTATGGATAACTCTCTCAGCCCAGTACACACGCTTATTCAGATCCAGTGTGGTGACCATAAGGGCCTCCTATATGACATCATGAGGACACTGAAGGACTGCAACATCCAGGTAATAACAATAGAAGCTAAAATCTCGCTCACCGTATTTCTATCTTTGCGATATGAAGAATGGAAGTTTCTTTCCTGTCAGATTTCCTACGGCCGATTCTATGCCAGCCAAAATGGCAGCTGTGACGTAGATTTGTTTGCGGTGCAATCAGATGGGAAAAAGATCCTTGATCAGCACAAGCAAAGAGCGCTGTGTTCTCGCCTAAGGAAGGAACTCTTCCGTCCACTACGTGTGGCATTGGTGAACCGGGGTCCTGACACAGAACTGCTGGTAGCAAACCCGGTTGAGGTTTCTGGTAAGGGTAGACCGCTGGTGTTCTATGATATCACCCTTGCTCTCAAGAATCTTCATAAACGAATCTTCTTGGTATGCGGTTGTTTATCCATGGGCATCTTTACCAATTACTGCATGCCTTCTCCTAGCTAGCATTTGAGCTCTGTTGTCTGCTATAAGCTAGCAAATATTAACCGATCACTGTGATGCTTGTAGGCTGAGATTGGGAGGCATGTCGTGGAAGATAGGGAGTGGGAGGTTTACAGAGTGCACTTTGGTGAGGATCATGAGCTCTCTTCGTCGCTGCGGAGCGATATTGTCGATGGAGTCACCAACATGCTGATGGGGTGGGAGTGATTCATTTCTCTCTTAACATCTCATGATCCTGCAAAAAACCAACTTAATTTTATGTAACCCCTGACCCGTCATTGTACAGAAGGATGTTTGCTGCTGCTGTAAATTCTGTCCCACTAAAGTCATACTGATGCACTTGTTCATGACTGATGAGGTTGGTTTGTCTAGGAGCCGCTGGCAAGTCTGAAATCATGTATTTGTGCCTAACTCGTAGATGAGTAACAGCTAACTCAGTAGAGCAAATGAACTTGTGTCGACAATAATTAGCTTTGCTTCTAGACTCTTTCTAGTAATTATTCCATTTTGGACCAATTCTTAAGAGTCAAGACTAAACTACGTACTAGCATCTAAACTACAAACAGGATAGACTGTTTTGCTCAATAACAATTAGAAGAAACATATAACATGAAAAAAAAGGGAAAAAATGTACAAATGAGCGACTGCAGTAGAGGAAAAAAGAAAAGGAAAATTTTGTTGATGCCATTGAAAATGTGGACGTCCGTGCAAATGTGGCGTACGTGCTGCGTAGACGGCGGGCTTTTGTCGAATTTATTAGACAAATTTGTTTCTGGACACATTTGTTTGGTATTTATTACTGAAATACACCGTATATTCGTGAATTACCTTATGGACACTACAAATTCATGGTTATTTGGCAGAGCACACTCTAGCAAAGAAAGTAATATTATTTTGAAAATTAGGAGAGCGAAGGGGACCCTAAGGCCACCGCCAACGACCATTGTTAATCACTACCATCCTTGTCTTGCACAGGACGTGGCCCACCTTATTGTTGTGCTAGAGAGCATAGAAAACTTGGGATTTTTGAATTGTTCCTCTCTCCAAATCCCTCAAAAATCATTTTATTGGAATGTGTTCCGGACATGAATTTGCAGTGTCTATCAGTCAACTTACGATTATGTGATGTGCCTGGAGCTAATTTTGCCAAATTAATTAACACATGCTGCAGCTGGAGGCAACATTCTTTCTTTTCTCTTGTCCGGTTCATTTCGGCGTTGGGATGTCACAAAGTACATACACTATCTAGACTTTAGAAAAGGGATGGGCCCATCTCTCACCTAGTTATCTTGATTGACCCAGACCTCCACTGCAAATGGTGACCGGACCATCGCAACAGCCTCCATCTTCTTCCTCTCACGCCACCGACGCACCCCAGCGAAACATCATGCACCATGGCTGCCTGCATGTACAGTTGAAGCGTCATCTCCATTTGCATCTATTTGGTAATGCTACTAAAGCACTCTACAATAGTAACGAGCTGCAGGCAATAAAATGTGCGCCACACAGGAGTACATAGGCGATTCGACTTAGCTTATTCGTCACTTATGCTTACACTGTCTACAGTAACTGACTTTTAAACGGTACGGTTTTTTAAGACGAAGTTAATAGAAAAATTACAGTAAAAAGTGTACTGAGTTCAGCTGCACCGACTAAAATCGTATACGACTATTTTTCTGTACGTACTACCTCTTACGAACAGTCAGAATTCAAAAATTTAACTTATAAACCATAAACTATACAAAAAACCCCACCTCATGCCTTCGTCCATTGAGACACAACACTCGTACCAATTATGTATCAATTTTTTTCACTATAAGAGAGAAGGTAACCCACTCACAGCGTGGATGGTCTGACGCCTATAGCACTGGTTTTTGCAGCTTCGAAGGCTTTTGGAGCCCTAAAGGCCACTGGATTCTTTTGGAGAGACCATAAGCTACTCCGTTTCATATTCCACGTTCCAGTGAAACGTACGGTCAGTTGATCTACTTTGATCTACACTATTCAAGGTTGATCCACTTGCTAAGATTTCGGTTCCCTGAATTGTACAGGAACTTTTATGGAACACGGTTTAATTCCACGTTGCATATTAAACGAGGGCCTTAAAGAAATAATTTTATAGAAAAAAGAAACAGTTTAACTCGAACGACAGAGCACACTGTTAGTACTACATCAGCCAAGCCAGGAGAAAGGGTACACTGTTAGTACTTAAATCGAAGTGCACCAGCTCTGCATACATACATGGATCCAAGAGTTTTTTTTACCCTATATAGCGTCTTTTTAACACATATTTACAGAAATAGCTATATATAAGTGGTATTGATAAAAATAGCACTTCTATCGTTCGGTCACCGGACGGCTACGCCCAACAGTTGACATGTGGCGCCTGCCGTCTGGCGAGCAGACGGCAGGCGCCTACCGCCCAACCAGTAGACGGCAGGTGATTAAGCTAGCTAATTAGCCGGTTTGATTACTTGCCTAAATTCGTAATTTTACGCTATAATTTTTTTGAATTTGTAAATATAGCAAATGAGCTCAAAACATTACGACATTTTTGGTGGAGCTTTCCGAGCCATTGTAGTACGTTGTGCAATTTTTTCAGGCCATTTGCTATTTGTTAAAATTCCTAAAAGGATGCATAATTAACCAGGCAATTAAGCAGTTATGCGCTGTTGTAAGAATTTTTAGAGGTAACAAATGATCATGAAAAATTACAAAATTTTTTATAGAGCTTCTTTATGTAGTGTTCTATGTTTTGTAATTTTTACATAATGTTTTGCTCTAATTTTCTACCTCTAAAAATTATTTAAGAGGTGCATAATTAAATGGATAATTAAGCACTAATGGCCAGGGGCTAATGGCCTGCAACTCGGCCACTGTGGAGCCGCCACTCAAATAATTTTTAGAGTTAGTAAAGTGGTGTGAAAAATTACATAACAATTACACAACGTAGCACAATATATAAGAAAGCTCCATAAAAATTTAGTAATTTTTCATGATAATTTGGTACCTCTAAAAATTCTTAGAGCGGTGCATAACTGCTTAATCGTTTGGTTAGTTATGCGTTGTTCTAAGAATTTTTAGAAAGAGCAAATGCCTCAAAAAATTATGAAAACATTATACAACATACCACGATACCTCGGGAAGCTCCACCATGATATGCAAGGAGGGATGTCGGGGGGTCGCATATCACTAATTACGATTAAATTATCATAAATTAACATGGTAAATTTGGAGCATATAAAATTCTCAAAAAATACACACTTAGGTCAACTGTGTTGGGAGGTTTCACATAAAATTCCTACATATATCAAAATCGTACAAATTTTTTAGCAATATTCAGAGAGGATAAATTTTGTGAAAAAATTACACAATGAAGTACGTTGTGTCAGGAGTTTGTGCATAAACATTTGTAATTTGTTGACCTCATTTGCTATATTTAAACATTCTTTTTTAGATGAAGGATATAAAATCCGGCCTCTATATCCACGAGGGATATATACAGCCAACAGATACACAAGCTCTTAGGCTTAAATCCTCAAAAACTGAGGAGCATAAAACAACAAGACAAATAGCATAAGGACTATAAAAAAAGCTAGAAAGACTAAGCTTCATAACTTCTTCTCCGTCCTTACTTTCAACCAAGTCCCTATCATCAACCGACTGTGTCCTCCAACCTTCGGTGTACTGTGCGTGAAGAAGGACCTCCGAGACGACGCCTCCAAGGAAGCGACGAGAGTCGCCAACGCCGCCCGCCTCACCGAGGCAAGGGTTTCACTTGGAGATCGGTAAACATGAGGGCTATGGAGCACCATGACAACACCTCCAGGAAGGAAAATGGCGCCCGAAGGCGTCATCGTTGTCGAGACCGGTAAGATCACCGGTAAGGCTTTTGCCAGCACCTCCACAGCACCCCACGTATTACCCACTCACACAATAAACCGCCACCAACACACCGGGGACCTGCGAGCCTCAAGGCCATGGCATAGCCACCCTTGAACTCTACGACGAGCCGCTCCCTGTAATTTTTGCCACTGAAGAAACCACAAAGCGACGCCTATGTGCCACCACTGAGCAGATCTAGAGAAGAAACCTCCCACGCACGGATCCAAGCGCGCCTAGTGAGGAAATCCAGGTGCGGCTGCGATTGTGACTTGCACAGCCCGTTCAAATCGTTGCCTCGTCCGGCGGGCACCCCTTCTCCTTCAATGACCGCATCATCCGCCCAGTATCCTCAATCTTCCCTGCCTTACACAGGGACGAGAGCAGGACCGTGTAGATCTTCACGCTGGGCACGATCTCTTCTTGAGCATTTCGACGAACATCTTGAGCGCAACCCCCGACATGCCACGCTTGCACAGCCCGCCCATGAGCACAATGTACGTGACTCTGTTGGGCGCGCAACCGACGCCACCCCTCCGGTTCTACAGCGCCAAACCGAGAAGGATGACACCGCAATCGACGAGAACCTTGAGGACGACACTGTAGACGAAGGCGGAGGGGCGGCACACTAAACTCGTCCATCCGGGAGAACACCTCGACGGCCTCGGCGTGACAGCCGGCGAAGGCGTGCGCGGCGAGCCCAGATCCAGAAGCAGCCGCCCAGATCAGCGCCGCCGGACCGCCCCGCCACGATCCCGCCGCCTCCTTCTGCCACCACGTCGGCCGCGCCACCCACTTCCACACCGGCACCCCCCGAAGGACCCACCGGCAGCAGCATCACTGACGAAGGCGGAGCAAAGCCGCAGCACGGACGCCCATCTGGACGCTTCCTCCACCGGCGACCTCCACAGGGACCCGGCCGCCTCCGACGGCACGCTCCAACGGTGTCAAGGCGAAGGGGAGAGGCACGGGTGGGGGGGAGACGGCGCTGGAGCGCTGGAGAGAGAACGAGTCGCCCACTCGTCTCCGGCCCCGGCCACCGCTTACGCCGCGCTGCCTCCGCCGGCGACCTCCACAGGAACCCGGCCATCGCAAACCCACCTCCTAGATCCAGAAGCCGCCGCCCAAATCCAGGCGAGAGAGCCCCGCCGCCGCCTTCCTAGCACCCGCATGAGCCTCCGGCGGCGGCAAGGCGAAGGTGAGAGGTAGAGAGGGGAGAAGGCGGCGCTGGAGAGGAAGGGTCGCTGCAACTCCACCTCTAACAAATATGATATAAAATTATGAATTTAGGTAGTGAATAAGCTGGCTTAATCACCTGCCGTCCCGTGGGTAGGCGGTAAGAGCCTACTATCTAGTTAGATGGCGACAGGCGCATGCCGTCTGCTCACTGTGCGGTAGATACACATGCTTTCTCCCCCGCGCTGCCGCCCTCCCACCGAACGATAAAAAAGTTATTTCTGTAAATACGTTACGTCTATGACTAATTTTATAAATACTCTCACAAACAGCGTCAAATCCGTTAAAAATTCTGGATTAAATTGATATCTAGCTCTGCACGCATACAGAAATTAAAATTAAAAAAATTGACACATTGCAAATAATTTCTCAGTTTTGAAAGCCGAGCCAAAAAGCCGAAGGCAGGAGCATGGCCGACACTTCGAGATCCACGAACCCCGAGGCAGCATGCCGTAGCATTCTGCACAAGTTTCCACGTCTCTGCCGCGTGTCCACCCCAATGTGACGTGTCCCTCCCCCAGCTGCTTGCGTGCACGTACACTTGTCTCCCTCAGCTCGCTTCTTCGCTACAGGCACAGCTTCCGCTAGTTGCAGCAATCCAGTACTTAAGCTAGATCTCTGCTCGATTGACTAGCCCCTCCTCCTCTTCTTCTTACCAAGGCAAACCAAGCCCACAAAAAACTCCATATATGGCTCCCAAGCGTCGTACCAAGGGCAAGGTGGTGGTCGGCTCCGTGGTGAAGACCAACGTGGTGCAGGAGACCGTCCAGGTCGCCACCGCCGTTGTAGCCGACGGCTCCTCCGAGCCGGAGACTGTCGTGCACTTGGACGTGGAGGTCGCCAGCTCGGACGGAGACGGTGCCGGCAGCGCTGTGAAGCCCCGGAAAGGGCGCCGAGCAGGGCAAGACACGAAGCTGCCGCAGGAAGAAGCACCGTGCGTTGTGCCGCAGAGCCAAGCGACGCAAGGCCCCAACGACCAGGAGGCGCGCACGGGCGAAGCGGAGCTCCCCAAGATGCAGGAGAAGCAGCCGGAGACGCCGAACAAGGCGACGGAGAGAAAGCCCAAGAAGAAGCAGGGGATCAAGGGGCGGCGTCGGCGCTGGGGCCGCGGTCGCGTGAGCAGCGCGGGGGACGCTGGGATGGGCGGTGTGGGCGGGTACAAGCGGTACGTGTGGCGCGTGCTGAAGCAGGTGCACCGGGACATGGGCGCGTCCGGACGCGCCATGGAGGTGCTCGCCATGATGATGGCCGACATGTTCGAGCGCCTGGCCGACGAGGCGGCGCGCCCGTCAAAGTTCACCGGCCGCGCTACGCTCACCTCCCGCGAGGTGCAGAGCGCCGTCCGCCTCGTGCTCCCCGGCGAGCTCGGCAAGCACGCCGTCTCTGAGGGCCCAAGGCCATCTCCAAGTTCATGTCCGCCTAGCAAGCACCAGTGCACCTGACTGCAGGTGCGAGCAGAAGCATGTATGTACCAAACAGGGCTAGCTAGCCAGTGTGAGCATGCAATGCTGGTGGAATGTAGGTAGCGAGTACTAGCTATATATTGGTACGTAGGTTAATCTAGGAGTGCGTCTCTGTTGGATTGATGTCGCTAGCATGCAGTCGGTGGTTGTGTATCTGCGTCACCGACTCCCCGCTGTCCTGCTGCAGTGTGGTGCATGCCCCTCTCTCTCTCTCTCTCTCTCTCTCTCGTGTGCTACTAAGAACTACTCTAGTGTTGCTGCGTGGTTCCTTGGTTCATTCAGCCATTTCCAGGCCGCTGGAATCTGAATGATTGTGCATGTGCATCTTAGTGGGGTCGAATCGGATCGAATGTACTACCATGCAGAATCGAATGTATTGTTGGGTTCGGCCGGCCTGATCCACCGTGAGCGAGATGGTGTACTATCATTTATCTATCCTTGCCTCTTGTTGTTGGGTGTGTATCGGCAGCATCGGCATGCAGTCGTTGGTTGGATGCAGTGTGTGGCGGGCCGGCTGGACTTGCAAGTAACATGCATGTCCTGTGGGCACTGATATTTTCAGGGCTTATGTGTTGCGCTTCACTTGCTCCTGCTGCTCACATGTCATCTGCCTGCCTGTTACAGTAGCGGGCAATCGACAGATCTAGAGAACAAGGGCAGAATACAGGACAACAGGGCCGGCCAACTGGTCTAGATCTGCTGACTTATCGCATATATATATCTTGTGTTCCATCTATGATGTCGTCCGTGTGTGCTGTATGCGTGCCAAATTGCCCGTTGCCAAATGTGCGCGCGGGGAAGCCTGAATGCGTATGGGCAGTGCAGTGTGCTGCCAATCATCTAGCTAGATACCACTGATCTGTCTATTTTTTATATATCCATCGCAAGCATTATAACCGTATGACATATACTACAAATACTAACTGTTTGAATCAAAGCCAATTTTAGCACTATTTCGCACCGTATATACTGAAATAGCAGTATGTGGGACATATTAACAAAAATGTTATTTTTGCCGTCGGCGGATTGGGCGGCAGCGCCCGCGATGCGACGCGTGCCGCTGTCGCTGGCGGCAGGCGCCTATCACCCAGTCACCAAGCGGCAGGTAAGCTTGTCGTCAGCCCCCCAGGCGGCAGGTAAGTAGGCCGGCTAATTAGCCGACCTAATTTTTTTTTCTATTTAGTGTTTATTTGAATTTTTAAATATACTAAATGAGCTCAAAAATTTATGAAAATTTATGTACAACCTTCAGACATAACGTTCCTCGCAATGTAATTTTTGGGGAATTTTACCATGACAAATGTTCCTAAAAAATTCATACAATTTTGATATTTTTATGAGTTTTTACATATACCAAATGAGCTCCAAAAATTATGAAATTTTACATAAAGCCTTCTGATGTAGTAATAGTCATTATGCAATTTTTTTGAAAATTTTATTCTGTCTGAATTAGCCATATTTATTCGGATTAACTTAACCATGAATTTAACAAATATTTCACTTTTTTATAATTTGATACATTATGAATTTGTGTAATTAAAAGTAATTAAATTACTACAAAATGCATCACAGGATGCGATATGGCTCACTCTTCTGAGTCACTACTATCTTCTCGCTGCGCTTGCCTACCCGTACGTGGTATTGTCTTCCGTTGCGCACGAGTATGTCCCGTTGAGTATGTCAGACGATCCGGAGATTGTGTATCAGGTCGGAGGAGGTATGGAGACTGTTCTGTCTGCTCAGCGGCCAGCGATGGTCCAGTAGGCTGAGATACAGTACGCTGTCTCCAGTAAGGGTCGAAGTCATCTAGCTGAGACGTGCCGAACTGCGAGCCACCCGCAATAATATCATGTACGAATGGCTCTAGAAATCTCCCTTATAGTGCGAACCAGCTCTCGCCCTGACTGTATGACGTGGCAGCGAAGCTGAAGGAGCTTTGCCCACTAAAGTGTCCAAACCCTGGGTATGCCGAGAACGCTGAGCCTTGCCCTGTGTACGATGCAAACCCTAGTGCCGTGCACTACTCTCTAGAAGCATCTGGGAGGCCGGTGTCGTCATATGTGGACTCATCGTCACCCTCATATTGAATTGGAGGCTGCAAGACAAAACAAAATTATTCACAACAAATATTCCGGATGTACAATGCAAATCTCATACCTCCTGAATGTACAACGAAAATGAACGACAGGGAACAGTAGTCTGTGTAGGTGGTGCGGACAGCAAAAGGGATGCATTGCGACGACGGACCTGTGGCGGGAGAACACCATGATGTTAGTAGAACTCCAGGCATAATAGGAAAAAACATGTAGGTTTGTACGTAAGTTACCTCCTCGTTGGTATGGCACACGGATGATCGATGGCTATTACTACGACACCATGCAGACTCAGTAGATTGCGATGGCCAGTCGGACTTGCTAGGCCACGATAACCTGATGGGTGCCCCCACTGGGTGGCTCATGTGCGCACTGTGATCCGAGGAATGGCCACATGTAAGGTTGTGCACTATTTTTTTGGCCTGCTTTAGCTGTGGTAGCAGGGGAAGTCGAGGAAGGCAAGGCAAAAGAAGTCATTAAGCAGTCAAAGTTGATGAAGGCTATGCCGCTAGCGGTGACGTGGCGATGTAGAGATGGTGGCCATTGGTGAAGAGGAAGCAGCCGGGTGGCCAGTGCAATGGGATACAATGGAAGCTGGGAAGGAGGCAAGGGAGAGGTGGCGCAGTGGTAAGCCGGAGGAGTTTTGGCCGCCGGTGAGGTATAGTGGTACCAGTGGTGGGTGGCTGAGAGGAGCTGGTGGTGGAGTGTTGTGAAAATGGGGGAATAGCAAATGGGGGCTATGGGTGAAGGTGGAGCAGCGTTGGCACGCCAGCGAGCTGGCTCAACCTTGCCGGCGACCAGAGGTGTGGAAGAGGGAGGAGAGAAGAAAGGGGGCAAAGGGAGAAGAAGCAAAGGGGAGGTCAAGAAGAAGAATTGCCAAGCTCAGTGAAGGGAGGAAAGAGGAAAAGAAGAGGCGGCGCTAATGGAGGAGAAGGGGTAGGCGGCCGGTGGCGGAGCTGAAGGGGAAGTGGAGAAGGGCGTCGACGTGGAGGAATTTGGGGGACCAGAGGAATGCGATGTGGTGGAAAGTAGAGGAAGGAGGCTAGGGACCTTGTCGACGGCCGGAGGCAAAGAGGAGGAAGGGGGAGCAAATGGGGGTCAGGGAAGAAAGTAATGCCAGGCTGGACTGCAATGGCCGGTGGCTAGGGATTTTGTGGTTGGATTGGGGATTGGCCATTTTGCATTTTAGCCTTTGGATGTTTCCACAATTACAAATTGGTCCTTCTCCATTATGATTTCTTCTGTTCTGGCCCTTGGAAACTCCGATTTCTTCGCAATTTGATCCTACACATTTGTGATTACGTGTATATCTGTATGGAGTAGTCCTAGCACGCCAATTTGGTGTGAATGTGCCTTGATCATGCTAGCCTGTAGAAATATTAGAAAAATATAAAATAGTCCAATTTGAGCAATTAATTACAAAAAAATGTGTAAATGATGATAAATGGTCCAAAATTGTGAAAATAATAGGGGTAAAATAACAAGTAAATATAAACAAAAATGACACATGTCAGATGGTCATTCGGCCTTCGGTCCTTTTTGATATTCCATTGCCATGCTTGGGTACCCCGGTCTTCTGAGCGTCAGACGCATTCAGCGACATTGATGATGGCAGCGATGATTGTACGAATGTCATTTCTCTCATAAGAGATCAATCAAGCTATTACACACATTCTTCTCTGTGTGTATGACGTCGATGCAATTGTGATCTTCTAAGTGCTTCTAACAAGATAAGTCATAAAATATTGATCTCTTCTTCACATGTTCTTCTGACGGATTCTCAACTTACGTCCCTTCCCAAGCAAAATATCGATATCCTTTAACCATATCTTAGACCTCTTTCCCGCTAAAAGACTTTGAAACTGAGTCATCCTCTTTTTCTGTCAAATTATTTCTTTATCTTGTGGTATGGGTGATTCCTTGGAAGGAACCTATATGGTGGTTGTAACATCCCAATTTTTGGAATGTTCGAAAATTGCGAAGAATTTAAAATTTTATTTTGCATCTTATTAGCATTTGACATTTTTACTGAAACCTTATTTGGATTTTCCAAGTTTTGTATTGAGCAAATAATAACTGGAGTTAATTCGCGGACATAAAGGATACCAAATAATGTAAATGAGAGTTTAATATCTAAAAGTTAAATTTGATTTAATTAATTAGAGCAAAGCCTTATCTAAAGATTACAGAAAAGAAAATAATTAAAATCAAGCATTTATTCAAGTTTAGCTCAACCCTCATACAAAAAAGAGAGTTTGACCTAAGAATTTAAATAAAGAATGGGTAAGTTCAACCATGAGGACTTAATTTGAATTTAAGTTGTTAAAGGGACAAAAATACAGCTTGAGGGATATACATATATATGCATGTATATATCCAAAAGTATAGCGAGGGATATCAGAAACTCATACTTAAGTAATTGAACTAGGATTCGCATTTTAAGTAGGATGCAAAACTTAATAAACACTAATATAAAATTGAAAGTCCAATTAAAAACCCAGATTTTAAAATGTGCCTAGCCCTTCCTTACCTTTTCTCACTTTTTCTCCTCTCCCCCTCTCTCTCTTCCATGCGGGCCACTCTCCTTCCCTCTCTCCTCCCTTTCCCTTCTTTCTTTTTCCCGTGCGCCCGCGCTACCTTCCTTCTTTTTTTTTCTGCTGCACTCTGCTCTCTTCTTCCCGTTCTCATTTTTTATTCCCCGACTCCTTGGCTGAGCTCGCGCCGCGTCGTCTTCTCTCTTTCTCTCCCCGTTTCTGCTCCGCTCAGTCGCATCACTCTACTCGCGCGGCGCAAAGCTGCAAGCGTACAGTATGGAGTCATGCGCAAGGATTCGCACAGGATTTACTGCAGCGCCCGCCGCTCGCCGACGTGACCGCACAGGTGCCTTCCCAAGGCTAGCCTCGCCCGCGCGCGTGTAAGAACTGCCGAAGACCCCGCTGAACCCCCACGCTCCACCCTTCTTCCTCCCTACCTCCTTTTTCCTTTGCTGCCGTGAGCCGCCATTGCCACTCCTCGCCGATTCCGCCGCTTCGACCGCCTACTCCACGAATCAACAACATTACGGCGTGCCTCAGCTCCCCTTCTAGTCTCCCTCCAAGATAATTGGATTTTTGTACACCGAAGCTCGCGCATCGCCCCTCTTCCTCACCGCCGGCCGAGTGAGCCTCCGCCGCCGCCATTGCTTCCCTGAAGCTCCTCTCGCCGATTCCTCGCCGGGGGAGCCTCCTCTCGATGCCCTCAACTCGTCCCCACCACCGATTGGGACCGTGGTCCACCCCAACTCGCCGGCGACGTGAACCCCTCTGCGCCGCTGCCCACTCACGCCGCCGGCCCACCTCGGCTCCCCTCCGGCCACACCCGCAACATAGGTGAGTTCCAATGGCCTCCCTCCCGCTTACGCCCTCTTCAATTGCTGCCCTCCTCCTCTCCGGCGCCGCCGCCCCTTTCCTACCACACCGCCGGCCGCCCCGCACCGTCGCCCTCCCGCCTTGCCGCCGCTCCGGTCAAATCGACGCCACCCCTAGCTTTCCCATCCCCGGTACATTCCATTTTGCGGGTCGCCACCCCCTCCTCGGCCACCGTGCGCCGCCGGCAACTCCGGTACCGTGCGCTGCCTTCTTCCCCTGTTCGGTCAGTGGCTTCTTAGCTAAGTTCCCAGCTCCACTCGTTCAATAGGCCGTGCTTCCCCTTCTTGGTCAGGAAACACCCAAAGCCCAACTGGCTAGCCAAGCCAACTCTGAGCACAGAGAGCCCTCAGGTCCCCGGTTCGATCCATGGCGGCCGCACCCCTTTTTTTGCACTTTCTCTATTTTGATTCTCAGTCCATTTTAAATTAAGAAAGTCAAGGATAATTTGTGGATAAATTAGAAAAGCCAACAAATTTTATTAGGAGGTAAATACAATTATCTAAGGTTGGATATTGAGTAGTTACCATAAATGAAAAGTTAATGTGTCCGTGGTTATTTAGTCCCAAAGCCAATTAGTGATTTTCTAGGTATAAATCAAAGATGACTTTCGTTAATTATCCAAAGAAGATCTTAGATATCATGTTTAGCTATAAAAATAATGATAACAAGGGCTTGGATTAAAAACTGTACAGTCTTTTCTTTAAGGTTTAATTGGCACTAAATAACAATTAAAGGTACATAAATTGCAAGCCACCTTTAAAAAAAAGGGGTGTCTTAGGTAGAAAGGACGTGTTAGAATATATATATATATATATATATATATATATATATATATATATATATATATATATATATATATATATATATATATATATATATATATATATATATATATATATATATATATATATATATATATATATATATATATATATATATGGGGTACAATAAAGTAACCCCTAGGTCATCGGATGAATAATTAGTAAATGTCTTGTATTCACCCTGAACCCTATTAGAAATGTGGACATCGTCATTGCCATACCACCGATCTTAAAATCTTAAACAACAGCCTTAAATTAGTAACGATGATGAAATGTAATCCTACATAACATGCTTCATCGGCCATAAATAAGTTAAGATCAACGTATTACCAATGCTAGGGGATAAAATATCAATACCCGAAAAATTCCACGGCACCTCCAGATCAAAGGGTCGTATCAATATATAGTTACTAAAATATAACGGCCCTGGGCCATCATACATTAAAACGACCTGGTCAATATATGTAAGCACTCTAAAGTAAATGTTCAACTAATAACACGGTTAATTAAGGTCATATAAAACGCTACATACCAAATTACTAGTAATATGAGTTAATCCAATAAGATAAAATTTATATACATCGCGCATATAATATAAGCTCTGAATATTAACGCTCGACAAAATGACACCCCGCTAGATTTGTGCACCCGCTCATAGATCTAACCTAGCTCATGGAACTTCCTTGATAAATATAAAAATAATAAAAAGAAGTTATTAAATAAAATAGAGTAAACCATAGTGTTTAATGGCCGACTCAACCTAGTCCTCCCCAAATCTAAAGCAAGATAATCTCATTAATATTTCTGTGTCATAAATCCTCCTTCATTGAATGTCCTGCTACTAGTCATCGCTAGTTTAGCTCCGACAATACACTGTGTCCAATTAGCCTCGTCCCAATTCACCTAGTTAATCTTAATAAAAATTAATCAAGTTTAATTGGGTTTATTTGGATTCATTTGGATCTCTTGAGTTATTGTTTTTATTTGGGTTCAGTTGCTTAGCACGTAATTAGAAAATGGAGTCCGGAAGAATCAAGGATCAATCGAGGCAGAGATTGAGGTGAAGATAAGGACCAGAAGCTCAAAACCATCGTATGAGAAAACTTTGAGTGAACTCAAGACCGCGGTAAACCGCGCCAGGCGAGTCAATACTTTGATCATGTTGAACCTACATTTTCTGCAAACTATTTTTGTTTAAATTATCAAATTGCATGCTGTTACTTTATATGCAAATATATGTTAATTTAAGATTCTAGATATATGCCCATTGTTTGCCTTGAATAATATTACACCTCCTTTGAAATACTTGAATATGTGAACCTTGTCGCCTTAGCAAAATTATAATGTTAACCTTTCAAAAATAAGTTCGTAAATATATGCCATGCTTAATACTGCATAGATACCTGGGGCGCTGAAATGCCCCAAGCATCATTGTCATTTTTAATCATGAGAAATTGGTTTGGACAGTCATGGTGGGAATGACTGGTATATATTTGAACATGATTATTTTATACTCCCAAAATTCCCAACTTGCTTAAATATCTGGGCGGATTGGTTTAAGGGTGTGAGTGTGGTGCAGTGGATGCACAAAGTGGGTTAGTGGTAGACCGCCCAGATACCACTAAGGACCGAATCTTGTCATGACCTCCTGTGTAAAACAGTACAACCACAAGTCTGTAAAATACAACTTGGCTAAGTAAATTTATCGAAACCCCGGACTCATCTCACTGGTAGGGGGTTGAAGGGGCTACGCTATGGCAAGGGGGCCTGAAGGGACACCAGTGGGGGTGAAGTTTCCCAGCTGTCTTACATTGCGGCAAGTAGAAGCCCGAGCTGCGTAGTGGCTGTGGGAAACATCCCGCGCATAGATGGGACCCACCGCAAGTGGGAGAAGCCCATAAGGTGAGATGACTGAAGGGACTAGATACTTTGAAAAGTCACTGTGACGGTCTGCTCAACCACACTTCTAAGGAATCGTGTGGGGCAACGAGTTGATTGTCTCTTGTGGTGAAAGTGTACAAACTCTGTAGAGTCAAAACTATTCGAATAGCCGTGCCCACGGTCAAGGGCGGACATGGGAACTTAACCAGATATAGTTCTATTTCAAAATGTTTTATGAATGGGAATGGAAAAAGTGGTATGGCAGTGGAAAGCCCTGATTTGAATTGTCCTGGGGGTCGTCCCAGTGGTAAGTTAAGCGGCTATAACGCTGAAAGATGCTATATGGTGCGGATGCCATGTAACGGTGGATGGAATCTGGATCGCTATTATTATTGCATACTCTTGAACATTATGCTTTTGTTCAAAACTGCTAGGTCTTAGAAAATTTTTATGTATTATATTTTTAAATAATGGTAACATTTCTCACAAATAAAATGTTAGAAAGAACAAATAGAGTCGTAAGAAAAGAAGATGGATGTTTATGGCAATCACATAAAGGAGTTGGAGGATTCATGATTGATCATAGGAGGGATAATGATAGTGTGGAGTCTAGGAGAAATAAATGGATGGAGCCCAAATGGATTTATAGACTAGATAGATGAATTATATGATTTTTGGAGTATTAGGAAATGCGAAGGTAAATCGTTGGATTACAACACTGATATTTGATATAAATTTTTGGGAGATGTTGACAATATTGGGATTAATAGGATTTGAACGATTTCTAGATGGATGAATTGATTTTTCTGGAAATTGGAGGTATGAAAATAACTATAGGAGATTAATCTTGATCAATAACATTCTTGGTGGAGATATATTAGTGAATCATAGACCTGATCAATGATATTCTTGGTGGATATTTAATAGAGAATCCTAGATCTGATCAATGATACTCTTGGTGGATGTATACTAGCGATTCATAGACTTGATCAATGATATTCTTGGTGGAGGTACAATAGTGAAGTAGTTAGAGATGGATAATGGATAATAAGGTTGATAATTGGAAGAGCAAATTATGGTCGTGGATCAATAACAAAAAGGATTGGATTGTTAGGGATTAGAATACAAACGATATTGGTGGATTAATTAAGTGATATCAGATAAAGGATGACACTACATGTTTAGAGTTTTAGACAGCAAACCATATAGAGATTGTATGATCAGGGGATTAATGAAATGATGTCGCTCATTGTTTCGAGGGGTAGATAGAAATCAATATAGAAGGAAAGAGATCGGTGGATTAGTTAAATGATGCTACTCGCTGTTTGGAGTCTTAGACATCAGTCAATAATTAAAGTGTATTTTGGTGGATTAAGTCAATTATGGCAATTGTTGTGTGGAGTTTAGGTAGCAACAATAATACTAAAATTAAATCATGATAATGCTACCAAAAGCGATTTTTGGCAAATAAAATAATCCGAGCCTCTCCTTTGTTAAGCCATGCATACTATTTATTTGCATTCTGTGTATTGGCTCGCGGAGCACAGGGTTGGAGTGCTCACTCTCGCTTTTGCGACAAAATTCAGAATCAGAAAAATCAAATCACCTCGCATCAGCAACAAGATTGGACACGCTGGCCGAGAAGATGAAGATGTCAAGGGCTAGGTCGCGAACCTCCAGTTGGCTGCCTGTGGGCATGTCCTGAAGATTCCACTTGTGTGCTTCGTTCTTCCGCTGCTACAATTTAATGATTTCGGCCTAATCGGCCCATGAGTAAGTCTACTATTATGTTTACGCTTCCGCATGATATGTATTTTGATATTCATTACTGTAACTGTGAGCACTATCTACTGATCCAGAGAATAGTGTAGAAAATCACAGAGGAATCTGGATTGTAAAGTCTGGGTCCCTACAATGGTGCATGTATACAGTGTTACGCAAGTTGTTCAACCACATACTCTCGCTATAATCTAAGTAGTGTGGACAAACTTTGACTCCTTTTGTACTCAACCTCGATAAGTTACTAAGGGTAGAAAAATCATTGATGGTGCAGAACAACATGGGGCGCAGAGTGATGTTCTCTTATTTTTTCACCTCTTTGTTTCATAGTGTCACAAGATATTCCAGTAATGGTGCTAGGTACACATCAATATCGTTCCTAGATTACTTCAGCCCTTGGATAAGTAGTAACATCAAAATATACTTCCGCTTTATACACAGCCAATGAGGAAATTTGTACATGCATACATTCACAGGCTAGGTGCTATGTCGGTTGCTCATGTTCCGAAAGGATTCATTTCATCTGTACACAACTCAAACATTATATTTCTTGGTTCCACACCAAAGTCTATAAATATCCTATCGATGTTCCTCCACTGGGTAGAATCAGTAGGGTGGCTTATCTTTTCATCTCTTTTACGCTCCTTTGAGTGCTAATGCAGCAATCTTGCATCCTTTCGGTTCGCAAAAAAGCGCTTCAAACGGGGAATCACAGGTAGATACCACAACACCTTAGCAAGAGGTCATTGCTTCACCTCGATGCCCTCGTCATCACTAGAGTCATTATTACATTCGTATCAGGATGTTTTGCACACTAGACAAACATGTAAGTTTGCATACTCTTTACATTAGAGGATACAATCGATCAAACATACATGTATTCTTTCTACTTCTATTTTCAATAGACAAAGAACCTTCTAGGCTTAGTAGGTGGTTCTCGGTAACACGTTTTCCTCCGAAAGGATGTTCGCTAGGAGATCTAACATCACCATGAAACTCTTATCGAACCAACTATTACCTGCCTTCAATTTCAGTAGTACAAGAATAGATGACAGCCTTGTGCATCTAATTCAGATTATCATCATGCGATCTATCCTCATCGAAAGCACAATCCACATCCGGCATATTTTTTTCTCCCTCGACGATGTTATAACTACCTTTCTGTATAATCTACTCTTCACCATGACTGGTCCAACATGTATACCCTTTTTGAAACCCCTTTGATTCAAGTGAGCTTTGATATGTGCTGAGTTGGTAAAAATCTTCAGATTATTGCAATCAATGCATAGACAATACATACATTCTATCCCATTCTTCAATATATCCTGCTCGGCTGCTCTTCTCAAAGTAGACACACCATCAATGTACTCTTCACTCACATGATTCTCAATGTACATTTAGTTTCGGTCTATCTATGTTATGCATGTAACAAATTAGTGTCAAATTAGATTAATACTCCTATAACTTGCTAGCCTAATAATTACATATAATTATTATTCACCATAAATTGTCCATCTAAAGTAGCTAGCTATGCACTACAGATATATATATATATATATATATGTATATATGTATATATGTATATCAAGCAAGAATATATTGAAGTAAAATAGGAGTAGTGACCCATTCTTAAATTGGAGCAAACTACCAAGCTAGATATAAACATAGCTGTCATCTCTCTTATTATAATGTATATAATTGGAAGGAAATACTATTCTCAAATCACTAGAATAAATTGATCTATAAGCACACTTGCAAATCTGCGGTATACTTTCACTAAACTCCCTAAAGCAGGTCACATCCTTCAAAGTAGCGTAATTCCAAGCAGACAGATCTGTTAGGACTTGCCTGGTGAGGTATTTAATAACGTGACGTATCACAGGCACTTCCAACCATGAATTGTCTGTGATAATTATTTATCACAGACGGTCCCTAAGAAGAACCATATGTGATAATGGTACACTTCACAGATGGTTTTTTTATTAGAACCGTTTGTGATAATTCATAGATTTTTCTTAATAGAAACTGTCCGTGATAATTATATATCAGTATTATAGATGGTTCTATTCATTGCTACTAACATAGATGGTCACACATGTAAAACCGTTTGTGATAATTGCAACACTGACGGATTCAGGGAACCGTCTGTGATAAGACGTCCATGACCTTGGGTTCCTCTCTTATCATTGGTCTTGCCGTTGACCGCCAACAATCACAAGCGCACTACACATCAAAGAATAGGCAATTATCCCAAGTACAAGTGATTTGCACTTGACCCTCGTTAGCAAACACCATATGGCACTCCCGACGACGATTAACACAATGCATGAACTCATGCCATGATTAACACTTGCTCCGGTCAGACCATCATCATTCAGTTGGTCGCATAGCTCTCGAATCCTTCATGCAACAACACGAAGACCTCTCTGACAAATGTACCACCAACTACAAGTGATCCAGTTAGACCGCATCAACCATACTGATCAGACCACTCAGCACAGCTCCAATTAGAGCACCATCATTCGGCCGGTCGTATAGCTCTCAAACCCTTCACGCAACAACACGAAAACCTCTTTGAAAAAGCATACTGCCAACTACGAACCGATACAACCGCTTCGCGGTTAGGCCATCGAACACCTGACAGCAAAATCAAAATATGCAATGACATAAAATCAAATTCAAATTTTACGAAGAATAAACAAAATTAAATACTCATCGGACCTCCGGCCGGTCTCACGATACGATCGATATGATTATATAGTAGTGGAGTATGTCGCGCACCTAACCACAATTAATTAGCCGGTAACTATGTAGGGTCGCAGGCACCGGCAGGCAGGACTGAGCTGCCTGCCTGGTTGTTACTGTTGGACGGAGCAGTACATCTCTCCTTCGTCCATTGGCCTCTTGATAATATTTCCCACGTTTTAGCTTGAGGGTTGTCAATTATATTGGTGTACATTAGATGTTTTGGCACACCGACAACAAGGGAAGGGAGTAACAAGGCACCAAATTAAAGCTAGATGCTCTAGGACGAAAGAAAGAAAGAAGAATCCCTTCCCTTCCAGCCTTGGATCGAGCAGCTAGCTAGGCAAGTGCGGACGCCGGCCGGTGGCATATATGATGATGCGGCGGGTAGCGCCGGCGTCGCGCCTTGTGCCGCAGTGGCTGGAGCCGCTCCTCACCACGCGCTTCTTCTCCACCTGCGCCTCGCACGCCGACTCCCCGCGCAGCGAGTGCAACATGTTCTGCCTCGACTGCCGCGCGCCTCCGCCCGCCTTCTGCTACTACTGCCGAGCACAGCGCCACGCCGCCCACCGCGTCATCCAGGTCCGTGCTACTAGCTCTCCCTCCCTCCCTCCCTCCATAGACCATCCATGCGATGCGATTAATGCAATCGCGCGCTACATAACATTTTGGTTTTCATCTTGCAAAAATTAGATACGCCGCTCGTCCTACCACGACGTTGTGCGCGTCTCGGAGGTGGAGGACGTGCTTGACATCACCGGCGTCCAGACTTACGTCATCAACAGCGCCAGGGTGCTCTTCCTCAAGGAGCGCCCGCAGCCGCGAGGCGCCGGCGCCGCGGCAGGCAAGGCTGCGGCCTCGCCGTACAACTGCGAGATCTGCGGCCGCGCCCTACTCGACCCCTTTCGCTTCTGCTCCCTCGGCTGCAAGGTCCGTCAGTCCGTCTCCGTCCCTAGCTACATTGCTCTCGATCGATCTCACGCATCAACGTATCTTGCGTACATACATGCACGTTGCTCGGCATTACATTTTCGCGCCTATTGAGATTGCAATTTTTGTGGCTGAATGCGCACATGCAGTTGGTGGGCATCAAGAGGAGCGGCGGTGACGCGGCCTTCCTGGGCGGCGGCAATGACGGCGGAAGCGACGACGGCAATGAGGCCAGCGGTGGGAGCAAGAATGTGGGCTATGCTGCAGGCATCTCCCGCGGAGCTGGTGGGAGACAGACACCGGCAAAGCCGGCTGTGCGGCATCCTCACCGACGGAAGGGAATCCCCCACCGCGCGCCGTTCGCTTCTTAATTACTGGAATGGAGATCACCCAACCACCGCATTGCATTGCAAGCTGCAAGAGATGGATGGTAGCACAGCTAAGCTATAGCTAGGAGACGCCAATACATACAACAACTACTCCATACAAGCAAGAGGAAGACGGAATTAACAAGAAGCTACCTAGGCGCAGAGAGAGAGAGAGAGAGAGAGAGAGAGAGAGAGAGAGAGAGAGTTGGTACCGGCAGAAACAATAATAATGCTAATTTAGGGATTAAGAGAAATCAAAGAAGGAAAAGATGCCGGCCGGCCAACTAGAAAAGCAGGCAGCCAATCACTAAACCCGGCCTCGAGTAAGCAGCATGTCCATGTCGACCTCTCCCTCTCTCTCCTATATTGTTCAACAGTATGTCGTATATGCTAGCTAGCTACATGATGAGATGGAGGAGATAGCTAGTACACTGAAAAACGATATTATTTATGTTGACAGTAATTAACTATACATCTTCATATTAATACTCACTCAAGGTAGTTAGGTCGAGCACATTATGCTTTCTTTTCATTTGTTCGAGTTAGGAAGCGGTTGTTGATTGGTCCCTTTTGACATTAGAGTGTGTGTGTTTCGTTCAATTCAATCTATGTGGTGGTGCGTTGCATAATACTACTAATATCAGTAGTAGTTTGTATTCTGGTCACGATCTACCCTACCAGCTGTACGTGACGGCATAGCTACATCAGTGTTTAATTAGTCCATTTATTGACTGGAAACCGAGAAAATAATGCAAATATGCAGGGAAACTACGCTTCCAAATCTCAAACTTGACAAACGATTACAAAATTGGAGGAAAACTATGCTGCAACCCAATCGGAAAAGAATAAACCATGCTCGAGTGCCACGCATAGAATGTGTCCGCTACTACAAGAAGCATAATATTAGATGGTACATCACAGATGATTTCTTAAATCAATCAATGTTAAATATAAGCACAGACGGTTTTAGTTTAGAGACTATTTGTGTTGCTGCCAGTGCTAAAAACCGTCTGTAAAGAGATAATATCACAGATGGTTCATAGTAAAAACCGTCTGTGAAGTATCACATACGGTTCTTGGTTCACAGACGGTTCTTACCAAGAACCGTTTGTGATATTGCCAAATATCACAGACGGTTTTTTCCATCTGTGATAATTCTACTATATTACTGCGCGTAGATCTGTCGACCATCTGTCTTAAATTCTAGATCTAGCTGCTGGTTTGAGCTGGAGGCAGGGGCTTTGAGGCGGCGATTTGGTGAAAGAAGACTATTTGACAAGAGTGATTGTAGATCCATTCATTTCTTGACTACCTAGCGTTAGTAATTTGTTTCTAATTGTATTATAATTTAGATCTATAGCTTTGGTGAAAGAAGAATTGAAGATGGTTTGAATCGAACTAGCTTGATCTAGAGAGAAGTTTATTTACATCTAGCATGGTTTAGGGTTTAATCAATTTATAGTTTATTTCTACTTAATTTAATTTAATTAATTACTCTTGCTAAATTGTTAATTATATGTGTAAGTAGGACCGAAGCAGAATGTACGCTGGGAACTGTGTGAGTGAAGAGTACATTAATAACGCGTATGCTTTTACAAGAGCTGCTGAGGAAGATATGTTGAATAAGGGGGTGGAATATCTGTATTGTCCATGCATTCATTGCAATAATCTAAATATGTTTAAGAACCGAGCGCAGATTGAAGCACACTTGATTCGAAGGGATTTCAAAAAGGGGTATGAGCGTTGAACCAGTCATGGTAAAGAGCAGACAACATAGGAAGGTAGTAACAATGATATTGCCGACGGAGTCAATGATATGCCGCTGGATGATGTCGATTATGGTTTTGATTCGGATAGGTTGCATGATGATAATCTGGATCAGATGCTTCGCGATGCGGAAGGAAACTATGATGAGAGAGAGTATGTTAAATTTCAGGGCTTGATGGAGGACTTTGAGAAAGCTTTGTTCACGTGCTGCAAGTCAAAATACATGAGGTTGTCAGCTGTGTTTGAACTGCTAAAATTGAAGGCAAGCAACGGTTGGTCCGACAAAAGTTTCATGGTTGCCAGAGATTGCATGCATGATATTTAAATATCACAGACGGTTCGTGGTTGAAATTGTCTGTGATAAATCTTATGTCACAGACGGTTTCAACTACAAACCGTCTGTGATAGTAGGCTTGTAGTTGAAATCGTCTGTGAAATACTGCATCACAGATGGTTCGAAAGCCGTCTGTGATGATCTCATATTATTATTGATCCATAAATTCAAACGGCTCACAAAACTGTCTGTGATGATATTTTTGAATCGTTTGTAATAACATATTCAGGAGGAATTCTTTCCAGAAAACGTATTCGATTACATATTCAAGAACACAAGTACGTTCACACACAAAACAGACGGAAAAAAGGTTTAAAGGTTGGTAGCAACCAATAAAACCTGCCTTTGGTAGTGTTGCTGTTTTGTTCTTCTATCAGGTACCAGCTTTTCTGGGTTTCGCCAGATCCATCTCGCACGGGACATGCAGATGCTGCTCAGTTCTCACTGCATCATTTGTGCCTTCACCTATCTTTTGTTGTTTCAGTGAACAAAACTGAAGTGGAATGCAGTACTTAAGTGAGATCAGTCTGGGAAAGGATAATTTTGAATGCAATCATCTTAAGTAATGCTGGACTTATCAGCCTTTGCATGATCCTTATTCAAGAGGTAGAAAGATTCTTACAGTCTAACCACGGTTTTGGGGATTAATTTCAAAATTTCAAATTCTTGCTCATTATGAGACTAACTCCAGTTTCATGCTAATTACAATCTTGAGTCTCCTTGGCTTGGCGAATCTGTGACGAGCATCGGAGGAATCGCGGAAGGGATCAAGGAATCGCGGCCGCTGTCGTCGCATCATCGCCGTCTTCAGAGGAGAGAGGATTTTGATTTGGAGAACAGGGATGTAAGATAGGTCATATCAAGGTATGTACAATGGTATAGTTTGTCTTTTAATATTGTCTTTAAGTTTTCACCTTATCAAAAGATAGCATTAGAGATAATCTCTTCAACAGTAAATTATTCATCTAACTATTTTGTTATATTTTTACCATAAATTACTGTCTCACACACTCTTATTATTTGTATTGATTTACGGATTCAAAGTGTCTCTTATATAAAAAATAACATATTATCTTTTCCCACCCTCTTTCTTCTTTATATAGGAATTTAATAATTTAATGTAACAACAACTGATATGGAACTATAAAAAATTTCCGCAATGGATAGTGACTACTTAAAAGATGAATAGTTGTCGGTGCTACAGCGTATTGATTGGACATGTAACGAACAAGGAAAAAAACTGTGCACAATCCTCAATAAATAGTTAAATATTTGGAGGAAAAACATGCTATTCCATCCCGCACTAATAACATTAGTGTCGTTTTTAAATTACACCCTCTGCTTCTTCTAATGAGATGAATTATGGGTGGGCACGGGATTAAGGAGCTCATGAAACCAAAAAAATGATTAAGTATTGAATTATGTTTGGTTAATATTTGGGGAACAAGAGAGATGATGGTTATGTGGGCGTTTGCTCGTAAATGTTGAAGAAAGAGGGGGAGATTAATGAAACGGAGAGCGAACCAAGTGGCCACGTGTTGCAACGGATCTCAATTAAATGATACCATAGTTTCTAAATTTAAAAACAAAATAATCAGAGTTCCCTGTATACATGAGTTAGTTGCGTGTGAAGTTCAAAAATTTTTAAATCAGCGTTCCAAAATGACCATACGAGATCGGCCACGCTTAAATAGTTATCCTTGAGTTTGGAAATAGCATACAAATTTCACAATATAATCATGCCACGAGTCAGGTAGATGAAGGCAAGTGTGGTACTGCTAGATGAAGGGAAGTGCTGCATGCTACATATTATGTTTGCTGGGATGTCACGTTCAGCTCTTGATGAAAAGGCTCCCCTTTCCTTTCCACTGATGCAGCGTGAGTTAAGCACTCGGTTGTCGGTGTTGTAGACTGATGCTCCGATCAACGTCATAACCATAACCTTGCTTGCCCCACCTAATATTCCTTGCCCCACGGCAGATTAAACGACTAGTCGGTAGAACAATCACTCCGTTTCCAGATAGACATTGCTTCAAAATATATATATACGCGCAGACAACTATTTGTAACGTTTTGACCGCTAGTGTTCACAAAAAACTATTTAGATTCTCTGTGCGGAAATGATAATGCTAGATCGAAAGTGCTTTGATGTGACCGCATTAACCAGCACCGGTCGGCCTCCCATGGAGAGCAGGTGACTGAGCATCCAGTTTCAACAAGGAGTCTGTTGAGGGAAGATAAATGGCACACTTGAACAAGGAGCCGCTGGAAGTTCAGCTAGTCTCGGAGAGGGGCAGACGGACCTAGATATATAGTAGTTTTACGGGAAGGTACACGCAGAGACGGTGCAGGCCGGAAATTTCTTCAATGGTGGCCTGCATCTGACTATAACTCGGTGGACATCAATTCTGAGTCCATATGTATGTATATGTACATGCATGTGGAACCAACCAAAGCCGAGGGTGCGGAACGAATCGCTTCCCGCACCAGTGGCTTGCCCAGACGGAGGGGCACCCCACCCCCTTGGTCCCCGGCGATGAAGGCCCTCATGACGGCGACCCAGCCGGCGTACCTGAAGTGGCAGAGCATGGCCAGGACGACTGCGTCTGCACGAACGTCAGCCCCAGTAGCACCGCCACGTTCACTGCCTGCCCCGCCGACCGCACCTCCACTGGGAAGATCTCGCTCGGCACCACCCACGTAGCGTCCCCAACGACCACCTGAACGCCGCCGAGTGCGCGCACGTCAGCACCACCATCGCCATCACCTACCCTCTCCAGTGGCGAAACTAGGAATTAGAAAGATCCGAAGCGAACCAGTAGTGTAAAAAAATACCAAAACACAATGTGATTCAATAGTCAATATAACTAATGATGTCAAATGCATTGAAGTTGTCAAGATCTAACCGATACAACCAGACAAACATATATCTAATTGATACAACCAAACAAACATATAATACAATATTAAGAGCTCATACAAAGTACTAGCAAGCATTGATTTCATTTTCTTATAGACTTCCTACAAGAAATAAAATTTTTACTCATATAGTAATATTGTACATATGTACTCTAGGAAATAAAAAAAAATCAAAACAATGCTCATTGCTCAAGGCCTCAAGGCTCAGACAGATACATCAGTGGCTCACCACACCAGCTCACGGGTGCCAGTCATGGCAATGGCGGCTTGGTCGGGGGGCCGACGGGCTGGCTAGGGGGGTTCTCCGCCCGGTAGACCCGGGGCAGCCGCCCCGGCTTACTCCTACGGTAGTTCTACCACTGACCCCCTCCCCGTCGCCCACTTCCTGCCACGCCCCCATGATCCACACCACCGCCACCTTGCAGACGATCATCTGGAAGTCGCCCATGAGGGAGAGCATCTTGCGCCCATACCAGCCGATAACCAGCGTCAACAAGAAGATGGTGCCAAGGTTGACGGCGCCGACGATGACCGCCCCCATGAGCGCCACATTGCTCCCAAACCCGACGGTGCGAAACGCCAACGGTGTGAAGAAGGCCAGCACGATCATCCCCAGTTGAAAGAACATTGGGCTGACCAACGCAAACACGAGCTATGTACTGTACTCCCGCCGGAGTAAAATTTTTACTTTTTAGCCCAAAATTTGAAATTTTTTTACATATGGACCCCTGGAGAAAAAATTTGCAAAAATGGACCCTAACCACGGCGCCAAAGCATATGGTGCACAGGGCACACGACACGGCGCCATATGCTTTAACGCCGTGTGTGGCCACGTAGGATCCACGGTGGCATAGAACGGCGCCAAAGCCCATGGCGCCTTGCTGTGCAACAACGGCGCTAACGGGCGTGGCGCCGTGCTCTGGGACTTAGCCCGAAATAGTTTTGGTGCAAGGCCACATATCACGGCGCCAAACAGTCTGGCGCCGTATGTGCCTCATGCGGCGCCAAACAGTCTGGCGCCGTATGTGCCTCATGCGGTGCCAGATGCTTTGGCGCCGAGACTTCTATATACGACGTCAGCAGATTTGGCGCCGTGCTGGCTACACCAGAAAAAACAGCAAGCTTTGCTGTTTTTTTGCAAAACATATGCACATACATATACAAAACAGCAAACATATACATTCACACATAAAACATCTGAAAACGCAAATGACAACATCGCATAATTATCAATAGTCTCAAAATATTACATAACATCACATAAGTATCAAAAGTCTCAAAATATCATATAACTATCAAAAGTTTGAAAACATCAATAAGTCACTGCCTCTTGGCCTCTCCCTTGCCCTTGGCCAGGGCATCAGACCCTGGAGTGTACGTGCTCGGGGGACGGGTCGAACGACGAGGCCACTGTGAAGCCTGAGTAGATGGTGCGTCGGCCATCTGCGACATCCCAATCTCGTCGTGGGTAGATGCCTCCTCGTCCTCGTGCTCCTCCTCCTCGTCATCCTACTCCGCCTCGTCGTCGTCGTCGCCCTGACTGAAAGTCGGAGTGCGTGACGAGCTCCTCGTGGATTGGCGTCTGCCGGCGTGTGATGACGAGGCTGCAGTGGCTGAGGCACCTGAGCGCTGGGAGGCCGCCGGTATGATCACATCCGAGCGTGCGCGGCAACCACAACGACCTGCCGCCCGACTGAGCCGACGTCGAAGTCTCTGCAAGTAATGATATGTCATAACTGCATACATGCTGAATGGATCTAACTTAACGAATTATCTTCGTACCTGCAGGAAGTCCCTCAGGGGTGGCTCTCGCTGTTCAGGTGGCTGAGAGCCTCGTCGATCTCACGCACCGAGGTTTGGAGAGAAGTCCCCTAAAGAAATAAGTAAACATAAGTGCGAGATAAACGTATGGAACCAGAGTATTGCAAATATCATGCTTTCCGTACCACTCGATCGAGAATCGGAGCGGCCTCGACAACTGTTCCCTCCCTCGCACGCCTGTCGTACGCAATGTCCTCGTCCTCGGAGGAAGCGAGGTCCGCGTAGTCGACATCGGTCCACTGCTGCCTCAGCCTGTAGCGGGTGGCAGTGTGGTATCAGGACAAGTACTCCCGGAAGCTGGCGTTGTTGTGGGGGGTAATGTCCCGCTCACAGTTGTCCTCCATCCTCCTCCACCACTGGACGTAGTCTTGGTGGTGGTGAGCGAAGTCCGTCACCTATAGCAAATGTCAACAATAGGTGTTAGAGTACAAACCAACAAAATTTTAAATAAAGCAAAAATTGTAACTTACTTGTGCAACTGAACAGAAGTTAACACCTCCTCGGGGGGGGGGGGGGGGTAGAACTGCACGAGGCCAAACTACCGCGCAACTCTGTGGAGGAGGTGTATCTCTACGGCGTAGAAGCAAATCAGCGGACACATCATCCTCCAAAGATGGTAGTCCCTGCGGCACATGGTGCTGAGCGGTAGAGCTGCAACCTGTGGCTCGGAGTAAGGCTCCCACGAGACCTAGCAAGCAAACATACGGGCAAACACATGATTAGCCATGTACAAAAACCAAGAACTGTAAGAAAAATAAATGCATTACCAATTTCTTACCATCATGGGAGACAAGGTGTCCAGCTCGTTGCTGAAATCCACATACGCCCGCTCTGTGGTCGCGAACGGGACTGAGACGCTATCCCACAGGTACGCCACTGTGGGGCTGAGGTCATCCACACCCTGCGGACGCCAAGGCTGCGCCTGGAACACTCGAGGGCGTCCCACAGGAATGTGTGTCCACATCCACACTTGCAGGAGGAAGACGCAGCCACCGAGCGTCGACGTGGGCGCCGTGCGTCTGCAGGCCTCGCAAAGCTGGCGGTAGAGGAACGTGAGGACCGCCGAACCCCAGCTGAACTGTCCGGCGTCGCCCCAGTCCTGGAGGCAGTGGATGTACATCCACGAAGCGGCGTCCCCCGTGGCGTCCGAGAAAAGCACGGCCCCGAACATGTGGAGGACCCAAGCGCGGCAGTGGTAGGTCCGTGGCCGCAGGGCATGCACCAAATGTATCCCGCAACCATCTAATGTGGACCCCCGAGACGCGGCCTCGCCTGGCATTCTCTGGGACAGGAGGCAATGGCATGCCCAGAAAGGCCTCCACACGTGCCCTCCAGCCCTCAAACACCGCCGGGCCAACCACCGGCTATCCCCTAATGGGAAGTCCAAGAATCATCGCCATGTCCTGCAACGTGACGGTCATCTCCCCACAAGGAAGGTGGAACGTGTGAGTCTCTGGCCTCCACCTATTAATAGTACACGGAGAAAAAATTAGTTACGTACGTAAGAATATAAAAACGAAAACAAACGGACCCAATAGAGAAAATGCACCTGTCGATGAGTGCGGTCAAAGTTGCGGGGTTAAAGACCGGCATGCCCCGCCGTACTAGTTTGGCGACCGTGTGAAACCCAGCACGACGAAGCAGTGGGGTATAGCGGTCATCGTATCGCATCGAGTGGAACCCATCATGGGTTCGACAACGAAGTATGTGAAGTTCCTGAAAATTGCTATAAAAGTTAGTTGCGCGATGAAAACACATGTATATTTCGACAACACACGTACCTGGCCGTCCTCCGTGAGCCTGCTGCGGTGCTCCCTCTCGTAGAACTCGTCTAGCAGCCGATACCTCGCCATCCTGTGCATTCAAAAATACGTTAATGATAAGAATAACAAAAAATCGTAAAAACATATGTATTTCTAAATATTCATCAATCTCGCTCAAACCAAACCCTAAAAACATATGTATTTCTAAATCAAACCCTAAAAACATCTGTATTTCTAAACATTCATCAATCTCGCTCAAACCAAACCCTAAAAACATGTGTATTTCTAAATCAAACTTTAAATCTAAACATTCATCAATCTCGCTCAAATCAAACCCTAAAAACATATGTATTTCTAATTCAAACCCTAAAAACATATGTATTTCTAAAAATCAAACCCTAAAAACGAATCTATACACATTACTACTCTTACATTACGCATATCTATTGAAAATCCAACCTAAAACCGAGCCAAATTGAACTAATTTCATCTAGGGTTCAAATCTTGCCCCACGAAATGTAGCTCAAATAATCCATATTTATTGCAAAAAATCAAGG
The DNA here is from genome assembly GCA_017311315.1 of Dendrocalamus latiflorus. Classification (NCBI taxonomy): domain Eukaryota; kingdom Viridiplantae; phylum Streptophyta; class Magnoliopsida; order Poales; family Poaceae; genus Dendrocalamus; species Dendrocalamus latiflorus. The sequence continues at coordinate 600,123 of CM029658.1, forward strand.
GAGGGGAGGGAGTTCACCTTGCTTGCTCGGTTTGGAAGCAAAATCGCGAGAAAAACGGATGGAATGGAGTGGATTTGGAGGGGGGAAGGAGAGGGGCGGCGGTCTGTTTGAACTAGCAGGGGAAGTGAGGGGGTGGGGGGCCGGGGAGGTGGTCGCCAGGAGTTGGATCCAGGCAACGGGGCGGTAGGGCAATGGGCGTCCGGTCTGGTTGGTGGGCGCTAGGTGCTGATCGGGCGGCAAACGGCTGGCGTTGGCCAGGTGGGGGCCGGGCAAACTAGCTGGCGGTTGAGACGGCGAGCGATGTCTAGCGGCAGTAGCGACAGTTGGCAATCGAGACGCCACAAGCGATGACCGGCAGTCGAGATGGCAGGCGACGTCAGACGTGGATGGCAGCAGAAGGAACAAGGTTAGAGCGATAGCTCTGATACCATATTATGAATATTATATGTATATTCATGAGGTCTAAAAGGCAATATATATATAGGGAGTATAAGGAGATATATAAGAGCAAGTTTAATAGAAGAGGTGGCTGCCACCTCTAGGACTAGCCAAATAAGCAAAAAGAGTACAAGTGGCTCATGATGGAGGTAGCTAATACAATAAGTTGAGTAGAGGTTATCTCTACTAAAGCACTCAAACATTTAATACTTGCATAAATATATCAGGGGTCACCTCTTGCATGAGGGGCAGCTTGCCTCTCTATCCTCGTATGATGTGCTAGAGGTCACCTCTTGCATGAGGGACAGCTTGTCTCTCTCTTCCACTTAGGATTGTGTTGACGTGGATTTCGTTAGAGGCGATCTAGTCAGCATTATTGTACTTGCTCTAAAGGAATATGCTACATACTGATAAAGAAACCAAGGTATATAAAATAGATAAATCAATCACATTCTAATCTTAATATTATTGACATACTAATTCATGAAGAAGTCAAGGCGTGCATGTTCAGTTCAGTTGAGTTGTACGTCTGGGCGTGACGTTGTAGTTTTGCTGGGCGGGACCTGAATATTTGCACTTCTCGTGGCCTCCGCATCTGTTTGCTTCAGGCGTACGATATCAGGAACCTAGTGCTTGTGGAGTATACTAACAGTGCAAGCCAGTGAGCATGCAGCATGTAGTTTCTACTGGAGTAATTTTTGTTGATCAGCAATGAGCACTGAATGGAGGCCATCTCAGTAAACAGTACACTGATACTCTCACTGGTGTATCACCGTAATACTAGCGGTGCAACTAGAAATGCACGCATCCCACGATGGATTCACTCCTGGTCGCCACACGCAGCAAAAAGAAAAGCATAGCCGGGACAGGAGCAGCAACAAGCACTAGAAATTTGTCGGAGAAGCTTGCTTGTCAAAGAGGAGGCGTCGTCAGTGGCAAGTACACTTAACCATCACTTCACTAAGTCCTGACTGGAGTCGGTAACACTTTTCAGCTGCCTTCGGTTCTGTTGAGTGCTGCTATTAGCCTTCCTTTTTCCCATCCCCATCTATCTATGGCACCCTTTTGCCTTTGGGGTATCTTCTCGTCCTTCCATGTGCTTTCGGCGCATATATGCGGCTTCACATGCAAGGACCCCAGTGGCCAAATGCAGCACCGATCTAGCTTCCTTTCCTTCTTTCTTTTAGGGCCTGTTTGGAACAGAGGAATTTCACAGGAATTTTGCAGGAAACAGTTCAATTCCCGCAGGAATCGGGAAAAATTCCCGCATTCCAAACAGGGCCTTAGCTTTTGGTAGCCAGGTAAGTTTAGTTTACCGGCCCCCAAAGAACGTATTATATGGTATGATCATTCTTTTCAATTTATAATTTATAGTTTTTTCAAACAAATACATATAATAATTTTTTCATTCTTTTTTGAAAACAATTTATCGGGTCAACCTTTTCAAAATAGTTTATCAGCATTCAATCCGTTCACACAAGCGTCTATTCCACGGGCAAAAACCCTCAGTCACAGCTGGAAAGGAAAAGCCAACACGCACACAAAGTACGTACTCCTACTTCTTATATACCGCTTAAATGATGTCGTTATACCTTTGTATTCTTTTGAGTATACTCTGATAATGATTATAAGATACTCTAAAGTGAGTTACATGAAAATTTTCATCGAAGTCCATTTTTATAGCATAATCTATATATATAGTCCTTTTATATGGAAAGGACTATGATGACTTTTTTCAACTAAATCGCATTAAAGTATCTTAGAATTAGTATTTAAGTATACCAAAAGTGATAAAAAAAGTATAACGCATTCATTTAAATGGTATATCATGTACACACATATGAAGCCTTTTCTATGCTTCCGGATATACGTGGTAAGGCATGGCATGACATCTTCTAAAGGTCTCCCCTGTCCATTGAGAACATATTAATTGGATTGGAATGGAATGCCCTTTGAATTGATACATGCATGATGATATATGCAGTTAGAGGGTAAAACCCAGAACATTTCATTTCATGCAATTCCTCGAAAAAAAATTCGTCCTATAAATCAAAATTGCCATTGGATCTCCATGCGAGGGCCCAAAATTCGAACGATTTTTTTTTGAAGAAACCTGTCACATGATATACGTACGATCCAAAAAAAATTTCATTCCATGCATGTGACATTTGCAGACAAGCACCGTACATGTATAAATCAAACTAAATTTGTTCTCTACTGTCAAAGGTCAATTTCGTATTTGTACTGTACGCGTGCACACACAATGAAGCTACTGTACCTGCTAGTCATCTCCTTGTCAGGCTACTATATACAATTTCTTTTTTGTCCATGCACGTACGAACGTACGTAGCTATTTTGATTAAAAACAACGAGGAGCTGAGCTGTAACGATGTACGTACACCCGCTAGATATATCATGCATGCTGTTGTGTGCTAGCTCTGAGTAATTCACTTGCAACTGCAGGGAAATTAATTAACAAGCGTATCCCTGAGCGAATTCACTGAAACCGGCCATAGGATTCCAGAGAGATGCAACTAATTAATGTACGTACATATATACTCTATACATATATCCCATGTATGTGCCGTGCAAAATTCAGAGCAGCTTTATTTGGCCGGTGCTAGCTTTCATCGATCGATCCATCTCCAGGACCCAAAATATACATATATATATTTGAGTCTATATGCAAGCATGCCTGCCAGAGTTGCAGTTTGGTAGCCATGCATCTTTAAGCTTTACAACTACATACATACATACATATTTTCTGGATCTCTGGCTGGCACACAGGCTAGCTGGTTCCAAAGCTGTCTGGCTCTCTCTAGCTTGGCCATAGCTAGCTTTAGCCCTTTGTAACAGACAGGATTCAAAGGCACAACAAACTTGCACTGCATAAATAGACTAGCAAGACCAGCTAGTGACCAAACAACACCTTTATTTGGGTATTTTTTGTTTATGATTTATTTTTTACTGTTTAGTATTGTATCTTGTTTATTTTGCACTATAGCTGCTGGTGATCTTTTCACTAATTAACTAGCAAGTCTCCAACATAACTTATTACATAGATGATACAATCAACCCACATCTAACCCTAATAGATATTATCCACTAGCATATATGAGAGAAACCCGTTAATCCACCACAATACAGGTTTTACTTATACATTTAAGTCATGTACGCTTTTCAAAGTACATGAACCCAAATTTACTAAGCCTTTCGCATTTGATCTACATGATCTTCTCGGCTTCTTGATATAAACCGCCTTTCCAAGCGCCGCTCAAACGTCACGATTTTAACCTAATGCAATTTCTGGTATTTGGCAAACTTATCAAGATACACTTTCTTGATCCGGTCTTCATCTTCCCTTGCAAGCAACCGCCTTACTTGCTACATGTAGGTGCACCACTAGTTTTGCCACGTGTCGGCAAGTGTTTCTCGTTCCGGTTCTATTGGACCACGTCTCATTTGGACTAACTAAGCCACTTAGTGTAACTCATCGCTTGAACCTTTTCTTTAATATTTTCTATCTTTCTTGTACCATGCTTGAGCTCAACTATTTCATCCGGCATCCTTGATCGTTTTAGGGCTCAGCTCCTCTATGAGCGTAATTCCAATCCTCGTTGTTGACCATGATTGACTCTAAATCTCTTTGTACATCCAAAAACCAATAAATCATTTTCGAGCAAAAAATTCTTTATAACTTGACTCACATTAATCAAAACATATTTCATATAATACATATGTACTGACTTAGATCAAAACAAATTAAAAACTATAACCAATTTTCCTAAAATACAAAATCCGGCTAAAATCATCATGGAATCGATGAGACCGCTGGCTCAGCCGATTTGACCTGAAAAAGATTCTAAAACACTGTAGATTTCAGTAAAAATCGAAATCCAACTCTGTATAATTATTAGTGGTTCTTCATCAGCCGTGGGCTCTTACATGGTCTCTCAGAATATATATATATATATAAATGTTGGATTGCTGTACGTGCCTCGGATGCTTTAGTTCGCATCTCGATCCGTCTTGTGGTTGGCGAAACGACCTGCGGAATGCATCATACAGGCCGAGGCCGACACGTGTTTTCTTATTGGGCACACCTCCACTGCTCCAAGTTGGCAGTGCTTACAGGTAGTTTTTCTTGTCACATTGGAGGAAGAATGTACATGAACTTAAGTATCGATCGATGCTTAGTTAAGCATCAATTAATGTCTGCTGGGTGCTTGTGAGTTTGTGGAAGAACGTGACCACTGGTGATTGCATAGCAGTCTAGAGGCTTGAGTTCTCATGTAGGTGCTGGAGGATTAGCATAATCTCTCGCTTATAAGCACTTATTAAAGCATCTCTCGCATTGGCCAATTTGCTTAGTACTTAGCCTATGCTATGTCAGCTTTCTGGTAAGTTGGAAGAAAGAGGGAAGAGATAAGATGCTTGAGACACATGCAAGTATCAAAACTTTTTAGAAAGCCAATATTTTAGCAGTGACTAGGGCCGTTCATTTCAGGTTAAACTTCTGGCTTCTGGTTTATTTTGCACTATTCATAAATTTCGTCCTTTTTAGCTTTTTGAGCTTTTTTGCCAGTCCTTTTTCCCGTATTCGTTTATATTGTCCGTGATGGACTAACTTGTGTTTTTCTTTTTTTATTTTTTAAATTTAATTATCCAAATAAGTCACATTTAGCTACAGTGCAAGTTCAGCCGCCAGCTACAGCACAATTTCAGCCATAAGTCACCATTTTCAGCCCAAATGAGCGGCACCTAGATTGTGGCCCTTAGTAATAAGCTTCAGCATCAAATCATGGAACAGGCCAATAAGCCGGAGGAACAACAATGCTCAGGTGTCAACGTCAAGTTCTGTCAGACCCAGATTTTATAATCCGGAATCTACTGTGTTTAGTTGCACTATTCCCTGGATCAGTAGATGGTGCACACAGTTACAGTAATGGACATCAAATTTACATACCATGCGGAAGCATAATTAAAATAATAAACTTACTCATGGGCCGATTAGGCCGAAATTCAGAAAGTTGCAGCAGCGGAAGAACGAAGCACACAGGTGGGATCTTCAGGACATGCCCACAGGCAGCCAACTGGAGGTTCGCGACCTAATTCCTGACATCTTCATCTTTTCTGCCAGTTTGTCCAATCTTGTTGCCGAGGCGAGGTGACTTGATCCTTGATTCTGAATTTTTGTCGCAAAAGCGAGCGTGAGCACTCCGACCCCGTGCTCCGCGAGCCAATACACAGAATGCAAATAAATAGTATGCATGGCATAACAAAGGAAAGGCTCGGGTTATTTTATTTGCCAAAAATTGCTTTTAGCATCATTATTATTCTTATTTAATCAAAGTTTTATTATTACTACCTAACTCCACACTACAATTACCAACATCGACTTAATTCACTGAAAATGCACTCTATTTATTGACTGCTGTCTAAAACTCCAAACAGCAAGTATCGTCATTTATTTAATCCACCGATCATACATTGTATTTTGAATTACTATTCATCAGCCCCTTACCTCTGAACTCTAATAATTCTCTAACATAATTACTTTCAATCCACCGATATCATTTGTATTCAATTCTTTTGTCATTGATTCCAACCCCTAATTCATCTCATTTTCTTCTATCTATCACTAGCTAATCCTCAAATATACCTCCACCGAAAATTCAATTTACCAAGATTATAATCCATTAATCGTTATGCATCCTCCAATCTTCTCATAAATTCAATTCGTCCCTCTAGTACTTGATTACTCCTATTAATTCCCATTATTGCCAATATCTTCCAAGAATTTATATTAATCATTAGTGTAGTAATCCGGCGATTTACCTTTGCATCCCATAATTCTCCAAAATCGATTCATTACTATATATCCATCACGAATATCACTAACCAAGAATTATACTCCAATACTTGTATTATTTCTCCTAATTCCTGAAAATTCGATTGGATCATTTATCATTTAAATCATCTATATAGTCTATCTATTCAGCTAGACTTCACCCATTTATCTCTCTTAGAACCCACACTATTATTTCCTATTCAAGATCGACATGAATCCACCAATACCTTGTGTGTACTCTACAAACATTCTTCTCTTTTACTCGCGACCCTGTTTATTCCACCCATATTTTATTTTGTAAGAATAGGAATGCCACTATTTGAAATATAATACATAAAATTTCCTGAGACCTAGCAGTTTTGAGCAAAAACATAATGTTCAAGGAATATTAATATGAATTTCCATACATATGGCATCACACCATATGCCTAATATCACCATAATTTCTCCATACCTACGGCATCACACCGTATGACATTTTTCAGCGTTATAACCGCTTAACTTACCACTGGGACGACACCCAGGACAACTCAAATCAGGGCTTTCCTCTGCCCTTCCACTTTTCCATTCCCATTTTTCAAACATTTTTAAATAGAACTATATCTAGCTAAGTTCCCATGTCCGCCCTTGACCGTGGGCACGGCTATTCGAATAGTTTTGACTCTGCAGAGTTTGTACACTTTCACCACAAGAGATAATCAACTCGTTACCCCACACGATTCCTTAGTCATGTGGTTGAGCAGACCATCACAATAACCGTCCAAAATACCTCGCCCCTTCCATCATTTCACCCTATGGGTTGCTCCCACTTGCGGTGGGTCCCATACGTTGTGCGGGATGTCCTCCTTCTGAACGTCTAGCAGCTGGCTCCCCGCCCCTACTAGCCCGCCACAGCAGAACTTCACTCTACCCGGGTGTCCCATTCAAGCCGTCTTACGGACTGCCGCTTGCACCATCCCACACCTCCTCCTGGAAGGATGACTTTCAGGGTCCGGTAAATCTACTAAGCCAAGTTGTACTTTACAGACTTGTGGTTGTACTGTTTTACCTGGGAGGTCATGACAAGATTCAGTCCTTAGTGGTATCTGGGCGGTCTATCACTAACCCATCTTGTGCATCCACTGCACCACACTCACACCATCAAACCAAGCCGCCCAGATATTTAAGCATGTTGGGGTTTTTGGAAACATAAAATAATCATATCCAACATTTATCAGTCATTACCACCATGACTGACCCAACCAAATTTTTCTCATGATTAAAGTGATGTTTGGGCGTTCTCGCGCCCATGATTACCTAAACAATACTAAGCACGACATATAAATTACGGACTTACTTTTGAAAAGTTATCATTATAGTTTTGCTAAGGCGACAAGGTTCACATATTCAAGTATTTCAAAGGAGGTGTAATATTAGTCAAGCAAGCAATGGACATGTAACTAAAATCTTAAATTAACATGTATTTGCATATAAAATAATAGCATGCAATTTGATAATTTAAACCAAAGTAGTTTGTAGAAAATGTAGGTTCAACATGATCAAAGTATTGACTCGCCTTGGTCACAGCGGTCGGGTGCTTGATTATCCGGGGCTTCTAGTGCTGCGGCCTCGAGTTCTTCCTCTTGAGCTTCGTAAGCTAGTGTAATCGTGCGCGAAAATTTTGATAAAAAGAAAACATCAAATCAACAAAAACATTACCAGAAATTCAAATGAACTCTAAAAATTATGATTTTAGTTCCATTGGATAGATCCTGAATTTAGATGAATTTAGAAATTAGTCTCACTCAATTTAGAGTTAAAATGAATAAGTTATGATTATTTGAAGTTCTTAGTTCAATTAATTCCATAAAATATGAAATTTCTGACAGTGGGACCCACATGTCATTTTCTTAATTTTTATCTTTTTCTTTAATATTTCTTCTCTGTCTCTATGGCCAGTGGGGCCCATATGTCAGCGTGTCCGGTCACTGACATGTGGGACCCAGCTACTGTTCAGTGGGGTCCACCTGTTAGTGCGGGCTCTGTGAAGGGGTGTCACTGACCCGTGGGGCCCAGGGGTCAGCGGGTCGCTCCGGCTACACAGGCCGACAGGTGGGGCCCACCTGTCAGTAAGAAAAATGAAAAGAAATGCTCGACCGCAGGCGCGGAGCCGGGGGCTCGAATGCGCGCCGCGGGAGCGGGGGAGGGAAAGAGCGAGCGGAGGTTACCAAGTGGGCGGGGAGGCTTTGCCTACCTTATATGGGGAGTGAATTCCTTTGAGGTATGTCGCGGAGGAGGCCGGGCAGAGGAAGAAGAAGGCGACGGCGCCGGCGGTGAGTGGTGGTCGGAGAGGCTCGGGAGTTACGTGGAATACAACCCCCGGGTGACGGTGAGGCTTCTGGTGCAGACGGCTGTGGTGGAGGAGCACGGTGGCGGGCCGGCGGCGTGCGACGGCGGAGGCTCGGGAAGGTGGTCGACGCCGGCGATGCTCAGGCGACGGGAGGCCCGGGGAAGGAAGGGGTCGGCTTCGCCTTGCTCCCGCGAAGCTCCAGGAGCTTGGGTTGGCTTCGGGGCGGCCGGAATCGACGGGGAGGGTGGCGCCGGAGCTCGGGAAGACGAGAGCGCCGACGGGGAATTGTGACTCTACTGTGCGATTGTTCGCAGGGGAGGAGGGAGTGAAGCGTTGCGGCGCAATTGCGGCTCCCGGGAGGGCTTTTTATAGCCGGAAGGGGGAGGCACGTGGCGGGGCAGCGCCGGCCTCCGCCCTGCTCACTCCGGCGGGGGAGATGAACCAAATCCCGCCGGGATTTTGTAGGAGAGAGGTGGCGGGAGAGGTGCTTCCCCCCTCCTGTGACTGTCCTTTTTAATTTACCCGCGAGGTGAGAGAGGCAGCGGAGGATCGGCTGCGGCAGAGGAGCGAGCGCGAGAAGAGCTGCGTCGCGTGCGCGTGGAGGAGAGGAGGAAGAACGAGATCGGAGGCCCGCGCGGCAGAGAGAGGGTGCAGGAGGGCCACCGGCCAGAGGGGGAGGCGCGGTCGGGGACGCGGGGTCCGCTTGCCAGCGGGAGCGGGCGCGCGCGAGAGGCTGGGCCGGTGAAGCGCAAGCGATGGGCCGCGCAGACGCTGGTTCGCGCGGGCGCGCGTGGAGGGAGCGGCTGGGCCGGGGTGATGGCCGGGCCGGCTGTGTTATTTTTATTTCATTTATTTTTATTTTCTGCATTTTCAGTTATATATATACATATATACAAATTCAAATTTTATTTGCTCTCTTAAATTTCTGTAGAGACCACTTTCTTGTTATGCATATTTGCATGCCAAATATATATATACACACATATATTTATATTTGTTAATATTTTTATTTTGTATACTCCCTTACTAGTTATTCCAATATTTTTAGAGGTGAGATTTCATGGTTTAAACCAAATATTCTCCCTTACCTTTATGGATCATCTTTTCAGATTCTTTATTTTATGCTCATGCTTTATTATTTTATGTGTTGATTTCTGCCCTCTTTTTATTTTTGAAATTCCTTTATATTTACAAAAAGCCAATAAACTCCAAACTCAAACAAAAAGCAAATAAAATATTCCAAAAACTTCATAATTTAAGATTTATATTTTTCGGGACGTTACAAGTTCATGCCCCATCATCTGCAGCACAATATTCATGATTGTATCTTCATGGTGGCCTTCGAGGACTTATTCTTTTTCGTCACACTCGACGCCCTTGACGCATCACTTATTTGATGATGGACACTGTAAGTGTGTACAATCACGGTCTACATTTATATAATGTCGATAAATATCATATATAACTCATTGCTTTTGTGTGTGTGTATATATACATACATAGTGAGTGAATCCAGATTAACGAAATCACTAGTTGGTTTCCTCGACTCACGCTTGGTCGCTATGGATAGTATCAAGGAGGATGCATCATTCGTCGAGAATTACATTACGAAGGCATTCGAGGGTCGCTGCAATAAGGAATTCATACTTATGCCCTACAAACAGGGTAAGTACTACACTAGTAGATATACTTATTGATTTGTACTTTATAAACAACACGAACTTATGTTTAATGATTATGACATACCTGTGTAGGTTCCACTAGATTCTAATTATAATTATACCAAAATGGAATAGGGTAATATACCTTGATTCCCTAAAGAAGAACAAAACCGACTACATGGTTATCCAATAAGTAATCGACACGTAAATAAATTTTCTCTATAGATAACTCTATTGTAGTCTTTTCTTCCTTCCCAATGATTAAGGCTAACCTTTTGGAGTCACGTAGGTCGTTCGCCATGTACGTTGCAAAGGTACAGAAATCCAAGGGAGGGATCGACGTCCTGTGACACGTTCTAGCTAGATTTCCTGGTATTCGCTAGTATGCATTAATCCTATATAACACTTCCTAGTAATGCTTCTCAAACTAACAAATTCTATTTTTGCAGTACCATCAGCAGCCGCTGGGCAACAACACCTGTGGATTCTATGTTTGCCATAACATGCAACTACTTGTTGGTTTTGCGAAGAACAATCCCGAGGTTTGTCAAGTTGTGATAATTATTTCATAATTATCAATTTATATATGTATGCACGACATTAATCTTCCTACTGACAGGTTCCACCCATTGCTACAACTCCATTAGAACAGGCCGACCTCAAACATATTCGAGGACAGTGTGCGTACTTCTTGATGTCTAAAGTCATAAAAGAAGATGGGGAGACCCACAATGTAGAATGAATTTCACTGGGATAAGATTGAGTTTAAGTGTTCATATGCGTATTTGTTCATGGATGAATAATTTATTTCATTTCTGTTAATTAATTTGTGAAATGGATGTTCTTGTTTCTGAAATGAATGAATGTGAATTGGATGTATATATACTGTGTTGATTTGCTTGTGTTAGAGGGTATGGCTATCATTTTCTGAAGCTAGCCAACAAACAGAAATAGATTTAGGAACAGAAAAGAATATTACAAACGGTTATTATCTCATAACCGTCTGTGATATATGGTTTATTACAGATAGTTTCAACTACAAACCGCCTGTGATATTTATATATCACAGACGATTTGTAGTTGAAATTGCAGAAGGTTTCTACTAAAAAATGTCTGCGATATTCTGCATCATAGAGGGTTTAAAGCCATCTATGATGATATCATATCACTACTGATCTATAATCTTAGACGGCTGATGAAACCGTCTGTGACGATGTTTTAGTAGTGGAGACAAAATGAAAGTAAAGCAACCGTACGTCAAGAGGAAGAGGATTCCTTTATTCTTTATAGAAAAAGAGAGAGAGAGATAGGGGAGAAACCGAAAGAGAGATTGCCCGTTGCTCCGCTCTACTCATCCCAACGACCATCTCTATCTGCCTTACCAGCTCCTGCTGTTCCTTTAATTTGCTCTCCTCGTGCAACCCAATCTGTACATCAATTAGCTGCTGCATTTACCTATACCTATATACTGACAATTTTTTTCTTTGCGACAAGACAATCAATTTCTACTATACCGCTTTTGTTCTCCGAGGATAATAAAGCAAAGTATAAAGAATCCGTACTCTTATGCATTTACACAATTAATCATCGATAATAAATGATACATAACAGTTTAGATCTAAAAGAAAGACAACACACACCAAGTTAATCCCTTCGACTGCAAACACAAATGATATATCGATAGTTATACAGTCTGCAGAGATGTACGTATATATACAGCTGAGAGAGATTTTTTTTTTTTGAAACTAAGAGAGATACATACTATAGAGGAAGCCACAATATGACAAAAAGGCCTCCGCTGTTGATAAATATATACAGTAAATGACATTGTTGCAATTTGCTAGTCTTACAATCACAAATAAACAAGGAAGTGCTTCAATGCTCCTTAAAAAAAAGTAAAAAAACACACACAATTCTTGACGCTAGCCAACAAATTGACCGTAGGCTCTGCACACAGACGAAACAAATAACATGAAATCGATCGGTCACCACGATCGAACATGCACCTGCAGTGCAGTATTTGCTGACATGCATATACATACATACATAAATATATCTAGCTTTATAAAAAAACAAAAAAAATGACAGACCATACAAAAAAATTACAGAAAAATGTATAATTCAACCGATCCGTGTGCAGATCCAACGAGACCTGAGAACTAGATAGCTAGCTATATAAGTTCTTGAGCCAAGGACGATGACCGATCGTATATACACCAAACATGTGTGTATATATATATCACGTGGGCATGCATACTGATACAACCAAATGCAACAGATCAAGGCAAAATACTACTGATCTGAACTCTGAATAAGTAGCTAGAGAATTGATGAAGAATGAATTAATACTCGGATGAAATGTATCGCTTCCTCTTCCTGCAGTAGTTGCCGTTGGTTTCAGTACTGCGATGATAACCAGCTGGCTTTCTCCTCCTCCGGAACGCCGCTTCCAGCTCCTCCATGGAGACGGTGATGACTTCCGGCGCCGGCGCCGATTCCAAGTCCGAGTAGTACTCCTCTGACTCCAGGTCCTGCAGCAGCGGCCTCTTGCGAGGCCTCATGAGCACGGCCCTCCTCCTAGGCTTCCTCGGCGCCGGGGGGCAGATCATGTTTGCTAATTCTGACGACGGGAGCTGGCTCTGCGGCGAGGTGGGCGTGCGGCAGCAGTAGTCGTGCTCGAGCATGCCTTGTGCTTGTTGGTGCTGGGCGTCGTCGGCGTTGAGTGGTGGATGGACGGTGGTGGTGATCGGGCGGAGGGTGGGTTGCGGCAGCGCCGACATGGCTGGCTGGGGCTGGAGGAGATGGAGAGAGGTAGATGATCTAGCTAGGTAACGTGGAGAGGACGGAGATGTGAGATGGAGGGCGGGAGCATCAAGCAGGCAGGGTGGCCGGAGAAGTAGCTAGCTAGAGTGACTTGCAAGGGAAATTAAGCGCCTAGCTGTGTGGATCGATCGACCTATCTATCCGAGCATGCGCGCGGTGTACCAGGACATGTTACTTGTACCTTGTATACGCGTCATTCTTCGTAGCTATCTAAGATTATGTGCTCACCACGGAGAGTAACTGCAGTTGAGTTAACGACGACGCTTTCCGTTCCCGACATGGGTCTCTCCTAGGATACTCCCGTCCATCCGTCCATGCATCTCCCGCCCCTTCGACCGGTCCCGCACCATGCACGTTGCTCCTACTTGCAGGCATGCATGTCCTACAGTACATCCATCGGTTCTGTCAGGGCACTACATATGCTTCCGTAGGAAATTAATTAATTGGTAGCTTGTAGCTGAGCATGCCGAGACACACACATAGTAGATCCTTTCCTACCGTTTCTCCTAAAAAACGAATTATTCCACCCAATCGTTGTTACTCCACTTTACTACGTACTTTGGCTTGCAAGCCTGATCTACCATGAACACCTCATCCTTTAGTCTATAAATAGAAGGTCTTCAATAATTATAAGTATACCTTTAGAAGAAGAAAGCAATAAAGAAAGAAGTTCCTCCTGTCTCTCCGTGTTCAATTTATTATTTGTTCTTGTATTACCTATGCTTGATCTATCTTCTGTCTAGGAGAAATCGCTCAGATTAGACTTGCCAGTAACGGTTCCTCAATGCGTTATCAGCACGAATCGCTCTAATGCATCGAAAGGTAATCATCAAAGCATGACACTTATAGATTGAATTGCCTATCTAGATTGGTTTAAATTCTATAAATTTTTTCTTTCTAGATTATTTTCTACGGTGCAAATTCAATCTAATCTACTGCGAGCTGACTTGAAGTCGCCGGCCAAGCCGATTGGTAGATTTGCACAAAGAGTAGATGTTGATTGTACTGTAGATTAAAAAAAGGAAAAATCACAACGCGTGTCATCCGAACACGGCCGCGCCGCTTGTCCACGCTATTCGGACGTGGTTGACCGCACCGCCGTGTGCCGATGCCGGCCCCCGGCGAAGCTACCGCCTCTCGCACGAGGCACCGTTGCGCACCGATCTCGGCCCCCGGGTGAGGCCGTCGTCGCCCGAGCTCCCGCAGCTGCTGGCCCACAGCCAAGTCGCCCACGTCAAGCACAACTACTAGCCCCACATGGAGCGCTGCCATTGCCTCCTCCCGCACGAGACGATGTTGCCGCTCAGCCTCGGGCCTCACGCAACCGCTGCAGTCACCACCTCCCTCACAGGTGCCACAACCGTCGTGTCGCACCTTGGCCGTGGCCGCCTGCATGTGTCATCCGAGCCAACGGCCACCCGCACGCGCCGCCCAAGCCACCAGCCGCCTGCATGCACCACCCGCATGCACGCTGGCTGTTACTCGGTCCTGCTCGAGGGCCGCTCGGGCCGCCGCCGCCGGCCCCAGCTGCCTGCCGTGTCGCATGCCTTGATCGCCGGCCCCGGCCGCCCGTAGTGCCACACACCCCGGCCGCCCACAGTGCCGCATCCCCCAACCGCGGGGTTCCTCGCACGAGCGCCATATGCACCGTCACCACCATGAACAGGCATAGGAGAAACCCTACCCCTTCTCTTTGATCCGGCCAAAGTGGGTCGTGTGGAGTAGGGATGGCAATCAGGTGCGGCAGGTACGGGTAGTGCTCACCCATACCCGTACCAGTGACCCCGATTTACGCCCACAGGTACTGTCGCCCGTGGGCATACCTGTTTACCCGCGAACTGAGAGTCATCATTTGAGAGTTGAACTAATGACAGGTACATATAAGCAGCAGCTATTGCTAGGAAATATAATAGCTATCAAAATAGTTTATAACAATCAATAGTAATTAGAGAAATGTAAAAGTTTATTACAATCAATAGCAATTAGAGATATTGCTATGGCTGCGCCACCTGTCAATCTATATCGTGAGTAAACAAGCGGGGCGGGTACGGGTGGAGCTTACCCATACCCGTACCTGTTTACCAGACGGGTAGAATATTCCTCCCATTTCCATACCCGTGGGTAAAGAAAATACTCCATACCCAACTCCATTAGGTTTTTACCCACGGGTATACGGGTAAACGGGCACAATTGCCATCCCTAGTGTGGAGTGGGCCAAAAAATTGGGCCAGGGGAAGGGCCCTACTAGGGGTCCTAAATTTTACAAAAATACCCTAAGAAAAATTGGCAAGTTACACGAAAATTTTCTTAGAAATGAAAATTAGCAGATAACCTCTTGAAAATTGCAGAATTCACTAAAAAACCATATTCCAGCATAAAAGGGTCTCTGGAATGCAACTTTTGAATTGTTTTTAGCTTTTGAAGCATGTTCACCACTATTATTATTACTTTCTATATTTTTCTGTATTTACTTACTATTTTGATTAATCATAATTGCTTAAATTACCTTTAATCACTGAAATTAGCAGTAAAACTATAGAGAAATGCATAAAAAATTCTAAAACATTACGAGAAACTTTTGTACCATTATCCGATTCATTTTATGCATGTTTACCTATAGTAAATTTATAAATTCTTTTCATGCACATGTAGACGACACTCATCACGAACCGGTAGTTTGATGAGCTGGCCCAGCATGGCCAAAACTACTTGACTTAGACTTTTGATGTCAAGATCATACTTGGAGCCAGATTGGTGCATCGGAGGAGGCCAACCCCACCCTGAGAAAAATAATCAGGTACTTCACTTTCTCAGGCACCACCTTTCCTCACACTCAAGAATGAGTACATGACAGATAAGAGCGCGCTAGCCTTATGGATTGCACTAAAGAAGCGGTTCGAGAAGCTAAAGTACACAGTTCTTCCTCAGGCAGAGCAGAAATGGATTCGACTGAGAAATATATGTAAGTATAGACAAGCATTGCAATAATGAAAAAGCGATGATGATATAAATGGAAAATATTATGTAATGCTATATTTATTGTTAGCTATGCAAGTATTTCTGTTAAAAATTATCTGGAGAAGAAAGTTTCGATCACATATGACAAGTATTAGGGAAACAAAGTAAGTATTTTCTCTCTTATTATATATAATATTAAAATATTACAAATAAAGTTCTGTAACAATCTATTTTTTAAAAAAGTAAAATTATATATGTATTACTAAGTTATTTAAATATGCTTTAAGAATGATGCTCGTACAAATGCACGGACATCTTGCTAGTAACATTGATGAATCGAGACAGCCCTCGGACAAGCGCAACTTGATCGACGTACGTAGGCACCGACTGGAGCAGGTGCATACATATGCCGCAGTGCAGTGCGGGGTCGTTTTCCTTCCATTTTGTGCTCCTAGTTACGTAGCTATTGTGGAAACTAGTAGCCGTTCTTTTCTCAGTGCAATTTCAGGGAGATCCAGGCGAAAGCATCCCTTTTCGGCTATGTGAAGTGTTTCCCTTCCCCAGATTGCACCTTATCACCATCGCTGTCGCACCCTTTCACCCCTCTCATATTCGACTGCATGCCAATCTACTCTTTCCTCTTTGCAAAGCTACTGTATCTGTATCTGTATTTCCCTGTATGTGTGGCGAAATAAATATGCAACGACACCCAACGCTAAAAGAAAAGGAACATGCGCTCTGGGAGCTACCTGGATAACAAGTTAAGTTTGGCCGACACATCACAAGACTTCATATAATTAAAGTGCAAGCACCGGCAACCAGACACTAGCTAAGGCCGGCTAATGCTCACCCAGTAACATCTGACAGTACAAGTTGACCTCAGTCCCCACCATCTCCAGGTCAACAACCGGGTAGAGGTTACAACGTAGGCCAATCCAACAAACAGGGCAGTGCAGCCAATTTGTTAGCTTACTTCGTTGATACCAACGAAGCAGAGCTTGTTGCAGAGCTGCAGCTCATCCAGACGGCTGGCCAATCAGGCAGGGTAACTACGCAGGGAGCGAACAAGAGACGCAAACTATACATACCTGCAGTGGTACTGCAACATAGCTCAGCCACTGTATGTGTATGCGACGCAAGGTCAAAGCAGGGCTCAACACCTGCAAAGGAACTGACGAAGTACTTGCCAAATGATATAGTGCCGTGTCAGTGCTGACATTTGCTGCACAACACAAGTGCCCGCAATCTCAAATAACCCAACAAATCTCTGGGCCAGCACCCAAAAAAAAAAAGGATACGTTTACCCTTATCACACCTTTTTTTCCTTTCAAAGAAAGGCTTAGCACAGTTCTTTTTATCTTCAACAAGGCATGCAAAAGGATTTGATCTAATCCCTTCAGCAATCCACCAGCAAAGAATAGCCCAGTTGCCCAGCTAAAATACTTGATGGTGCAATCATTCAGGTTTCTGCATTGTTTAAACCAGCACAAAATGGTGTTCATTCTTACAATACTGTCAACTGGCAAGCTGCACTTGTAAACCACAACTGTCAGCTCCTGAAATTTGGAGGTATCCTCTGCACCATCCTATTTTGATTGTGCTGGAGCTGCTGAGCTCAGGGGCGGATCTAGATCTTAGGCTAGGTAGGCTGTAGTTCGAGGCCCAGAAAAAATAGTGGTGCAATTTTTTTTGATATAGGTAAAAAAAATCAAAGTTTGGTAGCCTAGCCTGAGGCACCAGCTCGTCCAGCAGCCCACAACGCACGGCATGGCCTAGATCTGCCCCAGGCATCCACACTCGCTAGGCATGTAAGGTGTAACCCTAGTTCTCTAGATTCCCCTAGCCACCAGCGCCTCCGCCTCTTGGCCTCCCGCGCCGCTGCCTCCCTCCCGCAGTCCAGCGCCGCCTCTCGCAGGCCGCAGTCCCACGCTACCTCGTTGGCTCCCTCCAGCGCCATTGTCCAAGAGTTGATTAAGTCTTGTTGTCAATGACCATATGGTCAGAGCGTCAGGCTAATGACCTTATGGCCAGGGCGTCAGACTATCTGGCTTTTTTATTCCCAAGAGCTGAGCTTATATGATGAAGAAGCTAGAGCATCCGAGTAGATGAACAAACACACATACATAATTTGAAGGTAAGTAGTAACGGTATTTAACTCTTTATCCTATACAAGGCTATAACATACAACTTGTCATGCTAAAATGTGAGTAATTGATTGGATCACAGAAGAAAGTAGGGACTGGCTGCGCCGCTGCGGTCCTTATGCCACAATTAACATGGACAAGTTGTCGCTACATGGAAGGCCTCTTTCTTCAGATCGAGCATTTTGGATGCGTCTTTCTTTAGATCATGCACCACGATTAATTATTTCATTGGATCAAGCATCGTTGTAAAATTAAATTTGGAACACATTCATCTATGGTGCATAATTCTTCATGTAACAACTTAGAGGCTACAGCAAGGGGAAATAACAGGGGAATTGGAAAGGGTTACTATGTGTTTTGCAATTTTTATGTAGGATTAACTAATTAGGAATTAGGGATCCTTTCAATTCCATAGTTCCACTAAAAATATTAATAGTAACTGAAGAATTAATGCTATGTGTTTTATGATTTCTATGTAGGATTAACCGATTAGGGATTGAGAATACAAAATAAAAAGGACCAAGATGTTATTATATTATATATGGGGTTTTGAAGGGGTGATATCATGCAAGTTTTACCTATCTTGTGCTAGTAGTAAGTTGGGTTCTTGTGGATTTAAAATTTGTATATTTTGCTTGTATATGTTAAATTGTATTTTCCTACTTTGTTATATTTTTTCGATGTTCTTCCTATCGTTAAGCACAGGGCTCAAATTCCATATCAATTATGCATTTGCGCTATACCTTTTTGTTATGCCTTCCATGGGTATATTTTGCTTAAGTTTTTGTTCATTAGAATTTAGTCCGAGGCTTGGTGAAATCCTAGATCCGCCACTGCCATTGGAAAAAGTGGGTGCACATATTGAATTACCAAATGCGCGGTTGTAGCATTAGCATGGTGGTGTGGTTCCACATAGTTTACTGCATACTTTTCTCTCTTTTGGAAACCAGATCTGCTCTTCGGCCAAGTTTTCACTTCCGTTTTCTCTTGGCATGTTTTAAATAATGTTTACTGCCTAACTCATCTAGGTTAAGACGCCCAAACAAAAGGGTCTTCAGCTTCGATGTGTCGATTTTACCCCTCATGAAATCTGACGAATTTAAAGCACAATCTCTAAGGCATCTGTAAATCTTTTGCATCTCCACCTTGCTTACTTACCTAACAAAATTGTGTGACCGGTCCAAGAAGTCTTCAACCTACATCAAAGAGTGAAATATTAAAGTATAAGTGAATTATCCATCTTTTTTTGTCAACTTAAGTTTTTTGGTGAACTGACTGGTGCATGCAACTCAATATGGTACTTAAGTTCAAGATTCAGTTGGCACAATTAAAAAAATAATTGCAGCCCATTTCTATTCCACGTCTTAGGTCTGAGGTAGCCAACACATGAGAGGAGTATTGAAGTATAAGTGGATTGTCGTATTTCCTCGTCAGCTTAAGATTTTGGGTGAACTAACTAGTGTATGCAACTTAATAAAGAAAACAATGTTGAGGCACAAATATGATGAGTTTTATGATGGACATTTTGACATGGCAGATATAGTGATGATCAATTCTAACGTGAATTGATTGATGCATGTAACTTAATAGAGAAAACAATGTCGAGGCACAAACATGATGAGTTTTATGATGGAGATTTTGACATGGCAGATCTAATGATGATTAATTCTAACATGAACTGGCTGGTGCATACAACTTAATATAGAAAACAATGTCGAGGCACAATCATGATGAGTTTTATGATGGAGATTTTGACATGGCGGATCTAGTGATGATCAATTCTAACCGTTGCTTTATATTAAAGAAACTGCAGTCATTGCCCTCAATGTCAATGCTAGGGGCACACACATCTGCTATAAAAACAAAAGTATCATGGAAAAGTACTACACAAGAGGAGGGGTTTTCCTACTGTACTTTGAAGAATTAAGGGCTGATTTGACCCTTGCCAGTGAGCCTGATGTCATAGAGGCCTGGTTTGCTTATTATATGCCATCACATCCAGCACTTATGTTGTCCATGAGCCACAAGCACCTTGTCTGCGAGTTGCATAGTGTAGTCAGGATTTTCAAACTTGGTAGACAAACTAAATTTAAGCTGATCCTTTCAGCAAGGCCAAATTCTGGTGATTGGAGAAGAAGAATATATGATTCAGATGTTGATATTTTGTTGGGCGTGTACTGGTACAAGTTTGATGATTCTAATGAAACGAATGAAGCACCTCATGAAAGCACCATACTCTTACTGGAAGTGGAGAACATTTAGTAAGCCCTAGTTGATTGTTCGAGTTATCCTTTTTTTTCCTGTGTATTCGATACCTTGAAATACTTTATGGTTAAAAACTACAGTTGATCCGTGCGCTTGTGGTAGTTAATTTTATTACGTGTATTTAACGTCAACATACACACCGTGGAGACCTACACGCTACACCAAATACCCTTTTGTTGGTTAGCCTCCTTCATATTACTTATATACTTATATACAGGCAAAAGTGCCAAACATGAATTTTTAGATGATAGTGTCCACTATCCAGCTTTCAGGCAATCGAGCCATTCACATCAAATCATAATTAAAACACTAATAGAAGTACGACTTCCCAGGGAGACCAACTCTTACAAGGAGGGATAACTCTACTCTTTTATTCACTACTACAACTTGATACAATAACTATTTATTTGTGGCTACCTAACATTGGCCTTCTGATATGGCCATCCCTAATGCCCTTTGCTCATCCATGGAGCACACAAGGGGGCATGGCACCCCTATTTGTAGTGGTCTATAGCCATTAGACTGTTGCCATATGGCACAATCCAAACCCTTCAATTGCAAATATCTTGACTCTAAAATTCCCTACTAAAATATCAATCTATTTAATATTTCCTAATTCTAGAGTCCTCTAAAATATCTCTACCATACTTATCTATTCTATGGCCTTCCTTGGCAAAAATCCATACCATGCATTTTCCCTAAGTTCTCTAGATGCTTCATCACAAATATGCATTCTCTTTTCTTGGCGGTTGTCAAACGTGTCAAAATTGTTATCGCACTTGAGTTGTTGTTGTTTTACATTGCTGCTGTAATAGCCTAGTAGGTGTTAATATTATATTCACTTTCTTCGGATGATTGTTCTGTTGTACTGAACTGCTCTCCTTTCCTTAAGGTGCCATTCAGTTGGGTTGAAATAAGCTGATTTATGACTAAAATTGCATTGTAGCTGGCTGAAATTACACTGTAACTGATGGTAGCTTATTTGGCGTAACTAAATTTAAAAATTTAAATATATAAAAAACATGTTAACTCATTACAAACAAGACAAACGAATACGGAAAAAAGAACTGGAAAAAAGCAAAAAAAAGCAATAAAAGCCAGAAAAAGATAAAATTTATAAATAGTGAAAAATAAGTCAGAAATCAGAAACCCAAACTAAAATGAGTAGGGTCTAAATCTTAATGCATAGACGCACAACTTTGATGAAGATGCCAAGAAAGAACACAAGTAAAAAAAAATCTTGCCATAAAGCTGCGAAAGACCATCAGCCAAGCCAAACCCCAAAGAAGTAGATCCAACAGACTGAGAGCAAACCAAATGTGGTGAAACATCTAAAGCTGCCAAGCAAGAAACCAAACATCATACCTAATGGTCTAATGGAGTTGATCAGATGGGCTCTCAGAACCTGTATTTTGTTAATCCATTTTAATTAGTAAACAAGGCAAATGAAAATTAATTTATCACTTGATAAAGCAATTGTGTATGGAATTTTTTCCTACAAGAACAGAATAAATAAATAAAATCTTTTCATAAGACCAGTCCAAATTAAAAAGTTATAGGCCATTTCAAAATTCAAATTTTCGAATACAAATTCCTCTCAACATGGTTCCAAGCAACACAAGATAAGTAAAATATTTGCAATCCATTTACAACAAATAACTCCACCAGTCAAGCAATAATTGAAATTGTTTTTTTGAATCAAATAAATAACAATCCATATTACATCAGTATAACAGTCCGAATTATATTATTTTACATCTCGAGTTACCTTCAAATACAATTCACGACCTCCCAAAAATCACAAATTCAATTACATAAATTACACTCCTAATTACATCAAATTAAAATCTTGATCTCCAACCGAGGCCATCATATTTGAAATTTCAATAATTACAATTACAATAGTTACATTAAAATTTTGCATCAGATTACAATTCTCGATCCCAATCAAAATAATCGTCTCCAAAATATAAATAACTACATTACAATTTCAATTACATTAATCATGCTAAATTAGAATAATTGATATTATTTTATTTGCGAAGAAAACAAACAATAGAAGACTGAAAAAGACTAAGCAAATAAATAAATAAAAGTTAAATTGCCCTTAGATCCCATGGAAGATTGATCCATTCATCCTTCTCCGTCTCCAACTCTGATTTCCTTTCCAAGCAAAGAAGAAGAAATCCAAACAAAAAGGGAACAAGCTGATAGCTAGCGTATGGCAGGTAGAGGCCAGAGAAGAGATCAGTGATGGAGAAGGGCTATTACTATGTGTCACTCCTACCTGCATCCTCCGCCGACCAACGATGATGCTACCCCACGGCCAAGCTGGGTCCTCCATGACATGCGCGCCTACATGGCCGACCACCAAAACTCCACCACCGCCTTTTCCAAGACAAGGGACAACAAGCACGACATCCAAGTCACCTTCTGCTTCGCCCACCCGACGCACGTCTCCTATTTCTGTGTCTACTCCCCAGATTTGCCACCCCCACAATTCTCCACAGTGCCCAAGGTCATCGCCATGGAGGCAGCCTCGCCCTCATCCACATCGTCCTCAACGGTCAGTCTGAAATAGGTAACCCCAGGGCGATCGACTACTACATCTACCAGGTTGACAAGGGGAAGCTGAAAATGGATCTGCTCCCACCACTACTACAAAAAGGCTAATACTAGACGCTTTATTACAGACGGTTAACCAAAACAGTTGAAATAAAATACAATCACATATGGTTTTGGTTTAGAGATCGTCTGTGTTACTATCAGTGCTAAAAATCATCTGTGAAGAGGTAATATTATAGGTGGTTCATGGTAAAAATCATCTGTGAAGTATTACAGATGGTTCTTGTTAAGAACCGTCTGTAATACTTCACAGATGATTTTTACCATGAACCATCTATGATATAAACTCATCACAAACTGTTTGTATTAAAAATCATCTGTGATGTTTTGCCACCCGATTTTGCCGCCCCCTTTATTCAAACTTTCAAACTGAAGCGACGTCGCGACCTCTCAGTTCCGCTATCCAAATACCCTTATATATGCCTCCCCACACGCCTCCCCCAAACACTCCAAACCGAAGAGCCGCATGCTAGCTAGCTCCCTGAAACCGATCGAAGCGCTACCTCCTCCAAGCTCCTCCGCCTCCGGTTGTGACACCACGGTTCACTGCACAAGGCACTCTTGTCATAAGAGTGTCTTGTGCAATGTCACTGTCGTGACACAACGGTGATGCTATCATCTCCTCTCCTTCATCAGCGCTAGTAATATATCCTCCCCCCATCCGATCCCCTCCCCTCCCTTTCCTTGATGCTTGGATATGATATTATGAAATTGTTGGATGACTAGGGTTTCGACCATGTAAAACTTATGCTCATGGTTGCATGTGAAAATTAATTGTTGATGTCTTAATTCTTGTGATGATTGATGGATGGCTAGGGTGAAGACATGACATCAAAGTTTATTGCACGATGATCTTATTCTTATAAATATGCCTACTTTGGTTCATCTGCATTCTCTGATTACGCTGTTTTACAACGCAATTAGCAAAAACAACACAATTAGAAAATTTTGATGAACTAAAGGAAGCCTATTTTTAAGATCGCAAGAAGCTTATCACAGACGGTTCATAATAAGAACCGTTTGTTATAAGAGTTGTCACAGACGGTTCTTGTTAGAATCCGTCTGTGATAATGGTTATCACATATGGTTCAAAAAACGCCTATAATGTCCTTATAGTATTACTGACCCATAAGCACAGTTGGTTTAGAAATCTGTCTACAGTAACATTTTTAAACTGTCTATGATGAGTTTTTCTATAGTAGTGCACACCCCCACCCTACTCCTTTCATGATGATCAGATTGGCTTCCTGCTCCACGACAGCATCACCCACTGCACCGATGACTGTTGTAAACTCACCCTGCGCCCCCACCGCCACAACGGCGGCCATAACCTACTCTACACTATCGCCACACTCTGTGACAGGCAGTTCAACAACTACCTCCACTCCAAGGACGCCGCTCGGACCACAAAGACACTCTCACTGGACCAACAGCAACAGCATAGCAGCGACGACTGTTGCCATGATTCGAGCAAGGTGATCGCGATCGGAGGAGAAGATGGTACTGGGCCTGTTCTTTTTAGCTGAAGCTTATGGTTTTTGGCTGTGGCTTGTGGCTTTTGGGCTATTCCTGGGAGAGATTACAGAGGAACAGAAACTCACGTGTGGTTTTTGCCGATATAAATAAAATCGGTGCAATATGTACTACAACTAACTAGTAGACCCTATCTTGAAAAGATACTCCGTTTAAAAGTTAGTTACTGTAGAAAACCGAAAAGCAGTTTTTAAACCCGGCAGGAAGCTCTCGGATCCATGGACTGCCCAGGACATTGCAGTCGTCCAAGGTCGTGTCAAGTATGTCGAGTTGCAGATGCACATCAGGCCGGGCTCATACAAGCACAGCGTCTACATCTCTGATGGTTGGACGGCTTCCACGTGGAGCAGGATGGCTACTTCTTCCTCGGAGGAGGATTGGCAACTGGACTGCAAACTCAATGCTTACGAGGTCTCTGTTGACAACAACTTGATGCAGCTTGAACTGCTGCCTAAGCTGCAGGACGATCAAGGCACACCTCGGCCAACCTTGGAGAGACTCCACATAGGTCAACCCACACTCAGCTTGCACAATAATGATGTTGTTTACTTCATGACCAAGGTTAACCATCGGGATTTCAGCGAGGCATGGGTGATTGCTGTTGAAATGCCTCAAAAAACTATCGTCACTACAATGTCATTTCAATTAAAAACCACCAGAAAAAGCCAAATTGAATGGCGCCTAACGCAGGCACTTCATGTAGGCTCAGGTACTTAACGCTGTAGTGGTGAAACCAGAACGAAAATGACCGAAGTTCACCGCTTTGCCGTACATATAAAAAAGCCAAACATCGAAATAGGATGGCCTCTTGAAGCGAATTCTCTAAACAGCTTCTCGGGCATAAAACCGTGTGCATCATCTGCGTCGGTATTTCCGTCGTCTGCTACCATGTAGAAAAGCGCAAAAAAAAGCCATCAACCACAGCCCAAAAGAACATCCCTATAATTACATGTATAATTTTGCCTCGATTTATAATGAAGTAGGCGGATATCTAATTTCCAACAACCCAAATTGAAACCCTAATTTCGAACCCTACAATTTAACTAAAAAAACCAACAATCATAACATTCAAATCATAACTCATAAATTCAGTCCATTTCGTTAAAGAATACAAAAGAATTGAGAGAAATTTAGTAATACGCTATGTCAATTTAGGACTTAATCCATATTGCCAAGTGTTTAGCGAGACAATCGATGGGTGATGAGTGATGACGATCAGGAGACGCGATGATTGGCGGGCTACAGCCAATGCCTCCGAGCTCTAGTAATCGGTGGTTGCGAGCCTACGACTAAACAAGAGATGAATTTTGCTTTCATACAACGCAGGACAGACGAAGGGATGGAATGAGACGCGAGGTGCGATCAACATGCAGTGCGGCGTTTACCTACTATCTTTTTTTCGTAGAGGCTGGTGGAGCGTTTTGGATCATGTTTATGTGAGCTGGACTATATTTACGTATGCTAAGCTGAATGTGCTAGGCCTTAATGGTGTGGTCTTCGGCCCAGCATGCTAAACGGGAGCTGCGTGGCATCCCTGCTTGTGGCCTCGCCGCCACCCACCCACGTCGACGGCACTCCTCTAACTAGGATAGGATAGTAGGCCAGAAGAAGAGGAGGAGGAGGATTGATTCCGTGTGGATCCCCTGGTAGATCGATCCATCCATCCTCCTCCGTCTCTAACTCCGATTTCCTTTCCAAGCAAAGAAGAAGAAATCCAAACAAAAAGGGATCAGGCTGATAGCTAGCGCAGGGCAGGCAGAGGCCGGAGAAGAGATCAGTGATGGAGGGGCGCTTTCGCGTCTCCCTGCATCCGCCGCCGACCAACGATGATGCTGCCCCATGGCCAAGCTGGGTCCTCCTCGACATGCACGCCTACATCGCCGACCGCCAGAACTCCACCACCGCCTTTTCCAAGACGAGGGACGGCAGGCACGCCATCCAGGTCACCTTCTGCTTCGCCCACCCGCCGCGCGTCTCCTATTTCTGCGTCTACTCCCCAGATTTGCCACCCCCCAAGTTCTCCTCAGTGCCCAAGGTCATCGCCACAGAGGGCGGCCTCGCCCTCATCCGCATCGTCCTCGCCGGTCAGGCCGAAATAGGTAACCCCAGGGTGAATGACTACTACATCTACCAGGTCGGCAAGGGGAAGCCGAAACTGGATCTGCTCCCGCAACCCCACCCCTACTCCTTTCATGACGATCAGGTTGGCTTCCTGCTCCACGACACCACCACCCACCGCACCGACGACCGCTGTAAACTCACCCTGCGCCCCCACCGCCACGACGGCGGCCATAACCTACTCTACACTATCGCCGCACTCTGTGAGTCATCCGTACCCGGGCAGTTCGACCTCTACCTCCTCCACTCCAAGGACGGCGCTTGGACCACCAAGACGCTCTCACTGGACCAACAGCAACAGCATGGCAGCGACGACTTTTGCCATGATACGAGCAAGGTGATCGCGATCGGAGGAGAAGGCGGCACTGTCGCCTTTGTCGACCTCCGCTGGGGTATCGTGCAATGTGATGTGCTCCGTGAAGACCCTGTGATTCGCTACATCCCATTGCCAGAGCCGCTCAAACCCGGCAGGAAGCTCTCGGATCCATGGACTGCCCGGGACATTGCAGTTGTCCAAGGTCGCATCAAGTATGTCGAGCTGCAGATGCACATCAGGCCGGGCTCATACAAGCACGGCTTCTTCATCTCTGATGGTTGGACGGCTGCCACATGGAGCAGGATGGCTACTTCTTCTTTGGAGGAGGAGGATTGGCAACTGGACTGCAAACTCAATGCTTACGAGGTCTCTCTTGACAACAACCCGGCGCAGCTTGAACTGCTGCCTAAGCTGCAGGACGATCAAGGCACACCTCGGCCAACCTTGGAGAGAATCCACATAGGTCAACCCACAATCAGCTTGCACAATGATGATGTTGTTTACTTCATGACCAAGGTTGACCACCGGGATCGCAGCAAGGCATGGGTGATTGCTGTTGACATGAGGAACAGGACGCTGCAAGGAGTGGCTGAGTTTGGCGCACAAAGAACCCTCGGCATATGTTACACCTACACGCACAGTAGGATCTCCAAATATCTGAATATGGCTCCAGGTAATTATATTTTACAAGCGCATGCCTAATTTGTGTGATTACATATACAAATCTGTTGCTTGGCCTACTTTCAACAAGTAGCAAACCTCTAAATGATAAGATCAGATAGTAAATTGATACATAGGGGTGATTGGCAACATGTACTTCAAGTCAAGAGGCAAAGAATGGTTCCCAGATTCATTGTGGTTGCCGTAGAGAATGATACTGTTGTTGCTATAGCGCTAGCCGCTAGGTGAGGATGCTTAAAATACGAGGTTTAGTAGACGCTCGACACAGCTTAATAGGGAAGACTTTGGTAAGCTGATAAGACATATTATATGGATAGAGCCTGGATACAGACAGAGAAACAATGAAATGGAAGGAGATATGCGATCAATGCCGAGTTAAATGCCAGTACATATAGGACTTCGTACTGCCCTTTGGGTTTCAAAAGTTTCCTGTGCGTACTCACCAAAATGAGTCTTAAAAAGAGATGGTGGAAATGAAAACAGTGTTGTGACCTCTGCTTTGACAAAAAGAGCAGATCACTTAGGTGGAATTGCATTCTACAACTAGAGTAGAGTCTCTACAGCATTAGCAGGCTGAATTTTTAGTAGTGATTTTAGAGGGAAGGGCAAGGGATGCGGGGCTGCTATTTAGTTGCTTTTAAACCAGTTTTTTCAACTAAAACCTGTGCTATTTTGCTGGGTGCAGGTACAAAGTGTCACCTGAAACGATCAGGAAAGGAATGCCGTTGATAGGATCCCCTCCCAAGAAGATGCCTGAAAAGATCCCTTTCACGGATTTTGTGACGATGACAATGCAACACTGCGATGGTGAACAAAAGCACCAGGATGCTGAGGTGGAAGGAGCGAGTGTGGGAGCTGAAGATGGGGATAGTATGGACTTGGAATAAGTAGGGGTACGAGTAAAGGTGGTGGTCTTTCATGTCTTGACTACTATGGTAGCTTTTGTTTAAGAAGGCAGTGATAGTTAGATTTGCTTCTGTTTTGTCAGAGTTTTATTTATTAAGGTTGTGATGCAGTAGCCAGGATGCATGTTAAGGCAGGCAATATTTAAACTTTGTTCAGATGCTCTTTTATCTCTTATCGATGTGGCCTTATGCTTTTTTTTTATCAGTGTATTATGTACAAGCAGTTTGGTTGCTCTTTTGTGTGAACCTGCGACAGTATGTAGTTCTTGATTTCTAATAATAGAAATCAGAGAGGATTTACTCCCTCTGTTTTCGAAAAAGGAAAAAATGTTGGTTGCTCTTATCAAGGGAACTGCTAGCCTTCAGTCCTCAATTTGCCTCCAGAACCTTCTAATCCAACGGAGTATGTCATGAGCACTACTTTCTCTTCTCTTGCTGTGGTGACTGCTGCCTCCATAAATCTCAACATCCTGGTATGCACACTGTCAGAGCAATAGCATCACCGTTGCAGCGCAACGGGATGCATGCACATCTTAACTGAAGGAAGCAAATAAAAGGAAAGTTAAGACCAACTAGTATTTATTCACTGTTTATTTTTCCCCTCCACAGGTCTGCTTGACTAGTGAGTTTAGCGCTACTTTAGCTTCAGCTTCCCGCTTGGGATCCCCTTGAGCCTGTCGCTCAAGCTTCGTCATCGGCTTCTTCTGACGCTCCGCCAAATATCTCGACGCCGTCGGCCTGTACCTGGCTCTTCTACTACTCCAGTAATAATTCAATTAGGAGCTAGCAAGCACTAAGCCCTTCAAAGATTTCTCAATGGATCGGAGT
This sequence comes from Dendrocalamus latiflorus, assembly GCA_017311315.1. Classification (NCBI taxonomy): domain Eukaryota; kingdom Viridiplantae; phylum Streptophyta; class Magnoliopsida; order Poales; family Poaceae; genus Dendrocalamus; species Dendrocalamus latiflorus. The sequence goes on from CM029658.1 coordinate 629,598, forward strand.
AATAACATGTAGTACGAGGTGATCAGTGGTAGGTGTACACGTTGAAAGTGTGTGCTTGTCAGCTTGTGTGTGATAACTCCTGCAATTAATAGAATTGGATGGTGTGCAATTGGTCATCCTTGTATCATATCAACCAGTTCAGAGGTACAGGCAGGTTAATTTCAACACTGCTAGGCACACCAGCTACACTAGCAAGCTTTTTACAAAACAAAGAGCTCAACACCAGGCCCCCATTAACACCAGCCATCTGAAGACAGAGTGACAGACATGGTCATCTTTCAAGTACTGTTCTCCAATGATGCCAACATGGTTCTGCCCTGTTCAGTTGAAGGTTTGTATAAAACAGAGAACCAAATTAAATATAAGTTATTTAATTTAGATATGTGAAACCTCTAATACTTAATAAAAAAAGTTCAGCAAAGTATATTTCGTAAGATTGAGCCTTGTATGCAAGAAATTATTAGGTTTCTTCGTTCATACACACGGACATTAAGGACTAAGAGGAGATTAGGGAACTAAGAAGAAGATCCATTCTGTAGCATGCATAAAAGATTAATATCAAGTATATGAAGAAAAAGCAACTGCTGGGCCATTATTTATTTTCTCTAAATTTTCTGCTTGCTATAGTTGTACTGGTGCCTTTTTCTACCAGTTATTAGACGTGCATTACAAAGTTCAAGATAAGATAGCTACAAAAAGAAAAAATAATGCCGAAGGACATGAATTAGAAAGTACCAACCTGACTTGATGCTAGTAAACATGCCATGAAAAGTCAAGACAGCTCAGTTCAGCTAAACCTGCAGAAATGCAAAGGTAAGCATTCTAATAAATTCATCGAGCTAGATATGTTTCAACTATGTATTTTCCATTCTCCCATATATTGACTAAACTTCTTTCTAAGCAGACGTATGCCTGTGCAACTCTATATGGTGAGCACATGGCCAACATGCTTAGAATCTCTCATGTGCACATCACGTTTACTGGAATACCAAGGTGGATGTTGGATAATAGGATCGAGAACAGTTGTCCATAATAGGAATATATTTTATGTATGTCACTTTTGGTTTCACAGCAAAATTTCAGACGGTTACCAGGGAACTCTGCAAATCACCGCTGTGACGACCCGCATTATTACCATGGGGTAATAACGCTAGTCAACGGATTATCATTCGTTTTAGCCGATAAAACATCGCTCTAACGAATAATAAGCCTATCAGAGTATTGCAGCAGAACAATAATTAGAGACACATTATGATATTAAAAGAATATCGCCACGCAGGGCTAAAGTTTATTACAACGCCTCTAGGGCTTAAATATTACAATATTTTGACAAAATATTCTAACTACTTTCTATTCAATAACGATCATACGGAGTGTCCACCTTGTACCCACTGTCATCCAAGTCCACGGTATTCCATCCAGGTAGCTTTCTCCTGATCTTAGCCATTCCCTGAATTGTCATGCTCCTAAGCAAAGGGGGGAGATAATAGCAAGGGTGAGTACAGAAGTACTCAGCAAGCGTTATTAACAAAATGCATAACATGCTTATCCTTTCCACATTTAGGAATCTTAATTCCTATTCTCAATTTCTTACTCATTTTTATACTCTTTTCCTTTCTCAATTTCCTTTCCATGACATAGAAAATAAAGTTTGTTGGTTTTGAAATAATGACAATTTATTAATTTAGAAAACTACTGAACATACGCATGAACAGCAAAAACCCCCATAAGTTTCCGTAATTCTCCTTTCCCGGAGACAGGCATGAATTCATGATTTTGATAGCATTGCGCAAGCTTGTATCACTTTACCCATCATCACCCTGATCCTGGTGGCTCATGGATCTCCGCAATTCCTTAGATGCGGTGCCCAGATCAGAGTACAGTACGTTTGCATCTATCTCAGTAATTATATCTCCACCCAGTTACTCACAATCGGTAGCCTGGAGCGGTGTACCACCCTCACGCAGACCCACCGAAAGCGACATTAACTGTTGGCTGGGGCGGTTCCCGACCATCTCCCAACACTCCACGGCGTAATATATCGCCCATCGCTTACCCGTTGCTGATAACGAACCAGTCTTGGGTTCTTGCGATCCGCCTCACCCGTTGCTGATAACGAACCAGTCTTGGGTTGCGCGAGGCTGTGGATAGCCCACCTTGCTGATAACGAACCAGTCTTGTGGGTTCCACTCCCTAACTAATACTTACCCATGTGGAGAATATAATACTTTGATAGAGCTACTAGTCTGTCCGTCCTCAAACGGAATGTTGGTTGATACGGTTTGGTACGGTCTGTTCACACGGATGAAGTTGGTAATCCCTTATATTCTATTCCTATGCAGAGGTTCCACTCCTGCCCCTTTATCCCTTGCCCTGGCAACCTCTGCCCACCCTCTTAATTAACCTACATGGCCAACTGCTCCATCAGTTGCCATCTATTTCTTTTCTCATATCTCTTCTGTCCACTGCTCGAATTAAATATCTTTTATTCCTTTCATGCAGGGTGAGATTAGAGTAATACAAAATACTTGTTTTTACAAAAGATAATCTGAAGCTTTGATCAAAGGAATGCTTGCCTGGACTTTAACCATATACTCGGATTCAAGTAGGATCAGGTGAAGTTGTCCCCGTAGCTTGGATTGTGGCCTGCAATTAAATACGTTGGCTACGACTTAATTAGCGGTGCATTAATTAAATCGGCATACGTTATGCTTTTACTCTATCGCTGGTAAATTATTTAATCTAATCATTATAAATACTGATTAGCGGATTTCTATTGCTTTGATGATTAAACCAATTTATCTGCGTATTCAAGTCTGCAACTAAAAGGGTCTTAAACTATAGTACTTTAATTAAATCCTTAGGCGTACAGGTTTAATCGACGTATACTTTTCATCGTCGGACCACAATTAGTTTGTTCTAATATTATGAAGAACTCAGGGTGAATTTCTATAGTTTAACTATTATTACCCAAACCGTCTAAGTAATGGAATATATTGATGAGCGGTTTAAATAACAATACACAGGTTAAGAGTATACACATGGATCCATTCTAATCAATTGACGTTTTTGGTTTATTTATGGGATCCTAAATATTTATTAATAGAATTCCACAAGTTTATACTACCAACAATGTTAAATAGATATTACTTAGGAATTTTAATAATTTGCACGGCAATGTATCGATTCAATCGGTACTCGCCAAATTTTAATCTACTGCCTATCCTTAATTAATCATGACTACTGATTTGAGTTAATTTGTATTTTAGCATGATTAGAATAATAATAATAGGTTTTTTTTTTAATCTACACTAGCTTAGTTAAAGTTAAATATTCACAAGACTGATTTTTATTATGCGCGCTTCTCCTCTCTCTTCTCTCTCTTTTTTTCTTTTTTTTTCTCTTTCTTCCGCCCGACCCCTCCTTTTTCCTCTGCCGACGCCTCTCCATCCCCCCCCTCCTTTTCTTCCTTTCTCGCTCGGCCTCTCTGCTCTTCTCCTCACGCCGCCTCTCCCTCGCCTCCGTGCCTCAGCGCCGCCGCCCGGTTTGGCTCCCCTCACGCGCCGCCTCTCTCTCGCGCCCGCGCCTCGGCGCCTCTGCCTCGGTGCCGCTCCCCCTCACGCCGGCTCCCCGCCGACGCCTCCTCTGGCCGGCCGTTCCCGCCGAGATGACCGGCGCCGCTTGGGAATCTCCGGCCAGATCTGGCCCACTCGGATGCTCCTCCTCCTTTTTCCCCATTTCTTTGCGTGATTTACTTTTGTGATTTGCTAACGTGTGGGGTTTTTGCCTAGGGTGTGGTATTGGGAGGCGGGTGACCGTGGCCGTCCTCGCCGGTGAGCCGTCGCCATGCGCCGGGGGAGTACTGGCGGCGGTGAACCGGTGGCTCGGCCGTGACTCCCGCAGCCGCCGCCCTCACGGTAACCCTCTTCTCTCCTCTGCTACTTCCGGTGATATGCTTATGGTTCATGTGTTCTATTGTGGATGAATGCTTATGGTTGCTACTTGCTAGCCTATGTTGGATGGAATGGAATAATGGCATTGCATAGATGTTGGGCTTTTGGGGTTTACCTGCACTGGTGCCTGTGCGGGATGCTAGGGTTTGGGGTTGGGGTGGTGGTCGATTGACGGTGGCTGAGGCTTGCTGCTGGCTTGCGGTTCTCCTGTGGCCGTCACGTCCCCATCTTCCTTCGGCTTGTCGGTTCTTCACTCCCTGGCCTTCGGCTCCACTTGGTGACGATGCCTCTGCGGTCTGGGGATTGGCTGGAAGAATTTGGGGAATGTTACCTTACCTTGCTTTGTCCCTCTGTGCTCTTTCCTCTCGGGTTGGCTACTGGTATGCAGTGTGGGATATTGTGGTGGATGGCTTGCCCGTGAGGCTTTGTTGGCTGCCGATACTCCCTGGGCGTGGTTGCTCTGGCCCGGTGCTATCTGATTCACTGTGATGGATATTTGCATGGTGAGGGCTTTGACAGGTGTTTTCTCTGTTGTGGGTTTGGCTGGGATGATTTGTGCTCACCTAGTCTTTTCCTTGGTTGGATTCCTATATTCAAAACAGGTTTGTATATATATATATATATACCGTGTGATGAGCCTATGGTTGTGAGAGGTGCCGACTGGCCTCCGGACGGTCAGGTATCTCTGTGAACGGATTACCCCGCCCGAAGTTAATCCTTAGGGCTCTGACGGCAACACTTCTTTTATATTTCCTTATTTTCAATTACTCTTTTGTTTGGTCTTTTTCGGTATTATAATTTGATTGTTTAATCACAAATGAATAACGAGGTAACGGCAACTCGACGATAATCTGATCCATGTATGAAATGGCCTAAATTGTAATCGGGCTTTCTCTTAATATTGATGTATACAGAATATTGTATGTTACTCGAATGTAGTTTCTAATGTTGCAATTGTGTTGCAATTATCTAAGTTTGCGAGACGGTCATTTGATTAAGACTGAGACTTGTAAACTTACAGTAATTTGTATTGTCGTTATTAATGTAAAAAGAGTTGTAATATCTTTATTTAATTTAGGCCAGTTTTAGTTGTAGCTCAAGGGATGTGACTTGATTTGTTGTCCAAGAATTGTAATAATTACACAATTGTATTACGGACTGTTATATATATTTTAATTGACTTGAAAGTTTTTATTTGTCGTGCAAGTATATTTTATCTAGCTCTAGTCTTTACAATTTGGTCTGCGTCCTCATCGACGGAATTACGGTAGTAACGTATTCGTTTATCGTTCGTTGGTTTCAATGTATACGGTTACGTAGAAAAAGTTTAAATTTCCTCGTATTTTTTTTAGATTATCATTTATGTAATTAATCCTACTTAACGTCCTAATTCGCTAATTATGGTTAATTAACGACGTGGGTCGTTACACACTTCCCTCCTTAAAAATGATTTCGTCCTCGAAATCGGAAATGGCTTAAGAAGGTTGTAGTAGGTCTCTTATTGATCATTTACGAAACGTGATTTTAGATATTCCTATTTATTCCGCCTTTTTGTAGATACACTTCCTATGCTTGTATCGCTCGTTGACTCCTCACATGTCATCGCTGAAATTCGATATCAAGCTATAGGTTATCGGTTATCGTTACTAGGGATTTGGTAGCATTAGGATTGGAATTATAATTCATGTTAAGGTAGGAAAATCGTTCAATTTATTCTATGTTGCACCGGTTAGTATTCTCCTTTTTCTACCCATTGCCCCTTCCCTCCTTAATTCTTTAGCTACCCCTCGATTCCTTTAGCTGGTCTACTGAAGTGCGCTAGTTGATAGTTTAGTAGTGTGGTTCAAAGAAAGCGGTGTTGCTTAAAGCAATTGGGTTGAAAAGAAATCTCATGGTAGGAAGATTTAGGATTAGATTAGTATTATCCTAGTTTCCTGGCATTGTACTTTGGCTATTTAAGGGTTGGGAAATATCGTTACTTCCTATTCGGATGGCATAATGGTGTCTGAAATTTTGGATTGAAACTCTGTCTACGGGACTAGCTCTTTAGCCGTGGTTTAGCTCTTCGGAATTGAACAGCTCTCCCTAGACTAATAGGCAGGCTGTGAGATTTATGGGTTACACAGAGGGGTATGGTATTGCCATACGATCTTGAGTTCAGTTGATGATAGATCAATGATATTGAAAGAGTGGACATTTCCCCTTATTCATAATATATGTCCTCATGGAATGCATGAAATAAAGTTTTCCAAAAGCTTTAAACACTATGGTGCAAGAAATATTTATATAGAATGATGCAAAGAGGTTTTGTGAAAATACTTATTTCCTAATGTCATGTTGAAACATTTTCGTTTGCAGAATTTCATTTTATGAGCTCATGGTCAATGTCATGCCCCGGGAATTATGCCAAAAGTTCCTGAAATCATATATTTATGAACTTGGGGAAATGCACCAGACATAGACAATAATATTTCAGTGGATGCTTTAAAACAGATCATGGATGCCGAGGTGATTAACACCGCAACAGGCTTAGACTTAGAAGCCTAGGGGTTGACGGTTCAGGTCTGAATTAAACAAAGAGACACAGGTAGCTATGAACTCATTCCCTCGGTTTGACACCAGAGTGGCTACGTGTCTAACTATACACTCAAAAAGAGCTAGGACAAAATAAAGGAATGTTTCTTTGGGAAGTTTAAGGATATACTACTCGGGAAAAGACTCGAATAACCCCCATTACGATTGGGCTATCTATGATCCAAAAGATGAAGAATAGGTAGCCTAATTTAATCCGGTTACGCTCTAGGGACGTCTCACCCTAAGTTACGTGCTCCGTAAAAGAAAATGGATGGTGGCGCATATATTATCTACAGTCGGTCTCGTAACAACTCGTCTAAGTTTAGTAGTCCAGGTAATTCTATATAACCGGCTTTTAGAAATAATAAGGAATTCGAACATTTTCCTATATTACGGACTAGGCTCTAGATTTTTTTTTTCACTGGTTTTAATGTGATGGTTCCGTATACACTTAGTCACCTCATTTTAAGTTGTAGTTAAATTTAGGGAATTATATTTTCGAAAATACCTGCATATCATGACGTTATTAAATTTCCTGCAGCAAGTTGTTACAAGAGGTACGAACAAAATTTTATTCATGTTGTAGACCCAGGTTTTCCTTATTAGTATTCAACATGCAAATAGATGAGAATTTATTTATGTTCAAGTAGTAGAAAGCCGCATTACTCCCTCTCGGTTATTGGTCTTCACATCACAGCATACACATTAGGCAAATAAAACCCAAGAAACATAGAGATGCAAAAAGAATCAACTCCTACACTACTCTGGGACTACGCGCCCAGCTACGCCCGAGAACTCGCTCTCGAGACCGCCCAAATCTTTCGCGTTTGGGACCACGCTCAGAGCTTGCCTCTGAGTGCGAACCTACACTACCCTGGATCTCCGCGCCCAGGCACGCCTAAGAACTCGCTCTCAGGATCGCCCAAAACTTTCGCGTTTGGAACCACGCTCAGGGCTCATCCCTGAGTACGCCCAGGACTTCGTTCCTGGGTACGCCCGAAACTTACGCGTTCGGGAGCGCCACGGACCACTCGTCCGGGAAATCTCATATGCAGAAATGGGGTAAAGCAATTTTTTTAGTGGACCATACATCTTGCCATCTTAGTACCTTTGCTCTAAAATTCATACTCTCCTTGCTTAGCTGTCTAAGATGGCAAGGTGTTTAATTTAGTTCTCAGATTGAAAGAGATAAGAAGTTATGATAGGATGGTCCTCTCTACATCACTTTTACTTGCTAACACTCAAGTTTTCTATCCTAGGTTGCAAAATGAAAGTTCTGGACAGCAACATGCATGTAACAAAAATGAATTGAGTACAGGAAGTAAAAATAGGTAATTGCTATAATTTCGATCATTCTACACCTCCTATTCATATTACTTACAACCCCAGGTATATACTAGCATGCATGGCCAAGATGATTATTCCTAGCATAATACTACCATTACATTTATGTTTCTCAAGTTAGCAAACATTAAATTTGTAATTTTCAGCCCACTACTACCCAAAATTTATACTTTTAGATATGACAAAATGAAACTACCTCAATCCTGCTCATATTTGTCTTCGATTGCCCTATGTCACTATGGTTAAGAAAATACAACAATCATACATTAACTGAAATGCAATAAGTCAAATGCGGAATACCTAATTGCAGCAAAATTAAATGTTAAATTCATAATTAACATTATATTGCTTACCAACTAATACTACAGTTTTGTAAACAAACACTGTTACCGATGAAAAGCAACTAGTAACATAATTTAAATTGTCATAACTATTATTACCACCGTTCCCATCCTCACTACCCATTCTGGCTCTAAAAATATGCGATGATTTAAAAGTAACGATGCTTAAACCTAGAGCTAACCACATAAGAAAGGATGTACAGATGAGATGTATTAAAGGAGATGTATTGCCATATAGCAAGGATCACCTCCTTAAGTCAAGAAACAGTCTCTAATGATTTGCGTGGCCCTCAAACCATGGCTCAGATCACCGCTGTGACGACCCGCATTATTACCATGGGGTAATAACGCTAGTCAACGGATTATCATTCGTTTTAGCCGATAAAACATCGCTCTAACGAATAATAAGCCTATCAGAGTATTGCAGCAGAACAATAATTAGAGACACATTATGATATTAAAAGAATATCGCCACGCAGGGCTAAAGTTTATTACAACGCCTCTAGGGCTTAAATATTACAATATTTTGACAAAATATTCTAACTACTTTCTATTCAATAACGATCATACGGAGTGTCCACCTTGTACCCACTGTCATCCAAGTCCACGGTATTCCATCCAGGTAGCTTTCTCCTGATCTTAGCCATTCCCTGAATTGTCATGCTCCTAAGCAAAGGGGGGAGATAATAGCAAGGGTGAGTACAGAAGTACTCAGCAAGCGTTATTAACAAAATGCATAACATGCTTATCCTTTCCACATTTAGGAATCTTAATTCCTATTCTCAATTTCTTACTCATTTTTATACTCTTTTCCTTTCTCAATTTCCTTTCCATGACATAGAAAATAAAGTTTGTTGGTTTTGAAATAATGACAATTTATTAATTTAGAAAACTACTGAACATACGCATGAACAGCAAAAACCCCCATAAGTTTCCGTAATTCTCCTTTCCCGGAGACAGGCATGAATTCATGATTTTGATAGCATTGCACAAGCTTGTATCACTTTACCCATCATCACCCTGATCCTGGTGGCTCATGGATCTCCGCAATTCCTTAGATGCGGTGCCCAGATCAGAGTACAGTACGTTTGCATCTATCTCAGTAATTATATCTCCACCCAGTTACTCACAATCGGTAGCCTGGAGCGGTGTACCACCCTCACGCAGACCCACCGAAAGCGACATTAACTGTTGGCTGGGGCGGTTCCCGACCATCTCCCAACACTCCACGGCGTAATATATCGCCCATCGCTTACCCGTTGCTGATAACGAACCAGTCTTGGGTTCTTGCGATCCGCCTCACCCGTTGCTGATAACGAACCAGTCTTGGGTTGCGCGAGGCTGTGGATAGCCCACCTTGCTGATAACGAACCAGTCTTGTGGGTTCCACTCCCTAACTAATACTTACCCATGTGGAGAATATAATACTTTGATAGAGCTACTAGTCTGTCCGTCCTCAAACGGAATGTTGGTTGATACGGTTTGGTACGGTCTGTTCACACGGATGAAGTTGGTAATCCCTTATATTCTATTCCTATGCAGAGGTTCCACTCCTGCCCCTTTATCCCTTGCCCTGGCAACCTCTGCCCACCCTCTTAATTAACCTACATGGCCAACTGCTCCATCAGTTGCCATCTATTTCTTTTCTCATATCTCTTCTGTCCACTGCTCGAATTAAATATCTTTTATTCCTTTCATGCAGGGTGAGATTAGAGTAATACAAAATACTTGTTTTTACAAAAGATAATCTGAAGCTTTGATCAAAGGAATGCTTGCCTGGACTTTAACCATATACTCGGATTCAAGTAGGATCAGGTGAAGTTGTCCCCGTAGCTTGGATTGTGGCCTGCAATTAAATACGTTGGCTACGACTTAATTAGCGGTGCATTAATTAAATCGGCATACGTTATGCTTTTACTCTATCGCTGGTAAATTATTTAATCTAATCATTATAAATACTGATTAGCGGGTTTCTATTGCTTTGATGATTAAACCAATTTATCTGCGTATTCAAGTCTGCAACTAAAAGGGTCTTAAACTATAGTACTTTAATTAAATCCTTAGGCGTACAGGTTTAATCGACGTATACTTTTCATCGTCGGACCACAATTAGTTTGTTCTAATATTATGAAGAACTCAGGGTGAATTTCTATAGTTTAACTATTATTACCCAAACCGTCTAAGTAATGGAATATATTGATGAGCGGTTTAAATAACAATACACAGGTTAAGAGTATACACATGGATCCATTCTAATCAATTGACGTTTTTGGTTTATTTATGGGATCCTAAATATTTATTAATAGAATTCCACAAGTTTATACTACCAACAATGTTAAATAGATATTACTTAGGAATTTTAATAATTTGCACGGCAATGTATCGATTCAATCGGTACTCGCCAAATTTTAATCTACTGCCTATCCTTAATTAATCATGACTACTGATTTGAGTTAATTTGTATTTTAGCATGATTAGAATAATAATAATAGGTTTTTTTTTTAATCTACACTAGCTTAGTTAAAGTTAAATATTCACAAGACTGATTTTTATTATGCGCGCTTCTCCTCTCTCTTCTCTCTCTTTTTTTTCTTTTTTTTTCTCTTTCTTCCGCCCGACCCCTCTTTCCTCTGCCGACGCCTCTCCATCCCCCCCTCCTTTTCTTCCTTTCTCGCTCGGCCTCTCTGCTCTTCTCCTCACGCCGCCTCTCCCTCGCCTCCGTGCCTCAGCGCCGCCGCCCGGTTTGGCTCCCCTCACGCGCCGCCTCTCTCTCGCGCCCGCGCCTCGGCGCCTCTGCCTCGGTGCCGCTCCCCCTCACGCCGGCTCCCCGCCGACGCCTCCTCTGGCCGGCCGTTCCCGCCGAGATGACCGGCGCCGCTTGGGAATCTCCGGCCAGATCTGGCCCACTCGGATGCTCCTCCTCCTTTTTCCCCATTTCTTTGCGTGATTTACTTTTGTGATTTGCTAACGTGTGGGGTTTTTGCCTAGGGTGTGGTATTGGGAGGCGGGTGACCGTGGCCGTCCTCGCCGGTGAGCCGTCGCCATGCGCCGGGGGAGTACTGGCGGCGGTGAACCGGTGGCTCGGCCGTGACTCCCGCAGCCGCCGCCCTCACGGTAACCCTCTTCTCTCCTCTGCTACTTCCGGTGATATGCTTATGGTTCATGTGTTCTATTGTGGATGAATGCTTATGGTTGCTACTTGCTAGCCTATGTTGGATGGAATGGAATAATGGCATTGCATAGATGTTGGGCTTTTGGGGTTTACCTGCACTGGTGCCTGTGCGGGATGCTAGGGTTTGGGGTTGGGGTGGTGGTCGATTGACGGTGGCTGAGGCTTGCTGCTGGCTTGCGGTTCTCCTGTGGCCGTCACGTCCCCATCTTCCTTCGGCTTGTCGGTTCTTCACTCCCTGGCCTTCGGCTCCACTTGGTGACGATGCCTCTGCGGTCTGGGGATTGGCTGGAAGAATTTGGGGAATGTTACCTTACCTTGCTTTGTCCCTCTGTGCTCTTTCCTCTCGGGTTGGCTACTGGTATGCAGTGTGGGATATTGTGGTGGATGGCTTGCCCGTGAGGCTTTGTTGGCTGCCGATACTCCCTGGGCGTGGTTGCTCTGGCCCGGTGCTATCTGATTCACTGTGATGGATATTTGCATGGTGAGGGCTTTGACAGGTGTTTTCTCTGTTGTGGGTTTGGCTGGGATGATTTGTGCTCACCTAGTCTTTTCCTTGGTTGGATTCCTATATTCAAAACAGGTTTGTATATATATATATATACCGTGTGATGAGCCTATGGTTGTGAGAGGTGCCGACTGGCCTCCGGACGGTCAGGTATCTCTGTGAACGGATTACCCCGCCCGAAGTTAATCCTTAGGGCTCTGACGGCAACACTTCTTTTATATTTCCTTATTTTCAATTACTCTTTTGTTTGGTCTTTTTCGGTATTATAATTTGATTGTTTAATCACAAATGAATAACGAGGTAACGGCAACTCGACGATAATCTGATCCATGTATGAAATGGCCTAAATTGTAATCGGGCTTTCTCTTAATATTGATGTATACAGAATATTGTATGTTACTCGAATGTAGTTTCTAATGTTGCAATTGTGTTGCAATTATCTAAGTTTGCGAGACGGTCATTTGATTAAGACTGAGACTTGTAAACTTACAGTAATTTGTATTGTCGTTATTAATGTAAAAAGAGTTGTAATATCTTTATTTAATTTAGGCCAGTTTTAGTTGTAGCTCAAGGGATGTGACTTGATTTGTTGTCCAAGAATTGTAATAATTACACAATTGTATTACGGACTGTTATATATATTTTAATTGACTTGAAAGTTTTTATTTGTCGTGCAAGTATATTTTATCTAGCTCTAGTCTTTACAATTTGGTCTGCGTCCTCATCGACGGAATTACGGTAGTAACGTATTCGTTTATCGTTCGTTGGTTTCAATGTATACGGTTACGTAGAAAAAGTTTAAATTTCCTCGTATTTTTTTTAGATTATCATTTATGTAATTAATCCTACTTAACGTCCTAATTCGCTAATTATGGTTAATTAACGACGTGGGTCGTTACAACCGCCTTCCTTACCACAGTGCTTTCGACCATCTCATTCCTATTTCTTACAGTATGTACATGTTGCTCTGCTCCAGTTCCATTTGGTCCAATTGAGTAGTTTGGATGCTTCCTTTGCAGCGTTTGAGTGCTCTGTACCAATTATACTCAGTTCAAACCATGGTCAGGTGAGATTTGGTTCCTTCCCTATTTTTTCATGTATCATGGTACATTCACTCTTGATATACTATCAACCAATTCTAGTTCTAGAATGAAATAACACCGAGGTGATGTGTTCTCTGTCAAAGCACAAGTCGCATTGCTGTTTTCAGTTCTATCATCCATACTTAAAGACTTATTTTGGTGAGTATTTTCATTGATAGAGCACCCACAGGAAACTTATGATCTCCAAAGGCAGTTTGAAGTCCTATATGTACCGGCATATAACTAGGTATTGGTTGTATATCCCCTTCCTTCATCGTAAACTTCCATTCATTTGGAGGGAAATTTTTTTATAGCAATTAAACCTTTATATCTATCAAAGAACATGCGCCTTCCTTAAACCTTCACAGCATAAGGAACAAATTGCAGTGTACCAATGGCTTTAGGTGTCAGTAAAACATTCATAGAGATGAGAACTTACATTTATTTAGAGGGGAGATCTTTCATATCGGACATTGTTGAATAATAGTTTGACCATGCACCCATAAGCCTGCAAGAAAAAGGGAAAATTCTTTTTAGAAAAGAAACAGGACATAACGAAAGTAAAATGAAAAGAAGGGACTTACTTTCCCCGCATTTGGCATTGCTGCAGCAGGCGTTTCAACAGATTTGGTAAAAAACTTGGCACGGTTGCGGCGGCAAAAAGCTCTATCTCATCAAGATCATTTAAGTCATCATCCTTTTCCTTATCCTTGCCCTCCTTCTTCCCCTTGCCTCTGTCCTTGGCCTTGGCATTTTTGGCCTTATCAATATGATCAATAGTATGCTGTAACAGATGGCGCTTGTACCTGAGGACTCCTTCAGTTGTGTTTTCATGAGTTGCTTCATTTGTTTCATTAACATCACCAAACTTGTACCAGTACACGCCCGACAAAATATCATCACCCGATTCAAGTACTTTTGATCTCCAATCATCACAAATTGGCCTTGCTGAAAGGATCACCTTAAATTCAGGGTCTCTGCCAAGTTTGAAAACCCTAACCGCACTGTGCAACTCACAGACAAGGTGCTTGCGGCTCATAGATGGCATAAGTGCTGGATGTGCCAGCAGATAATCAGCAAACCAGGCCTCCCTGAAGTCAGCCTCACTGGCAGAGGTCAAATCATCACTTAATTCTTCAAAGTACAGTGGGAAAACCCCTCCTCTTATGTAGTACTTTTCCATGATAGTCCACAACTTCTTCAGATCATTCACTTTTGCTTTTGCAGTAGATGTATGTCCCCCCAGCGTTGACATTGAGGGCAATGACTGCGGTTTCTTTAATATCAAGCAACGGGTAGAATTGATAATCACTAGATCCTCGATGCCAAAAATCTCCATCATAAAACTCATCATGTTTGTGTTTCAAAAGAAGCAGCTCAGCAAGGACAGACCTGAATGCTTGTCTCCCACGGGCAGTGGTAGCGCGCACTGTGAACCTCCCAGCCAACACAGTAATGTCCTTTATAAGTGGAACTTGTTAGGGTGATCTCAGGACTTTGGCCCAACGGCCAAAGCCCACCCCTTGACCGCGCCCTGATCGGGGGCGCCCAGCCCATTGGCTGGTGGGCCCCTGTCGCCAGCGCTATATAAACAGAGGTGGGGGCCGGGCGGCACGCATCCCAAGGTTGACCGCGCCGCCGTCACCCCACCGACAAACCCTAACCGATCTAGAGGGGAGCGCTGTAGCGACGGGAAACTCCACCGGCTACTCTGCGTCCACATCTGACGATCGCTGCCGCCAGGAGCCGCCACCGCCCGGGACGCGCCGCCGCCAAGGAGCTCCACGCCCTTCCCCGACCGTCGCTGCCCGTGCGCAGATCTTCACCGCCGAACCCGAGATGGCCTCCTCCTCCTCCACGCAGTCGGAAGGTTGGTACCCCTCTCTCCCTCTCAGTGTAGCACTCAAGAACCCCAGAGAAAAGGATAGCCCGCTAGATCTACCCTAGGAGGTCCTAAAGAACTAGTTTAACAATGGTATCAGAGCAACCTTGAGGTAGATCTAGTGCGGAAAAGGAAAAGAACGAGAATCCCCAACCGAGAAATCGGCAAAGAAAAGAAAAGAGAGGGGAAGGGGGACGTACGGGTTGCGGGCGCCGTCGGCATCGCCGTGCGTCGCGTCGCGCTCCGGCCGTCGCGCCGTGCTCCGGCCGCCGTCGGGCGCTCCGCGCTCGGGGCCGCCGCTCCGCCTGCCGTCGCCCTTGCGCGCGGGAGCGGGAGCCGCCGCCGACGCCATGGCTGGCGCCGCCGCCTTCCGCCTCGCAGCCGCCCAGCGCAGCCGCGCCCTGCCGTCTTGCGCCGCCGCCGGCTCGCGGGAGCCGCCGCTCCGCGGGATCTGGCCGGTCGCCCGCTCGCGTGGGCGTGGGCGCGTGGGCGCCGCCGCTCTTTTCCCCTGATCCGTTTTTCCCGAATCTGGCCGGCTCATGGCCGGTTATGCCCCTAGGGTTACGGGAGTGGGGGTTTTGTTCGGGCGAATTTTTCTCCCGGCCGCCCGATTGGATGAACGGCCAAGATCGGGTAGAGGGGGCGTGTGGGCTGTGGGCCGCACGTTTCCAGTTGGGCCGGCCACGCGCGCGCGAATGGGCCAAGGGAGAAATAAGCGTGCGCCGGCTGGGCCGGCTGCGTGGGATGGGCCGGTTTTGGCCAAATTGAACAGTAAATCCATTTTGGATTTTTATTGTTTTCAGAAGCTTTTATGAGTCAATTTGAATGAAATTTTGAATCAAATCTCTGTAAAATTTTGCACCCACGTGTTAATTTTTTCAGAGATTAAAAGTGTATAGTATAATGCTTCTGAATATTGAATTATTTTTTAGAATAATTACAGTTTCCGCTGCAAAAGTTAATATTGATTGTTTTTCATTATTAAATTCGAACCAACGGGAGAATTTAATTTTGGAAAAATAGATAAAAATTCCCAGAGATTTATGATATTGTTATTTTCTGACCAACGTTGTTAATATCAGTATTATAAATTTTTAATGTTGATTTCATGCATTATTTCTATTTCTGCCCAACGGTGATGTAGATTTAATGTATGATAGAATTGTTTTTAAATTGTATGTCGTATTTTTGACCAACGTTGGAAATAAGGCATATAATTTTGATGTTACGTTTTCACTGTATTTGAAATTTTTTTCAGGAGGATACAACTTAATGAGTTGTATTAGAGAAATCCCCACTCTCAAAGGTGATAATTATGGAGAGTGGAAGAAAAAGTTAGACTTAGCTTTTATCTTGGCTGAGGTGGACTGGGTCCTCACTACAGCACGTCCCACTGAGCCTTTGGCGCCAGTGAGGGAACAGAATGAGGATGACACTGCATGGCAGAAAAGACAGAGGGATCATGCTCCCTTACAGATGTCTTATGACCTTGATCATAAGAAATGGACCACAG
Source organism: Dendrocalamus latiflorus (assembly GCA_017311315.1). Lineage (NCBI taxonomy): Eukaryota > Viridiplantae > Streptophyta > Magnoliopsida > Poales > Poaceae > Dendrocalamus > Dendrocalamus latiflorus. Next base: position 645,964 of record CM029658.1, read on the forward strand.
CCAACAAGAAATGTATGGCTGTGATAAAGAACACAATTGAGCCTGCTATTCTGGGCTCAATTGCAGAGTGTGACACTGTCACTGAATACCTTGATAAAATAAAGAGTCAGTTCACTGGCTCTTCAAAGACTTATGCTACACAGCTGATTAAGCAGCTGGTAACAGAGAGGTATTCTGGCGGTGGCAATGGCATAAGAGAGCACATTCTTAGAATGAGCAACTTGGCATCTAAACTTAAACCGATGGATTTGGCTCTCAAGGATGAGTTCCTTATTCATTTGTTTTTGCTTCTTTGCCAAAAGAGTTTGACACTTTTGTTGTCAACTATAATATGCAGCCCGAGAAATGGGACATGGAAAAGTGCATAGCTATGTGCGTGCAAAAGGAGGAAAGAATCAAATCCTCACATGGTGGTTCTATCAACTTTGTGAGGGAAAACAAGAAAAAGAATTACAACAGTAACCCCTTCTCAAAGAACAAGGGCAAAGCCTCTGTACATCAGCCTCAACAGAATAAATTTGCTGTAGACAAAGACCAGTGTCTTCACTGCAAGAAGACGGGACACTACAAGAAGGATTGTCCTGACTACTTAAAGATGATAATGGCTAAGAAAGGTGAGAACATTATTACCTTTATAAATGAATGCCTGTATGTACAATATTCGAAATCCACTTGGTGGATTGACTCAGGAGCAACTGTTCATGTTGCTAATTCTTTACAGGGATTCCGTTCGACGAGGACTACGCAAAGAAAAGAAAGATGCGTTAAAGTCGCAAATGGAGTCGAAGCTGAAGTTGAAGCCGTTGGCGATCTTTCATTAGAATTAGCTAATGGCTCCACTCTTTTACTTAGAGATGTCCTTTTTGTACCCTCTTTACAGAGGAATTTGATTAGTGTGTCAAATTTGGACAAAGATGGTTATGATTGCAATTTTGGAAATGACAAGTGCGAAATAATGTTTAATAAAGAATGTGTTGGTATTGCCATATTACAGAATGAGCTTTATTTGTTATCATTGTGTGATGATGTGAATGTCGTATGCGATAATGAGAACGTTGCGTGCGAAAAAGTGATTGAATCCTCGTCTACGAATGTAAACAGAAAACGAAAGAGAACTCTAGATGAGTCGTCGAAATTATGGCACTGTCGTTTAGGCCATATTTCGAGGGGGAGAATAGAAAGACTAGTAAAGAATGATATTCTTCCTCCATTAGAGTTCTCAGACTTAGAACAATGCAGAGAATGCATTAAAAGAAAATATGTAAAGAAAATAAAGAAAGACGCTAAAAGAAGCACAGGAGTTCTACAAATTATTCATACAGATATTTGTGGTCCTTTTCCGGTGAAAAGTGTGGATGGATATGACTCATTCATAACATTCACAGATGATTACTCCCGTTATGGATATATTTATCCAATCAAAGAAAGAAATGAAGCCTTGGATAAATTCAAGATATTTAAGGCTGAAATTGAAAACCAACACGATTTAAAGATTAAGATAGTCCGATCTGATCGTGTGGGGGGAGTACTACGGTCGACATACCCCATATGGACAAGTTCCTGGACCTTTTGCGAGGTTTTTACAGGAAAATGGAATAGTGGCCCAGTATTCTATGCCGGGCGAACCTCAGCAAAATGGAGTAGCTGAAAGACGCAACCGTACCCTGATGGATATGGTGCGAAGTATGATGAGCTACTCCACACTCCCATTGAGTTTATGGATGGAGGCGTTGAAAACCGCCATTCATATTCTCAACAGAGTGCCTAGTAAGTCGGTGCCCAAAACACCGTACGAGTTGTGGACAGGAAGAGTTCCCTCACTAAACCACTTACGTGTGTGGGCGAGTCCTGCTGAGGCTAAAGTATTTAACCCAAACTTTGGGAAACTTGATCCCAAAACAGTAAATTGCCATTTCATTGGCTACCCTGAAAAGTCAAAAGGTTATCGTTTCTACTGTCCAGACAGATATACAAAGTTTGTAGAAACGAGACACGCTGTCTTCTTAGAGGATGAAATGATGAGGGGGAGCATGGTAGCTCGAGAGATTGACCCTGAAGAGAAGCGGGTGTATGCGCCCACTCCGATGATTCAAGAGTCATTCTTCACGCTACCTGCTGTCGCTGCACCGACGGTGCAAGACACTGTGGTGCCAGCACCTGTTATTGTTCCTCCCGTGGCAACAATGAATGAGAATGAAGAACATGTTCTTCAGGATCATATAGAACCTATTGCCACAGATGAGGGGGAGTAACAGCAGTCTCAAACAGTAGATGTACCAAATGAGGAGGCCCCGAGGAGGTCTCAAAGAGTAAGAAGATCAGCCATTTCTGATGATTATCAGATTTATCATACAGAGGAATTTCAAATGGAGGATGATCCCACCTCATTTGAAGATGTCATGAGAAGCGGAAATTCCTCAAAATGGCTTGAGGCCATGGAAGAGGAAATGAGGTCCATGAAGACTAACAAAGTCTGAGACTTGGAAATTATTCCTAAAGGAGCCAAAACAGTAGGCTGTAAATGGGTCTACAAGACAAAGCTTGACTCCCAAGGGAATATAGAAAGATACAAAGCGCGACTTGTGGCAAAAGGCTTTACGCAAAGAGAAGGGATTGATTACAATGAGACATTTTCTCCAGTCTCATGTAAAGATTCCTTCAGAATCATAATGGCATTAGTAGCACATTATGATTTAGAGTTACATCAGATGGATGTAAAGACGGCATTTCTTAATGGGGATTTGGAGGAAAATGTTTACATGGCACAACCGAAAGGTTTTGTCGTGGAAGGAAATGAAAGAATGGGATGCCGCCTAAAGAAATCGATTTATGGGTTAAAGCAAGCTTCAAGACAGTGGTACTTGAAGTTTGACAGTACAATAAGAAAATTTGGGTTTAAAGAGAATGTTGAGGACAACTGTGTTTATGCAAAGTTTAAAGATGGGAAGTTTATCTTCCTAATCCTGTATGTGGATGATATCCTACTAGCTAGTAGTGATGTTAGTCTGCTACTGGAAACAAAGAAGTTTTTGTCCTCAAACTTCGATATGAAAGATCTTGGTGAAGCTTCATTCGTTCTAGGGATCGAAATTCACCGAGATAGAAACAAAGGGGTATTGGGACTGTCACAAAAGGCATACATAGAGAAAGTCTTAAAGAAATTTGGTATGCATAAATGTAGTCCATCACCTGCACCTATAGTCAAGGGCGACAGATATGGGGATTTTCAATGCCCCAGGAACCAGTATGAGATCGATCAAATGAAAGCGGTTCCATATGCTTCAGCTGTCGGAAGCTTACAGTATGCTCAAGTGTGCACACGCCCTGACTTAGCGTTTGTTACCGGGTTACTTGGCAGATTCCAGAGCAATCCTGGAATAGAACATTGGAAATTGATAAAGAAAGTCTTGCGCTATTTGCAAGGAACAAAAGGCCTCATGATGACATACAGAAGATCAGACTCACTCCATATAGTGGGGTATACAGATTCTGATTTTGCGGGAGATGATAGAAAGTCTACATCCGGATATGTGTTCACTCTCGCTAAAGGAGCTATATCGTGGAAAAGCTCAAAACAAACCGTCACTACATCGTCCACAATATATGCCGAGTTTGTAGCATGTTATGAGGCTACGGGGCAGGTGAACTGGCTAAAGAAGTTCATACCCGGTTTAAAAGTGGTTGACGACATCAATAGACCACTTAAGTTGTACTGCGATAATGAACCCGCAGTAACGTATGCCCACAACAATAAGTCAAGTGGTGCTGCCAAACACATTGACATAAAGTACTATGTTGTGAAAGATAAAGTTCGGGATCAAATTATAAGTCTTGAGCATATAAGTACCGCAAAGATGCTAGCGGATCCGCTTACTAAAGGCTTACCACCCAACGTGTTCAGAGAACATGTAGCCGGCATGGGTTTAAGGGAAAGCCTGTGATTCCTGGACTAAAAGATGGCCCAAAAGATTAAAGTAACTATTTCAGAACAGAGAGGTGCATTGTAGCTGTTGAATCTATCGGCGATTGACCGTGACGATGAGATATGTTCTATGCACTAATCTGTGATGGAATGTGTAAAGTCAAATGTAATTAAAGATAAAGCATAGATTGAGATCAAGGGGGAGAATGTTAGGGTGATCTCAGGACTTTGGCCCAACGGCCAAAGCCCACCCCTTGACCGCGCCCTGATCGGGGGCGCCCAGCCCATTGGCTGGTGGGCCCCTATCGCCAGCGCTATATAAACAGAGGTGGGGGCCGGGCGGCACGCATCCCAAGGTTGACCGCGCCGCCGTCACCCCACCGACAAACCCTAACCGATCTAGAGGGGAGCGCTGTAGCGACGGGAAACTCCACCGGCTCCTCTGCGTCCACATCTGACGATCGCTGCCGCCAGGAGCCGCCACCGCCCGGGACGCGCCGCCGCCAAGGAGCTCCACGCCCTTCCCCGACCGTCGCTGCCCGTGCGCAGATCTTCACCGCCGAACCCGAGATGGCCTCCTCCTCCTCCACGCAGTCGGAAGGTTGGTACCCCTCTCTCCCTCTCAGTGTAGCACTCAAGAACCCCAGAGAAAAGGATAGCCCGCTAGATCTACCCTAGGAGGTCCTAAAGAACTAGTTTAACAGAACTTGGTCTTCTAGAAAGTCCTTTAGCATTCTAATGCTGCATGCATGTGAGTTTACGTTATTTTTATGCAGATATGATAAGTCTTTATCCATTATCAGAAAGGGATCATAACCTTATGGGCCTGTTGACAAAAGAAACTTCTGCATTGTTATTGATCTTTTCTTCCTCGCCGCCGAATTCTTCATCCTTTAGGAACTGGCGAACTACCAGTCTTAACCACTGGTGCTTGCTGTCATAGAAATGCAAAGATTGCATCCAAGTCAATACATATAGGAGCACAATTTGCCTTGGCAAGCAGCGATGTAAGTCTGGGAATTATACGAACCTATCAGTATCATTCCCAATGCGGAAAACGAGTTTGATGTAATTCCTGTCATCCCTCAAGCATCTCAACAAATGGTCGAAGTCAACCTTGAGCTTATAGCGGCCTTGTTTTCTCATCGAGTGTACCTGAGCTCTATAGAATCCGAACTCCTCACCAGGCTCGACATACCTGCAGAGGTGAGATTATAACCGGAACTCACGAGATGAACTACTGATACTACTGCTAGGGAACAGCCGAACAGGTGCTTACCCCTTCAGGAATAGCAGAAATTGTGCCGCCAAAACATCATCGTCGACGGCATCAATCAACTTAGGAGCAACCACCCTCGGCGCCGGCAAAGTCCTCCCCGCCATTGCCACAGCGGCAAAAGAGCGAGTCGGAGAGGGCGTGGCGCGAGTGGTGCCGGCCGATGGAGGTGTAGCGCCTTGTGGAATGCTGGGGATCCTGGCGGACGAGGCAGGGGAGGATGATGCCTCTTGGGTGTACGGCGGGCGGCGCGGGTCGCGAGTGGGAGGATTACTGCCCGCTTGTGGAATGCTGGGGATCCTGGCGGACGAGGCAGGGGAGGATGATGCCTCTTGGGTGTCCGGCGGGCGGCGCGGGTCGCGAGTGGGAGGATTACTGCCCGCTTGTGGAATGCTGGGGATCCTGGCGGACGAGGCAGGGGAGGATGATGCCTCTTGGGTGTCCGGCGGGCGGCGCGGGTCGCGAGTGGGAGGATTACTGCCCGCTTGTGGAATGCTGGGGATCCTGGCGGACGAGGCAGGGGAGGATGATGCCTCTTGGGTGTCCGGCGGGCGGCGCGGGTCGCGAGTGGGAGGATTACTGCCCGCTTGTGGATGCTGGGGATCCTGGCGGACGAGGCAGGGGAGGATGATGCCTCTTGGGTGTCCGGCGGGCGGCGCGGGTCGCGAGTGGGAGGATTACTGCCCGCTTGTGGAATGCTGGGGATCCTGGCGGACGAGGCAGGGGAGGATGATGCCTCTTGGGTGTCCGGCGGGCGGCGCGGGTCGCGAGTGGGAGGATTACTGCCCGCTTGTGGATGCTGGGGATCCTGGCGGACGAGGCAGGGGAGGATGATGCCTCTTGGGTGTCCGGCGGGCGGCGCGGGTCGCGAGTGGGAGGATTACTGCCCGCTTGTGGAATGCTGGGGATCCTGGCGGACGAGGCAGGGGAGGATGATGCCTCTTGGGTGTCCGGCGGGCGGCCGCTGGCATCATGAGCAACATGTCAGACGACGCCTGTGGAGGTGCAGCGTCTTGGATGGGCGGCGAGGAGGAAGATGAACCCTGCTTGCCCTTCCTGCGGTTGCACTTCTTCTTGCTGCCTCGCGTCATGGCGGCGGGGCGGGGCTTGGGGGTTTGGGGGTTTTGTTCACTCTTTCTCGGAATGATGAAGGAGAAGAAACGGGACGGGGGACGGGACGGGGGGGAGTGTTGGTGTGGGGTGCGACAGCTTCGGGAGAAAGCCAAAGATAGAAGAAAGCGGTAAGTCCAGGAACGGAAAGCGGGAAATGGCCAGGGATTTCCAAATTAGGCAAGAAAACGAATTCAGCTGAAATTTAAAGAGATTTAAAGTCTTCGAAATTTTTTGGGCTGTCTCAAATGAAAAATCTTGCAGGCAATCACTGTTGAAAGGTCTAGTTTAGCATACATTTTCTCGGGTAAAATAAAAAAGTCAAGCTAATACAGAAAGTAGCATATCAACAATGTAATATCATATTACGGTGAACACGGATCGAATAGTTTCCGACCGATCTAGATAATTTTTGAATATGGAATAGTTTGGCTCGGATTTTTGTCAGGTAGTCTCCGATTGGAAATGAATACGGATTTTTTTCGGAAATAAATACGAATACAGTAATGCAATATCCGTCGAATACAAATACAGAATCGGACTATCCGAAAATAATAAAATCCGGATATCCGGTCGCTGGCCATATGGCCCAGGCCCATATTATATTCACCAGCCCATCACCGATTACCATGGTTCATCACTCCAGCAGCCCATCAGGCACCAGCACACCGCGTGACTCATTGACTCTTCAACTCCATCGACCGCAGACTCCGCAGTTAGCACTTAGCAGCGTCGCTGCCCCGTTTGTCTCCAGTCTCTAGTTCTAGATCTGGATCTGAGTGGAAGGCCAGAAGCTTCTCTCCACCGTCACCCCTCCGTTCGTCTCCAGTTCGCCGGCGCCGCCCCTCTATTGGTCTCCAGTACGATGTGGCTGCGGGGGGTGTTAGCAGAATCAGCATGCCTGCATGCACATCTGCGTGCCAGCCACTCAGTTCAGGAGGATCAGTTTAGCTCGCCGACGGCATCACGCACGATGGTCTCAGCACTCAACATATGATCCTATAATTTAGCTTGTACTGTTGTTTTCTTCTCCTTTGTTGTATTCAGAATGTAACATCCTAAATTTTGAATGTTCAAAAAATTAGGAAGAATTAAAATTTGTATTTGCATTGTATTGGCATTTGTAATTTTTGCCAAAATCTTATTTGAATTTTCTTCAGATTTGTGCTAAGTAAATAATAACTGAAAATAATTCTCGAGCACCAAGATAACAATCATGGCAATAAATGATACAAAATAATTTAAATATGAGTTTAAAATTCTAAGAACCAAAAATCTAGAAATCAATTTAAATAAAAATCCACCTTAAATCAAATTGACCTGATAACTCAAACTCGGGCTCAACTTCAAGTTTTCTAAACATAAAATTCAAAACTCAATTACACACTTAAGTCTCAAAAATAATCAAAGTGCAAATCAAAATCCAAGGGCAAACTAAATAAAATCAAAAATAGGGAAATATTAAAATTGTATCTAGATACTTGAACAAATCTCTGAACTGAAAATCCAAAATTCAAGAATTGATAAAGTTTCCCATTTTTCCCTCACTCTTTCTCACCTTTGCTGTCACTGTGCGGGGGCCCCGCATCCCTTCCCTCTCTCCTCCTACCACTGGGCCCCCGGTCTCTTCCCCCTCCTTCCCTCTCTGCGCACGGGCCGGCCTGCCCCGTCCCGTCTTCTTCTCCTCCCCACCCTTCCCCTCACATCAGCCGGCCCCGCCTCCTCTGGCGCCAACTGCCCCCATCCTATCGCCATGCTCGAGCGTCATTCCGGCCTCATCTCCATCGCATCAAACCCATCGCCTGCGCTAGCACATCGTTGACCCCTGCACACACACCGCCCATGCCCTGCTTCCGTCGGCTTCAATCCACTCACTGTCTGGTCGCCCTATGCATCAGTCTCCGGCAACATCCGCCACAGCAACCCCCTTCCTAGCCATAAGAGGCCTATTGCCCCATTGCTTTTCCCCTAGCTCCCCCTTCCTCCCCTACTCAGCCCGAGCTCGGGCGCCAGCCCAGAACCACCGGCCACCGCCGCCTCACGCTGTACCGGTAGCTCCGGCGATGCCATCACAGCGATGATCGCATCACATCGTGCCTCCACCTCCCTTCTGCCCCCTCTCCGAGCCAATTGAACTTTCGTTCACCCGAGCACTCGAGCCGGCCATCTTCCCCAACTCCGGCCAAGACCGCCGCTGCCAGCGCTGCTCCTTCCTTGGTGAATCCCGGTCCAATTCCTTCCTTCAGAAGCATCCTCGAGGTGTCCTCCACCATCCCCAAGCAGCGCCACAGTTGCTCTCCACCCCCTCGTGAGCTGGCGACGACGACCCCACCTGCTCAATTAAAAATACATTCAAGATTAAGATTAAGGAAATGAATTGAATAGTATGTTGACCTACAAAAGCGAGACTTTAAATTAAAGATTACCCTTAATTATAATTAAATATATGCCATAACATTTGACATGCAGCCATAAAATAAATCTTAATGGTATATTCAATTAAACGATAAAAAATAGAGTGGCTTGGCTGGTGGAACATTTTGGACCATGTTTGTGTGAGATGGACTACATTTACGCGTGCTATGTTGATTGTGCTAGGCCTTGAATGGTGTGGTGTTCGGCCCAGCATGCTAAACGGGAGCTGCGTGACCAGTGACATCCCTTCTTGTGGCCTCGCCGTCACCCACCCACGTCGACGGCACTCCTCCTCTAACTAGGCCAGAAGAAGAGAGGAGGAGGAGGAGGAGGATTGATTCCGTGTGGATCCCCTGGTAGATCGATCCATTCATCCTCCTCCGTCTCTAACCGAGTTGACCGGTTAGGTAGGTTTTATTGGTCCGGTTTTTTCAATTCGTCTTGCTACTGGGCTTGTAGCCCCGCCCCCATCCAAGCACGTCGAGGGCACTCCTCCACCCTTGCTACTGGGCTTGCGGCCAGGAGGCCATCCAAGCACGTCGAGGGCACTCCTCTAACCAGAACAGGACAGTAGGCCAGAAGAAGAGGAGGAGGAGGAGGAGGAGGAGATCCGATTGATTCCGTGTGGATCCCCTGGTGGATCGATCTATCCATCCTCCTCCGTCTCCAACTCCGATTTCCTTTCCAAGCAAAGAAGAAGAAATCCAAACAAAAAGGGATCAGGCTGATAGCTAGCGCAGGGCAGGCAGAGGCCGGAGAAGAGATCAGTGATGGAGAGGCGCTTTCGCGTCTCCCTGCATCCGCCGCCGACCAACGATGATGCTGCCCCATGGCCAAGCTGGGTCCTCCTCGACATGCGCGCCTACATCGCCGACCGCCAGAACTCCACCACCGCCTTTTCCAAGACGAGGGACGGCAGGCACGCCATCCAGGTCACCTTCTGCTTCGCCCACCCGCCGCGCGTCTCCTATTTCTGCGTCTACTCCCCAGATTTGCCACCCCCCAAGTTCTCCTCAGTGCCCAAGGTCATCGCCACAGAGGGCGGCCTCGCCCTCATCCGCATCGTCCTCGCCGGTCAGGCCGAAATAGGTAACCCCAGGGTGAATGACTACTACATCTACCAGGTCGGCAAGGGGAAGCCGAAACTGGATCTGCTCCCGCAACCCCACCCCTACTCCTTTCATGACGATCAGGTTGGCTTCCTGCTCCACGACACCACCACCCACCGCACCGACGACCGCTGTAAACTCACCCTGCGCCCCCACCGCCACGACGGCGGCCATAACCTACTCTACACTATCGCCGCACTCTGTGAGTCATCCGTACCCGGGCAGTTCGACCTCTACCTCCTCCACTCCAAGGACGGCGCTTGGACCACCAAGATGCTCTCACTGGACCAACAGCAACAGCATGGCAGCGACGACTTTTGCCATGATACGAGCAAGGTGATCGCGATCGGAGGAGAAGGCGGCACTGTCGCCTTTGTCGACCTCCGCTGGGGTATCGTGCAATGTGATGTGCTCCGTGAAGACCCTGTGATTCGCTACATCCCATTGCCAGAGCCGCTCAAACCCGGCAGGAAGCTCTCGGATCCATGGACTGCCCGGGACATTGCAGTTGTCCAAGGTCGCATCAAGTATGTCGAGCTGCAGATGCACATCAGGCCGGGCTCATACAAGCACGGCTTCTTCATCTCTGATGGTTGGACGGCTGCCACATGGAGCAGGATGGCTACTTCTTCTTTGGAGGAGGAGGATTGGCAACTGGACTGCAAACTCAATGCTTACGAGGTCTCTCTTGACAACAACCCGGCGCAGCTTGAACTGCTGCCTAAGCTGCAGGACGATCAAGGCACACCTCGGCCAACCTTGGAGAGAATCCACATAGGTCAACCCACAATCAGCTTGCACAATGATGATGTTGTTTACTTCATGACCAAGGTTGACCACCGGGATCGCAGCAAGGCATGGGTGATTGCTGTTGACATGAGGAACAGGACGCTGCAAGGAGTGGCTGAGTTTGGCGCACAAAGAACCCTCGGCATATGTTACACCTACACGCACAGTAGGATCTCCAAATATCTGAATATGGCTCCAGGTAATTATATTTTACAAGCGCATGCCTAATTTGTGTGATTACATATACAAATCTGTTGCTTGGCCTACTTTCAACAAGTAGCAAACCTCTAAATGATAAGATCAGATAGTAAATTGATACATAGGGGTGATTGGCAACATGTACTTCAAGTCAAGAGGCAAAGAATGGTTCCCAGAGTCATTGTGGTTGCCGTAGAGAATGATACTGTTGTTGCTATAGCGCTAGCCGCTAGGTGAGGATGCTTAAAATACGAGGTTTAGTAGACGCTCGACACAGCTTAATAGGGAAGACTTTGGTAAGCTGATAAGACATATTATATGGATAGAGCCTGGATACAGACAGAGAAACAATGAAATGGAAGGAGATATGCGATCAATGCCGAGTTAAATGCCAGTACATATAGGACTTCGTACTGCCCTTTGGGTTTCAAAAGTTTCCTGTGCGTACTCACCAAAATGAGTCTTAAAAAGAGATGGTGGAAATGAAAACAGTGTTGTGACCTCTGCTTTGACAAAAAGAGCAGATCACTTAGGTGGAATTGCATTCTACAACTAGAGTAGAGTCTCTACAGCATTAGCAGGCTGAATTTTTAGTAGTGATTTTAGAGGGAAGGGCAAGGGATGCGGGGCTGCTATTTAGTTGCTTTTAAACCAGTTTTTTCAACTAAAACCTGTGCTATTTTGCTGGGTGCAGGTACAAAGTGTCACCTGAAACGATCAGGAAAGGAATGCCGTTGATAGGATCCCCTCCCAAGAAGATGCCTGAAAAGATGCCTTCTCTCCGCCAATGTGGCCAGAGATGACGTGGGTGGGCGAGAAGGTGTCCAAGGTGAATGTAAAGTCGTGAGTGTGGAAGCAGAAGCTGCAGGGGCCCACCGCCCCGCGTCTCGTTGGCGCCGCGGTGAATTGAATTGCTTAATTATCAGTGGTAATTGTTTTTCGCCGGTAGAGAGAGTATTCAGGACAGAAGCCGCGCAAGCACAGATCGTAGTAGCAGCTCAACAAGTCCTATGGCTCAAAACATTGTGGGTTCGTAGACGATAGGCCCATAGAATTGTCTCTGAGTAGAGACAGATTGACGTATATTTGGGTGTACCAACTTGGTAAAAATGCAACTTTCGCACGCACTGGCATGACTCTGTTTGGAGCAAAATGACACCGCAACTCTGCGAGAAAAGCTGCACGCACGCGCGCACATAGTGTGTATGCATGTATCCGGTAATTAATCTGCTTTTCTCCCCTTCTATTATGTTCAACCGGTCGGTAATGAAATGAATTAGTGACCACCTCCTATATATTACTACCCCTTTAAAGCAAAGCACTTCTGCCACCCAAAACCATATATTACACCAACGAACGCATCTGAGAGAACGGAAGGATACACACCGAAATGGCGAAAATTGAATATGATGATACATCCGCTAACAACAACTGCAGGAAAAACATGCCTCCTTTTTCCGTATCTACATGATGAAGTATGCCCGTATCACCTCAACTATGGGTGCACGGCACAGTGGACATTTACCTCCGCTTCGAACCAACTCATTCGCGCATTTTGAACATGTGCACATGTGCCCACATCTGATAGTTAATACCAAAAAAAAAAACGTGGTTAGCACCACAAGAAGATTTGTACATCATCGAAACAACAGCTTTCATTCAATGATAGAAACGTGCATGTCAAACCTGTACAAAAGAGAATCAATTGGAGTATCACAGCATATACAGCAAGTCCCTTTTCTCACATTAATCCATTTTGATCCGTCGTCTATAGTTTCTTTACTTTCCCCTGAGATACAAAATACATAACTTAGGTGCAAGTATGACACAAGCATTGTAACTGCAGCACGAAGCTAAGCATCACGCATTCAGTTCATTTGTATCGACTATATATAATCATGACTAAATACCACAACTAATGAACCTAAGTAGCATATTGCTCACTCTTAAATCAGGGGGGCAGCATAAGCATTAAGAAAAGCCGCAAACAGGCATTGTGCATGGCAATGGAACATAGATATAGGCAATGCACCCATTCTTGAGGGAGCCTTAGTATCTTAGCTAAATGACAGTTTGAAACATAAGATGCACTACAACCTCAGAACTGTAACCAGTAAGAAGAAGAAACAGCATCGATATAACTATACTTTGGAACATCAAAGCCTAGAGCCCTAAATACTACATCAAGAGATCTGCTAAGCTTAGTCTCAACAATAAATGGAATTGTTAATGGAAACCAACGCTTTCAAAGGTGAGACTACAGGTGTGAGGATGCTCAGGTTGTGTTTTCCTATCTAACACAACAAACACCCTGGAGCAAATGTAGATGTCAGAAGCATGCTGAGTTACTAACCTCGCTCCCCGATGAAACGGTTCAAGGCTGCGGACACTTCCTGCCTTACAGAACGCTGTAACTCTAGCTGCATGTCCATGCAAGCTTCCAACATCCTTTGCATATGACTCATGCCTTGCTGGATTCTAGCCATATCAGCCCTTAAATCATTAATAGCCTCCCATTCCTGGAGAAACAAACCGAAAGAAACATGAGCCTTTAATTACAAAACGTACAAGCAACAGTGTGGAAAAATATCCCACTAAGACTTGAAGAAGAGTTGAATGTGGCAACTTATTATAAATGCAACTGTCTATCAAAGATGGTTTATACATTCACAGTACAAATTAGTGCATTCTAACCATAAGAGAAAGATGAAAAGAGCGGACTAAATGGCTGCACTATGGTAAGAATATCATAGAGAATAACTCACAGTATCAGAACGGTGTATGTTCTGCCTGATCCAGTTATTATGATGCAACTCCGAATGCCAAAGTGGCTGGCGAGGAGGTATAGGTGGAGGTGGAATCACTAAAGGAGGCCTATCAACAGTATCATGAAGCTCATGTTCCTCATCATCTCTATGCTGCTCCTGACCTTGCTCCGGTGAGTCGGGGGCAGGAGGTGTTCCTTCCAGATCCCAAGAGAGTGGACCACGACCTTGCCGTTCAACATATGATCGGATAAGTTGGTCTAAGTTTTCACGAAAAGCACTGTGAAGAAGATTAGAAACACTCCTTCTGCAGAATGAACACTATTTCAGTATTTAGACTAAACACTAAATAAATTTCTTGTACTAATGTCATGTGACAATGCGAGAAACAAAAACCTGCTTAGAAGTTCCCTTAGTTCTGTGCTGTATACATTATCATCATCACCAGGGTCAAACGTATTAGCTCTTCTAATAAGAGCAGAATCATGGTCAATTGGTTGATCTGAACTATCATCATGCCAGTTATCTGCGGTATCATTGGACTCATCATCGTCATGCCACTCTTCATTTACTTCTGCGAGATGATCATCACTCTGCCACTCGTCATGTACTTCTGTAGGGCGATTGTCTTCATCCCACTCTCCATGAGATTCTTGAAGAAAAGTATTGCCATGCAGCTCTTCAAGCACTTCAGGAAGATTATTATTGTCATGCTGTTCTTCACGTGCTTCAGGAATATGATTATCACTAATTGATTCGTCGCGTGCTTCTGGAACATGTGCATCTTGACCATCTCCAACCTCTGTCCCCTCGTGAGATGAACTGTTATCTGTATTTTCATGGTGCAAATTTCTTTCAGATTCCTCTCCAGTAATAGCATGGGACAATTGTTCCCAGTCTCTTCTCTCCTGTTCCAAAACTTCTTGCCAACTCTCTGCTTGACTACGAGTTTCATACAAGCCTTCAGCAATGCTAGGTGTATTACTTCTAGATTCTGATGTTGTTGCTGTATCTTCAATTCGCTGAAGATCAACATTTTCACGTGTCTGTTGATATCTCTCCTGAGTGCCTTCAGAAGCAGTAGGGCTTGATTCAGGATGCTCATTTCTAGAGAGTTCAACATTTTGAGCTGAAGAAGTATCGGATTGGCTAACTGCTTGACCCCGGACGATATTCTCCAATCTGAAGCGGAACTCTTCTCTAGTTATTAAAATCAATGACTACTATTACTTTATTTAATACATGGCAAAGCTTAGTTCCATTATACAATCACATTATGACTGCAATAACTAAACTCATCCAAAAAGGTAGTAAAGACACTGCATTTACAATTACCAAATGCGAAAGGAGAAAGAGCACGAAGAAAACGTAACACAAAGCAAACTTATGGATATATTGCATGACTAGCACGCAAATTGATATATCATGAGGCGACAAATGAGGGCCCAACAACATATAACATATGAAAATTACTGAAAGGAGATATTAATATCTTCAAACTATCATTATGTCATACCCAGATAACTATGCCAGCATGCAATAAGCAAAACACATCATGTAAATGTTTGTAGTTTGTGTTTCTACTTATTTGCAGAAGAGCAAAACATGTGCGTCAAGCATCCAATATGGCAAGCGGATAAAAATGACAACTAAAAAAAATGACCAGGAAGCTTTCGAATGTTCAGGTTTTTCATGAGTAAAGTTGCAACCATTTGTTTTAGATAAAGATAAAATTAAATTCTTCACTTAGATTTTTTTTACACTATCACTGAAACAGGAGACAATAAAATGACAGGCACGGGAATTTGCAATGCATGCATGGCATGTTGTTTGCGTGTGAACAACCGAGTGACACTGAACTGCAACTCAGCACTGGTTGCTCAGCTAATAGAAGCCTAGAACACTAAAAGCACACATTCAACTAATACAAGTATCAGCTTTAGTTACAGCACATAGCCATCATTACTCCAAACACACTTCATGTACTCTCGTTCCACGTCCACTGAGACAATCTCAGCAACATGCAATGCAATCAACTAACTATAGCAATAGCAGCATCAATACTAAGAATCAGGGACTCCTTATAAGATGTAACCCCTACAACCACAGCAACAGAATGTTCGGACAATGACCCGCTAGTCCAATAATCGCTTGCATTTGTTTAAAAGAAAAGAAAAAAGAAGAAGAGGCTAGTATCTATTAACAAGCGAGGTCACATACACACCTCAAACCCGAGACAGGATGACGCTGCCGCAGCTGCCCGAGCTCCCTTGCGGCCACCGATGGCAGCCTTCTCTCCTCCTCCGGCAAACCACCATTGCGCAGAAACCTCCCCCGGAGCAGCGCCTATGGTAAGATTGATAGGGAACACCGCATAAGACATCTGAAGTGCACCCCACGGAAAGCAAGCACCCCGCAGCACAGCGAGCTAGTAAGTAACCAATGGAACAATGGGTTGCAAGAAAGCACCGACGTGGATTCGGTTGCGGTGGGGGAAGTCGGAGACGGATCGGTGCTGGGAGAGGCGCTGGAGCTCGGCGTGGCGGTCGGCGGCCATGCGCATGACGAGCTCGAGGCGCGCCTGGCGACCGCGGATCCGGAGGAGGTCCCTGCGGGCGTGGTCGGGGGGCGGCGGGGGGCTGTCCTCTTCGCGGTCGCGGGCGGCCATCTGGACCCACTCCCGCACGAGGCGCACCCGCTCGCGTTCGATCTCGCCGAGCCACCAGCCGGCGTCGGCAGCGCGCGAGATCTGCGAGGCGGGGTCGTCGTCGGGGCCGCTCCAGCGGCGGGCGGCGCGGCGGACGAGCTCGCCGGCGGGGGAGGCGATGTCTGGGGAGCCCTCGCGGCTGGATCCGTCCCAGTCGCTCTCGCTGGGGGGCTCGGAGGGCTCGCGGCGGGGCGGGGTCATGAGGGGGCGGTCGGAGGAGGAGGGGGGCTGCGGCGGTGGGAGGTCTCCCATCGGCGGCGGCGGCGAGGCATGGGCTGGCGGGGGACACCCCTAGAGCTCTACAGGTCAAAATCTCCGACAAGTCGTGGGGGGTTGGATGGGAGGAGGCATTGGAACTTGGAGCCGGCCGGTGGTTGGAGGAAGTCCACTCCCGACCCAACTCCAAGGGAAGGGAAGGGAAGGGACGGGACGGGAGGGGAGGAAGAAGACGACGACGTACGATTGGTTGGTTGGTGGGTTTGTTGGCTTTTCTCTCTTCTTTTCTTTTAAGGAAACGCAATAACAAATAAATTCTGGAGGGAAACTAGAATTTCCAAATGCACTATCCCCGCCATTTGTATCTATTATTATTAGCAGGGAGGATTATTTATGGCGCCTATATTATTATGTTATTTTCAGTTTACAAGTTTTTCATCGATTCCTTGCTTAGCCTCCAGCTGACATCTCTTCTAAAATATCCACCTTTCAACCAAAAAAATAAAAGGTTTGGATTTACAAAAAGGATTCTCTGTATTTACGGCTTATGTAACACTCTAATCTAGAGCAGCACACAAGCTTGGGTTTCTCCTGCGTGCTATCGTTGAAAAACCATTGTCGTGCCAAGTTGAATTTTTGTTGTTGGTGGGCAACAAGTCGGCATCGGTAGCACACACAGTATCTATCCGATATTTGCAAACTGTGCTCCTCGTGTTCTCTTATTTTTAATAATTTGTACACCAATTACTGTGCAAATTCAATTATTTTTCTTTTTCAAGATTTCATGGTGCCACAGACCTACAAGCCATTTTTTTTCGCAGATTTTGGTGTAGACAAGTATAATTAAATCTTTCTTGGAAATCCCTACTCGATCACCTAGTTGGAAATCAACCTCCCAAAAAATAAAAAATCGGCAGTTCTCTAACCAACAGATTATCATATTATGATCCAGCAAAAAGGTCACTGTTTTACAGACACTAATATGCCCTAAACAACGCCATTGTCATGTGATATCGTCATGCAGGATACGCAAAATAAAAGCAGCAGGATCGCAATTTAATAAATAAGCATTCTTCTCCCGAAATGCTCCCATAATACATCATGAATTTGGCAGTAGCTGTAGCTCCTTCCTCAAAAGCAAGCTGAAACATGGTTAATTGATCAATATTTGAAAACAAAAGACGTAAGAGGAATCGGGAAGGAGCTTGGACTTCTCCGGAAACAGGTTCTAGCTAAGCTTGCTGCAAAATCTGACGCTCCCTTGGTGTAGCTGCTTTCAGCAGCAGAGAATTGTTTGGTTCAAGTCTATACCGTCGTGAGTTCACAGCCCAATTTCTCCCGGCCATTGCAGCATTTCACTTTGCTCTTCATTCCTTCCGTAGCTCAAACATCAAATGCAGCTATATCTCTTGCTAAAAGAGTTTTTCAGCTCTCTCTCTTTCTAAAAGAGAGCTTTTTTCTTGTACCCCAAAAAGACATCAGCAAAATCAGCTAATTTTTGTATAGCGGCGTATAAGAACATCCACAGCTTATTCAAGAACTTTCTCTCCAGTTGAAAAGACATTCCACACAACGGTTCCTACTATGTACAGTGCAACAGCCACCTTAAACACACTATCCCAAGAACCTGGCGGTCAAAAAACAAAATGAAGACATAGGAGGAAGTTAGCATAGTCATACAAAGCGCTGAATATCCTGCGGCAGCGGGATTTCACCTTTCTGTAGAATGTAGCCAGTGGCAGCAGTACCAAAAACTCCTGCAAGCACGCCAGCAGTGTTCGACAGTCCAAGAAGTACACCCTGCAATTTTTTGGGACATTGTCTAGTTAGATGCAATTATCTCAGATCATAAGCCCAAAAGGGGCAACGAAACACCAACACTACTAGCAGCCGCACTAAAATTTCTCAGCCGAACTAGACAACATCAGAGCAGTAACAATCCACAAGAGGACATTACCGCATAACGTGGTCCTATATCCTGGTGATTCGAGTACAGGCCAGATTGTGAAAAAGCATCACTCCCCTGCCAAAATGTTGGCCAGAAATATCAGCAAATATTTATAGCAGAATAGTTGTTAGGAGTGTCAGAAGCTACTTATGAACACATATGAATGGCATTTCTGAAGTGCATCAAACCTGACTGCATGCCATACACAATACGGCCATGGCTGGAGTACGGACTTTGCTCAGCAGTGTCAAGAAGAAGGCTGGTCCAAGAAAACCAATCGATTGCATGATCTACACAACAACACATTTCAAAATTATGTCAGAACAGCAGCTCTAAGCATATCTATTTTCAAAAATTCATACAATAAACAAAAAGTTACTAAATAACAACTTACCTTACGAACATTTGTTACGGAAACCCCCCTCTCAACAAGAGTGTCAGCAATCCAGCCACCAATGTTCGCGAAAACAGCCATTGTCAGCCATGGCAAGACACACAGAAGCCCGGACTCAGTGAGATTGAACTTCAGAACCTTTCGTCAAGTACAACCAACGACATGCTATGGTGTCATTGTCTGATATGAGCAACAAGGACTGTCAAACATGACACCATAAAATTGAAACTACCTGATTGTAGTATGTGGGCATCCATGTTAGAAGAATGAATGTTCCCCAGTTATGGCAAAAATGTGATATTATGAGAGCCCATACTGGAGCCTTTGATAGAATTAGCCTCCACGGTATGGAGGTAACGGGCTCCTTTAAGGCATTACCACCTAGTATGTACGTCTTTTCCGCTTTACTTATTTCCGGATCTTCACTCGGTGAGCTGCGTGCCTAATTCAGAGTGGATAGTAGCAATCAACTGAGAAAGAAGAATGAGTATTTAAAAGCAAAAAGAACGTCAACACGCAAAAGTTTTAGCGTGCTGATTTCCAGAGTTGTTGATGTTAAACTAGATGGCATCTAAATCAAGTATTTATGATGAACGCATGTCTACTGAGTTAACCTGTATGAAACTAACTCTGAAGGACAGAATATGAGAAACTAGTGCCAGAATTGGTTTGTCTTACTTTGCTTTGCCACAGTGCAAACCAGATGCTTCCTAGGGACCCGAATGCATAAAAAACAGAAGGCCAACCGAATCTGCTTATCAAGAGAGGTGAAAAGGCTAGGCCGGTGACTGAACCAAGGTACATTCCACTGTATACTAATGCAAGAGATCTGCTTCTCTCTGAAACCGGGATCCATTTTGAAAGAATGTTGTTCATAGCCGGCATGGCAACACCCTGTCAAACCATAGATATAAGAAAAATGATCAAATAAAAGCCAAAACAAAGACCTCGCAATATAGTGCTGCAACTAGAAACTTGATTTCAATGCCTGCACCACTAATAATATCAACAAATTGAAATGGATGTCAAGATTCACCAAAATACTTGATAAGCCAGATAAGTTACTGGCATAGTTTATCCCTTGGTCTGTGCAGTAGTGTATCAGATGGCTTATGACAGGTACGTACTTTCTCACGATATAAAATTTTAATCACCATGTATCGCATGTTGTAGAAGCTAGTCTATTGAGGAACCGTGATCCATACGATATGAAGCATTTGTTGTATATGCATGAAATGCATATGATAAATAGCATAAATTAATGTAGAGTGACAGTAGAAGACACCAACCTCGCCTATCCCCATGAAAGCACGCATGATGAGTAAGCACGGAAGCCCAACCTTGGCAGCAAGGGGTGTAAGAATTGTTGCAATTGACCACCATACGACCCCAAATCCTAGAACTATCTTACCACCAAACCTGTCAGCCCAAATACCACCAATAATCTGCAGCACAAATTTTCAAAATCAATTGTCTGCTTTTTTAGACAAACAGGACATCAAGGATTACCCTAGTTCCATTTTATTGAAACTGGATACCAAAGTCAAGTGTATGTAACTGAAGATAAAAAATGCACACCAAGAAACTAATGCAGAGCAAATTCTCAACGTACAATAATAGCAATGCACCTGAGTAAGAAGGTAGCCCCAAAAGAAAGAAGACTGGATTAAGCCAACAGTTGCTGGGTTCCAGCTGAACTCTGATGACATTGGCAGGATCGCGATACTCATGTTGACCT
The DNA here is from genome assembly GCA_017311315.1 of Dendrocalamus latiflorus. Lineage (NCBI taxonomy): Eukaryota > Viridiplantae > Streptophyta > Magnoliopsida > Poales > Poaceae > Dendrocalamus > Dendrocalamus latiflorus. The sequence goes on from CM029658.1 coordinate 666,551, forward strand.
GGCAGAATTTAGTAAATGTTCAGTACTCAAATAATGACAATATACTCAATCGTTGTTCTCAGATACATCAAGACAAATATAACCACTAACTCACACGGTCCATGTTGCAAAGAAGGAATGCAAAGAAGCACAGGAGAACAATTGTCCAGCGCTTTGGGAACTCCTGCCACCAAGGAGAAAGCTCATTTGTATCTCCAATCAGCACTGCCTCAGCAGGAACGTCGGAAGGGCTCAGCACTGCCTCAGCAGGAACATCGGAAGGGCTCAACGGCGATCCCGATATCTCATACTGCTCGGCTTTGCAGTCTGCACGTGTTCTGATTGGTAGTCCGTACTCTGGCTGGACACAAGCAGTCTCCAAACTGGTGAAATTCCCCCACCTCCTCGGTTTTAGCCAACCACTGCTTATTGGATCTGAGGACACAAAGCACTCAACCCTCGATAGGACTCTCCTCTTCAGGCTTGCATTGCAAAACCTCATGGTTAAGTAGTCCCAAGCAGAGTTTAACACAGGCTGCTGAATTTGCCCAGAAAGCTGCAATCTTGCCGTTTCAGTGTTCCTGGAATAATTATGGACTAGGAAAAGGGTGCTCCTAGTAATATGTCGACCATATCTTTCTCCAGGAACCAAGAAACATGCACACCTGTTTTGTGGCGATGTACAATATTTCATCTCTTGTTGCTTTCCTGTAAAAGGCCAAAAGAATTAATTTTGCAATAAAGGGGCCTTCACTGGAAAATAATAACACCAATTTGTCATGGCGTTTCAGCTTGTAAATTATTCAGGCAGGGCCATGGAGTTCTAGTCTTTATGGAACGACAAGCAAGAAAGAGTGCTCAATCCAGCACAACCTTTTTAGAATCATGGTTTGCTGGTTCCGAACCACCTTTTATGCATGGCAAAAAATTATTAGAGAACCCATTCACCTTTTATGGGACAAATATCAATCGAGTTAGTATATTAGTGTACCATCTTATGGCAGCTGCACGCGCGCAGGCTTCCAGATACTTATGCATGCACAAGAGGCTTCCAGCTACTTATGCATGCACAAGAACCTTATCAATTATGCCGCAGCTACTTAAAGAAGAAGAAGAAGAAAACCCGAGGAAATAAAAAGAAGAGAAACCGTAAATGCATCAAGCAAGAATCTTCGAGTTACCTGAAGCGAGTGGAGAGGCAAAGGTTCTACCGGAGAGCACGGCTCCCATAGCCATGGCCTAATAAAGCCTCCAAGCAAGGAGAGGCAGAGGAACCTCAGGGAAGTTGCTGCATAGGACGAGAGAGGAATATCCTAGTTTCGCATCGCAGGTGCTATCCGTCTCAGGAAGGAAGGAGGAGGGAGGAGAAGAGAGGAAGCGAGAAAGGAGGGGAGACGAGAGGAGGACGTGTGGATAAGTGGCCGCCTCACCCCTTCTCCCTTTCCTTGCCTTGCCTTGCTCTGTCTTGTGTGTGTTTGTTCGTTGGCTGCTCAAAAGGCCCAACCGATTGATGGATTCATTGGACGGACGCACGGACGGACCCATGATCTCTCTCTCTCTCTCTCTCTTCCTCCCCTCGTCACCGGCAGCCACACCTGGACGGCGCGGGTCTGTCCACGCTCCATGCTCCCGGGGCCGATTCCCAGCCGTCCGATTCTGAGCCTGCGTGGTCGCTGTCGGTGGGCCCCAGCTGCTAGGCCGAGGAGGGCCACTGACTAGTGGGCCCAGCTTGCCAGTCCCCATCAGCTCAGAATCCCACTCCCGTAGCAATGAGATTCAGAAACCGCGTAAAGTATCTCACAACCAGACGCTAGAGCATATTCACCCTCGATGGCTAACGTGATCAGAATACACACAATCATCTTCAGAGACAGTATTTTGATCTGTATCAGAGTTCGGAAACCATCTTGTCCTCTTGAAATGCCACGATACAAATGTTTGCACGGTTGGCAGACTCATCCATTCCACGACATGAGGGCTACTGTATTTTACTGTCAAAGTGTTTTGCAATCCTCCCATCGATTCGGAGGTATCAATTAGGTGATGAGCTCGATGCTGAACTCCCACAGCCTCTTGGCCAGGTCCATGTCCTTGGCTTTCTCACTCGGCTCGTACAGATTGCTGTCGCACAAGTACTTCCCCGAGACGCCCTTCACCTGTGGGTGCAGCGCGACATAGCATGTGGTCGCCGCCCCCTGTTTAAGACAAACCCGAGGCTAATATATTAGATTCAGGCAGCAAGGCAACAGCATTTGTGGCTAACACATGATTACTGGCACCTAACCTTAGCCCAGCCGTTAATAAACAATTTAGGGAGATCTAGATTTGTACTACCAGACAGTCATCTTTCCTGCGGGCGAAGTGCAGGTCGCATGACAAGAATGATCTATCTATCATGCTCTCTACTCCCAAGCTAAATATTCATCTGCCATTTCCAGACTATTTTAAAGCCTTCTGACCCCAGAGTCCAAATTGGTGACGGAGAAATATAGTGGCATAGCAACTCTAAGGGGACGTAGTGACAAGGTCATATTATAACATGGAAATGCTACGCTTATCGTGTTTTTCTTAAACATGATGGGAGTGTCAGTTATAGCTGATTCATTGTTTCATGTGATGTGATGTAAGATTTTTATGCCATAGCTTTTTTTTAGATGTCCCAAAACTAGCACTTCCAACAAATAACAAATTCATTAAACGTCATATAAGTTCCATACTGGTGATATAACCACATAAAAGGACACAAAATGGGGAGAACACCCTGAAGATTGAACATAGTGTAAAATTGTACCTGTTGAGCATTTTTGAGCACCAATTTACCAAGTGTCCGATGTAGAACTGCATATAATAAACAAAAATGATGAAGTCATTACAAATTTACAACTTCAAAAGAAGCCCTTAACCTTGAATATCTATTTTTAACCCATCACTGCAATCGAGTAGAAGTATCATTTAGTTTCACAGCAAGTGGTTATTTGCATCCTTTGATTGTTATGTTTGCCACAAGACTGAATCTAACATCCAGTGTTGTTTTCATGGTGATGTACGTGCCATGAGTTGTTCATAGCAAGAAGAAACGCAAATCAAGATTATTTTGTTATGTTCCTTCAGTTCAATGAGTTCTTGATTTCCTGAGTTACTGAATCCCTTCTTTGTGTGTGTGTGGGGGGGGGGGGGGGGGGGGGTATTTACCATCTAGGATACTGTGGTGGCGAAGAAGGTTCGTGATGATAGATCCAGGATGAAGAGAATTTGCAGTGATGTTGACACCCTCTTCCTGTTAGACCAAATATTGTACCACAATTTGACATAGTTGAGCTGAAATAAAGCTATGGAACATTGATAAAAACTGGAAAACAGACAAAACCTGTTAAGAGTACGTAGTTTACAGAAATCTGGCAATCTACTAGTCTATGAGTTGGATATAGATTGCTCTCCAATTATTTTAGACAGATAAAAAATTAAACAAATGAAATCATGTTATGAAGTCCACAGTGGAACAACCAGCTGCTCGGTGTTTTTTTTTCTAAATTAAGCAAATGGTACAATTTTTAAAGTTTAGCCGCAAACTCTTAGGTGCAATTGATGGTTCCTAGCACAAGCACACCTGTTGGAATAAACACGGATATAGCATATGTTCAACCTAAAGAACTCAAGATAATACATAACAACACAGGGTGCAATGTTAACCACAAATTCTAATAAATGTACACATGTTGAAAGAAAACATTTTGATGGTATGAGGCGTACCTTAAATCTCCTAGCAAGTTCATTAGCATGCAAAATGTTTGCAAGCTTTGACTGCCCATATGCTCCAATGCTGTTATACCTGCACAACACAAGATTGAACAGCAAGAGACTAGATTTGCCTTGCAACGAAGTAAACAAGGAAAAATATAACAACTGCACAATAATTACATACTCTGACTCATCATTTATCTTGGCAAAACGGATGCCTTCCCGATATGCAAACCTGTGCCCCTCTGATGAAACGTTAACAATTCTTCCTTCCACATTTGATTCACGAGAGGTCTTCTTCATGGTCTCCAAGAGAAGATGTGTCAAAAGAAAATGACCTAAAAATTACATGAGAATCATATTTTAATATATTGGTGTCTCTAACCATCATCATGAATTAAAACATCAGGGTTTGGTGAAGTAGTGTATTGCAATTGACTGTTGAGCTAAATTTGCACATTCTGTATTGTTGCATGATTCAAAGTAGCAAATATATTCCGTGACAAATTTCATATAATTGGTGTCCTTGTCACTTAAGGAATAAAACTGGAACAACTTTTACAACACTATATTGTTGAGATGAAGCGTTCTAAATCAGGGTAACTGGTTCATCAAGTAGTCAAGTAAATGGAGTTCCTACCAACATGGTTAGTTGCAAACTGCATCTCAATGCCATCCTTTGAGAGTGAGAAAGGAGTTGCCATTACTCCTGCATTGTTGCTGCCAGCAAAAGCACCAAGTAATCAGGCAATGACATGAGCTGTGTTGAAGTAACACTTCAACAAATGTGCAGGCAAACAAGCACGAAAATAACACAGCAAGTCAGATTGTTGAAGAAAGGCGCCCTATTGTTCTATCCAGAATTTAGTGCTGTAGTGTGAAAAGTAGTTGATCTTGTCATTGTACTTCACTAGTATTGTAGTATGACCAGCTTATTTAGGGACACTTCGACTGTTATGATCCTACAGAACAAATTCCCCCCAAATCAACGACTCCTACTCCATGAAATCACCCATTCCAATAAGGCTATAACATCCTTCAAATTAGGAATTCTGGAAGATCGTCGATCCCTTTCCTGTCTTCAAACCTACATACATAAATAAATATATATAAACCTAATCACTTGTGTGGCAAGAAAAGGGAAATGGGACAATGTCCTGAAATTACCGACATCTAGCCTACTAGCTGTACTTACTCCAACTAATAAGTCACCCCATAGTACTTGTAGTAGAGACCCAGAATTAAATCCGTACGATAGCATGGCAATGTCCTGGAACTAGCTGCATACAACCAGCTAGTTGTGCTCGAAATGATAAGTCATCCTACTCACTGTTGCCGTAGTTGTAGTAGCAGACAATTTGGAGTTGAATCGGTGGAATGAAAGACTGCATTAAATCTATTGGTACAGCTCCTTACTGAAGGGTCCACAGGTGTGGCTAGCTCATCCCAGGTCGCTGCCTAGGACTGACGATGTATTAACAAAACCTTGAGACACGTCTTGATGAATCATCAGATCATTTTTTGTCTCCTGATATTCATACCAGAAAACGTCCCATTCCTACAATTAACATCCTAAGACTAGGCACTGAGGAAAATGAACTAGTCTATATATGTTGGTATGACACGCACGCGCAGGAGCGGACCCAGGGCCCGGCGACCCAGGGCCCCTGCCCGGGCTCATCTCTGTTTGTTATCTTTCAGGCGTGTTATTTCTGTTTGTTTGATGTACTTTAGAGTTTAGACGGAATGCTAATTTGACTGACCATCTATGTTCCAAACAAACAACTGCTAATACTGCTTGGTGCAGTTGGCCGAATGAGGCTCCTGATTTCTTGCTTCATTGTTTGGAGTTTGATTGTGATCCTACTTAATTAATGATATTTGCTCTTGGTCCAAAAAAGAATCATCTGGATGCATGCCACTTGCTAGTGTGTTGTTTCGATTTGATTGCATTTTATGTCTAATATGCATGCACAAATATCTTGTTCGACGTGGCATACGTAATGGTCGATGCTAGGTTTTTTTTTTGAATGAGAAATGGCTAGTAGAATTTTCTAAATTATAGTCGATGCTAGGTGTTTTTTTTTGGAGTGACTATTGCACAGGCAACTGAATTTTTTTATCTTTCAGTCACCTAAAATTATACTATGAATCACTTTAAGTTACAGGTGTTTGTTTTGGAGTGGGCTGTAACTTTAGTTGATTGAGAGTGTAATTTTAGGTGACTAAAAGATAAAAAGATTTCCCGGCCTGTAGGGCGACCCTGGGAAGCGTTGTGGCAATATTTTGCTTGTGAACATGTGCTACGATATGATTCTAGTTAAAACTAATGTGGTTGTTATATTTTGCTTGTATTATGATCTATGTTTCTGAGCGCTTGTTATTTAGACTCTGTTCTTCGCCCAGGCTCGTCAAATTCTCTGGGTCCGCCACTGCGCACGCGGTTGCATTCATTTATTGATTGGTTGATAATGAAGTGGAGTGCGACTACTAGGGGGAAGTAGAGTGCTTATCGTTGGTATGTACATGAGGATGTTGAGGGGGAGGCCCTTGGCGGTGAAGTCGGAGGCGAAGCTGCGCACCGAATCCATGGAGGAGAGATCGAGCTCCATAAGGTCCAGCTTGGCGGCGGGGGCCTCCGCGAGGACGCCCTCCCGCACGGCCCCGGCGGCGGCGACGTTCCGGACGGCCATGACGACGTGGGCCCCGCGCATCGCCAGGACGCGCGCCGTCTCCGCGCCGATCCCGCTCGAGGCCCCTGCCCCCACCCAATCCATAGGAAATCAGAAAGCGGCGGCGGCAGCAGCAGCAGCAGAGAAGGAAATGGTCGTACCGGTGACGATGGCGGTGAGACCGGAGGCGGAGAGGGCGGCGGTGACCTCCTCGGCGGTGGAGCTCCAGGAGAAGCCCGAGGCGCCCTTGCGGCTGAAGAGCCACGACATGATCGCCACGCGATGTTGAGAAGGGGAGGGGAGGCGCCGGCGGAGTGTTGTTGTCTTCGCACTGGTACCTCTCCTCATGTACTACTCCAGTCCAGGATTGACTGGATGGGACACCTAGACCTGGCCAATGAGCCGTGTCGGACGGGCACGGCACAGCTCCAGCGAAAGTATGGCTCGTATGATCCATTTAGACTCATCAAATAAACGATCCGTGTTGCGCCGGTTCATAGGTTGCGGTATGAGCTCAGGCCGCATGACCGTCATCCGTGTTGCACCGGTTTATAGGTTGCAGTCTGAGCTCAGGCATGGCCCATGGCCGTGCCGTACTATCATGGGCACAATTATGATTTAACGGCCCGTGTCGGCACGATTAGCCCATTAAATCAGGAAAAAACTAGAAAATTGTAAAAAAAATTACCTAAAAATTATATAAAATTATAGATATATTAATCATCAAGATAATTATTTTTAGTGATATAATAAGCTTTATTAACTTGTTAAATTACATGGGATGGCTGCCTCGTTAAAAACTTTACCAAGTAAAAAACTCAATTTTAGAAAATCTTGGTAGAGAAAAAAGAGTACAGCCTATAAAGCTCACTGGTGACTACATCTGAAGAAAAATATTGAAAATCCTATTCATTGCTATCTAAATATAAATTCTCTAAAGATTCTTCTAAGTATCTATTCTCTGCAGTATATTGGAGTCTTGATTCAGCTTGTTCCCAGTTTTTGACGGTCAGAAGGATTTCGACCATCTCGTTCGAGAGACTTGTTCGTCACTCCTTGATTATTCTTCCAGATAGACTGAAGGCTGACTCCGAGGAGACCGTAGAGACAGGAATAGTCAACACATTCCGCGCTAATATGGATAGCACTGAATATGTTACTTTCTGGGTTTGCCACCATGAGAGGATGTTTAACTTTTGCTCAAAACTGACGCTATCACTGTTGAGATAGCTTAATAGGTCTCCAATTCTTTGTCGCCTTCCTCCTGACTGATGTGTATCTGCACGAGAATCTCTAGAGGAAGAACAGAAAATCTTTCCCTATTGCATAGTCCCCCTAAAGGTGCTAGGAGCTACCAAGGGTCTTTCCAAACGCACTGACTCAAACTTAGTTTCGTATTTCTAGTATACCTCATATAATTTATCATTAACTACTCTAGTATGTACAATAATCTAAATCGGTAGCATCACTTAAAAGTTGTAATATATTTATAAATCCTTCGATTTTGGCCATTTCCCTCTAATATTTTAAAAACTTTTTTTTCATGGCAACTACAGCATCCTGTAGTACATGATCATTTTCAAAAGCCTTTAAGTGAGTGACAATTTCAAGAATGTTATGAACAATTAGAGGAGAGGTTGGTTATTATACTCTAGAAAGGCAAAGTGTAACTTTATGAAAAAGTTCTAAAAAAGAAAATATTTTTTACCAACAACCCAATCGTTCTCAGTAAGTTCAAGGTCTCTAACTTGGGTTCTAATGAAGGAGTTACGAGATTGATGACCTTGGGTGTGAAGGAAAACATATAAGGTGTTCTTATATATCAATATATGTTTAAGTATAAGGTAAGTAGAGTTCTATCTAATGGCTATATTCGACAGGCCGAGCCGTGCCATGCCGTGCCGGCACGGCCCGTTTATGTCCGTTGCCAATGGGGGCCGTATCATGCCGTGCCACACATGGCCCATGACCGTAAACGGGCCGTGCCGTGCCGGCCCAACGTGCCATTGGCTCGGCCCAGGCACAGTATGATCCACCAGGCCATGCTATGCTTGGACCGGGCCAACAGTAGCAGGCCGCGGGCCAACATGGTTAAGACCGGCCCAGTGGCCACCTCTAGGGACACCGCACCGCAATGCCCTACAATGCATCACCAACACAATGTGTTATTCTGTGTGTCATGTTGGTGGACTCGATCACAGATGACGACATCTGTCACAGCCGGCCCTTTGCTGACAGCACAGAAGGCTCGATTGGGCTTCATGATACACGAATAGTAAAGGGCAGGCTGGACTTGCAGCATGTGGGCACTTCAACTAGTCAGGAGTATCGCTTAAGCTTTCCCTCCTGTCCTCCTAGCCCCAACCGATTAATCCTTAATTATAATCTCTACTGCATTAGCTAGCTAAATAATGAAGGAATAGGTACCCCTTTGAACTTCAACTATACTAGTCACCTGTTCGTGCGTTGCAATAAAATTTATTAGATATATAGAGAATCATGCTATAAAAAAAATTCTACTATGATCAGTTGAAAAGTGAAGAGTGGTGAGAAGTTGAGAATAGAACGGTTGGAAGAGAAGAGACGCACAACCACCAACTCATTCTTTTGTAATAGTAATGAAAACCAAACATTTGACACACTTAAACTCTTAAAATTATTAACTTTTCACCTCCAGGCTAGTTTAATAGGTGATTTTCATCACATCGGCGTTCATATAACATATTTTCAATTGATATGATAATCCATTCAACAGAAATAGCAAATACATTTTAAAAATATGGTGGATCCCACTCATTAGTCATGTCCCTCTTCGTCCGCTACTTCTTTCCCCTGCTTGCTCTCTCTGTCTCTCTCCTCCTTCCACTCGTGCTACACCACCATGGCCGTAGCCGGCAAATTGCGGCGCGCTGGCGACCACTGCTACCGACGGTCCCTCTTCTTCAATGCTCAATAACCACCATGACCCAGTTCGTCAATAATGCGCAACGCCCCCACCACCACCACCACCACAAGTAGTGTAGTCTCTGCGGCGCATGTTTACAACATTTTTGTTCTCAAGCTGGCAATACAGTAATGCACATCAAGACATCTTCTGATATTATTAACATGGGTTGAATGGCATGCACGATAAAAGATATGTTCGTGGACGTTAAATCAGTCATGAAAGAAATTACATTCCATATTTCTTTGCTTGATTTCTGCATTGGATTTTTTATTGGATGGGCTGCATCCGCGAGGTAGCATAATTTCTTCACAATTTCAGAGTATCTAGGTTGATTCGCCACATGCACAATCCATTTCCATAAGGTTATGAGCAGATTGGCCCTAGAAATTCGTCCAGTCATTTGAGACAAGGTCATCATATCTGCAAAATTTTGCCAGCAATTTGCATCAGGATAAAACTCTGACAAACTTGAGCATTGGACATGTCTTTGGGAGGATGTCTTTGTCCAGTTTGATGACTTGTGAGCGGGCATGCTGATCTGAAGGTAATTATGATTTCTTGTAACATCAGGAGCCTTTGTACAATTTATTATTGGTTCCTTACTTGATTTAGACTTTGGGATTTCGCATGATAGACATCTTCAGAATGGTTATAAAATGTAAAGATTATAAGCTATATGGTTGTAAAGGGTGACAATTGACATTTTGAATTAATAATTCCGTCGAGATATGAATTTATTTCCATTTACTGATAATCAATTCAGATGTCACTAGGACAGCCATACTTTTTTAAAACAAGCGCAGCAACGCTATCCATCCACTGAAACAGAAGCAGAGTACATGCATGGCTGCTAGTCAGAAGCCCTCTACATGTACTAGCTGGTACAACTGTGTCATATCAACAAGACAGTTTTGAGTCCATAAATGATAAATCCCTGTACAATATTCAGCATGGCACTGACGAAGCAGATGGCAGAGGCAGCTCCAAATTTATTGCGTTAAAGCATTTGACATATAGGATGTTCTTTTTGTTCGGTTTACGGTTTTTGTTTGCAGTTTATGACTTTTAACTATTCGTAAGAGAGCGTATGAAGAAAGGTTTTTGTGCGATTTTGGTTGATATAAATGAAGTCGTTATAGTGTCTACTACAATCGACTTATAAATCATATTTTAAAAAGACACTCCATTTGAAAGCTAGTTATTGTGATGAACCATGTGGAGATGACCACATGTGCGTGATGAGTAATTGACATTAGTTTGGGTAAGTCGAGTTTGGTTTGGGTGGTTCGGACCTAGTCGTTGCGTGGTGCAACGGGCTCGGTCGGACTGTGGTCAAACTTGGTCATATGGGATTAGGACGCTGATTCTTTGATTTGACAGGTTTGGTCTTCGACATGGTAAGTATGATGTTGTTTATGCTTTCATATATCGAGCGGTGCTATTTGATGTGTTCTTTGTCTGTGTGGCTGCAGGACATCGGGTGGAGTCGTGGCGAGACACGTGGACCGGACTAGGCGCAGGTGGCGCTGAGGTCAGAACGGTCAGGATGTGTCGAAGACGACGTGGACTCGAGGTGGTTGCGAGGCGTGCGAGGCAAGGAGCGCGGAAGCTTCCCGGAAGGTGTAGGAGGGGCGAATCGGGAAATTCGCGAGGCTGCACAAGCGGGAGCGGGCGCCGTTGGATTTAGCAGGCGTAACGGGGCGGAGACCCGTTAGCCAAGGCTATAAATAGGATTGAGGGGCTGCATGCCCACTTGAACACTTGGAAGAGGGAATTAGGGTTTGGTAGTCAAAAGAGGCTTTGGGAGGTTGTTTCTCCTTTGCTCTTTAGTGGGTGAGAGTTGGTGCATACAGCAGTGTGTGTTCCCTGTGTGTTCCCTGGGACTCCTTCGATGTTTTCCAGAGTTGCTGTGTAGTGTCCTCCCTCCCTCTATGGATGAGTGTGGAGTTCTTGAGTTGGGAGAGGGAGTTGAGTGATTGAGAGGCTTGTAATCATCTCATCTATTGTAATCGTGGTATCTCTCTTCATCAATATCAGTCTGAGATGGTTGTGTTTGAATATTGATCGATCGTCAGTCTCTCTGCATATTTTTCCCTTCGATGCCTTCTTTTGTGGATTTCTTGATTTTGTGATTTTCGAGTTCTTGCTTGCTGGTTTTGGCCAAAATGGGTTGCTATGACATGGGTGAAGCCTAAAAGCCATTTGGCTAGTCAATCCCCATAGCAAACTGAGGTTAATTCCAGTTTCTTGATTTTGGCCCTCTCTGTTCAAGTTTCAGCCAGTTCTAGGGTTTCAGGGAAAAATGTTTTTACTCCTCAATCTGACTTGAGATTTGGTCTGAGGGATCATCTAGGTATTGCTCTTATATCCCTAAAATCTCTTGTGCAAAAGATCTCTGTGGAAGGAGTAATTTGATTTTGTTTGAAGCTCTTCTCTGAAGATTCCAGTTTCTGTCATTTCTAGGGTTTGGGTTATTTCCTTGATTCCTTTCTTGGCTTGAGGTGATATTTGGTCTGGGAGGTCCCCTTGCTATTGCTAATATATGCCCAGATTTTCAGTGCCAAAGGATCAAGGGTTTGGGAGGAATTTGAGTTTCTATTTTCAGCTCCCTGTAATTTTCAGTCTTTAGGCTAATCTGAAATTCTATGAGTTCAGTTGATTTCTCATGTTATTTGGTCTCTCAAATGTGTTTGGATTAGATCCTTGAAGCTTTCCCTTGAAGTGATTTAATTCAATTGTCTTCCTCGCTTGATTTCGACAAAATCTCCTTGCTTCAAATCTGAAAATCTGCTTGTCTGTTGTCTATTTTTCAGTCTGCAGAATTCCTGTTTTCAGCAGCAAGTTTAAGCAGATTTCAGCCTCTTCTTGCTGCTGTTTTCAGCAAATTGAAGTGATGTTGTTAGCCAATCTGCAGGGCTGTTTTCAGCAAATTAAAGTGCAGTTTTCAGCCAATGTTAAGTGCAGTTTTTAGCCAACTTGAAGTGCAGTTTTCAGCCTAGTGCATTTATTTTTCTTGCTGCAGTTTTCAGTCTTTTCGAGTAGCCCTTTTATCTTGTCAAGTCCAGATTTCAGCATGCAAATTTCAGTCAAGTGCATTTGAATTTCTTGGTGCAGTTCATCTTCATCTTCGTAGCTCCTTATAGCTATCGGAGATAAAAGTTGATCGTGGGTACTTGTGGGGGACAAAATTTTGAGAGCGACATTCACCCCCCCTCTGTCGCCATTTCGGTCCAACAATTGGTATCAGAGCCGGTTAGCTCTAATTCATAGATCTTAACCGGTCTCAAGAGCCATGGCGACGGACAAGTACTCGACCAAGCCGCCCGTGTTCGATGGCATCGATTACCCCTTCTGGAAGAGCCGAATGGAGACATACATCCAGGCCCAGGGGTATGCCATCTGGCGGAAGGTCAAGGTACGATTCGTTGTTCCTGCCGATGAGAACATCAATGTCGGGAACATGGCTGATGTTGAGGCGAATGCAAAGGCAAGGAACATCATCATCCAGGGGTTGAGTCGTAGCGAGTTTGACCGTATATCTCACCTGTCGTCCGCCTACGATATCTGGGTGACCCTCGACGCATACCATGAGGGCACCACCCAGATCAAGACGGTTCGACAGGACCAGTTCAAGCGCGAATACAACAAATTCGAGATGCTTGCTGGTGAGTCCCTGGACGAGTGCTTTTCGCGATTTCACAAAATCTTGAGCAACCTCCGAGCGGTCGGTCTCACATACCCCGACTCGGACAATGCTCGTCAGATGCTCGCGGCACTCGATCTGCGCGTGTGGGAGATGAAAGTGACCACCATCAAAGACACGACAGACCTCTCGACCCTGACTCTTGACGCGCTGTACTCACGCCTCAAGACTCACGAGATTGACGTTGTCTCTCGTCGGTCGAAGTCACAGTCGATGGCTTTGGTCACCGATCCCAGTTCTGCTTCTGGTCTCTCTTCTGATTCTTCTTGCGGTTTTTCCCTCGCTGCTCTCTGTGACATAACTGATGATCAGTTAGAGCAGCTTGCGGATGATCAGCTGGCCCTCCTAGCCCGAAGGTTTTCACATGCCTACAAGGGTAGGAGAGACAGAAAGAGAGGAGGACCCGTGATTTGCTTCGAGTGTGGTGGCCCCAACCACATTCGGGCAAACTGCCCCAAGCTGGAAAAGGGCAAGAACGACTACGGCGGTTCGAGCAAGATCGACTACACCGACAAGAACCGCAACAAGAAGCCTCTAGCTCCGACGCCGGGAAAGAAGAAGTTCCGCAACTTCGGGAAGGCCAAGAAGCTCTTCCACCGCGTCCTCACCGCCTTCGACGACCTCGACCTCAGCGAGGTGGAGGGATGGAGCGACGACGATGGGACGGGTGACCAAGAGCCCAAGGATGGCAGCAACGACTTCTCCGGCATGTGCTTCATGGCCCTCGAGGGCGAACTCAGCGACAGCGAGCTGTACTCCGACTCGGATGAGGTACTCCCTTCTTATGACCAGCTAAATGATGCTTTTCTTAAGCTAGGTGGATTTCATGCTAGAGCTAGGTCTAGGTGTACCGAGTTAGAGAAGGAAGTAGATAGACTGTCACGGGAGATTACTTCACTTACATCTGCTCCCTCCCGTGACGACTGTGATACATGCTGTGCCTTGCTTGATGACATGGAGAAATTAAGGACCTCTCATGATAGTGTGTCCTCCGAGCTTGATATTGTTAAGGTGGAGAATGTTAGTCTGCTTGCTGAGTTAGAGTTGAGTAGGATGGCTGTTACCCTACTTACTACTGATGAGACTACTTCTCCCACCTCATGTGAGGATAAGGACATTGCTGCTAGAGGACCTTATGCCATGCTCCTTGATCTGCCCGAGTCTTGTGAAAATTGCAATAACTTGAAGATGAACCTAAAACGGGCAGATCACAAGATTGCTGAGTTGAGTGCTTCTTTACTTGAGCCTATTGATTCATGTTTGAATTGTCCAAAGTTAACTGCTGAACTTGAATCTGTCTCAAAACAGTTTCAAGAAATGATTGACAACAACAAGAAAATAGCTCAGTATGCGACTAAGGATCCTGTTAGCTCACCATGCATTAGTTGTGATAAACTAAAACTTGAACTCGTTGCTTTGAATGACAAATGTGTGAAGCTAACTAAGGACTTACTAGAGAAGCCACAATCTGGTTGTGATGTGATTGATGGTGTGGGGGAGAAGCCCCAGGGTAAGGATGAGACGCTTAGAGACGCGAACCAACCTGCTAGTAGTAGGACTGTCCCCTCAGAGTCGGCTGTGCGTGCACAAGCCATTCTTTCCTCTACTGTTGGTTCTTCTTCTGCTCCCTTACCACCTGCTGTTCCCTCTTCTCCCTGCTCTTCTTGCACCTCTCTCTTTCGGGAGTGTCAGTATCTTATGAACACTCTCGAGAGATTTGTAGGAGGCAAGAAGAAGCTTAATCTTATTCTAGACCAATCCAAGATTTGTAAGTTCAATCAAGGTCTAGGATATGATTTCTATGAGGATATGAGGAAGCATCCTCCTGCTATTCTCAGACCCATAGTGGGAGGTGTGATTGAGGTCGAGCCTAGATCTGATGAGGTTAAATTCAAATCAGCGGGTTTTGTCCAAGGGATCTCTGACAGGAAGGTGAGTCCACCTGCTGCTTCGGCTTCTCAGAAGGCGAAGCCTGACCGTGCTACTTCTACCTCTCAGAGGATGAAGTATCACTGCACCTTCTGTCAGAAGGATGGACACACGGTTGATCGATGCTTCAGGCGCGCCAAGATCGCGCGTAGAGACCGTGTTGAGTCTCTTAGGCGTATTCTGGGTCAGCCCCAGATCCTGAGTGCACCTAGGACCAGCACGAGGTCTAGGGTTACTGCTGTTGATGGGTTTGGGCAGCATCGAGGACTTGGTTTTTCTGAGTTTTCTGTTTTCCGTCCTCATGCTGCCTCTGGTCGTGTCTTCCGCCGTCCTGAGGGTAGATCTCGGTTTCCCCGTCGAGATAGCTATCCGCGGCGTGATCAGCATGTTGCCGGTGTTCTGACTCGCTCTCCCGTAGCAGTTGGACCCCGCAACAGCTTCAGGTCTGCTCACAGACCTTCTGCTTCTTTGAGTCACGGAGAGCGTAGGGTAGATAGAGGTCAGTCGTGTTTGACTACTTCATCTGCTCCACGTGTTACTCAGTATTGGGTGCCAAAATCACTTTTGATTTATCCCAGTACTGAGACTTTACTCTCTCGTTGACTCAGGTTCGCCGGGCAGGGAAGGGAAAGGTTTGGCTCGTCGACTCCGGGTGTTCTCGACACATGACCGGAGATTCCCGTTGGTTTTCTTCCCTTGCCCGTGCTCCAGGTGATGAGTCAATCACCTTCGGAGATGCTTCATCTGGGCGCGTCATCGCCAAAGGTACTGTGCGCATAAATGATTCTTTCATTTTGAAAGATGTAGCCTTGGTTAGTAAGCTGCAGTACAATTTGCTTTCCGTTTCTCAGCTTACCGATGACGGCTTTGAGGTGAGCTTTAAGAAAAACAATTGCAAAATTCTTGATTCTTCGGGTAGTCTGGTTTGCGGGATTTCTCGTTATGGGAGGATCTTTCGTGCTGATTTTTCTGAGTCTTCTGGCGATCCTCTCAGGTGTTTAGTTGCTTCTGAGTCCCGCGACCTTTCCTTCTGGCATAGGAGACTTGGTCATATAGGTTTTGACCATTTGACTCGAGTTAGCGGTCACGATCTCATTCGTGGTCTGCCCAAACTCAAGTTGGTCAAAGATCTTGTTTGCGCTCCATGCCGGCACGGCAAGATGGTTGCCGCTTCTCACCCTCCGGTCACAGTTACTATGACCGATGCACCGGGACAGCTGCTCCACATGGACACAGTTGGACCAGCTCGAGTGCAGTCAGCAGGAGGGAAGTGGTATGTTCTTGTTGTGGTCGATGACTTCTCGAGGTATTCTTGGGTGTTTTTCTTAGCCTCGAAGGATGAGACGTTTTCGCATTTCCGAGGTCTTTTTAGTAGGCTTTCTGTTGAGCTCCCAGGTGCCTTACGAGCGATCCGCAGTGACAATGGCACAGAGTTCAAGAATTCCTACTTTGAGAGTTTCTGTGGTGAGTCAGGTGTAGAGCACCAGTTCTCTTCTCCATACGTCCCACAGCAGAATGGCGTCGTGGAGAGGAAGAACCGTACCTTGGTCGAGATGGCCAGGACGATGCTCGATGAGTACTCTACACCGAGGAAGTTTTGGGCTGAGGCTATAGCCACCGCGTGCCATGTCTCAAATCGAGTTTTTCTTAGGGCACACTTGCACCGCACTTCTTATGAGTTGAGATACGGGCGAAAGCCCAGCGTCTCTCATTTTCGTGTGTTTGGTTGCAAGTGCTTTATCCTGAAGTCCGGGAACCTAGATAAGTTCGAGTCACGTTCTTGTGATGGGATCTTTCTAGGTTACTCGCCTTCTTCGCGGGCTTATAGGGTCTGGAACTGCGAGTCTAGCAAAATGGTAGAGACCTGTGAGGTGACCTTTGACGAGGCCAGTCCGGGGACTAGGCCTGATATCTCAGGTTCTTTAGAGCAGTCCGAGACCATCTTCGTGGATGACGAGGACGATGGAGATGAGGGTTGTCTACCCGATCCAGTCCCTTATCCACCCCTTGAGGTGCCGTCTTCTACCGCACCTCCAGGTGATCAGCCCATGCCTTCTGCTTCCTCTGGAGCTAGTGGCTCTGTTCCTACCTCGTCAGCTCACGAGGTAGAGGCCACTTCTTCATCTCATCCTGGACCTCCCCGACATATCCAGAAAAGACATCCTTCTGAGCAGATGATTGGAGACCTGTTCGAGCGTGTTACCCGCTCAAAATCTGGCTTATCTCAATTCTGTCTCCATTCTGCTTTCATTGCCTCCTTTGAGCCCAAGGATGTTTCTCATGCTCTATCCGATGAGTCTTGGGTCAATGCCATGCATGAGGAGTTAGAGAACTTCGAGAGAAATAAGGTCTGGTCGCTTGTTGAGCCCCCGCGAGGTCACAATATCATTGGGACTAAGTGGGTGTTCAAGAACAAGCAGAGCGAGGATGGAGTGGTTATTCGGAACAAGGCTAGACTGGTAGCTCAGGGGTTCTCCCAAGTTGAGGGTCTAGATTTCGAGGAGACCTTTGCCCCTGTAGCTAGACTTGAAGCCATTAGAATCCTGCTTGCCTTTGCAGCTTCTAAGGGTTTCAAGCTCTACCAGATGGACGTCAAGAGTGCCTTCCTTAATGGAGTCATTGAGGAAGAAGTTTACGTCAGACAGCCTCCAGGTTTCGAAAACCCCAAATACCCACACCATGTCTTCAAGCTTTCCAAAGCGTTGTATGGACTTAAGCAGGCCCCCAGAGCTTGGTATGAGAGGCTTAAGTCCTACCTGTTGAGTCATGGGTTTGAAATGGGTAGAGTAGATAAGACCTTGTTCATCCGCCGTCATGGCAATGACCTTCTGCTCGTCCAGATCTATGTCGATGACATCATCTTTGGCGGCTCTTCTCATACTCTGGTTTCACAGTTCTCGGATGTCATGAGCACCGAGTTTGAGATGAGTATGATGGGCGAGTTGACCTTCTTCCTTGGCTTCCAAATCAAGCAGTCCCGGGAGGGTACATTTCTTCATCAAGGAAAGTACACTCGTGACCTCCTGAGACGCTTCGACATGAGTGATGGTAAGCCTGTGTCGACTCCCATGGCTTCTACAGCCTATCTTGACCCAGATGAGGACGGCGAGCCAGTTGATCAGAAAGAGTTCAGAAGTATGATCGGCTCCCTTCTTTACCTCACTGCCTCGAGACCAGACATACACTTCTCCGTGTGTCTGTGTGCTCGGTTTCAGGCTTCTCCTCGCGTATCTCACCGCCAGGCGGTGAAGCGCATCTTTCGGTACCTTCGAGCTACCATTGACTATGGTATCTGGTACTCTTCCTCTTCTTGTCTTTCCTTGAGAGCCTTTTCGGATGCAGACTTTGCTGGCTGTAGGATAGATAGGAAGAGCACTTCTGGAACTTGCCAATTCATTGGCACTTCTCTCGTTTCTTGGTCTTCGAGGAAGCAGTCCGGTGTTGCACAGTCCACTGCAGAGGCCGAGTACGTTGCTGCTGCCAGTTGCTGCAGCCAGGTACTTTGGATGGCTTCGACCCTGCGGGACTTTGGGTTAGTTATCGACAGTGTTCCACTCTTTTGTGATAACACTTCTGCGATTAACATTGCTAAGAACCCAGTGCAACACTCTCGGACCAAGCACATTGATATCCGTTATCACTTCCTTAGAGACCATGTAGAGAAGGGCGATATAGTGCTCCAGTTTGTGGAGAGTGACCACCAGTTGGCTGATATCTTCACCAAGCCTTTGGACAGTTCAAGGTTTTCTGCTCTGCGGGGAGAGCTTGGGGTGGTGTGTCCTTATGGACTGTAGTGAGGGGGAGCTTTGGGCTTTACTGCTTTACTATATTGGTTATGCTTCTGTCTCATTTCTGTTGCATTGCATTCAGGGTGCATTTGGGTTTAGTCCTTCCAGCATAGGTTAGAGTACTTTTCTTGCCGAGTTACTTAGAATTCTTACTCTCATCTTGTGCTTCCAGGATGCTTCTTATTAGCTGTTTCTTATCTCACTAGATTGAGCTCACTCACTTCTTGTAGGATCTAGCGAGGGTCGGGCCACCCTCGAGTAGACAGGGTACGTGTTTGCTCTCTAGTGTGTGTTGTTTCAGTCAGCTGATAGTCCTGTAGTCATATGGGGTAGATGAGAGTCAGTCTAAGCCATAGTTGCCTCTATATCTTTTCTATGCTTTAAGGACTGCCTGTTTGCTGTTTTCTTTCCCAGCTTCTCGATTTATTGCTTTGGTTCAGGGGGAGTTCATTTGGGAGCTTCTGGAGCTTAATACTGACATAATTCAACTTGAACTAAAAGTTGCATCTCATGTTGAGGGGGAGCTGGATTTTCTTGCATTTCAGCA
Source organism: Dendrocalamus latiflorus (assembly GCA_017311315.1). Lineage (NCBI taxonomy): Eukaryota > Viridiplantae > Streptophyta > Magnoliopsida > Poales > Poaceae > Dendrocalamus > Dendrocalamus latiflorus. The sequence goes on from CM029658.1 coordinate 685,854, forward strand.
TTTCGCATTGTAATATAACTACATTGAGCCCTGATTTTTATCCTATTATGACATGCTTACAATGCTTTACACCTTGCCATGATTTATCCTTCATTTGCTAGATTTATCATGACTTCATATGTATAGACTAGCCTTTGCCATGATAAGTTAATTATACTTGCTCAACTTGAATTAAAACTTGTCATGCTCACATTTGAGTCTAGTCTCGCTTTAGCAATCCTTTTATGATTCATGCCATGTCAAATAGGCTAAGTTGAGCGTTGAATCTCTATTGAGCCTTAGCTTGAGCTATTTTAGTCTCTTGATGATGCATGAGTTAGTACAACATGTTAAAAAGCAAAAAGATCTCTTTTTGTGCGAAAAAACTGATCTCACCAATTCTCTCCTATGAGACGGCTTGCCATTGCACCTGGCATGAACTTAGGGGGAGTTTTGGATGACCTAGACTATCTTCTTAAGCTTCTTGCTTGGAGTAGTCGCATAAGGCTTGAGATCTAGCACATAACAAAAATTGGGTTGGAAACAACCATGAATTTTAACAAAACAATGTTTTTATGTGCTCAATTTGCTTAAACTACAAAAAGAACCAAGTACTTGAATCATTGTTTCATTCTTGAGCATAGCACTCTATTTGGCCTCAATTTGAGCTTCTTAGTTACGCTTAGCTTATTGACATGGCCTGCATCATCCTTGGATATCTTTAGTTGGACTTTACCCATTGATGACTTGACTTGATCACAAACAGCACTATATTTCAGATTGTCATCCATGTGTTCCAGCTGGTTTATATATATGTTGTCATGATCTAGATAGCGTTTTATTGAGTTATGGCTTGGTGTAGTACTTGTTGGTCATTATGGATAATTCTCATGGCTCTAACTGCTTAAAATAATCAAACTTCAGCCATTTCATCCATTGATATATCATATTCTCTCTTTTGCATCCTTGATGTGTTTATTGCCAAAAGGGGGAGAATAGAGAAGAAAAAGTTTGTTGGGAAAAGTTTAGAGCTTTGGAGATCAATTTGCTCTTTCAGTTGTTGCTCTAGTGTTCCTTCTGTCAACATGGTCATTAGCTTCATTTTCCTTCTTATGGACCATGTTGGATTCTTCAAACTCAAACTCAACTTTGTGCTTTTTCGGGGTTTGTCAATATACTCATCAAGGGGGAGATTGATGAACCATGTGGAGATGACCACATGTGCGTGATGAGTAATTGACATTAGTTTGGGTAAGTCGAGTTTGGTTTGGGTGGTTCGGACCTAGTCGTTGCGTGGTGCAACGGGCTCGGTCGGACTGTGGTCAAACTTGGTCATATGGGATTAGGACGCTGATTCTTTGATTTGACAGGTTTGGTCTTCGACATGGTAAGTATGATGTTGTTTATGCTTTCATATATCGAGCGGTGCTATTTGATGTGTTCTTTGTCTGTGTGGCTGCAGGACATCGGGTGGAGTCGTGGCGAGACACGTGGACCGGACTAGGCGCAGGTGGCGCTGAGGTCAGAACGGTCAGGATGTGTCGAAGACGACGTGGACTCGAGGTGGTTGCGAGGCGTGCGAGGCAAGGAGCGCGGAAGCTTCCCGGAAGGTGTAGGAGGGGCGAATCGGGAAATTCGCGAGGCTGCACAAGCGGGAGCGGGCGCCGTTGGATTTAGCAGGCGTAACGGGGCGGAGACCCGTTAGCCAAGGCTATAAATAGGATTGAGGGGCTGCATGCCCACTTGAACACTTGGAAGAGGGAATTAGGGTTTGGTAGTCAAAAGAGGCTTTGGGAGGTTGTTTCTCCTTTGCTCTTTAGTGGGTGAGAGTTGGTGCATACAGCAGTGTGTGTTCCCTGTGTGTTCCCTGGGACTCCTTCGATGTTTTCCAGAGTTGCTGTGTAGTGTCCTCCCTCCCTCTATGGATGAGTGTGGAGTTCTTGAGTTGGGAGAGGGAGTTGAGTGATTGAGAGGCTTGTAATCATCTCATCTATTGTAATCGTGGTATCTCTCTTCATCAATATCAGTCTGAGATGGTTGTGTTTGAATATTGATCGATCGTCAGTCTCTCTGCATATTTTTCCCTTCGATGCCTTCTTTTGTGGATTTCTTGATTTTGTGATTTTCGAGTTCTTGCTTGCTGGTTTTGGCCAAAATGGGTTGCTATGACATGGGTGAAGCCTAAAAGCCATTTGGCTAGTCAATCCCCATAGCAAACTGAGGTTAATTCCAGTTTCTTGATTTTGGCCCTCTCTGTTCAAGTTTCAGCCAGTTCTAGGGTTTCAGGGAAAAATGTTTTTACTCCTCAATCTGACTTGAGATTTGGTCTGAGGGATCATCTAGGTATTGCTCTTATATCCCTAAAATCTCTTGTGCAAAAGATCTCTGTGGAAGGAGTAATTTGATTTTGTTTGAAGCTCTTCTCTGAAGATTCCAGTTTCTGTCATTTCTAGGGTTTGGGTTATTTCCTTGATTCCTTTCTTGGCTTGAGGTGATATTTGGTCTGGGAGGTCCCCTTGCTATTGCTAATATATGCCCAGATTTTCAGTGCCAAAGGATCAAGGGTTTGGGAGGAATTTGAGTTTCTATTTTCAGCTCCCTGTAATTTTCAGTCTTTAGGCTAATCTGAAATTCTATGAGTTCAGTTGATTTCTCATGTTATTTGGTCTCTCAAATGTGTTTGGATTAGATCCTTGAAGCTTTCCCTTGAAGTGATTTAATTCAATTGTCTTCCTCGCTTGATTTCGACAAAATCTCCTTGCTTCAAATCTGAAAATCTGCTTGTCTGTTGTCTATTTTTCAGTCTGCAGAATTCCTGTTTTCAGCAGCAAGTTTAAGCAGATTTCAGCCTCTTCTTGCTGCTGTTTTCAGCAAATTGAAGTGATGTTGTTAGCCAATCTGCAGGGCTGTTTTCAGCAAATTAAAGTGCAGTTTTCAGCCAATGTTAAGTGCAGTTTTTAGCCAACTTGAAGTGCAGTTTTCAGCCTAGTGCATTTATTTTTCTTGCTGCAGTTTTCAGTCTTTTCGAGTAGCCCTTTTATCTTGTCAAGTCCAGATTTCAGCATGCAAATTTCAGTCAAGTGCATTTGAATTTCTTGGTGCAGTTCATCTTCATCTTCGTAGCTCCTTATAGCTATCGGAGATAAAAGTTGATCGTGGGTACTTGTGGGGGACAAAATTTTGAGAGCGACATTCACCCCCCCTCTGTCGCCATTTCGGTCCAACATATTGTAGAAAAACAGCTTTTAGAAATTGAAAAGAAGAGACCCAATGTATCCTTGGTATTAGGACATAATCTTACTATGCATTTTTGCAGGCGTTCCTGGATTTCAAAACGGAGGGGATGATTCAGCAAAAGGTTTGTCGTGGGTGGGGATGTATGTTAACCACTGTCAAAGTCAAACCATTCCCCTCAAAACCTCGGCTATAGGTAATGCCATTGCCGGCCCTCTGCGATGTTCTGAATGTCACGCAGTCACGCACAGCCATTGATCCGATTGATATGTTACTACTTGAGTTAGTTTTTAATGCTATATGAAGATTAGTGTAGACTAGTACTGCATTGTAAGTGGTTCCTGCGATGTCGGTGCACGCTCCCAAAAAAATTGCCGTGCACGTTTATGGATTAATTGACACTAGTTTTTGCATGTTCTAATTACAATGGGAGCAGTACATTCCTCAAAAAAAAAAAAACGAGAGCAGTATTTTGAGTTTGAGATGTATCCTATCTATTCTGTTCTATTGTACATTCTATTGTAATGTACATTCTTGTATACTACTCTACTCGCAAGAGAAATGCAACTATTTTTATTGACATTTTTCAGCAAGAGAGATGCCGGTGCATGATGGTGCTGGTACCTCGGCTTCCATGATTCCATATCCGGGATTTACCTGCTGCCGTCGCCATGGCCTGCAGGATGTCCAGCGATCTCCAGTCGGCGTCGGACGTGATGGCCGGCCGCCGCTTCCGCTCCAGGCTGCAGCACCTCAGCGCCAGCTGGAGCAGGCGCTCGGCCTGCACCTCCGGCCAGCTCCCGGCGGACGCGTCCAGCACGCAGTGCACGGCGTCCATCTTGACGGCCTCCCGCACCTGCTCGGCGATGTTGAGGTCGAGCAACCCCGTGAGCACCTGCAGGATCACCACGCCGAACGCGTACACGTCCGACTCCGTGGTGAGCTCGCCGGTCATGAAGAAAACGGGGTCCATGTACCCCGTCGTGCCCATCGGGTTCGTCCGCCGGCAGATGGTCTCCTCCTCCAGCGGCTTAATGTGCACCATGCGCGCCGTCCCGAAGTCCCCCAGCCGGCTCACGTTGCGGGCGTCGAGGAGGATGTTGGTCAGCTTCAGGTCGGCGTGGATGATGGCGTGAGGGCGGCTGGAGTGGAGGTACGCCAGGGCGGAGCGCTGCTCGGCGAGTATCCTGACGCGGTCCTTCCATGGGAGCCCCTTGGAGAGCCAGTCCAGGAGCGTGCCGTTCGGGAGATGCTCGTACACAAGGCCGCATGCCGCCGGGCACACTCCGATCAGCCTCACGATGTGCGGGTGCTCGATTCTGCTCAGCACCACCACCTGGGGAATTCCAAACACGTTCCTCCGGTTAAATGTGATATGCCATGCACTTCTTCAGCGTAATCGACGATCATATGCTTATCCAGGATGCAAAGGTATGCAACTAAGTTTTTTGCTTCTTCCACCTAGTTCTCTTTTGCAAGCTGTCTTCATATATGTTATAAGTAAGGAGGACATGGACCAGGACCACATGGCGTTGGAATGTGCAGAAATAGTTTGCTTCTTGTAGTTAGATGCTGCTTTCTGAGTAAGACCTGTTACTGTTAGTGGTATATTTACCTCCTGCTGATACTCCGGGAAACCTTGTCTACCATGAGGTTTCAGCAGCTTGATAGCCACTGGCATGCCACCTACTTTTCCTTTATACACTGGACCATAACCTCCTTCTCCTATGAGATTTCTTGAGTAGAAGTTGTTGGTCGCTTTCCCAATCTGTGACATGGAGAGCTGCGCAATGTGCTCTGGAATTTGCAGCTCTGGGTATCTTGGTTTTGATAAGGTCTTCTCCTTCAGTGAAGCAACCTTTTGTCTAGGTGACAAGATGCTTTCTTCATGATTATGGCCCCCGTCTTGCAGCTCTTTCAGTTCCCTTTGGAGTTTGTCGATTTCCTCCTGTCCAGAAACAAATGTGGAGTATTGAATATGCAAACTAACACGAAGCAATCAAAAGATTCAATGCTGCACTGATGTTATACATTTGTATCTCCGATATGATTTCTATCACATATTTTCCTGTCCTGACTCGCGATGTTTCCAACTTATCTTCATTAGTGTTATTTTCTTTTGAACAAATTATCATCGTCAAAAGTTGGAACCTTCATCTAGCTATGTTTTTGTGTCCATGGTTAGGTACGGCCTACGGGTTCTGATTCAAATGGAACAGGCTACGATTAAGGTTGTATCATGTAACTTTTACCATAAGTTTTTCAGCTTTTTCATTAATATTTCTGAAATTCTGTATCTCGTCAGATTGATCAGCACCCTCTTCAGAAAAGTTTTGCACCTCCTCCTCATGAGCATTTGATTCCTCAATGCCTTGTTCAGCCAATGTTTCAGCTTCCTGCACATCATAATAGAATGAAGCAATCACTTTATTTTATTAACACAAACTGCACCTTTCAGCAGTCTTAAACTCATAAGTAACACCTTGTATTTTTACCACATATATTTCATGAACGTACTTTTGAGGCAACACTGGTAAATATTAACTAAGGTCAAACATGCTTAAGCACTGAGTGAACTCAAATGTCATTTGTTTCTGTGTGTGTGGGCAAACTTAAAATAATAGGAAGAAATATTTAATGCACATGTTCAAATGGTTATCTTGAAAGCAAAACTAAGCGAAATTATACCGTTGCTAATTGATCAGTACCAACCATTTGAATCACCCCATCCTCATCCATGATTTCATCTACCTGAAATGAAACATATTTGAGAGTACTGTTAGTCGTTGGATTCTTGCTCTTGGTGATAGCAAGATCCTTACTCTCATCGAGAGGATGACACTTGGAGATGGGGCAATTTTCTAGGTTTATTTCTCACACAATGCTATTCCAACCTGAGGGGTTGGGGATACAAATTTATAGGTTGTTAACCAGCCAAGCATATGCTAAGATGCTAGTCTAAGATGCTGTCCTAGATGTTAGTCAAGATGCTGTCCTAAGATGCTATCCTAAAGATGCTTGTCCTAAGATGCTGTCCTAAAGAGATGCTAACAGCCAGTCAAGGATGCTGTCTTTGAAGGGCAGCAAAAGCCAACAAAAACCAACACAGAGACTTATCCATCAAGTACACCATGAGTTAGGACTAAAACCCTGAACCTTGGTCATAGACATGTGGACTGAAAACTGTTATTGTTTGAATGTGTGTAATGCTTCGCTAGGAAGTCACTTACCAAATTACTTTGTGGTGTTATGTAGCCATCAGATTCGTCACCCAACTCATGTATGGACGCCAAAAATTCAGGGCTCCCTCCATATGCAATGCTTCCAGTATGCTCCAGATGATCATTGCTGCATTTTAGAATGATCTCAGTCATCAAGCCATTGCTAGATTTCATGTAGATCATCTGCAGTAATTAACTTCAGATTTCAGAGAATATCTCAACTATACCTAGTGGAAATGTGTTTGCCATTGAGCACGACCCAAACCTGACAGTACTTGCGAAGCACCGCTTGCTTTAACATGTTCCTGCATACCTTGGTTTAGTTTTATGTGCTAAGATAGTACTATTTTTGTTTGTGTACAGGTTGTACATTGAGCAACATATGCCAAGAGAGGAGTGGGTGGTTTGCTATGTAGATTTCAGATCTGACCTTGAACCAGTGATAATTCTCTTAATTTTGAGCTTCTTTATCAGGTTCACAACACCAGCAAGAATGTCATCGTGTTCAATGTAATATGCCCTAACCTGCACGAAGACATACCTGTTTATAAAACATATTTTCCGCCAATTAACAATCCTTTTACCCTTATTTTTCAGGAGCTCATTTTAGTATTGATCCCTCTCTCCACATGTTGTTTGCTTAACAATTAACATCAGTTAAATCAATTATTCACTTTATAGTACTGGTAGTCCATTCATGATTCATAGGGGGTTCAAATAGTAGATCTCAGACAAAAGTTCCAATGAATACAAGTGCAATTCATTTCCCCCTGCTTTAGGACGAAGGTCCACTGACAAGCTTATATACTAGTATTATGATATCAATTAGGCAATAAATTCAGATGAGTAGAATGCTTTTCCGAATAAACTCTAATAAGTAATAATCACTGCGGTAACCTGATTTATCTTAATCTGAACTAAAATCTAAGGATAGAATAGCATTACCTTTCTTGTCCCACATAGGCTTTTGTATTGTGATAACATCCTGACCATTGCTTCCGTTTCTCTGCCTCTATGCATCTCCTTCTCCTTTTCGTCTGCAAACTTATATAACACTTTGCCACCCACTGCAGTTGTTGGATAGGAACAAACAATTATTAATACAGCTCACGACAAAAGGATAGACTTTATCCTGTTAATATTTATGTTCATAAAGAATAGCTATTCTATTGCTTGTATTTATGCTTGTAATCTTGTACAATATTTTACCACCCATTGCAACTGCTCCGTGTGCATTTCCGAGAATATCAAAAGTGCACGAAAAAGCAGTTTGTTGCACTTGGGAAGCCATTAGCTATGCATTCCTTTTACTTACCTGGTAGGAAAATTAGGAGCAGCTGGAAGCTAAGATCCCTAATAATCATGAAATCATCTTTTACTAGCAAAAATATCGTCTACTTGTTTTCAACTATTTTGTATTTTCTAATCACTTTACAGGCTTGGATGGCATATTACTTCCTATTAAAAGCAGTTGAAAATTAGTATACTGAATTGCAGGTACATGGGTGAGTAGGTGATCGTTAGAGCTGTACAAACTACAAAGGATGGAAAAGCTTTGGCTGAAGAAGTATGAAGATCTTACTGAAGGGCATCCACTTGGAGGGCCAGTGAACATGGACAAGAACTATGGTGGCCCTTGGGAAATTTGCAAAAGCCCACAGTATGTTTGCCTTCTCCTTCCTGAAGTTCTTCCCGACCGCGATATGAACCTCTACTTCATCCATCTTTCTTGCTGCCTGCATGTACCCTCAAGAATCAAGAATTAACACCAAACCTAGATTCTGCTTTTGCTATCTGGTTTAGCAGAAGCACGGCCTAAAACAAGAGGAGGTGAAGTACTGCTGGGGGTTTTAAAGCGTGCCTTGGATTTGTCGTTTGGTGGTATTCAGCGGCAGTGATGAGCAGTGCGTTAGGTCAGTATCTGATTGTGGGTCCCAAGTGTAGTCGGATGAGAAAATTTCTAGTTTCAACTTAGGGTGCATTGTTTTACCCTTTCACTAGCCATTCCAATTTATAATGATTTGTGGTATAGAATTGCTATGATTCTTTTGTCCAAAACAACAAAACTAATCGGACCCTTCCTAGCCACTCGCTTCTCGTCCACTCACTCCTACCACCTGCCCTCTCTCTCCTCTCTTGGTTGCTGCAGCCATCTAGCAAGTTGTGCTCTGGCCAAGCCAAAACCGCAAAGCCCCTCTCTATACAAGAGCGTAGACTCCACAAATGCTGTTATAGGCACCATCACTAGCCCCTCTCCACGAAAGAGCGTGGACTCCACAAATACTGTTATAGACACCATCACTAACGAGACGAGCTGAGCTCTCCTCCCATTGGGGTGCACCACCGCGGCCTTCTTCTTCCCCAAATATCCCAACCTCCCCACCTATATCCGAACTCCTCACTCCCCTCCCCCACCCCCTCGGGTGGCTCATTGATCGGAGTCCCGCCCCTCTTCTATAGGACTTCCTCCTCATCTCTTTCTCTCCAAGCATCACAACAGTGAGCTCATACAAGCTGTTACATAAGTGTTCAATTTGTGTTTGAGTGATGTCTTTCACCATAACCGGAGCTCATCTGAGGTATCCCCTTTATGAGAGGAGGCTGGAGCTCATAAGATTTGTAACTACCGAGGTATCAACTGTTAATACCTTCTATGCCGCTCCCCACCTTCTATCGCCATAACTTTGTATTTCTTGGTGCTATCGCGGCCCCACGTTCTTACCTTAGTTAATACCTTCTATGCCACTCCCCACGGATGATACCAACTGTTGTGGTTACGCGACAAACAAGAGATAAGTGGGGCTACCCAGAGCTAAATACGCAATAAAGAGTAGTGCAGAGAATAAGTACTACATCACTATTAATACTTAAGCTTGTTCTTATGAAAATAGACTCCCCCTCTTCATGGTGCCCTAAAGGCCATATTTATAGCCATGTGAGGGTTGTTTTAGACAAATACCCCTGCTGAGGCTATTGACAATAAGGGTAAAAATACATTTTCCTTGGCATGGTCTTTTGAGGTTGGCCATGTAAATTACACTAACGAATATTTGATATGATAGGTCGATTAGGTCAAGGTGGCAAACCACTCTCCCAACATATCGTCTTGATATGTTCGACGATGAACTAGATTCTTGCGAGAAATCAAGCACCATATGTCCTGTGCGCAAATGCGCAATGCATGGTCAATTTTTTTTTATCGGATAGACTGCGACTGCAAGGCAGCACAATTTCTTCCTGATTACTGACTTCAGAGCATCCCAGTTGATTCGTCACGAACAACTCGTTTCGTTTGTTTCTGAGCAGATTGTACTGGCAATTTGGTCAGTCATTTGAGACAACGACATTTTACCTGTTGATTTGTTTCGGCGATTTGCATAGGTAAGAAACCTTGACAAGTTTAGGCATTGGACACTTCTTTCAAAGGTTTTGTCCAACTCGATGACTCTGTCATTAACAAGAGGATAAAAGAAGCAAACGTACCCCTGAAAGGTCATTATGATTTCATTACTACCTCATGTACCTTTTGAACGATTTAATTTTGGTTGTTTCAGACTTTCGCGTTAGAATGACTCTGCAAATTTAATAGACATTCAGAATAGTTGTAAACATGACAATATAATACATGGTTGTAAACGGTAACGTTCTGAATTGATAGTTCCGTTCATATATGCATTACTACTTCCATCAACTAACCACCAACATTCAGAGGCCACTACCGCAGCAATACTGAATGTTCACTCAAGCAGTGTGCCACCACTCAGAAGTCAGAACTAGTTACATGTGGACTAGCAAGTACATCTATATCATCACCAAAACAGTACTCACTTCATATATCCCTGTACAATATCCAACATGTAGTAGAGGTAGCTCCAAGTTTGTTACATTTTACATACAAGTTTTGCTCAAAAAAAAAGGGAAAAACAAAACAAAGACCGATGTGCATACCTTCATTCTTTCAGAAGAGACACGAAAGCGTTTGGTTTCTTGTGGTTTGTGCCTATTAACCCTAGTGTGACACAGACGCATCTTCAGTATGAGTAAAGGACATAATTTTTATTTTCTAAGTTTCATGATGAGAAAGCAAACATATTAGTCTGCATTTGTCTGCAGCCATTCTTGAATTGCAGAACGGAGGGCATGGTTGGGCAAAAGATCACGGTGGGTTAGCTCAAGGTTTGTCATGGGTGACGTATGGTGGCCACTGTCAAACCATTCCCTTATAGCCTCGGCTTCATAGGTAAAACCATCTGCTGCAATTAGAGGCTCTCTCATGATATCCTGCAACGCATAAATGCAAAGGTGAAACAATTTAGAACAAAACTGAAATCACAAATACTGTCTATGCAATAAATCAACTGGTTTTGTCTAAAATAACTTAAGAATAATAAAATGGAAAATAAAAGTTAAAGACAAATTCGTGCTAATCAAATGACTGGCATCCTTCAGAGAATTCACACACACAAAAAGCCTGGAAATGGATATCCTTCCATAGGATGATATACCAATTACCAAACATGACAATAAGGAGGAAATCATTGTGAGGAAATGGTTTTTTTTAGGAGGGAAATGGCATTCACCAACCAAGTAAAATGCATGACTCACCTGTTGTATTGGACAGATGAAGTAGGATGGCACACCACCAAGGTCTTCCGATACTGATTTAAATGACAATGAACACGGCATAACAGAAGCAGACTTCAACATTGGTTCCAGTACAGTCCAAACCTCCGTTTGCAGGTCAGGACGATTTTTTCTTCTGATTTCACAGCATCTTAGACCTACCCGAGCCAATCGCTCAGCCTGCATAGCAGGCCAGACCCCAGCGGATGAATCCAATATTGCTTGCAGGCAACCCTTTTGCACCGCCCGTTGCACATCTTTCAATAGACCAAACCCCGATCTTCCAGTCAAGAGGCGCAGGAGAACGATACCAAAAGAATATACATCAGATAGGGGTGTCAGATCACCAGAGATAATGTATTCAGGATCAATGTACACAAAAGAGCCTTTTGGGTGGGTATGACGATATAGAGTGGTTGTGGCCTTGAACTCATCAGTTAACATTCGGCATACACCAAAACCGCTGAGCTTAGCTACATTATTTCCATCAAGAAGAATGTTAGATGCTTTCAAGTCACTGTGAACAATGCTATGGGGTTTACTAGAATGGAGGAAAATGAGTGCGGAGCAAACGTTTGAAGCGATGCGGGTACGCAACTGCCAGCTAAGAGGCTTAGAATTGTCCTTGCAAGCCAGGCGGTCATCCAAACTTCCATTGGGCATGTATTCATAGACAAGAGCTTGAGCGCCCTTGCATGCTCCTATAAGAGTAACAAGGTTTGGATGCCGCACCCTGCTGAGAATCTCCACCTGTAAAGTAGGTAGCAAGAACAATTTAACTGTCTGCAAGACAGTACTCAATTTGAACCAACAAAGTGTCAATTCACTTGATATAAAGGCCAGTAACTGGAATAAGAATTTAACCTCTTGATTGAACTGTGACTCTGACTGTGTGCTTTCGGCATTCAACTTCTTTATAGCTACGCTGGTGTGCCGAAGAAAGCCCTTATATACACTTCCATATACACTTTCTCCAACCTTCAATGAGTGGTCAAAGTTATTGGTAGCTTCATTAATCTCTGAGCAGGATATCTCTGTGATGTGCATTGTCCCCTCCACGATTGCAGTGGACTCTCCTTTCTTTACACGTAGTGCTTCTGCCTCTCTTACCGCTTTGTCACGCTGCAACATCAAATCCTTGATGATACGGTCAGAATGGGCACTTCGCTTATTCAGGGCCAATATTTTCTCACGTTCCTGTTGAAGTTTTGCACAAAGTTCATCAGTTGTTTTTGTTAGCCTCTCAACTTCCTCCATTGTTGTTGTCAACTTTTCCTCTATTTCGTTCTTTTGCTTCAGTTCTCCAAAGTACAAATTCTTGGAGGCTTGTGCCTGTTGGGGAAATTAAACGTGAGACAAAGGATTTTGTTCAACTTTGTAGCTGGCAGTTATCCAAAACAATGTTTCTAAATTAATTATCCACAGTAATGTTTCTGGAAGTGGCTCACATGCACAGTTACTAGAGTTTCTCACATTCACAGTTATAAGAGTTTCTCCCATGATATGACTGATAAATGTAAATTAAGCTACTCTTACTTTCTGGAAAGCCTCAAATAACTCTCTTTCCGCTTTCTCATGCCTGCATTTCTCTTCACAAGCTTCTTGTCTTACACTCTGCAACTCCATGAATATATGCTGGAATTTATTGTCAGACTCATCAAATTCTGTGACATCTTCCTGCATGAGATCAGGTAAAAATTTCACACATCAAGATTTTCTTCAATATTTAACTGTGTTGACTGCCATTAAGACACTATGGAGTTCTACAAGTTAGGGCAAATTAGATTTGAATATCAAGAGTACAAATTGGTGGCCTACCGTATACCAGATCAAATGGCATATGATGTATCGACCATCTAATTATGTATTTGTCAAGCAAGTGCTCCATCATGGATCACATTTGAAGTGCATATGCATTACTGATTGCTCCATCAGGGACCATAATTTAAGTGCAGATGCATATTGATTACTAAGAGCCTTGACATCTCTCTTGAGAAATTAAATAAAGCAATTTCTTTGATGCTAGAAGAGTAACTGCTTAATCTTAAGTATGCAAAAAATACAGATCCAACATTACGTAATTGTGTTTACCTTTTCATTGTCATAGGATGGGTATGGGCTAGTTCTTTCAATCTGTGGTCCGAGGTTTGGTTTGTGTAGCCATGTGTTTGAAACACACCACATCTCTGACAAGCTAGTCGATCTCTCCACTGAAGACTGTGCAGCATCAGACTTTTGCCTACCTTCGTGCATTGCTTCATGGCTAAGGGGACCAGCCCTCCTAGTATAGGGAAAGCAAAGAAAGGAAAACATGTCAAATGCAAATGGACCGCAGGCTGGAAGTCTGCGATGTAATTCTAAGAACAGAAGTAAAGTACATTCCCATCTCACCAGCCATACCTACGGTAAACCAGCGTTCCTTTGCAAATGAACCATATTTTGCAGAAAGGATCTGCCTGCTGTTCTACAACTCGTGCCTTCTTGGACTTCAGAACCTTCATTTTCCTGAACTCTTGAAACCAGGAGTTAGGTTTCAGTGGACTAATGGAGCATATATTATTACAGATTTTGGAGCGAACTGAAGCAGTAGAAACACTGAAGTTTCTTCCTGGAAACCAAAGCATAAGCAACTAAGCAAGTCGGTTTAACATATAATTATCTTGAACAACTTGTTTAGCTAATAGAATAAAAGCCAACGGTTCTCCAAAGCATAGGTATGACTCTCCACAAACCTTAAACACATGGTTCCTCACTAACGTTCGCTATGACCACAAAGCATTTAATTATGAAAGTGTATAGAGATCATTCCGAGCTTTGGCACATACTTTGTATAATGCTTATCAGCTGCTGCCCCCATGATAAGCACAGTAACATGATGCTCAGAAATGAGCTCCACTAATCCCTTGGCAACATCATCTGATTCAACCACCACCTTCTCAGCTTGTACCTGTGAGATATATAGTACAGAGCGAGCATTACCATCATGGATTAGCCAGCATGATATTCTGCAACATAAACCATGCATTTATACGATCTTGTTGCAGATGATAATTTGCATTGCATTCTAAGAGTTTACATGTGAATACAACTGATTTGTAGTTTATCTTCATCAGTTCTAAAGTTGAAGATGGAGATAAATGTGTGAAACTGGCAAACCTTTTCTTGTGCACATAAGAGTAGGTATTGATCCAAACTGTCATTGATTCTTTGTAGCTCCATCTTCTTATATGCAATCAGCTCCTGCTCCTCCAGCTGGCTAGCAGGAATCTTGGCACCCACTGCACACAACAATGGAGCCTGAATATTTGAATCCATAATTATGGAACCAAAATTCTAATCAACAAACGAAAAGGTAAACAGCATTTCCCCGTGGCGTTTGGATACACACTTGAGTTGACCTCAATTGCACACAGGGGATTGGAACAGTAGAGCAAGTAAATTTGCAGAAATTATGGAACACGAAGCGATTGGGTCAGTCTATTTTTGACCCGTTCAAGCTATGAAACTATACGAACGGAGCCAAGAAAACACAGGCAATGGCATCTCTGATCATCCAAGACAAAAAAAAAATTCTTTTGCAGTGGGGAACAGAGCAGGAAAAATAAGAGGGGGAAGAGGGAGACGTACGGATGATGCGCAGGAACTTGGGAGGGGAGTAGACGTGAAGCAGCACAAAGGCGACGTCTTGGGGGAAGTTGTGCAGCGCCCACAGCAGGGTGGCCCTGGACTCGGCCATCTCCCTCCCCACAGCCACGTACACCTTCTCGCCGGAGAAGGAAGGCTCCGGCGAATCATCGGCGTGCGGCGTGGGTGGCGAGGAGGAGCCGGCCGTGGCCATGTTTCTTTACTGGTGCTTGGCCGTGCCGCCCCGCTCAGCTTTGGACTGTGGAGTTGTCCCCGCTGCCCGCTTGGGCTCATTTGTATTTGCCATCCGTTTTATATACCTACCAAATCAGAGAAGCTCGACAAGTACCTGCCAAGTCCCTAGCGTGGCAGATAGCACGCCGAGCCGCCCGTCCGCTACAGGTCACCAGCCATACTAATCCTTCACTCTAATTACCGCTAATTATCACTTAATTAATGCCTTTTCTTGTTGCCACTGACAGCCCCTAGCTCAGTCGGTACCTGCTAGACTGATAGGTCTAGAGAGGATTAGATTTACAAAAACGAGTATTTAAGAGCTAATTTGAAAAAAAAATGCAACAATACGATATGGAGGCGTTCATATTAGCTTTTGGCTTTAAGTTATAAATAGTAGCAGTTGTAGAGAAGTTTATAGAGAGACACTTATGTATGATTTTGGTTAATATAAATAAAGTTATTATAATGTGTACTATAATAAACAAATAGACACTGTCTTAAAAAATACTTTATTTAAAAATTAAATATTTAAAAAAATTATTTAATGGTTAAAATTCCGTAAACAGCGTGTCTATCATCCATCACGGTCGACGACCGCCCGGTGCAAGTCGTACGCGCAAAGCGGGTCAAAAAGCTAGGCACGCTGATGAAGGTAGGAGGGAAGGGAAATCACCACCCACTTCATCAGTTTCAGCGTTTCACTTCGTTCAGTGCCTGCAAACTGATAGGCGTACGTCTAGGTCCATGGATGTATCGCCGTTGACATGTGAGATGGTGAGAGCGATGAGCTCCTTCGTTGCTGACAATGATACCGTACGTACGTGATGTCGCTCTGCTCATTAAAGGACTTCCAAATTCTTATTTTTATCTTTTATTAGTAATATAGATTTTTTTAAGTTTTTGCCTTTCTTTTGTTCTTATGCATTTTCATGTCTGTGATAATATAATACTTTTTAAAAAATAATTATACTAAAAAGCTACCGGCAACAGTACAAATAATATAATGCGGACTGACTTTTTAAGCCCAAATACTGACAAGTATTACGTGACCTTGACGCCCACACGTAATATAACGCGGACAAGCTGACATAGTGTTACCGCGTTACTACAGACCACAGGGAGGTAAGGAAAGGGTCAAATTAAAGGTTGGGAAATTTCCATGGCCGGCCCACGCGTAATACAGTAGCAAGCACCTTGCCTTTTTCTGAAACTAATTATATAAATAGCACTATTTTTTAAATGTAATTTTTAAATATCTATTTTTACAAATCTAGTCTCTTCGTAAACCTACCTAATAGGTACTTACCGAGTCAGAAGAACTCGACAAGCAACTGCAGCCGAGCCGCCCGCAACAGGTCACCAGCCATGCTAATCCTTCACTTTAATTACCGCTAATCATCACTTAATGCTTTTTCTTGTTGCCGCTGACAGCCTCTGGAGCAGTAGGTATCTGCTAGATTTGATAGGTCTACAGAGGGCTATATTTACAAAAACAAGTATTTAAGAGCCAAATTTGGAAAAGAAAAAAAGCAAAACAGTGTGATATGGAGGTGTTCATATTATCTTTTGGCTTTACAGAAAGACATTCGTGTGTAATTTTGGTTGATATAAATGAAGTTATTATAGTACATACTATAATCAACTAATAGACAATGTTTTTAAAAAGATACTCTATTTAAAAATTAGACATTATAAAAAAAATTATTTACTGTGAAAGAACGGTTTGTTGAAATCACAGTAAACAGGACCATAACACAGCTCCTTTTTCTGGTGTGGCGTCAGGTCATTTCAACCACGCAGGCAGGCAGCGTAATCTATCATCTATCACGATCGACGTACGACCGCCGAGTGCAAGTCGTATGTATGTGCAACGCCGGTCAAAAAGCTAGGCACGATTGATGGAGGTAGGAGGGAAGGGAAATCACCACTCACTTCAGTTTCAGAGTAACACTACTGTCATGTAAAGCAGACATCACGCACCACATGATCGCCTTTTCCGCAACTTTCGCACAAGTCTCCTCCGTCAACGTATTGATCTACCGTGCAGCAGACGCTACCAACACACATCATTTCAACTTCAGTTTTTAGTTTCTAATTTATTTTCCATTATTATTAAATTTTATTTTTTTATGATTTTTTACCGGTTCATTTTTCCCGTATTCGTTTGCATTGTGCGTGATGGGTTAACTTTTTTTCTATTTTTATTTTTTAAATTTAATTATACCAAATAAGTCACCATCAGCTACTGTACAATTTCAGCTAGCTACAGTGAAATTTTAGTCTAAGCCACATTTTCAGCCCAAATGAACGACACCTTAATTAGTATTAATTGTATTTACTTAATGCTAATTAATTTACTAGTACTAAGTATACTTAATTAGCGCTAATCAATGAGCCATAAATGTAACCATAGCGTGGGAGCTCAGCAAATCCTGCTGTCGAGCACTCCTATGGCTCGACAGCACCTGCCGAGCACTACTATAGCTTGGTAGCACCTGTGTTGTCTTTCGCCCATAGCTTTTGCCTATCGTTTATAATTTTTAGTTAAAAATAAATAATAATAATTAAAAAAAATATTTTTAGAAAGAGAGGATAAGCATGTAAAAAGTAAGAGAGAAATACATGTATGTAACAAGAGCGAAAGAAGTGAGTTAGGTGTTACATCCATAGCCCCTACTTTATTCTTGAGATAGGATAATAACGAGAGAAGTAAAAAACTGCTTTAAAAGTTTTTAATATTTATTTTAATTCTTGACTTTTCTATACAGAAAGCGAGCCTGATCTTTTCGTTGGATTGTAAAAGGCCCTGTTCTTTTCAGCTTCTAAAAGCTGTTTTTCGACTTTTCTACAGTAATTAACTTTTAAACGGAGTATCTTTTCAAGATAGTGTCTACTAGTTAATTATAGTACATACTTTACCGACTTCATTTTTATCGGCAAAAACCATACGTGAATTTCTATTACTCTGTAATCTCTCATACAAACAACCCAAAACCACAAGCCGCAGCCAAATCCCACAAGCTGTAGCCAAAAAGAACAGACCAAAGACCATTCTCTAACTCGCAGAAGCATATTTAGGTACTGTTCTGTAGGAATGATCTGACATTCATGCACTAATTTTCAGTATTGACATAGCACGGTTGAGTCATTGTAGAGGCGTACGTCTAGGTCCATGCATGTATTGTCGTTGACACGTGAGACGGGGAGCCTGAGTCTCCTCCGTTGCTGGCAATGATACCGTACGTACGTGATGTTTCTGTTTATGACTTTTAGTTTCTCATTTTTATTTTTTCTTAGTAATATGATTTTTTAGGCTTTTGTCTTTTCTTTTATTCTTATTGCCTGTGATAATATAATATTTTTTATTTTTATTTTTTAAATTTAATTATATTAAAAAGCTATCAGTAAAATAAATCATAGGTCAGGCTTTTTAAGCCCAAACAGTGACAAGTATTACGTGACCTTGACGCTCACACATAATATGATGCGGACAAGTTGACAAAGTGTTACCGCGTTAGTACAGACCACGGAGAGGTAAGGAAAGGGACAAATTAAAGGTTGGGAAATTTCCATGGCCGGCCTACGCGTAATACAGTAGCAAGCACCTTGCCTTTTTCTAAAACTGTTTATATAAGTAGCATTGTTGCTTTTTTCTTTAAATGTAGCTTTTAAATAACTGTTTTTACAAATCTAATCTCTCAGTAAACCTATCAAGCCTATTAGATACCTACTGAATCAGAAAAGCTCGACAAGCATCTGCCGAGCCATCCGTCCGCAACAGGTCACCAGCCATGCTAATCCTTCACTTTGAGTATTTAAGAGCCAAATTTGAAGAAAAAAAAGCAATAGTGTGATACGGAGGCGTTCATATTAGCTTTTGGCTTTTGATTATAAATAGTAGTAGCTTGTAGAGAAGCTTATAGAGAGATACTCGTGTGTGGTTTTAGCCGATATAAATAAAGTTATTATAATATGTACTATAATCAACTAATAGACAATGTTTTAAAAAACACTTTATTTAAAAATTAGATATCATAAAAAATTATTTACTATAAAAGTGGTGTGTAGAAATCAAAGTAAACAGGACCGTAAACAGCTCCTTTTTCTGGTGTGGCAGGGGAGAGGCGTCGGGTCATTTCAACCACGCAGGCAGGCAGCGTAATCTATCATCTATCACGATCGACGTACGACCGCCGAGTGCAAGTCGTATGTATGTGCAACGCCGGTCAAAAAGCTAGGCACGATTGATGGAGGTAGGAGGGAAGGGAAATCACCACTCACTTCAGTTTCAGAGTAAAACTGCTACCTAGCTAGCTACTGTCCTGTAAAGCAGACACCACGCACCACACGATCGCCATTTGCCTCGACATTTCTGCAACGTTCACACAAGTCTCCTCCGTCAACGTATTGATCTACCGTGCAGCAGACGCTACCAACACACATCATTTTACTATGTTTTAGTTCCGCTTATTTCAGTTTTAATTTCAGATTTATTTTTTACTATTCTTAAATTTCATCTTTTTATAATTTTTTTTGTCTTTTTTTAGTTTTTTACCGGTTCTTTTTTCTTGTATTCGTTTGCATTGACCGTGATAAGCTAATCTGTTTTTCTATTTTTTATTTTTTAAATTTAATTACGCCAAATAAGTCACCATCAGCTACAGTACAATTTCAGCCATATACAGTGAAATTTCAGCCAGAAGCCACTTTTTCAGCCCAAATAAACAACACCTTAATTAGTATTAATTATATTTACTTAATGCTAATTATATTTAATAGTACTAAACATATTTAATTAGCGCTAATCAATTAGCCATAAATGTTACCGCAATGTGGGAGCTCAGCAACTCTGGCTGTCGAGCACTCCTATGGCTTGCCAACACCTGTCGAGCACTTCTGTAGCTTGGTAGTATCTGTTGAGCTCCGGTAGCGTGGCAAGCGACATATATCGCATGTCACGACTGCTGAGGCTATGGAGAGAGTTAGATTTGTAAAAACAGATATAACTAGTTAAATTTTAAAAAATGACTAAAGCACCATTTTGTGAACAGTTCATATTTCTCATCCTAGTCTTTTTTTCTTTGAATATTTAGAAACACACACATATATGTATGTATGTATGTATGTATGTATGTATGTATGTATGTATGTATGCATGCATGTATATGTATGTATATATATGTGTATATGTATATGTGTATATATGTGTGTGTGTGTGATGATCATCTATGGTATTATCATTTAGCATTTTATAATTAATAACCATTCTTGATTTGCCTTTAGCTATTTCAGCATGATTTCTTACTAAAGGTAGTAGATATATGCAGGCTTCTACTTTCTCTTATAGCTCCTAACTTTAATAACTCTTCTATGTGTATTTTAAATTCTTCTATATATTTTGGAGTAGCTTCTATTGGACATGTTTTAATTATATAATCTAAATTTATTATATCTATTTTACATATAATAGAATTCTTATCCCGATGCTTCATAGGTATTTCCTAATTATTTGAATATCCTTTAACCTTTGAATAATTTTTTCTGTATCTTTTTTAGTCTTTATGTCTCTATATCAATTATATGCGAATGACTGTAAACCAATCCTTTTCACACAAAAAATTTGATATATAGTATATTTCTATAATTTCACTAAGCTTTCTTCAATGTTTATATATATATATATATATATGGCAGGCAGACTCGATCGAGTTACATACATACATACACGCAAAGGCATGTCAGTTTCCTGTGAGCTAGTAATAACTAAACGCGTGGTCTCTGGCAGGAAAACTAAACTGTTGGCGTTACTTATTTTACAACGTGGCATCGCGCGCCACTTTAGGCCACTCAATTCGGCTGCGGTCAGTGACATTACTTATGTACTGGCTGTTAGATTTTAGTTAAGATATTTAAATAAAAAATATATTTTTATAAATAATACAATAAAAAAATATGTTAAGAAGCCAATACATTTAAACGACTTCTAACTTCTAAATGTAAAAAAAACAGAAGTTAAGGATCTATTCTTTTTTGCTGTAGTTTATGGCTTTTGGCTGCAGCTTGTAGCTTTTGGGCTATTCGTGCGAGAGATTACAGAGCAACAGAAACTCACATGTGGTTTTTACCGATATAAATAAAGTCGATATAGTATGTACTACAATTAGCTAGTAGTTCCTATTTTAAAAAGATACTTCGTTTAAAAATTAGTTACTTAGAAAAGCCGAAAAGAACCGGCCCTAAAACCTATTTAAAACAAACCTTTAGTCTGATCAGATCTCATGTCTTGTTTTAGCTAGGCTCTCTTGTTCCTACAAAAGAAAACCTCCTCTTCTTCTTACTAGACTGGCAGACAGATCATTACTAAGGCTCTGTTTATTTTGGCTTTAACTCCTAATTTCTGATTTGTTTTTTATTATTTCTAAATTTTATCTTTTTTTCTGATTTTTTGAGATTTTTTACCGGTTTTTTCCCTTATTCATTTGCATTGTCCATAATGAGCTAACCTATTTTTTAATTTTTTAAATTTAGTTACGCCAAATAAACCACATCAGTTACAGTGTATGTAATTTCAGCTAACTACAGTATAATTTTAGCCATAAGCCAGCTTATTTGAGTCTAATCGAGCGCTAGTCTTTTGACTTTTTTTTTATCTTAGCTGTTTTCTGAATCTTTTTTTTAGTTTTGAAGGACATTTTCTGAATCTGTGTGCGCTACTCTGTAGTCGTTTGCTGTCGATTTTTCCCCCTCTCGCACGACTCGCCTGCTGGCTGTGCTGTGGTGTTTGTTACCCATGCATCTCGTGTCGTATTGATCCAGAAAGAAGACTCCCTCCCTGCTAGATAGTGCGTGTGTTTACAGTGACATATACATGGTACTCGTTAAGATGAGCAGGGAGTTGTTACAAATCAACACAGAGTTAGCTTGTTTGCGCCTGTTTGGTTCATAAAATTATTTCATGGCCACGCGTATAGTCTTCTGAAACCGATCGATCGAATCAACTAGGTTCTGTTTTACTGTCTAGTACTGCTTGTGTCGCAACCAAATTCAGCTTCGATCAGACTGTATTTTGAGAATTCAGAATTTAAAGCATAAATCAACGGTGGGTGCTTCAAGATTCATGCAACTTCTATTAGGTTCCGATTAGGGAATTGAAGTCGAAAGCAATCATATATAGAACACCAGAGTGAGGGGAGATCGGTGAGGCATGACTCCCCTATCATGACAAAAAAACGTTATTACTCTCTTTGATCTAATATCTACTACTTAAAATAAAGAGTTAGTGGTGATGTTAGTATATTGTCCCATCTCCCCCTCAGAAAAAACACCCTAACATGTGCGGCTTTAACAACACGCTCTCATTCCTCC
Source organism: Dendrocalamus latiflorus (assembly GCA_017311315.1). Classification (NCBI taxonomy): domain Eukaryota; kingdom Viridiplantae; phylum Streptophyta; class Magnoliopsida; order Poales; family Poaceae; genus Dendrocalamus; species Dendrocalamus latiflorus. The sequence continues at coordinate 708,137 of CM029658.1, forward strand.
ACATGCTCCCTTTCTCAATCCCCTTCCTCTTGACCACTTCTCTCCTCGCATCCCCTCGCTCACCCAAGCCTCCTCTATTTTCCATACTCACCACCCATCCTCTCCCCCACCATCACCCCCACACAAATGGCTTGCGGGCTTTGCACGTCCTCTACACAGTTGCCCTTGTCCCTGTCGTGTTTGCCATTTGTCTCCATCAAAACCGTGGTGGCCAATGGGTCGACTGAGCACGCTACGCTGAGAGAGAGATAGTGTAGGTGCTCGATGAAAACTAGGGCGATGCGTCAGTGCAAGCCTTCATCATCAGAGACAGTGGCGAAGCCGCTAGAGTTGAGAAAAGATGACCGTGTCACCTAAGGTTTCGCGGTACCAAAGTTGTTGGAGGAGCCAGCACAAGTAACTAGTAGAAGGAAGTAGATGAAAGTGAGAAGAGCTGGGGAGGTCACTAGTGTGAGGACCATCAAGCTTTGTAGATCAAGGTGGCACCATGGTTTTAGGTAGCGGCGGTGCTAACTAATGCCAAGAGAGGGTGGAGGGAGCTGAGGGAGACCACTGGAGATGGTAGATCGGGCCGGTGATGCAGTAGAACCAAGGTGGTAACATTTCAGGCGACTGTTCGATTTGGAGGGAGAGAGGTGGAATAGTGAGGAATGAGGCGTGGCATGGCCGCTGACGGCGGTGAGAGCTGGCGGAGGTAGCAGAATTTGTGGCGGCGGGATCGGGGTGGCACCTCCACTTGGTACGGAGGAGAGGGAGGGGGTGTGACTGAGAAAGGGATTGGAGTGAAGTGAAGAGAGAGAGAATTAGGATTAAGGTTAAGAGGAGTCTAGTTCGAGCAAAGCCGAGTGGGCCGGTTGAATGAGTAAAGTGCACTTTACTAGCCCGAGGCAAAGAGAGAGAGTAGGCCGAATAGGCTAAATGCATATCCGTTAAAAATGGAGCTCAAGTAAATGATTTATAATACTATAATATGAGCTCTTAATACATGACATGAGTTTAGAATATACTATATTGTTTATTTAAAATTCTGTTGTATTTCAAGTATGTATATAGCTCATTCCATGATGTTGTCTATTATACCTATGGCTCAGATAGTAGAAGAAAAGATTATTAGAGTGAGGCCCCGTTTGGCAGAGCTCTAGCTCTAGGAAATCTGTAGATTTCCTAGAGCTGGTCATCTGTAGCTCTAGGAAATCCTGGATCTAGAGTTGCAGGCATGTTAAGTGCATTTATATGACTCATTTCATTTATATTATATATTAAATAAAAATATTTAAATCACTTTAATTTAGTCAACAAACTACAGATCCAGCATAGATCTCGGAGCTAGAGCTGTGCCAAACGGGGCCTGAGTATGAGAAAATAATCTATATCCTTTCTCGTTAATCTAAAGAAGTATATATACATAACCATAAGATTTTACTATAACAATATCCACATCACAGATACTATTCTTAGGGCACACATATTTTTATATTAGGGCCTCTTAGCGCTGTAGGTCGGATGGATGCCCGGTGGAGGCATCCCCACAACATTGTCCAGATCGAGCCGCCGAGCCGACGCCACCGGTCGCCGCCGGCCATGATCCATCCTCTGCTCCGCCTTCTTCACCCTAGAGCAAAGCGCCGCCGTCCAAATCGAGGTCACATTCGATCCCATCTCCCCTTAAGTTTTACTATCTCTCGTCTCCTCTTGTTTGGTGCCTTGAGGAGTTGCTGTTACCTGTTGCGCACCACCTGTTTGTTTGAATGCCCTGCCCTTGATCAACTCAAGGATAATAGAAGAACAACAAAAAAGTCTAGTAGTTTTCGTTAACACGAGCTACTGCTCAGATAATGACAAGCATTTCATTTCATGTTTGGCGCATATCTGCTCTAATTTCACAAAACCCACGATTGCCCTTGTGTCTCTGGCGCTTGTTCCTGCTTTCCCCTTTGGCACGGCTTAGGGCCATGAGGCTTAATTATCAACTAAAAAACAAAGGCCAATAAATCATCTTTTATTGTTTCCTTCAGCCAAAAAAAAACCCATCCTTTTATTGTTAAACTACTAACTCATAAGTTTATGATGTGCTCCTTTACTTTGCAAAGTTAAAGCTAACGGTGGGGGCCTTATGAAAGGAAAACTCTTCCCCTAAACGGTTTCTATGGACCTGGCAGTCTGGCACTAACAATCAGAAAACGTCACTAACTTATGGCACATAGAAATAGAAGCCAATAGCAAATGGTAATAGGGGTACATGCAATGTGGACGGAACTAGACGAGTAAAACTTTTTGAAATTTCCATCTCCTGGAGCACACCTTTTCCAGCAGGGAAGAACTCCAATATTTTTCTTTTTCTGTTTGGAATTAAGTCTTCCCTGCCCCGCAGGGGTGAATTGTGATCACAATTTCAAGTCAAAAATGGCAAGGAGGAAATCATACTCAATCCCCTTCCCGAAAAGCAACTTATATGATAGTGCAGCGTTTCATTATTTTTTCTTTTTCTTGAAGGGCAGCAGAAATAGGAAGAATTAAACCGCATCTGCACATGTAGCTAAATCACACAAAAAGTTAATTTCTTAAGCAAGCACAGTACTGGACACCATCCGTGCTCATGGCCTCTGGCCACTTAAGTAACCACCTAAAATGTTGATTGATCTGTTTGCTGATTTGCTACCAATCAACTTCTAACTTTGCAAAAAGAAAAAAGGGTAGAGGAAAAATGTGTACATACATCCATTGACAGCTGGGTCCATTCCCTTTTATCATTCAACCTGGACATGCTGAAGTTACATGAAAATTCATTCCAAGTGTGCGAGCCTCACAGTATGTACATCATGTTTTATTTGTTGGCTCCCAAAGTAGTATCTGCTTAAATGGAAAAAAGCTCCCTAGACCCCCCCCCCCCCCCCCGAACCGTTCGCTTCACTTCACAAACACGACAAAATACAAACCAAATAGAAGGTTAAAATTATTGTTGTCATTTCTTTTGCCATTCTTGAATAGCAAAACGAAGGGCATTGTTGGGAATTAACTCATGGTGAGTGAAACTGAGGTAGGTCATGGGAGACATTTTATGCCCCCTTTGAAGCCAGTCTTTTATAGCCTCACCTTCATATGTGAATCCATCGGCAGCAATGTGTGGATCCCTCATGATCTCCTGAAAATTTGCAGGGATTCAAGTTTTTTTTAAAAGAATTAATTCAATATTATTTGAAATACACAGATATGGGAGAATGCAATGATGATAACGAGTCACCTACCTGAAGTCCTGAAAGCAAATAAAACCCCATTATTTCCAACATGAACTACTGTGATGACCGATTTGTAAAGGCTGTAGGTGATTAACCAGGTAAAAATGGAATAATAGTTGGTGTGACACAAGGCATTACATGGTTCAATTACTTCACTTCTCTGATTTGTTAATTATGTTGACTAGATGGAGATTTTATTTCTCATATACTCTATTTATGCTGAGTGCTGAAGATTATTTAAGCCAGCAACATAGAGTTGATTTGAAATTTGTGTTAATCGACCGCCTCATTTACCATAACTGACCTGTGTCATTGGACAGATGAAATATGATGGTGCCTCGCTTTTATTGCCTTGACAGAGCAATGACGAAGATGATGGTTCATTCATCATAGCTTGCAGGACCCCCCAGGCCTCCTTTGCAAGATCAGGGCGCTCCTTTCTCTCAAGCCGGCAACATCTCAGGGCTAGGTCTGCCAACTCTTCAGCGTACTTAGGAGGCCACTCCCCTGCAGAGGCATCGAATATCTCACGCAAGACTCCATTGCTCAAGGCTGCCTCCACCTCATTCCGAAGGCCTAGGGGACTCTTGCCAGTTAACAATCGCAGCAGCACAACTCCAAAGGAATAGACATCATACTGCGCAGTGAGCTCCCCTGAAGCAATGTACTCTGGGTCCATGTATCCCAATGTGCCTTTTATTTGGTTTGTTCGGTGGTAAGGGGTGACAGTGGTGTTCGTCAGATTTAAGGAACGAGAAATCCCAAAGTCCCCCAGCTTGCCTACAAAGTTAGAGTCAAGAAGGACATTGTCAGGCTTCAGATCACCATGGGCGATGCCTTTTGGTTTGTTGGAGTGGAGGAAGATTAGTGCTCTGCAGATGTCAGCAGCAATTCTGATGCGTGTTCTCCATGAGAGTGGCTCTCTGTGGTGCTTGCATTGAAGACAGTCCTCTAGGCTTCCATTTGGCAAGAATTCAAAAACCAACACTTTGGCCTCCCTGCACACTCCTATGAGAGTGACAAGGTTCGGATGTCTCATCCTACATAGAATTTCTACCTGTAACATATAGGCAAATCACAGATTTAGATACATACTTTTTTTACTGTTGTACTCATGCTATAACCTTACAAATTACCTCATCGCTGAACACTTTCTCTCCTATTATGCCTTCACTGTTGAATTTTTTTATAGCCACAGTAGTATGACGGAGAAAACCCTTGTAGACACTTGCACATCCACCATGACCAATCACTTTGGAGTCATCAAAGTTGTTGGTTGTTTCTTTGATCTCTGTGTAGGAAAACTCTATGAAAGCAACTTCACCAGTAGGGCCAAATATGATGTTGCCGTTTATTCTGTGCATCTCTTCAGCTTCTCTTAGGGCATCTTCTTTCTCACGCTGCAGCTCTCCTTGCAGCTGTTGGAGCTCTTCCAACTGGGAGTTGGTCTGGAGAAGCTTGTTCTCCAGTTCTGCCCTTTGCTCATTTGCCTTCTTCAGCTCATTGCATATCTGGAGGTGCTCTTTTTCGAGATTAGCCTTTTCTCTGGCCAGTCTTTCCTCTACCTCCCTTTTTTCTTTGCGGAGTGAATTCTCCAGTGCTCTGAACTGCAATAAAATGATTTGAATACATGAAAGGTGCACCTACCATTTAAGAAAAATTGCTTTTATTTACATTGCTTGCACATGGAATTTCTTAAATGATAACTGCTTGTATTTAGAGAAAAGAGTGAGTAGAAAACGGTATGATTAAGCAAGAATAATGGAAAAGGGAAGAAAATTTAGCAATAGCACATGTTGTACCATCATAGAAGCTTCAAACAGCTCTCGCTCAGCTTTCTGCCGGCCCTCAGATGCTTCCTTTCTTGAGCACTCTAACTCATTGTGGACTTGCTGCAGTTGCTCAAACACTTCATTTTGTATGCCAGTTTCCACCTGTAATGATCATGGTTCGCTTTGAGTCCAATAAATATCTGAGCATTATCCTACTACCATAAGTATTTCTTTTTTGCATAATTGAGACAAGAAAAAAGACCTTCACTAGTCAACTAATTCTTCCAGTGACCTTTGTAGTGCGTGGATGATAGTGCAATATAGTACTACATCTTAAGTTCTTAACAAAGGTAAGTTTTGACATAATGTTGTTGAACCGATGGCAATACTGCTTGAGTATGACCACGGCCATGAATACATTCTAGTATCGACCAAAGCCTCTTGGGGTTTTGGGGTTGGAAACTCGGAATGTTAACATTCATGTAGTGTGGATGTCTTGCTTTCATCTACATGGTTGTTACTTAATGCATATATGTGAAAGAGAACTCCCTTGTTGTGATTAGCAGTGACTGGCACTTCCCTGATGCGCACATTTTGGTACTACTATATACTACATATTCATTTTTTTAATGACACAGCAGTTGATTTTGGCAAGTTCCTTTGCAGAAAAGGTGCAGCCTTACAACTGTGCTTAGAGAACTCTGTTCAATCCAATATGACTAACCATGGAATGCTGGTGCTCTTCGGAGCTGACAATTGAAACTGGTGCTGGCAATCCATCCATACTATCCAAATCCTTCAGGCTTGACGAGGAGGATCCTCCAGTGCTTTCGTGACTGGAGTTTGGAGAACAGTTTTTTGGTGTCAAATCAATCGAGTGCTGCGCTACAGGAGACATCTTCTCCACTTTTTTTGCTATCAATCCCGACATAGGGTAACTAACTGAGTTTGACCGTCGAGCAAAGTTTTTTTGATCAGGAGAGCTTAAGTATCCAGGATGCCCTGGTGGCAATGACATTGATCTTGCAGAGAACTCAGGTTGATCTGACAGAGAGATCGCAGAGCTGGTTCGAGGTGAATCTGCTCTTGCAGAGTCCAGATTGGCTTCCCTAAAAAGTGATGAAGAACAACAAATCCTTTTATCAGGTTAAAAATAATGACGAGTAGTTGCTTGGGTTGAAATAGCAAATGCTGTATAATTGATTCATGTTCTGGGATGCATGAAGATATTTCTTTTTTTGAAGGTGTGTGAAGGGTTCATACCTAGAGCAAGCAAGAGCCTCTTTGCAAATAAATAAGATCTGGCAATACGGTTTGGCCTGTTGGTGCACCATGGATGAAACTTTTGATTTAGGTACTTTCCTCTTCCTGCTCAAGAAAGATTCATTATCAACATAAAGAAGTTACTATTGTACATTAAATGGAAAAGCTGACCTCTACTTTAGACAGGTTCATAACTAGTGAAATCATACTATGCTTATAGGAAGTTCAATGTCTTCCTGTGATTGCCATTTGCTAAGTAAGAAATACTCTAGAAAGACAAATGCTGGATTTTGTTACAAAAGGCATTGTTTCTAAAGGAAGCATTCTCTGAATCCCGATGCCCTTCTTGTACAGTACTTGTTAGCATTACGAAGACACAAATGCAGTAATCAGTATATTTACATTCATAAAAAATGAGCGTTTAATTGATTAACTTAGATAGTCAGATGGTGCTTTGATATCTAGATTCTAGAAACAATGCAGTTAACCCTGTAGAAAGATGAAGTTGGGGGCAATTAGCCACACTCTCAATGGGAGAGGGGCGCCTGTATTATAGGGCAGCGGCTGCTGCTATATATGGCAGTTTACAAATACAAGGACAGGGATAAATCTCTGATCCTAATTGACCGGACTGCCTAAATATACAATATACAATTTCCTATCCTAATACCCGCCCGCAGTCGAAGCCGGAGGCTCGCGGACGCACAGGCTGGTTCTGAAATCTGTAAACAGTGGCGTTGAGAGCCCTTTCGTCATAATGTTAGCGAACTGATGAGACGAAGGAACATGAAGGACCCGAATCGCGCCAAGGGCCACCTTCTCGCGCACAAAGTGAATGTCAATCTCAATATGCTTCGTGCGCCTGTGGTGGACCGGATTGGCCGTCATGTAGACGGCGCTGACGTTGTCGCAGAAGACCACCGTAGCCTGGGGCAGCTGAATATGGAGCTCCTGAAGGAGTTGCCGCAGCCAACAGCACTCGGCCACAACGTGAGCCACAGCACGGTATTCTGCCTCAGCACTAGAGCGGGAGACCGTGGCTTGGCGTTTGGAGGACCAGGAGACCAGGTTGTCGCCGAGATAGACGCAGAAGCCAGAGGTGGACCGCCTGGAGTCAGGGCAGCCAGCCCAGTCAGCATCAGAGTATGCGGTCAGTGTCTTGATGGAGCCGGCGCCAATGTGAAGACCGGAGGATAGCGTGCCCTTCACATAGCGCAGAATGCGCTTGATCAGCGTACGGTGGGGCTCCCTCGGGGCGTGCATGAAGAGACACACCTGTTGAACTGCATAAGCCAGATCAGGACGCGTCAGAGTCAGGTACTGAAGAGCCCCTGCTATGCTCCTGTACTCTGAGCTGTCCTTGTCTGACAGTTTGTCGCCTTCATGGGCGGAGAGCTTGGCCTGAGTGTCAACAGGGGTTGCCGTAGGATGACACTCAGCCATGCCCGCCCGCTGGAGGAGATCGACGGCGTACTGTCGCTGTGACAGGAACAGGCCGTCGGAGGTGCGGGTGACGGCGACGCCGAGGAAGTGGTGAAGAGCACCCAAGTCGGTCATGGCGAACTCAGACTGGAGTCGGGCCATGAGTCGCTGCAGAAGAGCGGGAGTCGAGGCGGTGAGGATGATGTCGTCGACGTAGAGTAGCAAGTAGGCGAGACTCGTCCCCTCGGTGAGAACAAAGAGGGACGTGTCGGAGGTGGAGGCGACGAAACCGAGCTGTCGAAGGAAGGCCGCGAACCGCTGGTACCAAGCTCGCAGGGCCTGCTTCAGTCCGTACAGGGACTTCTGCAGGAGACAGACGTGATCTGCAGCGGCGGGGTCGACGAAACCTGGTGGCTGCTGGCAGTAGACCGTCTCGTCGAGGTGGCCGTGAAGAAAGGCATTCTTCACGTCCAGCTGGTGGATCGGCCAGGCGCGGGAGGCGGCAATGCTGAGAACGGTCCGAATGGTGGCCTGTTTGACCACCGGACTGAAGGTCTCGTCGTAGTCAATGCCTTCTCGTTGAGAAAAACTGCGGACCACCCAGCGGGCCTTGTGACGAGCGAGGGACCCATCGGCATGGAATTTGTGCCGGAAAATCCACTTGCCCGTCACGACGTTCGCGCCAGGAGGGCACGGAACAAGACGCCAGGTGTTGTTGTCGACGAGGGCCTGGTACTCATCCATCATCGCAGCCCGCCAGTTGGCATCGGCCAGGGCGCTGCGGTAGTTCGCCGGTAGAGGCGATGGTGAGGGCGAGGAGGTGGCAGCAAGCCCCTCGTAGCTCACACGTGGGAGGGCGCCGGTCCTGGTGCGCGTGAGCGGCGGAGATGGGGGTGCGCCCACGGACTCAGCCTGGGGCGCCGGTGCTGCAGGGGCAGCCGATGGCGCAGGCACCGGCTGGGGTCGTCGACTGTAGGTCCGTGTGAACGGAGCCACAGGAAGGCCAGGCGGGGGCACGTGACCACACCTGCCCGGTGGTGGAGAAGCCGAACTGGGGCTAGGGGACACAGGGCCGCGCCCCCCAGGCAGGAGAAGAGCCGGGTCCGGCTCATCATCAGGAGGCGGCTGCACAACGTCCAAGGTGGACGGAGCAACCGCGGTCGTCGAGGAGGGACCTCCACCTGCAGGAACAGTAGAGCAAGGCACCGAAAACGAATCGTTGTCTAGAAGGAAATCCAGGGAGCGAGGGAATGGGATGAGGCTGCACAACGAGTGAAGGGAACCTCATGGGCTATGGAGGAGGAAGGGCGCCTGTTGAGTAAGTAGCAGGCGGCAGCAAGAGCCTCAGCCCAGTATGCAGGCGACATGGAAGCGTGAAGCAGCATGGTGCGAATTGAGTTGTTGAGAGTGCGGATGGTGCGTTCCGCCTTGCCATTTTGAGAGGAAGTGTATGGGCAGGAGAGACGGAGAAGTGTTCCCTGAGCAGCGAAGAAAGTGGTGGTGGCTGTGTTGACGAATTCGGTGCCATTGTCGGTTTGGAAGCATTTTACAGGGAGGTTAATTGGGTTTGTGCAAGAGCTGTGAGCTCAACTAAGTGTTGGTGTACCTCGGATTTGCGTCGGAGAGGAAAAACCCAACAATAGTGACTGTAATCATCCAGGCAGACTAAATAGTATGAAAAACCAGATATACTAGGAATGGGAGAGGTCCAAACATCACAATGAATTAGTTCAAACGGTGCATGAGTACAAGACTGAGAGGCACTGAAGGGTAGACGCGTATGCTTGCCTAGTTGACAGGAATGGCAAAGGGAGCGGTCTACTTTATTACAGGAAACAACGTGTATTTTATTTAACTGGTCTAATGCAGCAGGGGCTGGATGGCCGAGACGCTGGTGCCACAGGGTCGACGAAACAACCAGGAGAGCATGTGAGGAGGCGCCAGCGGTCGGAGGGATAGCAGGTATGGTGTAGAGGTCGCCGGTACTATTGCAGCGATAAATCACGCGTCCCGTCTGGGTATCCTTAACAGAAAAACCAAGAGCGTCAAATTCAAGAGAGCAGCGATTTTCACGGGTGAATTGACGAACGGATAAAAGATTACGAACGAGGGACGGGGCGACGAGAATGTTATTGAGGGAGAAGTTTGCTGTGGCGGTGGGTAGGATGGAGTGACCTCTAGACGTGACCGGAATGCTAGTGCCATTGCCCACTGTTATAGAGGTGGAGGGGGGTAGGCGCTGGAGGAGCATACCATCGGAAGACGTCATGTGGGACGAAGCGCCGGAGTCAACAACCCACGAGGGGCTGCCCTGGACAGCCAGGTGCTGCAGGGCAGCAATGAGGCCGGCCGAGTCCCATGTCGGTTCACCAGTGTTGGTGGAGGAAGCCTGGACGGGGGCGAACGCCGTGTGCGCCTGAGGAGGGGCACCGAGCACCCCCTGTTGGCGTGGGGGCTGCCATGGGTGGCTGCCAGGGGCGCCGGAACGGCCCTGGTCGCGCTCCCAGGGAGGTATGACGCGCTCGCCGGGGTTGACACGTGCGCCAGTCCAAGGATCAAAACCCCAGGGCTGGCGCTTGTTGTCGCGCCGAGTGTTGTCGCGGCGGCCGCCGTTGCCGCGCTGCGACTGCTGCTGCTGGACTCCGGCCGGTGGGACGCCACCAGGGGCGCCGTGGAAGGCAGCGAGAAGGGCTGAAGCGGCGCGGACCTTGTCCTCGTTCTGGAGACGCAGCTCCTTGAGGAGTTGGTTCCTGGCAACAGCAAATGTGAGAGGTTCCTGGGCGGCGATGTTGTCGGCGACGGATTGGTACTTCTCGTTGAGGCCGCGGAGCAGGTTGAGGACGAGGTTGGGCTCGGTGATGGTCTGCCCGACGTCGCGAAGATTGTCGGCAGCCTCCTTCATGCGCACGCAGTACTCGTCGATGGAGGAGTCGCCCTGGGTCATCGAGTGGAACTCGTGACTCAGGAAGACGGCGCGGGGCGCCTTGTTAGCTTGGTACAGGTCGGCGATGGCCGTCCAGAGCTGGCCGGCGGTCTGCCGGGCGCCGGTCATAGCGAGGTTGAGGACGGAGTCGGAGACGGTGCCGAAGATCCAGCTGCGGATGCAAAAGTCAGCCTGCACCCATGCGTCATCAGTGGGCGTAGGGGAGATGACGGCAAGGTGCGAGAGCAGCCCAAATTTGCCACACATGGCGTGGAAGGCTGTGAACCACTTGGTGTAGTTGGAGGGTCGCAGCTCGAGGGTCATGGGGATGTGGGTCTTCACGTTTACCAGAGCATAGGGGCAAACGGCTGAGTTGATGGCGTCAGCCATGGCTGGAGAGGTGGCGGAGGTGGTGGAGGATTCTGTGGACATGATGGCACGGCTGTTGGGCGGCGCAACAAGGTTGGGGCGGCGCTCAGGGAGAGAGCGGCGCAGGTTTGGGAAGGAGAGGGAGGGCCAAGATCAGATTGCTCTGATACCATGTAGAAAGATGAAGTTGGGGGCAATTAGCCACACTCTCAATGGGAGAGGGGCGCCTGTATTATAGGGCAGCGGCTGCTGCTATATATGGCAGTTTACAAATACAAGGACAGGGATAAATCTCTGATCCTAATTGACCGGACTGCCTAAATATACAATATACAATTTCCTATCCTAATAAACCCCCTCAAAAAAAGGATGCAGGTAGGAACATTGTTTTAAATACTGCGCTATAGCCCCGCTATAATGGTTAAGGTACCCCAAGCGCTACATATCGGTTATTGTTACTGTTTGGTGCAATGTCACCGATATATCAGGCCGATACACATGCTATCCGGTACAAACTATATTAGCGCTATTGCATAAGAACGTTCAAACTACCTCTTATATAGGGATGTGTCTTTTGATTTGCTACATTTCACTAATGCCGGCCTTTCCATTGAATGGGCTTCCATATCTTTACCTAATCCAATTAGTTACACCACCAACAATAATAAAGTCTTTTGTCCTAAATAAGTTAGGGTAAACTAGGAATAAAATATCTTCGAGGTCAAAGAAATGAGAGCTTTATAATAAAATCTACAAGGCAAAAACCCTTGGTCTACATTTTACCATCTGAGCAGAGAGCATAAAACATCGCTCCTAAACCTTTTTCTTATATCATGGTTCCGGTACATAGATCGCTAATTTCTATACGCTTCTATCCAAAGTTAATTTTTAGATATATTTCAATCCCTCACGTCACTTTTAACTGTTTCCTTCAACGTCAGTCTTGGTCGACATTTGCCTCTTGCGTTTTTGTACGTCTTAAAATTCCACTATGTACAGGAATTAACCTTTTATATTCTCATAATCCTCAGCTTTGGTAGTTAACAACATTCCATCTCTTTCCGTGACCATTGGAAATTTCTCTCGTTAAAAGAGGAGGGAAGGACCCATAAACACCTGAGGGCTCAAACAAGATAAACCTAATTCTTAATCTATTTTTTTTGTATGATTTACCAAACAAGGCAAGCACGTGTTATCAAATAACGAGTAGACAAGCAATAAGTACAGATTCTCTATGTGGACAGAAAATAAAGAATAAAGAGGACATTGATTTCCCATTTTCTTCATCATAGGATAAAGATTAATCAACAAAGCACTACATTTTTTTATTTTGATTTTTTGGATGTTTTATGCAAATTATGATTGAGACTTATAGTTTAAGGTTAAGTATATTTGTATTTTAAGTATTTTATAGCTCAGCATATAGCACCCGTTATATCTTCGATATACACTATCTGCTATAAAAATAGTTCACCACTACGCTTCCTCTACCTGCTATTTAAAACCTTGGGTAGGAATAAATGATGCATGATTTAATCAAGTCTCGTTATAACAAAGGATTAATTGCATCTATGCGTACGTCGAAAAGGATGAAGTTCCCATGACAAGGTTTGTAATGTGATGCTCATCAATCAGCTCTATAATGCCATTTGCAGCGTTGCTCTTCTCAATCACCACAATTTCAGCTTGCACCTGCAAATTTGCTGTTTTGGTGAGATGACGTATAATACAAACATCTTCTGGTTAATAGAAAAGGCAAAAAGACAAAATCTTGTATTATGCTCTCGAAAAAAAAAGAGAGGAAATCTTGTATTAGCATCTGCTTTGTAATGGTTAGCCGATGACAGTCTTATTCAAATTGTTTTCAGTGAAGCCTAACCAGGCCTGACACAAATACATGGTTAACATTTCCCCCCAGAGATACTCCCAAGCCGGCCAGAGTCTCAAGCTACTAATAAATGGCCGCTGAAAAACAGCACTTTATGATTTCATATGACCTTTTTTTTCTTGAAAGTTGATTTCATATGACCTAAGTAAATTAATTAACTGACCTTCAGAGATACTTTGCAGTAGTTCAGGTACTGGTTCACAAGTGTGTTCATCTCCTCCTTCTCAATCTTTCTGTATGCTTTAAGCTCCTTTTCTTCTAGTTGGCTAGCAGGAACCTTGCATAATCCTGCACATATGGCAACACTACAAGTAATCAGAGACCTGTATAGTGTATTGAAAAGGTATATCTGAAACTTATTGAAAATAGTTTAGTGTTTTCTAAAATTATCTGATAGCAACGGCAATTAACACTTACGGTTCTTGTTAAGTTCATTTATATAATCTTACGGTTAAGTTCAATTAATAACATACAGCAGCAACACACTACTTACGGTTCTTGTTAAGTTCATTTATATAATCTGTTCACGTAGTCTCTGTCAAATAGACAATAGAAAAGAGTAAGGAGATGTGGGTCAAATCCATTAAGAGCAAAGTTTGCTGTTCTTCCTACGATATAGATGACTTCCTTTCTGTACTAATTGCAATGTTGACAGAAATGACAATTAAACAGTAACAGAACCTTATTATCTTAATGAAGTTCTTGATGAATTCATCTGTATATCTTTGCAGATGACTCTATCAAGTAGGCTATAGAAAAGGGCAGGGAGATACAGTCAACTCAAGCAAAGTTGATGGCTCACCGGTCATAATTCTCTCGGCAGGCTGGTGGACATGAAGCAGGACAAGCTTGCGATCACCCTGCAGAATGTTCCGATATGCCCAGAGGAGGTTGGACTTGCCGTCCTTGAAGTCCTTCCCGACGGCCACGTAGAGATTTCCTCCGCCATCGTCCGCGACGGCAGCCTCCTCGTCGATCTCTCTGAGGCTGGCGCTTCTGCTAGTCCCGTTTGACCGGCCGCTCCCTCCGCGCATGAACATCCTCTCGACGTCGGGTTGAGACGACGGCGACAATGACTGAGGGGACAGCGGCGGCAAGGGAGACGAAGAAGGCAATGGATGGGGAGAAGCTCGGGCGCTGACCATAGCCATGTGCAACGAACACTTCGCACTACGACCAGAGAAGAAGCAAGCTCTATAAAAAAAATACAACTCAGAAGCAAGATAAGTGAATTCTCTAGACTCTAGAGCCTTATAGTTTCTTGCTGTTGGAGGCCAAGGCAACAAGCAGATAAAAGCAAGAACGAAGCAACAAAAGCTTCGAGACTTATACTACCATGTTTTCCTCAGCCTGTGGTTTGGATGCATCGTCCAATCACAGAAGGGCTTCGACGAAAATGTCTATTCCAAATGTCATTCATTCATTCAATGTGAGAAGATAATTTCGTCGAACTTTCCTTTGTAGTTTGTTTTGTTCTCTTCAGTCAACAAGAGTCGGACGTGGCTTCTTGCACAGCTGGAAACTTGGAATATACCCTGCCCTTGGTCATGGATTTGTACCCTCTTTGGTGTGCGGCTTTGAAATACGTTCGTGCTTGCATTTATATCGAGGCTGGCCAAATACTGGTAATATGAAAATGGAAGACTTGTCGGGTGAGGTCAACCTTTGGACCTGCAACCTCCTTAATTAGTTGTGCAATGGAATACTGGTGGAGTACTATATGGAGGTAGCAATGTTCCTGCGTTTATTTGTATACGTTTTTCAATGCTTGCAGTTGGTCGATGGAATGGAATAAACGGCATATGCGATGAGCGATGCTTCTGTAGTTATCTTGTTAACTTAGGTTAGAGCACATTGAAACCGAAGCATTTTTTTAACTTGTTATATAGTATCACATACATTATTAATATAGTACTGACAAAGGATATAGTAATCCTCAAATTATTATTTATTTGCAAGTGATATTCTTACATCATTATACTCCTTGAGTATACCCTTTATCTATAAAAGAGAAATTTCACAAGTTAGTCGTAAGCTCTTCTACGATTATGACATAGTCGTAAGCTCTCCTACGACAATGACATAATCGTAAGTTATTTTGCGACCACCTTGTGGTCGTAGATCCTCCTACGATTAAGCCAATTTTCGATTGATCTGTCTATGATAACCCATTACATCGTGGGTCTGTCTGATGAGGCGGTTAGCACAAGCATTTATTCTCCGGAATAACTGTGCATAACCTCTCTCTTGACAATAACCGCTGCACGACGCATAAGATACCATGTCTCTCTAACAATAACTCCCGTTGGATGGTTAGCATCCGAAACGTGAAGGCGTCTCTTGGCACCGAACAACTGCCACCGCTTCGCAAGCTATATAAATGTTGACGTCATGAAGAAGAGGGGGAGAGATCCAATAGACGCGAGGGAGAATAGAAGTAGAGTAAGATATTTTGCAGTCATCTGTCGATTGTAATCAGTTCATTGAGCAATAGCCACACAGGAGTAGGGTTATTATTGTCAAACCCCAGATTATACCATCCGGAATCTTCTGTGATTACTGCACTATTCCCTGGATCAGTAGATAGTGCTCACAGTTACAGTAATGAATATCAAAATACATATCATGCGGAAGCGTAAAATTTAATAGTAGACTTACTCATGGACCGATTAGGCCGAAATCATTAAATTGCAGCAGCGGAAGAACGAAGCACACAGGTGTGACCTTCAGGACATGCCCACAGGCAGCCAACTGGAGGTTCGCGGCCTAGCCCTTGACATCATCATCTTCTCTGCCAGCTTGTCCAACTTGTTGCTGAGGCGAGGTGTTTTGATTCCTGATTCTGTATTTTGTCGCAAAAGCGAGCGTGAGCACTCCGACCCCGTGCTCCGCGAGCCAATACACAAAATGCAAATAAGTAGTATGCATGGCTTATCAAAGGAGAGGCTCGGGTTATTTTATTTGCAAAAATCGCTTTTGGTAGCATTATTACTATTATTTAATCAAAGTGTTACTATTGCTACCTAACTCCATACTACAATAGCCAAAAATTGACTTAATCCACCAAAAATGCACTTTCTTTATTGACTGCTGTCTAAAACTCCAAACAGCAAGTGTCATCATTTATTTAATCCACCGATCTTACTTGTATTTTGGTTTACTAATAATCCAATCCTGTCACTACTATTCATCAGCTCCTCACTTCTGAATTCTAATGATTCTCTAACATAATTATTTTCAAATCCACCGATATCATTCGTATTCAATCCTTTTCGTCATTGATTCAAAACCATAATCCAATAATCAATCTCATTTTCCATTATCTATCACTAGCTAATCCATAAATAAACCTCCACAGAAAATTCAACTTACTAAGATTATAATCCACTAATTGTTATGAATCCTCCAATCTTCTCATAAATTCAATTCATCCATCCAGTAATTGATCAACTCCTATTAATTCCCCATATTGTCAACATCTTCCAAGAATTAATAATCACCATTATATATCCACCAAGAATATCATGGATTAATTCTACGGTCCACTAGTATCCTTCCACCAAGTAAATCTCTAATCAGGAACTATAATCCAATACTTGTATTACTCCTCCAAAATTCCCGAAAATTCAATTGATTCATCTAGTAACCGAATCTATTAATTCCAATATTGTCATCTCCCAAGAATTTATTTATCAGTGTCGTAATCCAATATTTATCTGTGCAAACCCTAAATCTCCAAAAATCATTTAAATCATCTATGTAGCCTATCTATTCAGCTAGACTCCACCAATTTATTTCTCCCAGAACCTACACTATCATTTCCTATTTAAGATCGACTTTAATCCACCAATACCTTTATGTGTACACTACAAACATCTATTTCCTTTACTCACGACCCTACTTATTCTTTCTATATTTTATTTTGTAGGAATAGAAATGCCACTATTTGAAATACAATACATAAAATTTCCTGAGACCTAGCAGCTTTGGGACAAAACATAATGTTCAAGGAATATTAACATGATTTTCCATACATATGGCATCACACCATATGCCTAATATCACCATAACTTTTCCATACATATGGCATCACACCATTTGACATCTTTCAGCGTTATAGCCGCTTAACTTACCACTGGGACGACACCCAGGACAACTCAAATCAGGGCTTTCCGCTGCCCTCCACTTTTCCAATCCCATTAATAAAGCATTTTGAAATAGAACTATATCTAGCTAAGTTCCCATGTCCGCCCTTGACCGTGGGCACGGCTATTCGAATAGTTTTGACTCTGCAGAGTTTGTACACTTTCACCACAAGAGACAATCAACTCGTTGCCCCGCACGATTCCTTAGACGTGTGGTTGAGCAGACCATCACAGTGACTTTTCAAAGTATCTAGTCCTTTCTCTCATCCCACTATATGGGCTTCTCCCATTTGCGATGGGTCCCATCTAATTGCACGGGATGTTTCTCACTGCTACTAGCGTACGGGCTCCCCTCCCCTCTGCGCTAGTACGACTGAGAAACTTCACCCTACCTGGTGTCCCTTCAGGCCCCCTTGCCATAGCATAACCCCATCAATCCACTACCAGTGGGATGAGTCCGGGATTTCGATAAGTCTACTTAGCCAAGTTGTACTTTACAGACTTGTGGTTGTACTGTTTTACACAGGAGGTCATGACAAGATTCAGTCCTTATTGGTATCTGGGCGGTTCTACCACAAACCACACTCTCGTGCACCTGCACCATACCCCCAAACCATCCGCCCAGATAAATAAGCAATTCGAGGTTTTTGGGAATGTAAAATAATCATATTCAACATACACCAGTCATTACCACCATGACTGCCCAACCAATTTTTCTCAAGATTAAAAGTGATGCTTGGGCGCTCTCGCGCCCATGAGTACCTAAACTATACTGAGCATGGCATATAAATTACGGACCTATTTTCGAAATGCTACTATTGTAATTTTGCTAGGGCGACAAGGTTCTCATGTTCAAATATTCCAAAGGATGGGCAATATTAACCAAGTTAGATAATAGGCATTTAACTAGAATTCTAAATTAAACATGGATTTGCATATAAGATAACAGCATGCAATTTGATAATTTAAACAAAAATAATTTGCAGGAAATGTAGGTTCAATATGATCAAAGTATTGACTCGCCTGACGCGGTTCACCGCGGTCTTGGGTTCACACCATGCTTTCTCTTGAGCTTTTGATCTCTATCTTCACTTCGAGCTTGATTTCGCTGGATCCATTGAATCTTCACGACCCCCGTTTCTAATTACGCGGCAAACGACTGAATCCAAATAAAAGCAAATAACTCAAAAAGATCCAAATAAATCCGAATAAACTCAATTTATTTTTATTATGAGTTAATGGGTGATTTGGGTTATTTGAGGCAAGGTCGATGGGGTGCGAAGTGTTAACAGAGTCAACAGAACTTGAGCAAAGTGAGGAAATGATAACGGGGAAATCTGCTGAGACGGGTGTCAAGGAGTGTTCAAGATATAGGAATATTCACGGAATTATTCCTCTTTTGGTTCAAGGATGGCTAGGTATAGATGACAGTAGAATATCATGGATTGATCTTTATTTAATAACTTTTATATTTAGTAAGAAAGTTCCTTGTGTCAGGTTAGATCTATGAACGGACGAGTACGTTTAGTGTATTGAATTAAGCTTTAAAGTCTATATTCCTAGTAATTTAAGCAGTGGCATTTTAGGAGAATCCATTCACCCATTATTCAAATTATTCATCGAATGATTATTTCAATAACTCATGGAAGCATGGGAGTATTTAATTATCTAATTGGTGTTTTAATAGTAAATTTTTAGTGTATTCTTATCTACTACTCATTTGTGACTGTCGGTCATAATATTACACTATCCATCAAGTTGTCCGTTGGCGAGATTATTCCAATGTCTGATGTTCCCAGGGCATTATACTTTAATACCTAATTACGATCTTTTTATTAACAACTTATTTTATTATTTTTACATTTATTAACGAAGTCCCATAAGTTAGGTTAAACTTATGATTGGTGTATGAGCTTAACTGGGTATTGTTTTTGTCGAGCGTTAATCTTCAGGACATATGTTATATACGTGGCGCTTATAATTTTTTGGCTTACCGAATTATTCTTAAGGTTCGGTTGTATAGCATTTTGTGGCACAACATGTTATGCACCCTTAGATATTACTAGGCATAATTTAATTTTAGTTAGGATCCATTTGATAAGGTTCGATCTTTAATTACATTTCTATCTACCTAAGGTCGAATTTGCTATACAGGGTCATGTCTTAATGTTGTTATTTAATTAAATTTACCACTGGAATTTACTTTATGGTGGCATGTTAAATATTGGGCACATATTTTAGTTGTTATTAAAGATAATCTTTAATTTAAATCCTTACTTTTATAGTCGATCATAGTGCCAAATTTATTTTCCCCTAATCCTTACTTGGATGTCTTTTTTTTATTAGAGTCTTTATTAAATTTAGAATCATCTTCTATTAATGCCTTTACTTAATAATTAGATTAAGATAGATAATAAAGGTACATTACCTATTCATATATGGTAATTAACCAAATATTAAACCCTAAATAACCTCATATACATCCCAATAAAATTTATTGGCTCCCATGGATTAATTCCAAATTTAAAATCTCAAATAATCTTATTTACCTTCTAATTTAATTTTATTAGCTTCTCTATATTATACTCTAATTTCCCTAAATTTTTACTAATTAAAATGGATTACAAAATTTTGGTTAAACTGGAGTGGAGACGGTGTGGCTTACTGGATTCGAACTGAAGACCTCAGGGAGGACGTTTAACGCGTGCTGCTGGCCAAGTGAGCGGAACGCCTGCACTGAAAGAGGGCGAACCCATAAAATAGATGAGCCGAGTAGGGTGGAGCTCAAAATAGAGAAGTCAGTCGGCCGAAACAGGGGAGTGACCGGGGTTGGGCAAGCGGCGGCGCTGGTCAGGGGGAGCCGACGCTGGCAGGGGAGGGCCGGAGAGCTGAAGGCATAGGGAAAATGGAATGCTCAGGATGTGGAGAGGCCGAGGGAGGCAGTAACGTAGGCCGGGGTGGAGCAAGGCGGTGCGGCAGCTGCGTGCGTTTGGCGGCCGGAGTTGGCACCAAAACGGGAAACGGTGGCGCTGGCATGACGGAGGAGGGAGAAGAGGAGCATGGGCACCCATGGGGTGTGGAGAACCTTACCGTATAGTCCGCTCATGGGGAAGAGCTCCGGAGTAGGCCGGCGACGGAGGCCATGGGCAGCACAAGGGGCTTCACGCCGCCAGCGATCTCCGGTGGTTGGGGGCCTAAGCCGGCAGTGCGGAAGGGTTCGGGACACGGGGTGGATGCTCCCAAAGCGAGGAATTTGACCGGCGTCGCCTGTGGGGGAGGTGGCGGTGAGATTGGTGGCGGCGGCTGTCTTTGGGGAAGAAAGGGGAGGTGGGGAGGAAGAGAAAAATGGTGCTGCGCAAAAGGGGGAAGAACGCCCGGGGGTATTTGTAGGCGCAGAGGGACGGGAAGGCGCGGAGGACCGGGCGGAGCCGAGCGGCGACGGAGGACCGGGCGGCGGTGCGAGATCCGCCGGGCATGGACCGGCGCGGGGCTCGGTGCAAGGCGTGCCTGGAGAGCGGCGTGGCGCAGAGAGCAGAGAGCGGCGACGGGACGTGGCGTGCACGGGGCTCGAGTGCGCTGCCATGGCAGAGAGAGCAAAGCACGCGCGAGATAGAGAAGAAAGAGACGATGCAGTCGCTCGGTGGGGAAGGAAGAAAGAAGAACGGGGAGGAGTGGACCTGGGCCGCGCGGGAGAGGGATACGGGGGTTGGATTGGTGGCCGGCTTGATCTCCTCTCTTTCCTTCTCTCTTTTTTTTTTGTATTGTGTATTCATCCATAGGTATATACATGTACTTATACACACACACACACATATATATAGTTTTGTTTATTTATTTTTGTTGCCCTTTTATAATACTATTTTCAAAGTGAAATTTTTCATACTTTAATTTAAATCTCTCCCTCCTTGTATTGGATTGCCTTTTCAGTTTTTGAATTCAGGATTTTAGATTTCTTTTACTTCCGTATTTTCTTTTATGGCATTTTTAAATTCTAGTTTTATTTTGTTATTTTTGAAACCTCCTTCGAAATTCAAGAAGCACCTTAAAAATCCAAATTTCAAGAAAATACTTTGCGCAAATAATTTAAAGCTCTCATTTTCAAGATTTAAATATTTGGGATGTTACAAACCTACCACCCTTAAATGAATCTCGACCCCGAGATTGCGGTAGAGTAGAAAGAGAGAGGTGAGGTTAAATTGGCTAGCAATAGGTTTCAGAGTCTCGCTCAACATATCGATCTTTTACTTGGCGTAGACAGAAGGGAGAGAATCTATACTTAGAGGAGGCAAAAGGGAAGGGGAAGATCTTTATTCTTCAGAATAGGTTGTCAACTTCAGGGTGCTTGCTCCTCGACTTTGCTGTAGTTTTTCGACATTTTGTCTCATAGTGCTACCCCCCTTAAATAAATGACGATTGTCATTATTCATCCGTTGTACTCTAGCTGCCTTGATCAGCAACAGATCCAAGGAGCAATCCTTGGGGCAATGGTCTTGTCCTTCGCAGAAATAGGTGACCTTGCTCAATGGGCGCTCTCCCGGTGGGTTGTCGGCTTCATAGTGATGTTGTTTTCCTTAAACACCGGAAGGTTGCAAGGTCTTCATTTCCTCTTGATTGCCCTAGTTTTGGGGTATCAGCTATCTTGCCCTTGTGGATCCGATGGGGTTTTTTTTTAGCAAGAAGGTGAGAGGGAATAGCATGAGATGAGTGCTCAATCGTATAGATAAGATATTCTAAACCCATTCAAAATTTTAAAAGCAAGCTATTCCCGTGACTGCGAAATAGGATGCCTGGGGCAAGAAGGCAGTGCACAGGACCCAAAGAAAATCTGGCGACAGTACAACGTCTACTCGGGAAAGCACACATAGGAGGGCGCAGGGTTTATCTGCATAGTCCGTTTAGAACGGGACCACCTTAGCTTCATGACCATCTTCGACGATCCTAGTCTTAAATTTTTAGAACAAGAGTAAGGGAAGGGAATAAAGTTTTCTTTTGAAATCCATAGAAGGAAGAGGAAGGTATCGGAAGGTATTTAGTACTCATTCTTGTAATTGTTCTGGAAATAAAAAAAATCCCTACAATCCCCTTTTTTTTTGTAAAGGTGTACTAATCTCTCCAATATCCCTTAATGATCTGATTCACTCCCATATGATCTTCATACATAAGGCCTAGAATCCAACAGCCTTGACAATTGTAACTTCCATTTTTGCAATTTGCTCTTAGGCTATCTTCCTTCGGTATTTAGTCACAGTATTATTGCCGTCTGAAACCCCAAACAACAGGTATCTTTAATTATTCGATTCCACCGATCATGCACTTCCTATAAGATCTGTTCAATTTCATTAATCCCGCTATGGGCATCTAATCCTCACATAACTCCTAGCTTCCACCATAGATTTATAAATCAAATCTCTCATTTCTATATAATCCCAATCTCAGATCTATTACTTGCCAGCTTGATCAGCTCCTGAATCCACTGGGAGCCTAACATTCTTTATCCTAGGTTCACCGATAATTTTCATATCGAACTTCCTAGGAATCCCATCTGATGTTATTGATGTAAATCCCTAATTTACTTATCCAGTGATCAACCTAGATCTTCACTATCTCCAATTTCTATAATCCTATTGTTCCATTGTTGTAAACATCTTCCAGGAATGATACAATTTATCAGTGTTGCAATCCTTTAATTTGTTTCACACTCTCTATTTCTCCAAGAACCACTTAATTCATCTATCTGAGCAATCTATTCATTTAAGCTCCACCAGTTCATTTATCCCAATTTCACACGATCATTTCCTCCAAGGATAAAACAATTAAGTTTCAATAGCAAGCATCCTGATTCTTGGCCTAAAGTGGGTTTTAATAGAAAATTTACAAGAGGAGTACTGGATTTCCATCAATTTGAATTTGGGATAAGTGGCTTCAGAAGTAAAATGGCTAGGGCAGCATATAGATGAGAGGGAATCATCTAAGAGAGATAAGAATGAGCAATATAACTTATATTTGTGGAAATAAAATTTTGAAGAAATAATTCTAGTCATGAAACTAACGGCCAGGCTAGCTAGGTCACGACCTGCAGTCGATATGCTCTGATACCATCCCTGTCAAACCCCAGATTATACCATCCGGAATCTTCTGTGATTACTGCACTATTCCCTGGATCAGTAGATAGTGCTCACAGTTACAGTAATGAATATCAAAATACATATCATGCGGAAGCGTAAAATTTAATAGTAGACTTACTCATGGACCGATTAGGCCGAAATCATTAAATTGCAGCAGCGGAAGAACGAAGCACACAGGTGTGACCTTCAGGACATGCCCACAGGCAGCCAACTGGAGGTTCGCGGCCTAGCCCTTGACATCATCATCTTCTCTGCCAGCTTGTCCAACTTGTTGCTGAGGCGAGGTGTTTTGATTCCTGATTCTGTATTTTGTCGCAAAAGCGAGCGTGAGCACTCCGACCCCGTGCTCCGCGAGCCAATACACAAAATGCAAATAAGTAGTATGCATGGCTTATCAAAGGAGAGGCTCGGGTTATTTTATTTGCAAAAATCGCTTTTGGTAGCATTATTACTATTATTTAATCAAAGTGTTACTATTGCTACCTAACTCCATACTACAATAGCCAAAAATTGACTTAATCCACCAAAAATGCACTTTCTTTATTGACTGCTGTCTAAAACTCCAAACAGCAAGTGTCATCATTTATTTAATCCACCGATCTTACTTGTATTTTGGTTTACTAATAATCCAATCCTGTCACTACTATTCATCAGCTCCTCACTTCTGAATTCTAATGATTCTCTAACATAATTATTTTCAAATCCACCGATATCATTCGTATTCAATCCTTTTCGTCATTGATTCAAAACCATAATCCAATAATCAATCTCATTTTCCATTATCTATCACTAGCTAATCCATAAATAAACCTCCACAGAAAATTCAACTTACTAAGATTATAATCCACTAATTGTTATGAATCCTCCAATCTTCTCATAAATTCAATTCATCCATCCAGTAATTGATCAACTCCTATTAATTCCCCATATTGTCAACATCTTCCAAGAATTAATAATCACCATTATATATCCACCAAGAATATCATGGATTAATTCTACGGTCCACTAGTATCCTTCCACCAAGTAAATCTCTAATCAGGAACTATAATCCAATACTTGTATTACTCCTCCAAAATTCCCGAAAATTCAATTGATTCATCTAGTAACCGAATCTATTAATTCCAATATTGTCATCTCCCAAGAATTTATTTATCAGTGTCGTAATCCAATATTTATCTGTGCAAACCCTAAATCTCCAAAAATCATTTAAATCATCTATGTAGCCTATCTATTCAGCTAGACTCCACCAATTTATTTCTCCCAGAACCTACACTATCATTTCCTATTTAAGATCGACTTTAATCCACCAATACCTTTATGTGTACACTACAAACATCTATTTCCTTTACTCACGACCCTACTTATTCTTTCTATATTTTATTTTGTAGGAATAGAAATGCCACTATTTGAAATACAATACATAAAATTTCCTGAGACCTAGCAGCTTTGGGACAAAACATAATGTTCAAGGAATATTAACATGATTTTCCATACATATGGCATCACACCATATGCCTAATATCACCATAACTTTTCCATACATATGGCATCACACCATTTGACATCTTTCAGCGTTATAGCCGCTTAACTTACCACTGGGACGACACCCAGGACAACTCAAATCAGGGCTTTCCGCTGCCCTCCACTTTTCCAATCCCATTAATAAAGCATTTTGAAATAGAACTATATCTAGCTAAGTTCCCATGTCCGCCCTTGACCGTGGGCACGGCTATTCGAATAGTTTTGACTCTGCAGAGTTTGTACACTTTCACCACAAGAGACAATCAACTCGTTGCCCCGCACGATTCCTTAGACGTGTGGTTGAGCAGACCATCACAGTGACTTTTCAAAGTATCTAGTCCTTTCTCTCATCCCACTATATGGGCTTCTCCCATTTGCGATGGGTCCCATCTAATTGCACGGGATGTTTCTCACTGCTACTAGCGTACGGGCTCCCCTCCCCTCTGCGCTAGTACGACTGAGAAACTTCACCCTACCTGGTGTCCCTTCAGGCCCCCTTGCCATAGCATAACCCCATCAATCCACTACCAGTGGGATGAGTCCGGGATTTCGATAAGTCTACTTAGCCAAGTTGTACTTTACAGACTTGTGGTTGTACTGTTTTACACAGGAGGTCATGACAAGATTCAGTCCTTATTGGTATCTGGGCGGTTCTACCACAAACCACACTCTCGTGCACCTGCACCATACCCCCAAACCATCCGCCCAGATAAATAAGCAATTCGAGGTTTTTGGGAATGTAAAATAATCATATTCAACATACACCAGTCATTACCACCATGACTGCCCAACCAATTTTTCTCAAGATTAAAAGTGATGCTTGGGCGCTCTCGCGCCCATGAGTACCTAAACTATACTGAGCATGGCATATAAATTACGGACCTATTTTCGAAATGCTACTATTGTAATTTTGCTAGGGCGACAAGGTTCTCATGTTCAAATATTCCAAAGGATGGGCAATATTAACCAAGTTAGATAATAGGCATTTAACTAGAATTCTAAATTAAACATGGATTTGCATATAAGATAACAGCATGCAATTTGATAATTTAAACAAAAATAATTTGCAGGAAATGTAGGTTCAATATGATCAAAGTATTGACTCGTCTGACGCGGTTCACCGCGGTCTTGGGTTCACACCATGCTTTCTCTTGAGCTTTTGATCTCTATCTTCACTTCGAGCTTGATTTCGCTGGATCCATTGAATCTTCACGACCCCCGTTTCTAATTACGCGGCAAACGACTGAATCCAAATAAAAGCAAATAACTCAAAAAGATCCAAATAAATCCGAATAAACTCAATTTATTTTTATTATGAGTTAATGGGTGATTTGGGTTATTTGAGGCAAGGTCGATGGGGTGCGAAGTGTTAACAGAGTCAACAGAACTTGAGCAAAGTGAGGAAATGATAACGGGGAAATCTGCTGAGACGGGTGTCAAGGAGTGTTCAAGATATAGGAATATTCACGGAATTATTCCTCTTTTGGTTCAAGGATGGCTAGGTATAGATGACAGTAGAATATCATGGATTGATCTTTATTTAATAACTTTTATATTTAGTAAGAAAGTTCCTTGTGTCAGGTTAGATCTATGAACGGACGAGTACGTTTAGTGTATTGAATTAAGCTTTAAAGTCTATATTCCTAGTAATTTAAGCAGTGGAATTTTAGGAGAATCCATTCACCCATTATTCAAATTATTCATCGAATGATTATTTCAATAACTCATGGAAGCATGGGAGTATTTAATTATCTAATTGGTGTTTTAATAGTAAATTTTTAGTGTATTCTTATCTACTACTCATTTGTGACTGTCGGTCATAATATTACACTATCCATCAAGTTGTCCGTTGGCGAGATTATTCCAATGTCTGATGTTCCCAGGGCATTATACTTTAATACCTAATTACGATCTTTTTATTAACAACTTATTTTATTATTTTTACATTTATTAACGAAGTCCCATAAGTTAGGTTAAACTTATGATTGGTGTATGAGCTTAACTGGGTATTGTTTTTGTCGAGCGTTAATCTTCAGGACATATGTTATATACGTGGCGCTTATAATTTTTTGGCTTACCGAATTATTCTTAAGGTTCGGTTGTATAGCATTTTGTGGCACAACATGTTATGCACCCTTAGATATTACTAGGCATAATTTAATTTTAGTTAGGATCCATTTGATAAGGTTCGATCTTTAATTACATTTCTATCTACCTAAGGTCGAATTTGCTATACAGGGTCATGTCTTAATGTTGTTATTTAATTAAATTTACCACTGGAATTTACTTTATGGTGGCATGTTAAATATTGGGCACATATTTTAGTTGTTATTAAAGATAATCTTTAATTTAAATCCTTACTTTTATAGTCGATCATAGTGCCAAATTTATTTTCCCCTAATCCTTACTTGGATGTCTTTTTTTTATTAGAGTCTTTATTAAATTTAGAATCATCTTCTATTAATGCCTTTACTTAATAATTAGATTAAGATAGATAATAAAGGTACATTACCTATTCATATATGGTAATTAACCAAATATTAAACCCTAAATAACCTCATATACATCCCAATAAAATTTATTGGCTCCCATGGATTAATTCCAAATTTAAAATCTCAAATAATCTTATTTACCTTCTAATTTAATTTTATTAGCTTCTCTATATTATACTCTAATTTCCCTAAATTTTTACTAATTAAAATGGATTACAAAATTTTGGTTAAACTGGAGTGGAGACGGTGTGGCTTACTGGATTCGAACTGAAGACCTCAGGGAGGACGTTTAACGCGTGCTGCTGGCCAAGTGAGCGGAACGCCTGCACTGAAAGAGGGCGAACCCATAAAATAGATGAGCCGAGTAGGGTGGAGCTCAAAATAGAGAAGTCAGTCGGCCGAAACAGGGGAGTGACCGGGGTTGGGCAAGCGGCGGCGCTGGTCAGGGGGAGCCGACGCTGGCAGGGGAGGGCCGGAGAGCTGAAGGCATAGGGAAAATGGAATGCTCAGGATGTGGAGAGGCCGAGGGAGGCAGTAACGTAGGCCGGGGTGGAGCAAGGCGGTGCGGCAGCTGCGTGCGTTTGGCGGCCGGAGTTGGCACCAAAACGGGAAACGGTGGCGCTGGCATGACGGAGGAGGGAGAAGAGGAGCATGGGCACCCATGGGGTGTGGAGAACCTTACCGTATAGTCCGCTCATGGGGAAGAGCTCCGGAGTAGGCCGGCGACGGAGGCCATGGGCAGCACAAGGGGCTTCACGCCGCCAGCGATCTCCGGTGGTTGGGGGCCTAAGCCGGCAGTGCGGAAGGGTTCGGGACACGGGGTGGATGCTCCCAAAGCGAGGAATTTGACCGGCGTCGCCTGTGGGGGAGGTGGCGGTGAGATTGGTGGCGGCGGCTGTCTTTGGGGAAGAAAGGGGAGGTGGGGAGGAAGAGAAAAATGGTGCTGCGCAAAAGGGGGAAGAACGCCCGGGGGTATTTGTAGGCGCAGAGGGACGGGAAGGCGCGGAGGACCGGGCGGAGCCGAGCGGCGACGGAGGACCGGGCGGCGGTGCGAGATCCGCCGGGCATGGACCGGCGCGGGGCTCGGTGCAAGGCGTGCCTGGAGAGCGGCGTGGCGCAGAGAGCAGAGAGCGGCGACGGGACGTGGCGTGCACGGGGCTCGAGTGCGCTGCCATGGCAGAGAGAGCAAAGCACGCGCGAGATAGAGAAGAAAGAGACGATGCAGTCGCTCGGTGGGGAAGGAAGAAAGAAGAACGGGGAGGAGTGGACCTGGGCCGCGCGGGAGAGGGATACGGGGGTTGGATTGGTGGCCGGCTTGATCTCCTCTCTTTCCTTCTCTCTTTTTTTTTGTATTGTGTATTCATCCATAGGTATATACATGTACTTATACACACACACACACACATATATATAGTTTTGTTTATTTATTTTTGTTGCCCTTTTATAATACTATTTTCAAAGTGAAATTTTTCATACTTTAATTTAAATCTCTCCCTCCTTGTATTGGATTGCCTTTTCAGTTTTTGAATTCAGGATTTTAGATTTCTTTTACTTCCGTATTTTCTTTTATGGCATTTTTAAATTCTAGTTTTATTTTGTTATTTTTGAAACCTCCTTCGAAATTCAAGAAGCACCTTAAAAATCCAAATTTCAAGAAAATACTTTGCGCAAATAATTTAAAGCTCTCATTTTCAAGATTTAAATATTTGGGATGTTACAATTATTCTCCTAGGAAAATGCCTGAACCTGTATAAAAATCTTTGTCTTTTCTCTGTGTAATTATAGCTAGGTCATAGCAAGAGATACTTCAAATCCAAAAAATCACACGTAAGATCGATACTAAAATATCGACAAGTACTAACATTTTTTTCTTTAGCTGTGGACATCCAATTCCAAGGTCAAATTGTGGCGGCTTTCTTGAATGATTCATCGTCGACAGGAAGCATATTCAGGAGCAGCATACAGCTCCGAAGAATGCATTATGATTCTGAGAGCCATGTGGCAAATATGGGATATGTTCTTTTTACTGCGATTAATGAATAGTAATAATTTATAGAGAAACTGTCCAGGAAGAGAGATATTCGTTTGTAATTTTGGTCGATATAAATGAAATCGCTACAGTGTCTATTATAATTGACTAGACTAGTAAACTCTATTTTAAAAAAATACTTCGTATGAAAGTTAGATACTATAAAATATCATTTACTATAGAAAAAATAGAAGCTAAAACTGAAAAGAAAGCCATATACTTATGCAACGACCAACTTTGGAAACAACGAGAACATATGCTATATGGATGCATGGGTATTATCTGCTAGTCCACTCCGGCCACTTGATAAGAAACAAAGAGAAAATTAAAGGTAAACAGCGAAAAATAATCCTAGAAGATCTGGATTCTATACATGTGAGATAGGAGACCATGTAATCGAGCGTTGTCGTACGCGGACAATAAGGGAATTATATAATGGAAATTGTAAGGAAGTGGATCGCATTATCAGTGAAGACATATATGCAGAGAGAATATGTTGATGGGTCCGTTATGGCCTGCCATCGATGTGACATGCATAAGCAGTACTATACGTACGTCAAGAGGCAGGAGTAGGAGTAAGAATTAAGCATCAAAGATACATACATAGTATATACCCATAGCCATAGGAGGGGTCACCCAATGCAACCGCGCCTTGTGTCGGCACTGGACGTAATCGCCCAATGCAACCTATCGCCATCACGAGAGGCGAAAATTAAGAAGCGTAATTGCGATCCAGGCAAGATCGAGAATGGTACGTTTGGCTTGAATTTTGGTGCAAACAACGACAAAGCAATTGTACTCCTCATGGGAGTGATTGATGTATGGGATCATATCGATCGGTATATGCATTGGATGTGCGTTCCCAGCTTCTTCCTTGAGTACTCGTCGCGCTCCATCTGTAACTAGTACGTATTGATTAAGAGGAGCTACCTAACATACTCCATTAACTAACATGCACTACTCCTTGAACCCTTCAAACAGGCTAGGGGAAAGAAGAAGAAGAAGAACGAAGAAGTGAACAAGCTAGAAGACGACCAGGACGGACCTCATACCACTGACTTCGATCGATCGCTGCAACGAATGCATGACCGTTCCTACATGCAGCAACTTGACCACACAATTATCGGTCTATTTTCAGACCTACCACCCTTGGTAACTCCTACGACGAGGCCGGCGAGCTCGAGGCTAGCGGCGAGGCGACGATGTTGGGAGGCCGACGCGGTGGCAGTAGCACCGAGGTCGAGCGACGATGGCGTCGGGAGCGGCAACGGTACTGCTAGACAACCAACGACAACAACGGCGAGATCAGGCGGCAACGGCAACGCAAGCCGCTCCATCGTCCTCGATCCAAAGATAACTGGTGGACCCACACGAATTTTTTAATCAATATAATGTTGCATTCAAAGACGCCGGCCTGATCTATCGACGGTCAAACGCAACCTAAGCTCCCACGAAAATTTCGACTAGTCTATATAGTACAGCTTTAATTTGTTTGTACATTCACCTTGGACTGGACTGAAATTATCCTGCGCCTAGCTCAGCTGATGGAGCTGCTTTAATTTTTTTGAGAGACCATATGCTTCTGATTAAAGTGCATACATATGTCATTATCAAATTAAGTACTCCAGGTAGTACATATATTAACATGTATAGACTTTTGTTTCCCTTTTTCTAATTATATATGCAAATGCCAGTCGGTTTTGATTGTTAATTACTTATACCACTTACGATGGCACGGATGAGTCATGGATGCATATCAGCCTAAGTTAATATTCTGATGACGTCTATGCATATGCATGATAATTTTAATTGAAACATTCATGATTGCAACTTAATTGCAATTGAAACATTCATGATTCACGTTGGATCGAGATGATGCTATGAATATTCTCAAGGGACTCTTGAATTCGGTCAGTCATGTACTCCAGTAGTACATGGTGGTGGTCTTTAAGACATTTTCTTTTGTTTTAAAAAAACCACAGCTTGCCTAGCCAGTTGGAGTTGGCCGAGTATATAAAAGGGCATGTTAGCACACATGAATTTTATAGAAATCCCACAAGAATCTCACGGAAAATAGCTTAATTCCCATGAGAATCAGCACAAGAAAAATTCCTGTGACCAAATGGCCCATTAAACTATCAAGAGTGCTATCGTTCCTACCTCTCCAAACAAAACTATGAAACGATTAATTAATAAATGGTCCACTAAGCTAGACATGATCGAGCCTTTTTTTTACTCCTGTCCCTGCATGCGCACATTTGCACTATTCATAAGCAAGTGGAGTAGAACAATATATAGAATCCTTTGTGTTTGTTGATAGCCTTGCTGTCGTTCTATTGTATTTCCTTTTTTTCTCCTATATACAATTTGGTCGATCCACTTGACAAGATTTACTGAGTAATTACTTGTCATTTCTCAATCACTAGAGCGAATGCAGAATTAAATCAGCTTAATTCTAGCCTTCTTTCTACCTCGCTAGCTAGTACTAATTTGGAATCTGGATTTCCTTAATTTTCTTTATGTCGATCGTGCAGGAAGCGATTACGTACGTTAATCATGCAAAAGATCAATGCGAAACGCCAAACCCATGAAAACGACGAGTTTTGTCTTTTAGCTTTTTGTAAAGCTTGTAAATTTGTGTTTTCCGTAGAAAAAAATTAGAAAGTAATTTACTCGTATGATTTACCATACAACCATGTGGATGATCCCCTAATGAGAACCATCCCCCTCCTCCGTCTCCAATCAACTCCAATCTCCTTTACAAGCAAATTCCCGGCCCATCCACGTTCAAACTCCTCTGAACATCAAAATAAATGGTGTTCAGGCAGGGACCGTACATCCCTGGTCAATCCAGCCATCAGCCGTGGATTGAGGTGTTTCGGTTTAATTCGTGGAGCCGGTCCAATTAGTTTGAGCTAACCTCAACGTGGACTATAGGAGACCGGCAAGTCTCTGAACACCACAGTAAAAAGATACCGTGTCTTTGTGATTTGTTTTCTTGTACTCTATTTACTTTCAAGTAATTTAAATTTGTAGAATTAAATTGATTATTTGTTTTCTAGGATTAAAAACCTTTGACATAGACTTAGTTTATTGGTGCACTTAGGTGAACCTAGTTGTTTTAGACTTTATTTGTGCTAAAACCAATTTGATTTAAACTTCCGTATTATATATTTGATTTTAAATAAATAGTTTAAATAGAATTAATTAAAAAGAGAATTTTTAAAAATAATTATTTACCCTTCTCTAATTGATCTTGTCAATCTTACAAGTGATCTAGCGAGTTAATTACTCACCGTTTCCTCGAAGAAGAAGAAGAAAAAAATACTCGTCATTTCTCCGTCACTGGAGCGCATGCGGAAATCTTTTCTAGCCTTCTTTTTCATACATAGCGGTCAATTAGGAAGCTGACTTTAGTGTCAATGGTGCAGGAAGCGATTACGTACGTTAACCATGCGAAAGATCAATGCGAAACGCCAAACCCATGAAAACGACGAGTAGAGCACATCATTGCTTACGCAAACTCCTGCAGTGAAGACGTAGTCCTTAAATTACGTATTACAGCTACAAAGGCATGTTCCAATTTTCAGTACGTAAACTACAGACTGGAGACACGCAGCCCTGATACGCTTGCTCTAGAACGTGCTCTTCCTTCTCGTTCGTCAAACTCTTAAAACGAAAAGAGGAGGAGACCCATGGAAGCGGCGGCGGCGGCTACGTCGATGGCCGCAATAGGCGGCGGCGCCAGCAGAGGAAGGGATGGGAAGAAGGCGGCCGCGTGCGACGTGGAGGCGCTGAGGAAGTGCCTGGAGGAGAACAAGGGCGATCGCGCCAAGTGCCAGGCGCACATCGACGCCTTCCGATCCTCCTGCTCCATCAACCCCACCAACACCAGCACCTCCAAGCCGCAGCCGCAGTCCTAGAGACCAGCCGGCCGGTCGGAATCTCCGATCGCCAACGCCGCCGCCCCGTATGAGCTCACAGTTCTTCAGACCCAATAAAAACATCTTTTTTTCCCCCTTTTAGTCGTGGATTTTTTTTTCTTTTGGCTGTTGCTTTCCCTTCTTTGAATAAAATGCTTCAGTGACTCTGTATTAGACTATACCATTAGCACAGTTGGTGTGCTGATGAGATAGTAAAGAGTAAAAACTCGATATGAGGAGTTCTAAGATAGTATTCTGTTTTAGTAGCTTTGTATTGTTCAACTTCCAATAGTGTCAACATTGCTAATTAGTACCTGCCGAGACCCAATTAGTACTAAAACATCCTCTCCACAGAGTCTCCTCTAGTAGCCAACATTGCTTCTTCCTCTCCACCCATGTCCATTTGTCGTGCCTCCTTTTCCTCTCCTCCGACAGCCAACATTGCTTCCTCCTCTCCTCCCAGGTCCATCGGCCATGCCCTCCCCTCCCTGCCTCCCTCTTCCTCCTAATCTCCTCTCTCCAAAAGTCTCCTCCAGCAGCCACCTCTTGGATTGTAGCCTTTGGCTCGTGAAGGCCCTCCAATGCTACTTTACTTCTACACCACCACCAGCCCCATCACTGGGATGCTCTTCGTCTCCACCCAGAAGATAGCATTCGGCCCAGCGCCAGCGCCGCCATCTCTTCTCTCATGGTTTCTGGGAAAGCAGAATGCTTGGTTGTCGACATGCACATCTATGTGTAGGAAGGGATCTACGACGCATTCGTGTAGAAAGTTGCCGAGGTTGACAAGAAATTAGTTGTCAATGAATCTTTTGGTTTGTTTATTAACCCGATTCGTGTATCATTCTTTCCAAGAATTCAATATTTTCTTAAGAGAAAATTGCATCCCTAAACTTATGAGGTTGTACCACTTTAGTCTTAAAACTTGCATTTTTCTTTTTAGGCTCTCTTACTTTGTTTCCGTCTGCACCCCATGTCATTTCGGTCGTTTGGTAACAGAACAGGCTGAGCTGGTGCATGGTGTTGCTTCGGTGGTCTTCATGGCATCTTGTGGCCTCTTCCATCACACACTCTCTCTCCTCTCCCATCTATTTCTCTGTTTCTCTCTCCCCCATCCCTGGCGGCTCCCCCGGCGACTGCAAGCCTGGCAGCGACAACGACGAGAATGACCGAGCCGCCTGTCGTGCCTAACTCTGTACTAAATGCCTCTTTGTACTGTTTTTTTCCTATCAATACAACGGCGTGCAAATTTTTTGCATGTCCCCGGGAAAAAAAACTATTCCGGCCCAGCCCTGAATGCCACTTCTGGGCTCATTCTGCTTGGATTTGGATTGACACGCACGAACGGCATATATATAGCATGTCTTCTTTTTTTTTTTTGATATTCTTCGACACAGATTTGAAGTCTTTTTTTTCAATTCCTTGTCAATGTAGGAAGAATTGAAGTAGAGAGGATACAATGAGTTGCTGACAGCAAATAATTAAAACCAAATAACATCTAACTTAGAGCATGGCAATAAATGTCAAGCCTATTCTTTAGGCTGCAAGAACCAAGAAGCCAGTTGCAGGGTTTAATCCTGGTTTTTTCTCCTATTTTTTCTCCTAACATAGGCAACCAACTAAATCACTACTCCCAGCTTCCATCTCCTGTGAGCACTTCAGGTTCTCCAGTAAGCTCTACATGATCAGATAAGAATGATTGTTCAGATAAATTGTAGGGTTCAGAACATATAA
Source organism: Dendrocalamus latiflorus (assembly GCA_017311315.1). Lineage (NCBI taxonomy): Eukaryota > Viridiplantae > Streptophyta > Magnoliopsida > Poales > Poaceae > Dendrocalamus > Dendrocalamus latiflorus. The sequence continues at coordinate 742,979 of CM029658.1, forward strand.
GTTGCAGAGTTGCAGAGGTGCAAAGCTTTACGACTACCTTGTTGCACTCAGCTGGACGCGCAGGTCGGCTTGCGAGGGGGAAGCTGGTGATGAGGAGTTCTCTGCACGCCAAGAGCAAAGCGATTTGCTTACATCACAATGCAAAACTCTGAATGATAAATACGTGCAGTGCAGTGCAGTTGAACTGGAATCACTGGCCTCTTTGTACTGACCTTTAACTTTGGCTTCAGGGACTCTATTGCAGCCCGTGCACTGCTGTTTGCAGCTTGCTGAAGCAAAGCATCAGAAAAAACAAGCTTCACAAAAGAGCTTTTCTACATAGCATATCTAACATGTGAAGGCAGAGATATTCATTTTTGGATTAGAAGGATTGTGTACCTTGCCAAGGACCCAGTCTGCGGAATCAAAATAGGCGCGCTCATGGTCCTGCAGTAGAAAACAAGAAAATGAAGGAAAGCCAAAAAAAAAATGATCAAATGTTCTTGCAAAGAATTTTATGTTGATGGGTCATTTGCAGTTCCTGCTTTCGATTCAGAAAACTAGTAATGGGCTGTTACTGGTCAAACCGATGAATATGATGATGCTCACAGTGAAACAAAGGTAAGAATTTTTCTGTGTGCGTTACAAGTTAAGAGCATTTAGGATCACTCAAACAGTAGTTAGTAGATGCACTTTTTTGGAATTGCATACCTTTGAAATTAGAGGTTTCTTAGTTGCCATTCCTCCATACTTCTTCTCAATGTAGGCCTGCAACTCAGAGATTTTAAGAATTTCAGAGAATTGAGCGCAATATGCTAGCTGCAGACATCAGACTAAACCCAAATTTGGCAGGTGCTCTTACTTTCTAGACCACCGATTAATCATGACAAGAAGATAATGCGTCAAAAGTAATGTAGCTAGCACAAGCATATTCATTAAACATGCACTCAAACCCCCCATCTTTTCACTTAAAAGTCACAACCATACAGCGTTCATTATTGCAGGATGCAAATGTTATATGATTACTTTGGAGAGCACTACAAGCATGTGAACCATACTAGAGTGATTGTGATCCTCTAACAAAGCCGTCCTTGACAAGGACAAAATTCCAGAAACTAAATCTACTCAAAGGATGTTTGTGCACAATCCATCAAGAAGGGTCTCCAAAGGTAAAACATTCCAAGATTGTCTCATTACTGAAAAGAGGTGAGTAAAAGGCTTGTACTCTTCTAGTCTATCATGAACACGATACATATATACGGCTTTTCTTCAGGACCTCTGACAAATCAGCGCAAGAGATTCTTCATTTTTCTTTTATTTTTTTGTTTTTAATAGATCTTGTAAATTTCAGTGATTATATGGTTGGTATGTGATCTTGTAAATCTTCAGATAATCAGTCCCTGACAATCTACATTGCATTGTTTTCCACCACACAGAAAAAGAGGAAGACAGCAGCAGCAGGGTCCTGGTGAAAATAGTTGCCTAAAAAAAATTGGATTTTCACATTGGATTGGCGTGTCATGTTAAACTTCTTGCAGAAGCAGTGAACTCACCGTTAATATCTCCAAACATGAAGAGACTACAATTCGGAAGGTTCAGTTAGGAAAACATCAAAACAAAAGCAGGAAAAGGAATTATACATATGCATACACATATATCGTTCTAATCGGGAATTGGAACAACCGGCAAGATAACTGATTAATTACGAGCATTCTTGATCTCGTGAATATTACAATTCAGAAAAATCATACCTCTTCTGCCATAGACGAGGCTGATGACTTGTCGTTGCAGTCCGTCATCTCTCCTCCTCCTCTCCCTACTCCACAGCAAAGAACAATAAGCAAGTTTCAGCGACTCTGGAACAGATGAATACGAAGAACTCTGGAAAAGATTAATATCAAGAACAAAAGGGGAGGCTATTTAGCGTGAAACATGAGCAAATTTGTGTGAATTATGGAAAGATTTGGGTAGGTGAGGGAGAACCTTGGCACTGTATTGAAAGATGGAGGGAACGAGAGACGGAAGACAAAATAGATGTGAAGTGCGAAGAGAAGCGTGTGGATGCACATATATATATAGAGCATGCACTTGTGGTTGTGAGAAAGAAAGGCAAGAAAGGTCGAAACGAGCTGAGCACTGGATTCATTGGATACACCCGGTTTACACTGGATTTGTACACCCACTGTACATGTACAATGGATTAATTTGATTACCTGGCATGCATGGTTTATTATATGATTCAAAGAATACTAATCCAATTTGGTTCATCATAGATTGTATGGATATATTATTGCATCATTGCATGGTTAAAAATGGATGTATACAGGAGAGGAACCTATTTATCTAGTATTTACTCGCTTTTCAATTGCGCTTGTATCATGTTACGTTAATATTTTCATTTCTATTGTGTTTTGTCATGACAGTTGAGTGGTGCTTCGAAGATGAGTCCCTAGAGACTCCTAATTTGTACCTGTTCTCCAACCAAAAAGGCACGTCCTTCACAAAAACATGCATTTACACTATATATAAACATGATTGGGCGAGATGCACGTGACAATCTAATCGTGCATCAAATCAAGATTTGATGGCAAGAAACAGTATGGGGAACAGTAGATGTGAATCTGGTGGCTCAAACTGTAGGAGCCCACGACAAGAACTCGACAAAGCTCAACACAGTTCAAAATACATACATACTAGTACTACTTGTACGATTGCTTGGTAAATCACCCAAGTAATCAACACAATCGATATGCAATGACTAAGTTTTTAGGAGATCTTTTTCACTAATGCGCCATCAATGTACGAGTAAATAGGATTTTTTCAGTCTGCAGAGTTTATAACATATACAGTGTGTGATAGACTAAAGAAACATTGGCAGTAGTTTGTTTCAGCGCGGTTGCACGCGATGCGAATGCAGGAGGCAGCGGCCGACAGTCTGAAGGCTCCTCTCATCCATGGCCTGATGGCCTCCCCTTTTTTGTCCTTGCAGGCTCAAGCTTAGCTTATTCCTGCCTTGGATTCTAACAGCAGTTTTCTTGTGGTCTCTCTATTCTTGCCTTGGATCCTAGCGACTTGGCCTGATCCCTACCTTCCCTCTCCCCAAATTCTCCTCCTCACTGACTGACGACTTGGCATCTCCCTCTCTCTCTCTCTCTATCTGAATTTGTTTCCTTGGCTGCTTTCAAATCATCAATTGTTCTTCCTTATCTCCATATTGCGTGGAATCCTTTCCCTTTTTCTTTTACCCCTATCCATGCTTCGTTTGTGCACTCGTGTGTTGTGTCTTTGCGTGGTTGGTTGGGGATTGCTTGGTTTGTGGTCCAATGATGCTGTTGGGGTTCAGGTCAAGAATTGTGGCGAGCTCTAGCTAGCTGACTGTGCTTCTGTTGCATGCATGATCCTTTGATACTGCAAAATTTGAAGAGTATTTAACTTTGTTATGTAAATGTTATCAAAATTTGAGTTTAATTTTAGAAGTTTGTAATATTCAAAGTTGTTGTCAAGTATAAGGCGATCTGGCCGCCATAGGGATGTTGGTCTAACTAGCCGGTGGCCAGTAGTCTGACCATCATGGGGCAAGCGATCAGATCAGCTATATGACTTTCAAAAATTGCACATCAAACACTTGTGTAGTCATGTTTGGGATGTATTTGCACTAAGTGTCGACTAAAATGGAGTTTTAAGCTGAAACTATATAGAGTTTAACCGAAATTCTAAAAAATGTATTTTCTCATGCTCTCAAGTGGTTAGACCAACCAAACACTAGTGGTCTGACTGGTATGGTGGCCTGGTAATGGCGGTCAGACCAGGTTTTGGCAAATTGGTGCTGAAATTATGTATTTTGGTTTGGGGTTTAGTCTTACAAAGTTAAGATTAGTGTATGAGCATGGTTAAGTAAGTGCACGGCATTGGTTGCCAAGTGAGTTGTTCCTACATGTTGTGAATAGGTGCATGTAGAGGCTTTGTGTAACATTGTTGAATGGACCATAATGGTCTTGAGTTTGACTCGTGGCTTTGGAGCTATGAAGTGTTTGTGGTGTGTTGTATGATGTATTGTTTCAACTAATGTGAGTCAAGTACATAAAATTTATGCTTGAGATGGTTACTTGGTATTTGGATGTACAGGTGGCTTGAAGAATGTTAGCAGTCAATGGCAAAGGACCAGGATTAGGCGAGATAGCTGAGATCTGTGCAGTCAAGTAAGCCTAGGTGAGGCTACGTGGCTCAAGTGGGAAACACATAGAGACAAGGATCATGAAGAAGCAAGTTGATTCATATAGTGCACCAAGTTATGAGATCAATGCACGTAGAGACGGTTTAGAGGAATCCAAATGTGTGAAGATGTGATGACTAGTCATTGGGTACTACGGGCTATATGTCAAAATATGCGAAGATACTTTGAGATGAAGGTAAGGGTTTCTGGCTTATCAATTTGTGCCAGTTGATGATTTAGTGTTGTGTGATGTTACGTGATGGTTTGTTTACTGGTGTTGGTTGTAGGACTCCGGAGCTGGGTCATAGTGAGTTAGACAAGATCGAGACTAAGCTAGGAGAGTTTAGTTCTAAAACGGTCAAAGGATCGAAACTAAGTTAGAGAAGTTGGGGTCCAGAACGATCAAGATGCTACCAAAAAATGATTGAGAATAGCAGAGTGATTACAAGCAAAGAATACAAGAAAACATAGCAAGAGCTACCAGTGGTAGACATAATAGGCAACGACATGGTGGATCAAGACTAAGTTCAGGCAGCAGTTGAGGCCCTAGAGTCAAGGAAGCCGGGGTATCATCATGGTGCATAGAGAGGCATGTGGCGCGCCAAGTGACTTGGGTCCGTTTGCAAGAGAGGATGGTTCGTTGGGATTCGAACGCGTGAGAGGCTTAGCGGTAAATCATTAGGGTCATATGGAGTTGAAGATAAAACACAGGTTGCTTCAAGGTGAGAGAAGCACGAAGCTTTGTGGAAGGACGGTAGAGGGATATTTTGGTAAATTACCTAATACGAAAAAGTGGTGGTGTGCAAAACTGCGGTGGTGGCCCAAGTGAATTAGGTCAAGAAGTCTTCATGGATGCTTTGGAATGGCAAATTTGGGCTATGGGAGCCAATTGCAAGTCACGCTTTGAGAAGCGTGCATGTGTGAGTATAAAATCTGGTATAGTGTTAAGTTAATGGGTCAACTTATTTAAGAGAGGATGAAACCTAACTAGATGTACTAGTTATGGTTTCTTGTAAGTCTCCACTATATAAGAAGATAAGGTGAGAGAGTTAGAGTTAGCTCTCTAGGAAGCTAATTAGAGGATGTTAGGGTTCTTAGAGAAAACTTTTGGGCGATGAGTTGTGGATCTTTATCTTAAGTTTTTTTAATCATCCTTAGGCCTTATGAGTGGCAGTAAATATTCCTCTCCAAGAATCAATAGATATCAAAATTCATTCAAATCTTTCTCCTCTTTGTGCAAGTATTAAAATCGTGATTTGGCTTGGTTTTGGTGATGCCTTCTTCTCTCTTGATCTTGATGTGATCCATGATGAGTAAAAGATAGAAGATAAGTCTACTGATCAATCCCATCCATCTAGATCACTCATATCGCAAAATTTAAGATTAAGTCCAGTTTTGCTTCTTCTTGGCTTAAATTTGGGTTTTCGTGTTAAAGATAGTTCTATCCTAAATCCATACATAGATTAGCTTAGTATAACATGTAAGAGTAGATATCGATCATCTTTTCGATTAGAAACTCCTCGAGAAAGAATTAATTTAGATTTTAGGGTTTGGGGTGTTCTCAAGACCTAGATTTGATTTTCTTCAAATCAGTTAACCTGAGCTCAAGAACCTTATAATTCTTTATTGGTTTAGGTTCCTAATGCCTTGAACAAGCCTTATGCAAAATTTAGGGATGTTTGGATGAGATTTAAGAAAGTTATTGAAATTTGAGTTTTGACCTGAGAGGTTTTTAAGTCTAGAACCAGTCAGAATTGCATTAGACTAGCTGTCAGACCGGCCATGCCAAGTAAGATCGGTCATAAACCTGCGGTCAGACCAGCCTAGTGATGACTAGGATCGTTTGTATTTCGGTTGTTCTCTTAACTATTTAGTTTTTGTTTGAAAGTTGTGTTTACTGTGCATCTAATCTTCTTATTTCTCTATAGCTATTGAAATGAATAAACTTTTTGTATTCAAAGGGATTAATTTTGTTAAAGTAGCAAAATGTGATAAAGATTATTCACCCCTCTAATCTGCACCATCGGTTCTACAATTTCAAAAGTGAAATGCCTATTTCTTGGCTATTATTCATTTGCAAAGAACCAGAACAAGAATAGATTCTGGCAAAAAAAGGGCAGGACTTATTCATCTGAATTCTGAACCTTTCTTTTTTTTCGAATCCACCTGAACTCTGAAGGCACCAAACGGCGAAAATCAGTACAACAATCCACTTCACGGCACGTGTTCTGTATACAGTCTTTTCCGAATGTGAAATTGGCCGTTTTACGTGAAGTTGGAACACGCACGATTTAGGCAAATCCGGCCATCTGGTGGTGACATTGAACAGTTTAAATTTGTTAAACTTGGCTAGGCAAGCCATGCACATACTGAGAGACAAGTCATTTGTTCCAGACGGCAAGCAACCAGCTGATCCAGGGCTGCTACATCAGTTGGTTGGATTGGATAACACAATAAGCAACTTAAGTAGCACAACCTACTGAATCCAACACAAATTAGTATAAACGATCTTGTCTCTACCTTAATCCAGAGCCTGCACTGTTACACATGCGAGCAAGCTTCTACCACAAATACTACTACTTTCCATCACAAACACGATCTACTAAAAGCATGATTGCTTGTCGGCATAGCAATGGTATGCTGATAAAACAAGCAAGCTCATCAATAGGAGCATATGGCTGGTTGGTTGGAGCTCCGGGTTTCCAAGCTCCCGTGCATGTAACTTGTGGCTTTATCTGATCGATTTGGCCAAGGGAAATCACACGATCATATAGTACAAGAGTAGCATGCCAATCTCAAGTTGTTGTTGTTAACTTGTTATTATAACTAGAATTAGTTTAGAAAACTCGTGAGCGGCACTCGTCAACTTTGTCGCTTCGGCGTCTCTTGTTTTTATGAGAGGAACTGAAGAAGAGCAGGCACAAACCTAGAATATAATAACTCGGACTAAAAATAATAATCAGACCGTAATGGCTAACGAGGTACTACCTGACAGATCTGACGCCGTCGGCGGCGGTGCTAATGGCCTGTGCTCCTCGGCCATTTTTTTTTGGGTCTCTTCTCAGGTTCTGTGTTTTGTTTTCGTCTGTTCTGTATATGCCGGTCTATGAACAGGAGATATTTATGGCAGATTAATTCATCAGTGTGCAAACGGTACGCACGTTTCTGATCAGGAATCAAGTGGAAAAACTTTTATGCAACCATCTGGAACTAAAGGAATCATTCTTTACCTACCCAGGGGGGTGTTCCATGATTGTACAAAGGTTCCCTACATACATACATAGGCGTAAGGTATCAGGGGATTAGGCAAAAATAGCTCTGAAAATGGCATCTTATATATGTGCGGTCCAATGATCTGGAGCTAGTGGAGTGATGCTTCCTTACCACAGAAGCAAGCGAGCCACACACTAGGTTTTCTGCATTAGGAATTAATGGTTCAGAAGGCACTCTTTGCTACCAAACCATGCATCAAAGAAGCCAAAGCCCTGTCTTTTTTGCTTTCTGCTGCTTCTTTTAGGAGCACGCACCATCCAATCCATCCACCAAAACCATCAAAGATTCCAAAGATCATCATAGCATATTTTCGATTTTTCACGGGACTACAGGGGAATCCAAGTAGTAGTGTTTGCGTGAGAACTGAGACCTATCAGCGTCCGTGAATTGACAAGAATATGTGACCAGCTCAGCTGCTAGCTGTTCTGAACTTGTGATGAACAGAAAGGAGGCCACAAATTAGCATTACGTTGCAGCTTTTCATCGGTGATGCATCTTGGTACAACGACGTTACATGCCTGGCAACACGTGCACGGCACATGCATCATGTCTCTGCTCTAAGTACTCCAGAATGTATGGGCTCGTATTAATCAGATGGCTTACATTATATATGGATTAGCTGATATAGGCTTCTCTACGTTGTATCAGGTGCAATTTTGACACTATCGAACTTGCAACGACTGCGTGCATAGCAAGTGTCAATTGCGTCTGGGTGCGATCATTTGATCAAATCGTAGGGCACTCAACTACATATATAGGGCAACCTTTTTCTGTTCCTTGTGATTGTTGCACTTGTTGTCGGGCCAGATACACATTCTGCTGCATGCCCTGTCCACGCATGAAACGGAGGCATCATATGTTTGGGTTACGTACGTGGTGACAAATTTGGATTTTACTCCACGGAAGCTAGCATGCATGCATGCATGCGACCTGATCCAGACTCGTACTGTACGATAGATATTATTGAAGCCTACGATCGACGTGCTGCGGTGCAATTTAATTTGCAGAAGAAAACTTTTCAGTTTTGCGCTTTTTACGTGGCCACGCATGCAGTAAGTTGAGGTTGCAGCCTTGCCTTGCCTTGCCTTGTTGCCTGGCCTGTCTGTTCTGTTCTGTAAACAGATTACACTGTTTGCTTTCTCTTATCGTGTTCATGCCAAGCGGTACTCGACGGGGTCGAGCGTCACCGGCGAGAGGTGGTAGCACGGCGGTTTACACTCTCTGTAGAACTCTTCATGGTTGACGCACGAGGAGGAGTCGACGCGCGATTGCGCAGCGTGAAGGGTGGCCATCGAGGCAACATCCAAGATCACTGCGGTATGGCAAGGCGTCAAGACTACTAAGCATGCATGCAGGAGAGATCATTGTGGCTAAATCATATCGTTGCTGTCTTCAGAAGGCTCTGTTGCTCCTGAAATCGACTTCCGAGGGACGACACCCGCGCGGCCAGCATCCAAGACACGACGACGTCCACACCCGCGTGCAAGTCCGAAAAGACTTCACGCTGATGGCTCCAGAGGATCTCACAAACCTTTGCTAGGCTGCGGAGGTGGCGCGGGCGCGGCGGCTCCAGAGGCTGTCTCTGTCACGCTGCAAGCGGCGACGGACATGGGGCTCGAGTGCATCGCCGTCGGTTGCCCGGACCTGCGGGAGCTCTCGCTCAAGTGGAGCCTTGGGGTCACGGATCTGGGGGTTGAGCTACTCGCCCTCAAGTGCAAGAAGCTCAGGACCCTCGATGCCCAGATCACCATTTCCCCACCACCATGCGCCGCCTCTTGCCGATGCTCCTTGCCCTCGCGCCCGCCGCCGGGAAGAACACCGGGGAGCTTGGTTTTTTGGGGGGAAAGCGGGAGGAAGCGGCTCGCGAGACGGGAGGTCGGCGCGGAACGGGCGGAGGATGCGGGGTGGCACAACTCGACGGCGTGGCAGGCGCGGGAGGCGACGGGGTCGAGGAGCTCGCGAGACGGGGAGGGGCTCGCGCGGAGAAAAAGACGACGGGAGAGGCGCTGCGCGGAGATTCGTGCGAGCGAACACGTGGAGACCATCCGACCGGGTCCTCATTTCCTCTCAATGGGGTCTGTCCCCAGAGGAGTCCCCTCCTCCAAAATTCTCTTTGAGGATCTCACAAACCTTTGCTAGGTACACAAGAAATCATATCAGAAGATTTCAGCATTCTTACCTCAACGCTTTCAACTGTCTTGACTCCATTCCATGATTCAATTCCATACTGAGTGTTGATCTATATTCTATCTCGGCAGCTGTTCTAGCACTAGGTTCGCTAGGCCTATTGCCCGCGCTATTGGACACCATGCCCTGGTGTCTTACTACGTCATATCCGTCGACGATCTTCTATCTCAATCGATCATCATCTTTCATCAAGAAGTTAAGCCATCAGCTCTATATTGTTTTTGTTGGAGGTGGAGTTCATTGTAATTCATGCTATTATCCCTATTATTGACAGCATCCACTCGAGATTAATTATTGATGATTTCTTCAATGATCTACCGTCTACTATGGGTTATTGTGGCAAAATCCACACAAATAAAATCGAAGATGGAGTTATAGATTTTTAACATAATTTGGGCTACGCTTGATCTATAAGACTTTGAAAAAATCGATGTCAATTGAAGGAACAAAGCTTTTTTATTAACTAGTATTGGGGTTTGTCAGTGCATCAGATCGTAGTAGTATGGGTGTGTGGACTGAACACTAAGGTCCTATTCATACTGGCTTCTAAAAGTAGCTTTCCTATAGTAAATAGTTTTTTTTACAGTACCTAACTTTAAAGAAGTATTGTTTTTAAGGTAGAATTTACTAGTTGATTGTAGTACACACTACAATGACTTCATTTATATCAGCAAAAATCGCATACGGATGTCTCTCTCTACAAGGTTCTCTACAATCTATTACTATTCATAAATCAAAACCAAAATCCTATATGAACAGGCCCTAAGTAGGCTTGTTAAACAATATGGAGAAAACACCGCATTTTTAGTGATAGCAAAGACATTAGGTCCCGCTCCAAGTGGCTTCGACTTCTGGCTTCCGGTTTCTAGGAATGTGTCGGCTTCTTAATTTCAGCTTTTATTTTGCTTTTTTACTTTTGCTTTTTCCTCTTTTTCTTCCTCTGCATTGTCTGTAGAGATATAATGGTGTGTTTCCTATTTTCCTTTAATTGAATAATTCAGAAAATACTAATAATCGTTATAGTGTAATTTCAGCCAACAACCGAAAGCTATAGCCATAAGCCGGACAAAGCGGTCTTTACCCAACAGGGGTACTTACTAGCCCTTTTGCGCATGTTTGTTTCAAAAGAAAGTGGTAATTCTAGCTGGCTGTAGAGCATTTTGCCAAATCATGAGCTATTACTATATTTGATGCATGCAGGAGCAGCACTTGAATAAACCGGGTGAGGCATTCATGCATGGATGGCGGGGCGGCTTATCAAGCCAGATGCAGCTGCTGAACAGTTGCAAGAAGGGAATGCTTGCGATGGAGGAGCTTCTTGATTAAGGTTAAAACTGCTCCTGGACGAACTTTTCCATACTAGGAGGATGAGACGTACGTATTCTGTAAAAAACGGCTTGTGGATCGATGTGGGGTTTTTTTGTTAGAAATTTTTTTTCGAACTCGGGCAACCTCTGTTAACTACAAATTTATGTTATATGGAGTAGTACTAGTGAAATTAAATTACTTCTACGCTATACACTGAATGTTACTGAGACTAGTAGCAGTTAGCAGTAGGGGCAGCATTTCATTTGGTATGCAACTAATGCAACGCATTGTATTGCATCCTCGATTTTACTTACTAATAGTACTACTATATAAGTAGATACATTCCAAAGGGCATATCCAACCAAATGCCTCTTCAAGCAACAATGCAGCATCTGGGAACGGTGTCAAGGGCAAAAAAACTACAGAACATCTCGGGTGCATGCTTGAAAATCTGTTAGGTGATGCAGCAGCATAAAGAAGCAGCAGTGCAGTGTACTCAACATTTATCCCCTTCCACAGCGAAGGTGCAGGTCCATGCGCAACAAGTAAACCAGGGTTAAACTAACTGATAGGCAGATCATCCGCAGATCCCATTCACAGCCTTCAGTCCACCACCTCTTCCGACTTCTTAGGCTTTGACAAGAGATACCAACCCATGCCACTCACGGCAGCAACTGTGCCTGCCAGGACAGCATAGTTCCTGTTCTTGTCGGTCGACACACCCGCAGATGTTGACTCTGTTGGGCCGCCTCCAGTCTTCACATCACTTGCTGCAGAGCTTGGGGTTGACGAGGCTTGCTCTCCTGGGCTGGGACCCTACAATCAGTTCACATCTCTTGTAAGAGCAAGAACTTCAACAGTTTCATGACCAAGCCAGAAACAAATACGGTGGGCTCATATTTAGCAAGTTAAAACATGCGTATCTAATAACGTTGCCTCATCTCACGCATATGATTTCATGCATAAGACTGCATAATCTTCAGTAATCAGTACAAGTCAACAGAACAAGACAATTATTAACATCAACGGGCACTGCCCAATCCAATAGTTAAAGAGTGATTCTGTTGCTTACCTTGCGTGCGAGCTTCTCCAACTTCTCTTGTTCCATTTGCTGCATTAAGAATCAAAATTCATCACCACGGAAAAATATACTAACACCACTTATATAAACAGGAGATATTATAACAGAGTCAGAAACAACAACAAAAAAAGTAACTCTGAAAGGATTTCTATTTTCAAAGAAGCAATGACAAAGCTTACAGGATACCATTTACATCACAGGGTTTGTCTCACTTCAACTTTTCATAGTTAAATTTCTGTTTCTAATGAAGCTAGTGCTTCATTTGTCCATTGAACAAAGGATAACAAGCAATAGAATTGTCTAAGAAATAGCACTGCAGAGTATAAACCTGCTACTAAGGTGATAATATTCACTTCCATGATTCCGTATGTAAAACATGCTTATGTGGATCAACAGGGTATTATATTTATGCTCGGGTTTTGTAGTGCAGTTCTGCAGCCATTTCAACACTTTTAGATGCTAGGAGACTAGCCAGGCACACAACAGCAAAACAAAAATTAGCGTACATATTAGCAATTTCCCAAGCCATCCTGAACTGTAATTCGATCACCTAAGTACAGACTCATAACTAGTGTTGGTAGCGCTCAAGGAACCGCCGAGACTTCGCAGGAAGTAGCGATGGGTCGCACGGGGCTTGAACCCCTGGCGGCGGGGAGGCGCCGTGAGGACGAGGGTAGCCGGCGCAAGAGAGAACGAGATCGCAGGTAAGCCCTGCAACTAACTGTTGCCTTGCTTGTCTATTTCCATGGTAGTTTGGAGAGTATATATCCTCCCCTTACAAGCAACTCTCAATCCTACTCTGTTACGGCTAAGAGAGATAATCCTAATAGATTTATGCCTAGGGTTTCCAAATCTCAATCCTACTCTGTTACGGCTAAGAGAAATAATCCTAATGAGATAGATTTATGCCTAGGGTTTCCTAATGCCCGGTTTGGAGTCCTCCTTGCGTGCGCCTCCTGCGCGTGTAGGGGATGCCGGTCATAACATCTCTCCCTGCCTCCGTAAACAGCTCGTCCTCGAGCTGAAAGTCGGGGTAGATTTCTTGAAAGTGCGGCAGCTGCTCCCATGTGGCGTCGTCGCTGGACATCCCGCGCCATTGCACCAAGACGTGCCAGACACCGCGGCGGAGCTGGGCGCGCAGGACGCGCTCCGGTGCGGCCAACAACCGACCGTCGTGCGTAGGCGGCACCTGAGGCGTCGTGGCTGGAGGATCACCGTGGAAGGGTTTGAGCAGCCCGACATGGAAGACATCATGGAGCCTGGCGCCCTCCGGAAGCTGGAGACGGTAGGCCACCTGCCCAATCCTCTCCAAGACTTGGAATGGCCCTGCGTAGCGTGGTCCGAGCTTCCCCTTGGGCCGGGGCTCCAACGCCTGTGTCGGTCGATGGAGGAGGCGCAACCACACCCAATCCCCCACCGCAAACTCCAAATCACGGTGGTGGTCGTCGTAGTAGCGCTTGGCGTACTGCTGCGCTTGGAGAAGACGCTCGCGGACCATCGCGAGAAAGTCATCACGATGGCGCAGGAGAGCGTCCACTGCATCGGTCCTGGCGGCGCCGGCCTTGTACGGCAGCAGTGGCGGTGGAGGCCGGCCGTAGACCACCTGGAACGGAGTGGTGCGTAGCGTGGTGTGGAACGAAGTATTGTAGCAATACTCCGCCCATGGCAGCCAGTCGACCCATGCGCGAGGACGATCACCTGTGACACAGCGGAGGTACATGGCGATGACCTTGTTGACGACCTCTGATTGACCATCTGTCTGGGGGTGAAAGGCCGTGCTCATACGGAGTTTGACGCCCGCCATTTTGAAGAGGTCGCGCCACATGTGGCCGGTGAAGACCGGGTCGCGATCGCTGACAATGGAGGTGGGAAAACCGTGGAGGCGGACGATTTCATCAAAGAAGGCCCGGGCGACGGATGTGGCAGAGTATGGGTGGCCGAGCGCGATGAAGTGAGCGTACTTGGAGAAGCGGTCGACGACGGTGAGGATCACGGACTTCCCGTGTACCTTCGGCAAACCCTCGATGAAGTCCATCGAGATGTCGGCCCACACCTGGGACGGCACTTCGAGGGGCTGCAAGAGGCCAGCCGGCTGCAGTGTCTCTGTCTTGTTGCGCTGGCAGGTGAGGCAGGAGCGGACGTAGTCCCGCACAAGCGCCCTGTCGCCGGGAATGTAAAAATCCGCCCGCAGTCGTTGGAGTGTCTTCTGGATGCCCTCGTGGCTGGCCGCATGGGCCAGGGAAAGCACCTGGGTGCGCAGATCGTGATGCGCTGGCACGAAGATGCGTGAGCCGTGTAGCAGGAGGCCGTCTGCCGTTTGCCAGGGTTCCGTAATGGCGCCGTCTTGGAGCTGCTGGCGGAGGTGGCCTGCCTCCTCATCGGTGGCCGTTGCCTCTCGGATCTCGTCGAAGAGGTGAAATGAAGGTCCCGAGATGGCATGGAGTGTGGCTGAGTCAGAGTCGCGGCGTGAGAGAGCGTCTGCCACCGTGTTGAGGCGTCCGGGACGGTATTCCACCGTAAAGTCGAAGCCGAACAGCTTGCTGATCCACTGATGCTGCGGAACTGTCGAGAGGCGCTGGTCTAGAAGAAATTTGAGGCTGAAGTGGTCGGTGCGAATGAGGAAGCGGCGTCCCCATAGATATGGACGCCAGTGTCGCACGGCCTGGACGAGGCCGATAAGCTCCCGCTCGTAGGCTGCCAGTTTGAGATGGCGGGCAGCAAACGGCCTGCTGAAGAACGCAAGGGGGCCGGCGGCTTGGTGAAGGACAGCGCCAAAACCGGCGCCCGATGCGTCGCAGTCGACGATGAACAGCTGGTCGAAGACAGGCATCTGCAGCACCGGTCCTGTTGTCAGTGCTGTCTTCAGCGACTGGAATGCTGCCGCGGCTTCATCTGTCCAGGCGAAGGCGTCCTTACGTAGAAGCTTTGTTAGTGGTGCTGCGATTGTGCCAAAATCTCGGATGAATTTTCGGTAGTACCCAGCGAGGCCCAAGAAACCGCGCAGTCCCCGAGCTGAGCGGGGCACCGGCCAGGAGGCGACGGCGGCCACTTTGTCGCTGTCCATGGCGACGCCGTCGGCGGAGATGACGTGGCCGAGGTAAGCGACTGAAGACACCCCGAAGGAGCACTTGGATCTCTTAAGGTGCAAGGAGTGGGCGCGAAGCGCATCGAAGACGAGGCGGACATGCTGCAAATGCTCAGACCACGATGAGCTGTAGATGAGTATGTCATCGAAGAACACGAGCACGAACCGACGGAGGAAGGGCCGGAGAACGTCGTTCATGAGGGCTTGGAATGTTGCTGGCGCGTTAGACAAGCCGAAGGGCATGACGAGGAACTCGAAGTGACCGTGGTGGGTGCGGAAGGCCGTCTTCTCGATGTCCTCCGGATGCATGCGCACCTGGTGGTAGCCGGAACGGAGGTCCAGCTTGGTGAAGTACCGAGCGCCATGGAGCTCGTCGAGGAGTTCCTCAACCACCGGGATTGGAAACTTGTCCTTGGATGTCTTGTCGTTCAGCGCACGGTAGTCGATGCAGAACCTCCAGGAGTTGTCCGCCTTCTTGACCAAGAGCACCGGCGCGGAGAATGGCGAGGTGCTCGGCCGGATGATGCCCTGCTCCAGCATGGCCGCACACTGGCGTTCCAGCTCATCCTTCTGCAGTTGAGGGTATCGGTAAGGGCGGACGGCCACCGGCGCGGTGCCTGGCAGGAGGTGGATGCGGTGGTCGTAGGGTCGTGCCGGTGGAAGACCCCTTGGTTCCTCGAAAACCAAGCTGTATTGGTGAAGAAGGTGATCCAAGAGGGGTTGCGGCGGCGCCCCAGTGATGGCGCGAAGGGCCGGCTGTGGGATGTCATCGCGGGGGGAGCCAAGGCCCTTCCAGAACACCCGTCTGTTGTCGCGCCAGAACGCCATGCAGAGGTCCTCGAAATCCCAAAGAATGGGTCCCAGGGTGCGGAGAAAGTCAACACCGAGGACGAGGTCGAAGCCGGCGCAAGAGAGAACGAGATCGCAGGTAAGCCCTGCAACTAACTGTTGCCTTGCTTGTCTATTTCCATGGTAGTTTGGAGAGTATATATCCTCCCCTTACAAGCAACTCTCAATCCTACTCTGTTACGGCTAAGAGAGATAATCCTAATAGATTTATGCCTAGGGTTTCCAAATCTCAATCCTACTCTGTTACGGCTAAGAGAAATAATCCTAATGAGATAGATTTATGCCTAGGGTTTCCTAATGCCCGGTTTGGAGTCCTCCTTGCGTGCGCCTCCTGCGCGTGTAGGGGATGCCGGTCATAACAAGTGTGCCCCCCAACATTCCAACAGCAACAAAAAGTGGGTCAAACTAACTAAACTCATGATGGGTTCAAAAGATTCATAACAAAATTCCACAGCACCAATAATATCTTTAAAAAATATTCATAGAAAATGGAGCTGGGCAGTTTGCGAACAGACAACAAAAGGGTCACCTAATGACAAAAATACAACACTCTGGCAACACATTGCTTCCTAACAGCATGATTTGTCTTAGAAAACAATAGATAAAACATTCAGGGACCTTGAGGCCTTAACAGTCATAAAGGAGTACAAAACAACTTATATAAGTAGTATGCCTTGAAAATACCAAAATATTGTCACAATTCACAAGCACACCAATGTCGGTCCTGGGATGGAACCATATTCATTAACTCCACAGCAAACCACCTATAATTCCATATGGCAGCAGCCATTCGATTGAAACTCCTACAGTAAAACTACACAATAAACAAAATAAATCTGTAAGTTCGCAAAGATCCCCATAGCACCGCCATTACATATACTGCATTCTCAAATGAGTACAATCGGGCAACTAAACACAGGAACTATTACAGAAAGACCACAGACAATGGCAGTTAACCGAACCAAGTCACAGCTCAACCAAAATACAAACATTGAAATGAGTAATATCACGCCAACAATCTAACATGACCTTACAAAGTTCCGGAGGCAAAAGCAACCCACAATCTCAGACGGCCTTGCAACAATGAAATAACCATAGCATGTCTCAGGTCGCAACCAATCCAGACCAACAAGACCAAAAGTGTGATCCATGCACATAGTGAAGAATTCAACCATAAATCGTCCTGTTATTGGATCAGGGACGCGTCAAACTATTCCAAATCACTAGCACTAGCACAGGGTTTACACCCTCACCAATGTAATCTTCCTGTACCTACACTATAACCATGCAACCTAACAACAAAAATCCCAACACTTGGGGAGCTCACCACGAGCAGGCGGCACTTACAGACAGACCTTATCACAAGTTCTCAACTCTGAAGTCCAACACTTGCGGGACTAACTAATCGCGAGGCCACGGCTCACCGACGAGACTAAATCGCATCACAGCCACAACTCTTACAGGAATCGTCTCAAAATCGAAGGAGGCACTAGAGAGAGGAAGAGACGCAGGAGCGGGATGGCGATACCTTGATGTAGACGTTCTCGGCGGCCTTCTCCTCCTCGCCGAGGACCCTGCCGCCGGAGGATCGGAGCCTGCGCTGCGCGAACCTCGCCGCCGCCCTGGCCGGAGCCCTGGACGACGCCGCCGCCATCGCCATCTCCGCGAGAAACCCTGGAAGACGATGAGACTCCGCGCTCGCTCGCCCGCCCCCGCGGCGGGCCAGTAATCTGTGCCACTTTTCCACGTAGACCCTTCAAGATATGCACATTTGAAACGTGGTGTCATATCGAACGGTGTACCAACTAATGTGTGGGGATTTGAAATTCTCTCACAGGCGTAGGAATGGTTTATGAATATGTGAAACTCTAAAGGATGTAGATGAGTAAATATCCCCCAGAACTAATCCCAGCCCTCCAGATCCGATCAGACGGCCCGAACCCATCGGCCACCAAAAAACCCTAGCCTCCAGCTCCTTATCGCATCCCCCCCACCCCCACCCCCAATATCTACTCGACTCGATCCCCGCCGCCGCCGCCTCTGCATCCTCTTCGCCTGCTTCGCACGACCTCGGCCATGGTGTGTACTCCTCTTCTCTCCCACTACACTAACCCACGGCCTGGATACTGACCCCCTTACTTGTTCTCGCAGGCCCCGAAGAAGGACAAGGCGCCGCCCCCGTCGTCGAAGCCAGCCAAGTCAGGCGGCGGAAAGCAGAAGAAGAAGGTGACCTACTGTCTTGGCCGCTCTTTCTTGATTTTGGTTCTGCTTTGCTTGTTCTCTCACGATTTCTCATGGACTTGCTTCTCGCGTTTGTTTCTGCCTGTGGTTGTTGGGGTTGCAGAAGTGGAGCAAGGGGAAGCAGAAGGAGAAGGTGAACAACTCGGTGCTGTTCGACCAGGCCACCTACGACAAGCTGCTGTCCGAGGTGCCCAAGTACAAGCAGATCACCCCCTCCGTCCTCTCCGAGCGCCTTAGGGTAATAGTACTAATCTTATGGATCTCTTCTTTTACTCTCGCGCCCTTCCCAATGAGCTGTCGTGATGATAAGAGCATGATATATTCGGTCTGATATATGTTGTGTGGTGATGTCTTCTCTTCTGATCTGCCGCTTTAGAAATTGGATGGATTAGGCCAATAATTACTGCTTTCGCGGCATCTAGAATAACTGATACAAGAAAACACCCATGCTCCCTAGCATACAACATATGATTGTTTTACAAATTGATTATACGAGACTGGTTGGAATTGGATCCGCTTCAGCAAATTAGTCGTGCTTAGTGTGACATTTTCTTTCTCTTGGTCCATGCTGGTTTGGACGGCTGCGTTGTCGCTCATACTTTTATACAGTGTGATGTCTAGTTTTGTGCATTAGGCTGGCATCATACTAGCTTGTGTTGTATTGAGATTTTGATTGCCCGTCACATTCTCTAATTTCAGGCTGCAGCATACTAGTTTTCATTGTGTTGACACTTTGATTGTCTATGACATTCTCTACTTTTGGTTTATGTGCCAAGTTGGATTTGATTATGTTGCTTTCACAATACTATAACATAATTACTTGCTGTGAATTAGGATGCATGGACCTTCTAATAAATTTGGCATGTCCATGTGTTGACCTTTTGTGTGTTAAGTAGAGGTTGATATTTCTTGATTTCATCATCAGATTTAGGCATCCAATGTTTTGAGTACTTTGGTATCATGATTGGTCTGCGGAGTTAATGTGGTTGGGTGATACTGATGAACACTCCATGGACTTGTATCTGCATCTAGGCATTCATGATGTGTGTATGTCAGACCTTGTTTTTAGTTCTGAATCATACACATCGTTCATGTTATTTGTTTATGTGGTTTGAGTGCACTAAACCAGTTTTTGCATCTAGTTGTTCTATTATTTGTTAACTGAACCTGGAATTGTTGTTGTTAGTACTGCATGTTAGCTCATATTCCCTTGTGCCTCTACATCTATGCCTTGTTAATTTGTTGGATTTAGTGGAGCATGTGATTTAGTGGCCTATTGTTGTCAGTTTAGAGATTTCTAACTCGTACTGTCTAGTGTTCAAGTAGGTGCTAGGCGGGCGGCGAGGTGGGGTCTAGCGCGTAGGGGGCCTAGGCGGCCGAATTAAAAATAAAGTGTACCAATTTCTGATCCATTTTTTTATTTGGCCCATGCCTTCCTTTCTAGTCTATTTAGTCTTTGGGCCTATTTATGCATTAGCCGGACCACCGGCCCATTTACCACCCCTATATCTCTTTTCTCTCTCTCCATTCTCACGGTCTCACCGCACACACTCACCCTTCTCTTCTCTCTCTCCCCCCGTTCTCACCGCACGGCCGCATGCCTCGCCTTGGCCATCTCCCCTACACGCCTTGCCTTGGCCTTCTCCCCTGCACGCCTCGCCTTGGCCTTCTCATCCAACACACACACATCCCCTCTAATCTCTCTCCTCTCATCCCCACAGCCAATCGACGGGAGGTGAGGGTGTGGAGGGGAGGCAGTAGTAGTACCAGACGGTGGTGTTGGGGAGGATGTATTGGCGGAGGCGGGAGTGGCAGTCTAGCAGATCCAGTGGAAGGGAGCTCATTTCTGTGACGGTGGCGGCTGATTCCATCGGCGGCGAGCTGGAGGAGGCAGCAGAGGCAGGGATCCCTCCCATGTGCCTGTGTGGGAACCCTATCTCCCATGCGACGCGTTGACTGGGTGGCAACTGGTAAGCCTAATCCACTTAATCCCCCTCCAGTCGCCGCCTCACCCCGCTAGTCGCTCGTCTCACCCACCTAGTCACCCGCTCCGCCGCCGCATCCGCCTGGGAGGCCACCTAGGGCGCCTTTGACCCGCCTTGGACCGCATAGGCGGCTCGCTGCCTAGGCACCCGACTTAGGGCCAAGGCGCGGCATCAAAGTGCCGTCCAGCGCCTAGACGGGGCCTAGGCGGCCACCCAGACCGCCTTCTTGAACGCTGGTACTGTCGTACAGCAAGGACATGCCTGTACACTTTATGTTTCTGCATCATCACTGTCGTTAGCTTGCTCTACATGTTGCACAGCTTATACTATATACTCATATCATCTCGCCCGGTATGAGTAACATCACCTGTATTTATGTACCTGCAGATTAATGGGTCCCTGGCTCGGAGGGCTATCAAGGACCTGATGGCGAGGGGACTCATAAGGATGGTGTCAGTTCATAGCAGCCAACAGATTTACACCAGGGCGACAAACGCATGAGGGGTCTTATGCATGCTGTGGCTGTTTTCTAGCCCAGTAGACTTGATGTTGCTGTTATGTTAAAGTATATTTTCAGCGAGGCACTTAGTGGGTGTTATCATCATCCCAGTAATGTTGAATGTTTTGAGATTTCTGGTACAATTCTAAGGTAATATTGTCAGCCTGAGTATCTATCTTATTATATTATCAGATTGTGTTGGTCCGTTGCTGGTATTCGCTTCTGCTCTGTATGTTGTGCAATTTTTTGATGTTCCAGAAGCTATGTCTGCTAATTCCAGACAGTGAAAGGTTGCTCGATGTTTGATGGTGGAGGCTAAGAAACAAACGTTGTGCGAAGTATGCATAGCTTGCGATGGCCACTCTCGTTTGTTGGATCTTGGTGGATGTCTGCCGTTGGCCTTGTATGTTATGCCTTGCACCTGTTAACTAGTAAGGTGTCTGGACGTCTGGCAGATGATGTATTGCTGTAACTGCTGCTGCTTCCGCTTTCACGGTATCACCTCCAGCAGTTTACAGCCTGCCCCTCATAGTGTCATGTGTATGATCCTGACGATGTTCTTCGCAAGCCATTGCCGTTATGCTTGTATCAGACGATCAGTATGCACTATTCAATGGTGTGACGATCCACTGATTGATGATTCTCTTGTCACCTGCGTCCCCAGCCCACTCTGCCGCTCCAGTAGTCCAGTGTCCGTCACCGCGCTTGCCATGTGCTCCCTTGCCCGGCGGCCGTCGGCTCCCTCCTCTCCGGCGCGGCTTCCTGCAGCTTCGCTTCACGCGCTCATGATGTGGATGACGAGCTCAAGCCTGGGCTCTTGCTCCCCCACAGCGAGAAATCCCACACCTCACCTGAGAAATCCCCTCTCATGATCATAAGGAATCTTGGAGTTTGCTGTGACTTGCCGGACCAAGTTCGTTTCAGCCATCATGGGGAGGGAGGTGATTGTCGGAGACACGAACATCAGGTTCCGCCATTCAAGGATGGATCTTGCTCTTGCAGGTATTATTGCTGACATTGTGACAGTGACTTGAGTGTCTATTGGACTATTACTCCACCCTGCTTCAGGGAGCACTAATAGCACATAACTCATATAGTTATCCCAAACATGTTGAATAAAACGATAGAAAAGTATGCGTATATAGATAGATAGATAGATCAAAAATCGATGTGGCTAGATCAAATGGATGAAATATGTATCCAAAGCTTTTTATGTATACCATTTTTAAGATGTGCGGAACCTTATTGATGTTATCTTTGCCATTCATTTCATATGTCTACATTTTTCGTTCCACTTTCCTTCTGAAGAATCCTTTTAGCCATACTGAACTTGTGCAGGATCCTTCAAATGAAAAATACAGTAGACACGGAAATAGTAAGAAGTTGGAGTATGTACCCCTACGAGTATGCAAGTCTCCTGCGTTTTCGCCAAAAAAAATCACTTTGTGGAACACACAGCCTTCGTATCTGTGTATATTGCCAGCTTCACCTGGGAACCCAATGAATTCAGGATATGCAATGTTGATGCCAGATACCGTACAAGGAGCAAGCTGTAATGGACTTGATTTTTGCCAAGAGTAGTTACTCTCTATGTTGAGGACAACTGGCTTTCCAGATTTTCCAGGTTGTAGAGTGAGGGTGAGCCGCTGCCTAGAAGGATAATACTTCTTAGCTGCATCTTGTAGACTGTAGAGACAAGCGATTAGCAACTCGTACATCAAAAGGAAAGCATGTGTTCTAAGAGAAAGCAATACATACAGAAATACACGATCAAATGTCCATCTAGTATTCTAGCCCATTCATAATTCACCCACAGAAATCGACCAGAGAACAGAGCTTTTTGCAGATGCAAGATCTAATATGCAAGTAGGTCCATTGGTCCGACCAGATATGAACTGATTGTATGGAGATACTGACTGATCGGACATATCACAAACTAGTCAATGAACTGGTCGTATGGGGATATGAATTGGTTATGACCATATACGATCTAGTTGTAAGGAATTATGAGTTGATCGTGAGTGACTAATACCTGGTTGTAGATTATATTATATAAGATTTGTCCAGAGTAATCTTTGTGTATATTTGAGAGTCAATATGTTCTGTTAGAGACCGCTACCGACCAGTAATCGAAAAGGTGTTTTCGAGTTACGACCAACCATATATGAACCTACAAGACCACACACTTAATGGGTTGGAATAATAAAGATCTGGATGATAGACTTCAAGTGGGATACGATCTCTAGTCATATTGGATAAAGATCCGATCAGAAGCACTTCAAGATATATTCTCTAATCGTATCGAATGAGGATCCGATAAAAACTATATATTGAGAAAGGTGGGGGCTGAGGGTGGTACAAAAAATCGTGCATCAGAGGAAATCTCGAGATACACCCATCGAAACCCTAGCCGCCACCTCTCGAAACCTGCATGCTGTTACTAGTACTCCGACACACGGTGTTCTATCCCTAGACGTGTGAATTTCGGTAGAGATGCTGCTGCGACTGCAGCGCAAATCAGAACGATCATAAGGAGGAGACGGTTGGCTCGTGAAGATCGACTACTGCTCGTGGACGATCGACTACTTCCACTATATCGACAAGCGCTACATTGAACCGGACTGCTTTAACTTTTTTTCCGCTGCACTGTGCGTCTAGTGCTAATGATTTATAATCTCTTATTTACATGACTTTTTGATTTATATAGTTGAATTTTTTAATTTGCACTGGTATAGTCTATCCATATGCCTACGTAATGATGTGCCTATTTATACAGAAGGGACTGATGATGGATCGGAGAAATCGAGGTCGATGCGTATATGATTCGTCTCTTGCGGCCGTGCATGCGACTGAAGGATTGGTGCATCGAGACAGCCAAATTAGTTTGAGATTCTTGTTAAAACTTAAAAGTCCAGAACAGCTGATGGGAGGACATGATACATATGCAATTACCTTGTTAGGAAATGAGATTAGCTGCGTTAGCTATTTTGGACTGTAATCTGCAGCAAACGAGATATTCTGCAGTTCCCTAGTTATCTATGAGGAGGTGCAGGGAAGATTACGAGAAACCGAGGAAGTGACAGATGCTACAATATCTCACTGCCAATTTACTATTAGTAACGGCCCCTTTTCCTTTGAGAACTCAGTTGAGGAGTTCAGTTCTCGTATACTGACTTTCTAGTTCAATTGATATGCCCTCTTTTTTTAAAAAAAAATTAAAATCTGCTTTTCGATTTTTTTTCCCAGTAATTAGCTTTCAAACAGAGTGTCTTTTCAATACAAGGTCTACAAGCTAATTATAATAGACACTATAGCAACATCATTCATATCGGCCAAAACCACACGTGAGTTTCTTTTACTCTATATTATCTCTCACGAACAGTAAAAAAATCATAAACTGCTGCCAAAAAGAATAAACAATACATATCTCTCTTGCAATCTTGCTGTAACATAGAGGTGTTTGATATATACATGCATCACTATTTCTATGCACACGCATATGTATCTGTACATACATATATACATGCATATGTACGGCCGTGTTAACGAACACGTGCACATTCTATGTGCGCCAGTTTACAAATGCGTGCAGATTAGTGATTCTATATATACATGTATATGTATATACATATGTGTATGTATATATTTGTGTGCGTGCGTGTATATACACGGTTGTGCTAATCTGTGCGTGCGCACTGGAAAGTTATTGTCATGTGTGAGTGAAGTTACTGTCAAATACGTGTAGAGTTACTACCCAGTTACGTACTGACAGTAACTCTACATGTATTTAGCAGTAACTTCACGTATAAACAGTAATAACTTTCCGGTACACATTTTACACCTGCACGAAGAATAGTGTGTGTGCATGAAGCCTTTTTTATACTCATGGGAGTACATATTCTTACTTTTAATATACCATTTAAACAAATATATTATACTTATTTATCATTCTCGGTATATTTAAATACTAATTATAAGATATTCCAATGTGACTTGTTTGAAAGATTTTCATCGGAGCCTTTTATTTTTTCTATATATATTTTTCATATATAAAAAGAGTACATACATAAATTATGATATAAAAAGTGATCTTTAACAAAAAATTTCATGGAACTCACTATAGAGTATCTTATAATCATTACTAGAGTATACTCAAAAACGATAAAAATGTATAATAATAATAATAATATTTAAGCAGTATATAAAAAGTTAGAGGATGTACCCCTACGAGTACGCAAGTTTCCTGCGTTTTCGCCAAAAAATAAATCACTTTGTGGAACACAGAGCCTCCATATCTGTGTATATTGCCAGCTTCACCCGGGAACCCAATGAATTCAGGATATGCAATGTTGATGCCAGATACCGTACAAGGAGCAAGCTGTAATGGACTTAATCTTTGCCAAGAATAGTTACTCTCTATGTTGCAAGTTGTGTCAGAAGGGACAAACGACATCCTTGTTCCCTCCAATTCTCGCGAAGAAAGCTGCTTATAAATTGTGCATCCTCGTCATCTCCATGGCACAAGCAAAGCCCCACAACATCAAGTATATCCTCCTTTATCCTCCAAGCATCAACAAGCTTCAAGGCATCTGATCATACAATGGCCTTCAACTACTCCATTCTGCTCCTGGTGCTTGCACTCTCAGCTCCACTGGCCGTCCTTGCAGGCGACCCGGACATCCTCACCGACTTCATCGTCCCACCAAATGTTAACCCCACGAACATCACCGGTGACTTCTTCACGTACACTGGCTTCCGCAATGCAATGAACATGACCATGCCGATGCCGATGCCGATGACGAACTTCACGGTGACCAAGGCCACCATGGTGGAGTTCCCGGCCCTGAATGGCCAGAGCGTGTCCTTCGCCCTGCTCATGTTCCCCCCGGGCACCGTCAATCCCACGCACACCCACCCCCGCTCCGCCGAGCTGCTGCTTGTCATTGACGGCGCGCTCTCCGTCGGGTTTGTCGACACGACCAACAAGCTCTACACCCAGGACCTGGCAGCGGGTGACATGTTTGTGTTCCCCAAGGGGATGGTGCACTACCAGTTCAACCAGGGGTCCAAGCCTGCCACAGCACTGTCCGCGTTCGGGAGCGCGGCTGCTGGGCTCGTGTCAGTCCCTATCACCGTGTTCGGCACCGACATCGACGACGCCATCCTTGCCAAGTCGTTCAAGACCGACGTACCGACTATCCAGAAGCTCAAGGCAGGCCTAACTCCCCCCAAGAAGGCCTAAGTTCGTCAGTGTTGTTCTTTATACTTTTCGTGTTTTGTTTTGCCTGTCGAAATAACCTACCTGGCCATCTACTACTGGTAGGAAATTCAGTGATGAAATAATCTTGAGTTGTGTTGAGTGACGAAATGCACCTTGTGATAATTTGTATGCTTCTGCGGAGATTGCTGTTCTTGACAGCAGTAAATTTGCAATTACAACATCATTCAACCGCGCTCTCATCGTTTTTACCATTTGAAGCTAATTTGCAAAGCTATACTTGTCATCGGTACGAATCTAAATGGTAAACTTTGAAGCACTCCCGGTTGGATGCGAAGACCGCCGAGGGTACGAAGGGACCCAAGAAGAAGCACATAACAACTAAGTGAATTTCATATAGGAGTCTAGGGTTACAAAATAGCCCCCTCCCCATTACAAGAGGCCCTATTTATAGGGGAAGAGGGGGTCGCCGGTGTAGTTACAACTTTGTCTTTAGTGTTTGGCCTACTTTTGGGGCCATTTCAGTCATTTGCTCTGCTTAGGCCCCGCCACGTCCGGAGTCGGTCCGGGGTCAGCCCTAGACCCCCTAGGGTCGGGCTTGTATACCCCGCCTGGGGTTGATCCCGGACCCTCCTAGGATCGGCCTTGCGCATTTTGCTCGGGGTCGGCCCTGGACGCCTCCAGAGCCGGTCTTGCGCACTTTGCCCAGGGTCGGCATCGGACGCCTCCAAAGCCAGTCTTGCGCACCTTGCCTAGGGTCACCCCCAGATACCTCCGAGACCAGTCTTGTGCACCTTGCCTGGGGTCGGTCTCAGACACCTCCGTGGTCGGTCTTGTGTACTCCGCCCGAGGTTGGCTCTAGTCTCACATATCTCACCCAGGGTTGCCTTAGGGACTTGGCTCAAGGTAGGTCCTCTAATGGGTGTCGTTGCTCTGAGGTGGTCATGGGTCCGAGGTAGTGCAGGGGCCCTTCCCCAACAGTAGCATCTCATCGATCTGGGTGGTCGCTAACTGCTCGCCCGAGCCAGCACACCGACTTGCAAAAGGGTTTGGCACGCTGCCTCGGGTCGACGACTCCCTAGTAGCCTGCGATGCATTTTGACAACATGTCAATATACCTTAGTCCTTGCACAAACTCCAAATGACAGGCTGTGCCGACTCCTCCAAGTTGGGTTCCCCGAATGCTTGCCAAAAGGTCGTTGCTCTGCCTGGCCGATTTTGGGTCATGTCGGGGAGTTCACTGTCGTATAGGTCATCTGGTCATGCCGGGGTTGACCTCGGACCCTCCTGGGGGTCAGACTCATGTACCCCACCCGAGGTTGGCCCCGAACCCTTCTGGGATCGGCCTTGTGCACTTCGCTCGGGATTGGGCCCGGACACCTCTAGGGCCGGTCTTGCGCACCTTGCCTGGGGTGGGCCCTGGATGCTTTTGGAGCCGGTCTTGCGCACCTTGCCCAGGGTCGGCTCCGGATGCCTCCAGGGCCGATCTTGTGTACTCCACCTAGGGTTGGCCCCGTACTCTCCTGAGATCGGTCTCGCATACCTTACCCAGGGTTGACTTGGGGACTTGGCTCGAGATAGGTCCTCCAATGGGTGTTGTCGCTCTGAGGTGGTTGTTGCAATATCTTCTAATTCCTTCTCTGTCAACACATTGTCAAGGGAATGCGCATGGTCCTTCACGAGACGTGATCCTCCGCTTGTGTCTTCGCGTGATGCGCCGACGTGATAATACTCTTGCGTAATCACACCAATCAACAATCTCACGTCTCCCTTGTATTACTCTCGCGTAATCACACCAATCAACAATCTCACGTCTCCCTCCCCCTCTCTCCTTTATTTCTTTTCTTCTCAACTTCTTACATCTCATTGCTCCTGACTTGCATGACTTTTAAAGAAACTACACAATCCAACTCAAGTTGTATTACAGATTCACGTGAATACGACTCGGAAACAAATTTGTATAAGACTCAAATACGTATATGGCAAACCGACGAACTCAGATACGACTCGCAAACAGACTAGACTTCTACGTATACGACAAGCATGCGTATATGTGTACAACTCAAATACGTCTAAAAAACAAGATTAAACTCTGACAATCACCTCCTTAATCTTGATTTTCCTTCTTGATCACATTGACCTTCTCTCTTGCTTCTGCTTCTTTCTCGTATGCCTTCCGGGGCTAGAGCACCTGCTCTCGCTTCCTCCATGAGCACCTGCTCTCACTGTCGTATGTCACTGCTTTCGACCATTGTCCTCCACGCTATGCTTCCTCTCGCCACCTCAGGACTCATCTCCGACTTTCTTCTACTGCCCGCGTGAGAGCTTTTCCCGAGCCTCTGCTCGCTATGACCATGCCTGCTGCATGTGGTTTGTGTCGACCACCCAAGCCGTCGCTCCGCTTCTCTTCGCCTGCATGCGCTCTTTCGAAGTTGTCTGCATTCCTGTGCGCACCTCATGTGCCACTCGCTACGATCATGACGTGCTCGATGCATGCTCTTCCGGAGCCACTGCTCGTTATGACCATGCCCTCTGCACCGTCTTGCTTCTTTGCTGACTCCTATGCCACTCGCTACGACCACGGCGTGTGATCATGACTTCCTTCATTCGTGCGTAGTTTTGGAACTACGTTCTCCTCATTCAGTTCCACCATGACCGACTCCTTTTCAACATATGAGGAGAGAAGTACTAGCTCTCCGTCATCTTCTTCTTCGTCTTTGGCAAGGTTCACTTCCCCGTCCTTCTTTTTGCTCTTGCAATCCAAAGCAAAGTGCCCAAACTCGTTACAGTTGAAGCACTTTTTATTACTGCGGCATCTTATCGTGTAGTGCTCGTATTCGCCACATTCAAAGCACTTGACATGTGACAATCATAGGATCTCTCACCATCGCCTTGCCCAGCCTTGTCTCCACGGCCACCCCTGCCGCCTCGACCAATTTGGCCACCTCGACCGCGCCACCTCCCACGGTTGTATGATGAGCCACGACCATCTCTCGGATCTCCCCTTACTAGCAATGCCTACTCGTTGTGAGATCCCTACTCCTTGCGTGACTGAAACCCCTTCAGTAACTCCTCATGTGCCTTGAGAGATCCGGTGATCTCCTCTATCTTCTTCTTGTCCAGATCGGGGGAGTATATAAGTGTTGTGACAATAGGTATGTACTTCTCCGGAAGCACGCACAGGTACTTCTTCACCGCCACAGATTCCTCCATCTTGTCGCCAAGAGAGTTAATCTGATTGTATAACGAACTCAGCTTGCCGGCGAACTCGTCCATCGACTGGGTCTCTTCCATCTTCAGATTCTCAAACTTGCTCCACAAATTCTAGAGCCGCACCTCCTTGACACGATCAACTCCTTCGTGCATCGTCTGAAGCGCCTCCCACGCTTCCCGTGCCGTCTCCTTGTCGATGAGCTGATGCATCATCGCGTCTGGCACCGCTTGGTAGATTAGGGCCAAAGCCGCCTAATCTACCTTGTCGTCCACCTCTTTGTCCTTCCCCTTCGGATCGACTGCGCCTAGACTCCCTAAGCGTGCATGTTCGCCTTCATCTTCATTGCCCCCACCGGATAGTTGTTGATCGTCAGGAGAGGGTACTGGAGGGAGATTAGCCCACCCTAAGCTTTCGCCTTATCACCTATGCTCTGATACCACTTGTTGCAATATCTTCTAATTCCTTCTCCGTCAACACGTCGTCAAGGGAATGCGCTTGGTCCTTCACGAGACGTGATCCTCCGCATGTGTCTTTGCGTGATGCGCCGACGTGATGATACTCTTGCGTAATCACACCAATCAACAATCTCACTTCTCCCTTGTATTACTCTCGCGTAATCACACCAATCAACAATCTCACGTCTCTCTCTCTCTCCTTTATTTCTTTTCTTCTCAACTTCTTACATTTCATTGTTCCTGACTTGCATGGCTTTTAAAGAAACTACACAATCCGACTCAAGGTGTATTATGGACTTGCGTGAATACGACTCGGAAACGAATTTGTATACGACTCAAATATGTATACGGCAAACCGACGAACTCAGATACGACTCGCAAACAGACTAGACTTCTACGTATACGGCAAGTATGCGTATACGTGTATAACTCAAATACGTCTAAAAAATAAGATTAAACTCTAACAGTGGTCGTAGGCCCGGGTAGCTCGAGGACCCTTCCCCAACAGTACTCCCCTATATACCCACTTTTAATGAAATTGCTGATGATGGATGGCAAAGTCTGGATTACATTGATCTGACTGAGGACTTCTTGAGATAAAGATCAAAGAATCACGCGAAAAAGTTTCATCAGAACTAACTGAAGACTATATAAGGTACGTTGTCATTTCTCCTGGCATAACAAAGATTCCCCTAGATTTCATAATTCTGGCAAACCACACTAGATTCTCAAATCGAATTTTCTCATTTATGAACAGGATTGTCAGGTTGCTCTCAACATCTTTGTTTGTGAGTTTCTTAACAGGATTTCTGCCCTGTCATCTAAAGGCCATGGAGTTCAGACTAGTATTGAGCCTATCCCTGCTTCCTGCAGTATGTACATCATAAAATAGAGAAAGATGACGATGGAACAGCAATGCGTTGAGCCATAACTCATCAGATGTAAAACTCCATTACACTTTTTCGATGTCAGTTGGCCTAACTGCTGCGAAGGATCGTAGGAGCATAACTGAAGATGTAGGTTGGCCTCAGTTCTTCCAACAGCTTGACGAATGCACTCTGGAAGCAGCTATCTGAACAATGCTCAGCGTCACATATCTCCAACTCTCCATGATCGATGCCCATTTCAAAGCTTGTCTGTTGTTGTGTGAATGTAGCGTTTACGTCTTCTCCCGTCAGGAATTATTAGTTACTGATTAGTTTGTCTGTTCCTCTCTTGTACATGCTCCGAATTTTCCTACTCTAGTCGATGGAAAAGTTCAGCCATCCTGATGAGAGCTCGGTTGAATGATGTTGTAATTGCAAATTTACTGCTGTCAAGAACAGCAATCTCCGCAGAAGCATACAAATTATCACCAGGTGCATTTCGTCACTCAACATAACTAAAGATTATTTCATCACTGAATTTCCTACCAGTAGTAGATGGCCTGGTAGGTTATTTCGACAGGCAAAACAAAACACGAAAAGTATCAAGACAAACACTGACGAACTTAGGCCTTCTTGGGGGGAGTTAGGCCTGCCTTGAGCTTCTGGATACTCGGTACGTCGGTCTTGAACGACTTGGCAAGGATGGCGTCGTCTATGTCGGTGCCGAACACGGTGATAGGGACTGACACCAGCCCAGGAGCCGCGCTTCCGAACGCGGACAGTGCTGTGGCAGGCTTGGACCCCTGGTTGAACTGGTAGTGCACCATCCCCTTGGGGAACACAAACATGTCACCCGCTACCAGGTCGTGGGTGTAGAGCTTGTTGGCCGTGTCGACAAACCCGACGGAGAGCGCGCCATCAATGACAAGCAGCAGCTCGGCGGAGCGGGGGTGGGTGTGCGTGGGATTGACGGTGCCCGGGGGGAACATGAGCAGGGCGTAGGACACGCTCTGGCCATTCAGGGCCGGGAACTCCACCATGGTGGCCTTGGTCACCGTGAAGTTCGTCATCGGCATCGGCATCGGCATGGTCATGTTCATGTTCATTGCATCGCGGAAGCCAGTGTAAGTGAAGAAGTCACCGGTGATGTTCATGGGGATACCAATTGGTGGGACTGGGACGATGAAGTCGGTGAGGATGTCCGGGTCGCCTGCAAGGACGGCCAGTGGAGCTGAGAGTACAAGCACCAGGAGCAGAATGGAGTAGTTGAAGGCCATTGTATGATCAGATGCCTTGAAGCTTGTTGATGCTTGGAGGATATATTGGTGTCGTGGAGCTTTGCTTGTGCCATGGAGATGATGAGCATGCACAATTTATAAGCAGCTTTCTTGGCGAGAATCGGAGGGAACGAGGATGTCGTTTGTCCCTGCTGACACAACTTGCAACATAGAGAGTAACTATTCTTGGCAAAGATTAAGTCCATTACAGCTTGCTCCTTGTACGTTATATGGCATCAACATTGCATATCCTGAATTCACTGGGTTCCCGGGTGAAGCTGGCAATATACACAGATATGGAGGCTCTCTGTTCCGCGAGAAAATTGATAAAATGACACTCCTTTGGAGTGGCTTCGATAAAATGTCACCCTCTACATGGCAATTGTTAAAATGCCACTTAGTATATGATTAACTCTCTGATTTGCCCTTTTAGGGATTTAGCCTTTTAAAAAGAGGGCATATCAATTGAACTAGAAAGTCAGTATACGAGAACTGAACTCCTCAACTGAGTTCTCAAAGGAAAAGGGGCCGTTACTAATAGTAAATTGGCAGTGAGATATTGTAGCATCTGTCACTTCCTCGGTTTCTCGTAATCTTCCCTGCACCTCCTCATAGATAACTAGGGAACTGCAGAATATCTCGTTTGCTGCAGATTACAGTCCAAAATAGGCATTTCCTAACAAGGTAATTGCATATGCATCATGTCCTGCATCAGCTGTTCTGGACTTGAAGTTTTAATAAGAATCTCTAACTAATTTGGCTGTCTGGATGCACCAATCCTTCAGTCGCATGCACAAATTTCTGTATGTATTGCTTTCTCTTAGAACACATGCTTTCCTTTTGATGTACGAGTTGCTAATCGCTTGGCTCTACAGTCTACACCATGCAGCTAAGAAGTATTATCCTTCTAGGCAGCGGCTCACCCTCACTCTACAACCTGGAAAATCTGGAAAGCCAGTTGTCCTCAATCTGAAGGCCAGCTTATCAGGGTACTGTGAGGGGCTCTGGGCCTGTAAATTTATCATTGCATACTACGATCTTCAAAAAAAAATGCCATAGAGAATTTAAATGGCATGTAAATTTAGCATTGCATACTGTGATAAGGCCTTTCTTGATTAAATAGGAGCTAGTAGTTAGATTGAATGCGATAGTACTTTGGGTTTGTGGTTTAGAATTTCTGAGCACAAATCACACAATTCAGCCAATTTGCTCTCTATCTGAACAAAGTAGCATATTAGCTATGTCAGTTAAAAATGAGGTCAGTAGTGCACTTCTAGAGTTCCAGTGCTTTCAGTGGCAGAGGTAGAGAGCTCGCAGCTACTTTGATGTATAGTAAAAAAGAATGGTGCATAAAACCTTTGTGATACTTATACGGGTACTTATAGTAAATAGATTTATTTTTCCAAATCACACTGTTTTGCAGGATCCGATTCATGCAGCGATGCTTGTGGATAGTGAGCTTTGTGGCGATGACAAGTTAGTGGTCTCATAGTGCACTGGTTGTTTAACGTGCCAACAAGTGATTAGTCACTAGCTAAACTATGTTATGATGACTGCGATACTTGTAGCTATTGGTTGATGAACTTACTGGTGACATGTCGCTGAGGTTGCTATGTACAGATCGTTGTAAATCGTGTCTACTCTTATCCAAGATTAGTGGCATTTTCATGCTACGTTATACTTCATATTTCTGAAAATATTAATGTTTACAAATTTTTTTCTAGTTTTTATACATATTTTCTATCATTTTTTAGGGTTGTACTTTTTTACTGGAAATTACAGGGTTTTTCCCCTGAATTTTCTGGATTTTCTCTTTTTTCGAATTTTCTGAGATGTTTCCCAAAATTTTCTGGTTTGTTTTTCGAATTTTGTTTTCTTTTTGCAAATTCTTTATTTTAAATAGGAGGTGTTCCTTCCAATAGCCGTGGAACTAGCCAAACAAGGCCTGAACGATCGATACTGAAGCCGTGGAAGCCTATGAAATCTGCAGGTCCAACTGTTTTTTTCCAGATAGAGCCCAAACGCTGGCCTAGGTTCCCCGATGTTTACGAGAAGAAGAGCAATTAAGCAAGCACACACAGATCGAGCTGGGGATGAATAACTGGCCGATGCAACGTACTCTTGTTGCCTCCAAGCATATTAATTACATGTGGCATACCACACGAATATACCTGACGGCTGTAAGCTGACAAGACAGCCTGGATGATGAGAAGAAGATATCGCCCCTGATCAACTCGGCTTCGGCTTCTGGTTTCTGGTTTATTTTTTACTATTCATAAGTTTAGTCTTTTTCTGAACTTTTGGCTTTTTGTTGAGCTTTTTTGCCGGTTCTTTTTTTCCCGTATTTTTTTGTATTATACGTAATGAGCTAACATATTTTTTATATTTTTAAATTTTTTAAAATTTAATTATGCTAAATAAGCCTCTGTCAGCTACAGTGCTTTTTTCAGCCAGCTACAATGCTTTCAACCATAAGACATAAGCTTTTTAGCCGAACCAATCACCACCGATGTTCTTGACCTCCTTCATCCGAGTTAATAGGCCGCCGTACTATGGTTGGAATGGCATCAACTGTCACTCACAAGAGCATAGAGACACGTACGTTGTACGTATATACGACTGTTAATTTGCCAAACCAAGGAAACATGACGTGCAATGGCAGCGTATATATATAAAGAAGTGTCTATATAACATTCGACTATTTTTTAGACACCCTAGCTCCGGCCAGCTCGTTCCCAGCTCTTCCAAAGCCGGCGGGGCGAGTCCTATATAAATCGCAGCCTCGGCCTCGATCACACAACCGCCGTACAGTTAGCACCAATCGCCGGCCGGAAAGAAAGATGGCGCCCGCATCCAACCCGCTCGCTGTCCTCGTCCTCCTCTCCGTGTGTGGTGCTGTTCCCTTTGTCGCCCGCGCCGGCGACCCCGACATCCTGACGGACTTCCTCGTGCCGCCCGGCACCAACCCCTCTCTCATCGACGGCGCCTTCTTCACGTACAACAAGCCGGTCTCCAGCAACCCCGCCGACCCGAACGCGTTCACCGCGACCAAGGCCACCGCCGCCGAGTTCCCGGCCCTGATGGGGCAGTCCGTCTCCTACGCCGCCCTCATGTTCGGCCCCGGCACCGTCAACCCACCGCACATCCACCCCAGGTACGCCTGTTCGCTACTCTACTCGTGAACCTGAAGTACATCGATCTGTCCATGCACACTCGTGTTCATGCATGTTTCCATGGCGATGGCGCGCCGGCCGGGCAGGGCGTCGGAGCTGCTGTGCGTGGTGCAGGGCCCGCTCTTCGTGGGGCTCGTCGACGCCGCTCGCAACGGCACGGTGTACACGCAGACGCTCCAGACCGGCGACATGTTCGTCTTCCCCAAGGGCATGGTGCACTTTCAGTTCAACAACGGCACCGGCGTGGCCCGGGCCTTCTCCGCCTTCGGCGGCGCCAGCCCCGGCACCATCTCGCTCCCATCCACGCTCTTCGAGACCGGCATCTCCGACGACGTCCTCGAGAAGTCGCTCCACACGGACCAGACCACGGTCGACGCCCTCAAGAAAGACCTGGTGGCGCCGCCCGCCCCCACGCCCGTGCCGGTGCCCGCGCCCGCGCCCGCGCCGGCGCCGCCCTCGTCTGCCGCCAGGGTGCTGTCACGTTCGGCCCTGATGCTGCTTTGCTTTGCCGCTGCTTTCTTCTTGTGAATTAGGCTCTGAAACGACAAGTGAATGTGATGTGAAACTCAGCTCAAAGGACCGCACGTGTTGTTGGTCGCAAATAAGTGTTTTTGACATGTTGTGCTCGCCGCCGAAGCCGCCGCGTTGGTTTATTCAAATAAAGGTGATGAACCTCAAGACCAAGAACTAGTACACCGTTTTCAGTTGGTTTTTGCACTCGCGTTGTGGCTTACTGTGTGTTTTGTTAGATTCCTATGCGTGTTGGCAACTCCCGAGGTTGCTACATTCTTTCATTATACTTTGTTACTTGTGTGAGATTCCTTAGGCCTCTCTATTGAGGAAATTTAAATCCTCATTTCGCACATAACCTCCTTAGGTTCCGCTCCTTTCGGTTTCGATTTTTGACTTATTTTTTACTATTTCTAAATTTCATCTTTTTCTTATTTTTTAACTTATTTTTTACTATTTCTAAATTTCATCCTTTTCTAATTTTTTAGATTTTTTTAACTTTTTTACCGTTTTTTTTTTACTGCAATGTAACTCGATCGTGCGGTGCCAAACCGCACGCCTACACTATAGCTCGATCGTGCAGTGCCGGACCACACGACTGTCCATGTGTCGAGGGCATACAGCGCTGTAAACGTCCCATGACTCTTGTTTGGCCCGACCGACGGCACGGGTATGCCACCAACGCCGGGCACGGCCAGGCCTGGAAGCATGTCTGCTGGTGACGTTGCTCCGCCAAACAAAGCCTTCAAGAAGTCACAACAGTTGGGATGGGCTAAACCATCGTCAAGCTGGGTGCTGCGTGATGAATCGTATGCATCTTAGCCGAAGATGAACTCATTTTGTTGTACAAGTCAATTGAGATCTGGATCACGGCAGCAGAGACCATAAACATAAAAACAGCAAGCAATGCAGATATAAATAGCCCATCTAACAAGAATACTGAGCTAAGCTGCCATATAACCCAGACTTTTGTCATCATTATGTCATCAAAACAAGCTCAAGTACTCCCATGGGTAAACTAAGGTTCAACATAAACAGGGCGTTACACTAAAACAAAACTTTAACTCTTGTCTGCCTGTTGATTCAACTGATCCATGAAACCGATAACTCAAGCTTTAGTTCTTGATCTTCTTCTTGGGCCTCAGCTGAAACGGGAAAAAAATAGCCGGAAGGCACATCAGATATTGAGATCAACAAAGAACCATTTAAAACAAGCTGTGAATCAAAGCCTGAAGTAGATTGATGAGGGGGGAAACGAAAAACTAAATTAGTAAACCCTATTATGCTCTGAACACTACAATACTTCCTGCATGATCACATCACAGTGGATAAGCAATATCCTGATTATAATAGATATCATGAATTCCACTACGGCCATTAGAGCACATTCTATATCACTAGAGCTGATTGGTCCCAACTTAACTGCAAATATAAACCATAGTTAAGGTCCCAACTTAACAGCAAATATAAACCACAGTGGTAAAGGTTGCTCACCTGGTTGCTGTGACCACACTTCTTCTTGCGGCAGTTAACAGCCCTGGGATGCAGGCGTGCATAGCATCTGCAGAAAATGGTGAGAAAAATTAGGCTAGATTGACTTGCATATACTGAGTCAGCCACCCCAAATGGGAAGGCAAGGCATTCGAACAAAACAAGCACTGAAGGCTTGCAGTGAAGTACTGTTTGGTGGATTGGCAGTTCAGACAGAAAGTATGCCTCAAAAGTTTAGCTCATAAGGTGAGTTCCTAAAAAAAGGCACTCATACCAAGCATAAAGCCAAAATTAAGCCATTTTACTTGAACGAAATACAACAAACAGCGCAGTTGCGAACGACAGGTCCAATGAAAATATTCCTGGCATGTTTAGCTCGTAAGGTTAATTCAAACATAGGCAGAAACTTACAGGCAAGACATAGAAATAGGCTAAGCACCAGAACAAAACAAGCGGTTGCACCGCAGACTTGTAGTGGAATACTAATTAGTAGTAGATTGGCAGGTCAGACAGAATGTATGCCTCAAAAATTAAGCTCATGAAGAGATTTCGCACATCTAATTGATTCATCATTCCTGCCAATCTACTAAACAGAATCCTAACAAAAATAGTGCGGTGTCACAGTAAATCTAACATTTCCCACCAGTGAAAATCAACTGCTGAGATGGACAAGGCAGATGACAAAGTATAGGTGGGTATCTATCTCTGGACCCATGGGAAACCCGATGCCACACACATGTAAGTCATAGAGTTACCAACCCACAGTTCCATCCCAGCACACGAACCAAAACACCTGATCATAACAAGGAATTCATGTAGCACAGTTGAACGTAATTCATCTAGACAACTGTATGAGCAAAGCCACAAGTTAACAGCAAATAGATCCATCCACAGTTGAACCGCTAACTGAACCATGAGAACGGGCAGGTGTATAGAAGCGTATGTATGCTCTGGTACTGCGATATAGAAACGGGGTGGTATATGCAGAGGTGATTACTTGCGGCAGATCATCTTGTCTTGGTTGTACTTGCGGGCGAGGGCCTGGAGGGAGGGCTCGATGATGCCACCGCGTAGGCGAAGCACCAAGTGAAGCGTGGACTCCTTCTGGATGTTGTAGTCAGCAAGGGTGCGGCCATCTTCCAGCTGCTTCCCGGCAAAGATCAGACGCTGCTGGTCCGGGGGGATTCCTGCAGACATAGGGGAGTATTCCTTTCAGGTAATGCTGCATGAAACAGGGCTCTCAAGCAAGCAAGAAAAGGCCATGGGAAGAAAGCAACGTAGGTACCACACCTTCCTTGTCCTGGATCTTGGCCTTGACATTGTCGATGGTGTCGCTGCTCTCGACCTCGAGGGTGATGGTCTTCCCCGTCAGCGTCTTCACGAAGATCTGCATCTTGGCCGACTTGGCTAGAGTTCTTCTCGTGGGTGAGGAGGGGGTCTGGAACGGAGGCGGCGGCCGCTCCTATTTATAGGTGTCGAGGTGGGAATCTATCGCCTCTTGTCTCCTACTCCTAGGGTTTTGTGTGGGCCGGGCGTTGTATGGGCCGCAAG
The DNA here is from genome assembly GCA_017311315.1 of Dendrocalamus latiflorus. NCBI lineage: Eukaryota > Viridiplantae > Streptophyta > Magnoliopsida > Poales > Poaceae > Dendrocalamus > Dendrocalamus latiflorus. Next base: position 781,434 of record CM029658.1, read on the forward strand.
AACTGGGCCAAGCTTCGGCTGGCCCAGTTACACATCACGACTGCCTCCTCTCCGGTTTCCCTTATTTCCATCATCTTACCGTCCTCGCAAGCTCCAAAGGGAGGGAGATTTGAGTCCTAAGGTATGAAAGGCAATTTTCGGCTAGCACATGCAGTTCGGATCTATAGGATACCTCAGTCCACTTACATAACAAAATTGATTCAACAGCTAGAATTGTCTTTCACGACTTAACATTCAAATCTCCTCTCATACTTGAGTTTGTTCATCTTACCGCACCCTCTCAAAAAAAATCTATCATATTGCAGTTTCTGGAGAAGAACATGTGCCACCTTTTCGTCTGAATCAAGAAACTCACCTATAGTTGAGTTTACCCTTGTTATATGTTCTAACGCCAGTGCTTCAGTGCTTGTAACTAGACGTAGAGGATTTGTGTTCCAAGTTTGTTCATTATGCTTGTAGCTAGTGGTAAGCAGTAAGCCTGTAATTAGACTGATCAACTCGGCTTCGGCTTCTGGCTTATTTTTCACTATTCATATGTTTCGTCTTTTTCTGAACTTTTGGTTTTTTGTTGAGTTTTTTTGCCGGTTCTTTTTTCCCGTATTTGTTTGTATTATACATAATGGGTTAACATATTTTTTATTTTTAAATTTTTATAAATTTAATTATGCTAAATAAGCCGCTGTCAGCTACAGTGCTTTTTTCAGCCAGCTACAGTGTTTTCAGCCATAAGCCACGAGCTTTTCAGCCGAACCGATCACCACCTTTATGTAACAGTGATGCCTACCGGCTACCAGTTAGAAACCTATTCATTTGGCACTTGTGTAAAGTGGGAAAATTAAATATATAGGACCAAGTTGAGAGTGCTTTGATAAAATAGGACCAAATTTATTGTCCTTGTAAATATAGGACTGAGTTGAGCACCTTCTTGCAAATATGGTATTTTTCCCATTTTAATTTCATTTTCCAGCCCATTTTTCTCTATGCGAAATGACTCTTTTGCCTCTGGTATAGCTGTAACTGTGTCAATTTTTGCTTGCGTCAATTTCTATTCCAGGCGCAATAGAGCAATAGAAATTGCTGGACGCAGCCCGCAGGCATATGAACCTTCTCATCTGTAGCAGCATATCCTTCGCCAGCCGCTGAAGATTCCTTCTTTCTTGGGGTAGATGATTTTGAATTCATCTTTTGCACCTCCTCCTTAGTGTAAATATAGATCTTGCGCACTATGCTACAGAATTCTGCTCATGAAATAATGAACTGGTATCAGTAGTTCAGTACTAGGAAGGGAAGCTCTACTGCATACATATCAAACAAGCACCAAGATAAGGAGCCTTACTCCCATGGATCATCTCCCACAAGCATCATATCACCCTCGTCGTCAGTATAAACAGTCTGCCAATTTTTGTTTGAAGACATCAATTCACCATCAAATTCAAACATCTTGTCTAGCTCAGCTTTGAGTTCATCATATTCATTGAACTTTGAGAGATCCACCGATCTGCCAAGTGCAACACCTTGCTTATGAACCTGCCAAAACCATTCCCGGTGCAATGTCAATTAGAGAGGACAGACCTCCAAAAGAGCACAGGCTTAGTACATATTGCCAAAAGGCATTATGTATACAATATTTAAGAAGCATTATGTATACAATATTTAAGAAAGTAATCATACATACTGTCCTCATGCATGGACTAAATAGTGTTGCTCATGACAACATAAATGAACAAAGAAAATGCACAAAGGGAAAAGATTTATCACAAAACCTGCTCTATATGTTTCATCAAGCAAATCATGTATGAGTGACTTCTTTTAAAAAAAACACAAATGTTACCACAAAGGGACTGGAACTGTGATTTTATCAGTGTGTGAAAACGTCTAATTTTAGGCAACTAGAACATACACCTATATCAAATAATAAATTGCAAATTTGTTCAGTGTCAACTGTGAACACAAATGTTTTCGGCTAAGGAATACTCAAAAGAGTATTTTCTACAACACAAGAAACTCATGATTTTCACAATGATCTAATAACTGCATAATTTATTCTCAATTGCTAGCATAAATTGAACAGCCAGTAATGCTCAAAGTTTTTAAAAATAAGCCACAAACAAGCTAATATCAAGTACAGACCTGCAGGTAGCCATGAACATCAGGGAAAGCAAAGCAAATACCTTTGTGCAACTCCTTGTCGAAGCACCCTGGGACTTGCTTTGAACATCTTTTGAACATTGTGGAGCTTGCTGGATGCTTTTCTCATTCTCAGTTGCTGTCCCGGCAGTGCTTACTGACACCTCAGGAAAGCAATCAGTTTGTGCAGGTTGCAGCTGACTTAATGATGGCGATGCTTGAGTTTGTAGCATAGGCGCAATAGAGCAATAGAAATTGACGCAAGCATAAATTGACACAGTTACAGCTATACCAAGGGCAAAAAAGTCATTTCACGTAGAGAAAAATAGGCTGGAAAATGAAAATGAAATTAAAATGGGAAAAATATCATATTTGCAAGAAGGTGCTCAACTCAATCCTATATTTACAAGGACAATAAACTTGATCCTATTTTATCAAAGCACTCTCAACTTGGTCCTATATATTCAATTTTCCCGTGTAAAGTAATATCGATTCTCTTTGCAGGTGTTTGGACAATCAGCAAAACCAAAAGACTTAGGGTCTGGAGGGTTTGCGCCATATTTGTCCTATGGCTAGCCAAGCACCAGAAATGCATACACCATAGAAGGTGGATGCTGAAGAGCCAAGGCATGCTCTGTACATTTGTTTATGTGTTAATATTTTTGTACTGTGTGTGACTATGGGGATAGCTTGAAATGAGGTTTGCATGGTTTTACATCTGGTTCCATCACAAGGGTTTGGCTTTAGAGTTAGTGTTTATACATAAGACTATAATGTTAATCCTAGGTTCTTTAGGGATCTCTAGGGTAGATCTAGCGGGGCTATCCTTTTCTCTAGGGGTTTCGAGTGCTACACTGAGAGGGAGAGGGGGTACCAACCTTCCGACTGCGTGGAGGAGGATGAGGCCATCTCGGGTTCGGCGGTGAAGATCTGCGCACGGGCAGCGACGGTCGGGGAAGAGGTGCTGGGCTCCTCTGCGGCGTGTCCCGGACGGCGGCGTCTCCCTGGCGGCGGTGAACGGCGGCGGTGGTGCTTCCCGTCGGCTCAGCGCCCCCTCTTACAGATCGGGTCTAGGGTTTGTCGGTGGGGTGACGGCGGCGCGGTCAACCTCGTGATGCGTGCCGCCCGGCCCCCACCTCTGTTTTTATAGCGCTGGCGACAGGGGCCCACCAGCCAAAACGGGCTGGGCGCCCCCGATCAGGGCGCGGTCAAGGGATGGGCTTTGGCCGTTGGGCCAAAGCCCTGAGATCATTCTAACATTCTCCCCATTGATCTCAAACTATACCTTATCTTTAATTACTTTTGACTTTACACATTCCATCACAGATTGGTGCATAGAACATGTCTCATCGTCACGGTCAATCGCCGATAGATTCAACAGTTACAATACACCTCTCTGTTCTGAAATAGTTACTTTAATCTTTGGGCCATCTTTTAGTCCAGGAATTATAGGCTTTCCCTTAAACCCATGCCGGCTACATGTTCTCTGAACACGTTGGGTGGTAAGCCTTTAGTAAGCGGATCCGCTAGCATCTTTGCGGTACTTATGTGCTCAAGACTTATAATTTGATCCCGAACTTTATCTTTCACAACATAGTACTTTATGTCAATGTGTTTGGCAGCACCACTTGACTTATTGTTGTGGGCATACGTTACTGCGGGTTCATTATCGCAGTACAACTTAAGTGGTCTATTGATGTCGTCAACCACTTTTAAACCGGGTATGAACTTCTTTAGCCAGTTCACCTGCCCCGTGGCCTCATAACATGCTACAAACTCGGCATACATTGTGGACGATGTAGTGACGGTTTGCTTTGAGCTTTTCCACGAAATAGCTCCTCCTGCGAGAGTGAATACATATCCGGATGTAGACTTTCTATCATCTCCCGCAAAATCAGAATCTGTATACCCCACTATATGGAGTAAATCTGATTTTCTGTAGGTCATCATGAGGCCTTTTGTTCCTTGCAAATAGCGCAAGACTTTCTTTATCAATTTCCAATGTTCTATTCCAGGATTGCTCTGGAATCTGCCAAGTAACCCGGTAACAAATGCTAAGTCAGGGCGTGTGCACATTTGAGCATACTGTAAGCTTCCGACAGCTGAAGCATATGGAACCGCTTTCATTTGATCGATCTCATACTGGTTCCTGGGGCATTGAAAATCCCCATATCTGTCGCCCTTGACTATAGGTGCAGGTGAAGGACTACATTTATGCATCCCAAATCTCTTTAAGACTTTCTCTATGTATGCCTTTTGTGACAGTCCCAATATCCCCTTGTTTCTATCCCGGTGAATTTCGATCCCTAGAACGAACGAAGCTTCACCAAGATCTTTCATATCAAAGTTTGAGGACAAAAACCTCTTTGTCTCCAGTAGCAGACTAACATCACTACTAGCTAGTAGGATATCATCCACATACAGGATTAGGAAGATACACTTCTCATCTTTAAACTTTGCATAAACACAGTTGTCCTCAACATTCTCTTTAAACCCAAATTTTCTTATTGTACTGTCAAACTTCAAGTACCACTGTCTTGAAGCTTGCTTTAACCCATAAATCGATTTCTTTAGGCGGCATCCCATTCTTTCATTTCCTTCCACGACAAAACCTTTCGGTTGTGCCATGTAAACATTTTCCTCCAAATCCCCATTAAGAAATGCCGTCTTTACATCCATCTGATGTAACTCTAAATCATAATGTGCTACTAATGCCATTATGATTCTGAAGGAATCTTTACATGAGACTGGAGAAAAGGTCTCATTGTAATCAATCCCTTCTCTTTACGTAAATCCTTTTGCCACAAGTCGCGCTTTGTATCTTTCTACATTCCCTTGGGAGTCATGCTTTGTCTTGTAGACCCATTTACAGCCGACTGTTTTGGCTCCTTTAGGAATAATTTCCAAGTCCCAGACTTTATTAGTCTTCATGGACCTCATCTCCTCTTCCATGGCCTCAAGCCATTTTGAGAAATTTTCGCTTCTCATGGCTTCTTCAAATGAGGTGGTATCATCCTCCATTTGAAATTCCTCTGTATGATAAATCTGATAATCATCAGAAATAGCTGATCTTCTTACCCTTTGAGACCTCCTCGGGGCCTCCTCATTTGGTACATCTACTGTTTGAGGCTGCTGTTGCTCCCCCTCATCTGTGGCAATAGGTTCTATATGATCCTGAAGAACAGGTTCTTCATTCTCATTCATTGTTGCCACGGGAGGAACAATAACAGGTGCTGGCACCACAGTGTCTTGCACCGTCGGTGCAGCGACAGCAGGTAGTGTGAAGAATGGCTATTGAATCATCGGAGTGGGCGCATACACCCGCTTCTCTTCAAGGTCAATCTCTCGAGCTACCATGCTCCCCCTCATCATTTCATCCTCTAAGAAGACAGCGTGTCTCGTTTCTACAAACTTTGTATATCTGTCTGGACAGTAGAAACGATAACCTTTTGACTTTTCAGGGTAGCCAATGAAATGACAACTTACTGTTTTGGGATCAAGTTTCCCAAGGTTTGGGTTAAATACTTTAGCCTCAGCAGGACTCCCCCACACACGTAAGTGGTTTAGTGAGGGAACTCTTCCTGTCCACAACTCGTACGGTGTTTTGGGCACCGACTTACTAGGCACTCTGTTGAGAATATGAATGGCGGTTTTCAACGCCTCCATCCATAAACTCAATGGGAGTGTGGAGTAGCTCATCATACTTCGCACCATATCCATCAGGGTACGGTTGCGTCTTTCAGCTACTCCATTTTGCTGAGGTTCGCCCGGCATAGAATACTGGGCCACTATTCCATTTTCCTGTAAAAACCTCGCAAAAGGTCCAGGAACTTGTCCATATGGGGTATGTCGACCGTAGTACTCCCCCCACGATCTGATCGGACTATCTTAATCTTTAAATCGTGTTGGTTTTCAATTTCAGCCTTAAATATCTTGAATTTATCTAAGGCTTCATTTCTTTCTTTGATTGGATAAATATATCCATAACGGGAGTAATCATCTGTGAATGTTATGAACGAGTCATATCCATCCACACTTTTCACAGGAAAAGGACCACAAATATCTGTGTGAATAATTTGTAGAACTCCTGTGCTTCTTTTAGCGTCTTTCTTTATTTTCTTTACATATTTTCCTTTAATGCATTCTCTGCATTGTTCTAAGTCTGAGAACTCTAATGGAGGAAGAATATCATTCTTTACTAGTCTTTCTATTCTCCCCCTCGAAATATGGCCTAAACGACAGTGCCATAATTTCGACGACTCATCTAGAGTTCTCTTTCGTTTTCTGTTTACATTCGTAGACGAGGATTCAATCACTTTCTCGCACGCAACGTTCTCATTATCGCATACGACATTCACATCATCACACAATGATAACAAATAAAGCTCATTCTGTAATATGGCAATACCAACACATTCTTTATTAAACATTATTTCGCACTTGCCATTTCCAAAATTGCAATCATAACCATCTTTGTCCAAATTTGACACACTAATCAAATTCCTCTGTAAAGAGGGTACAAAAAGGACATCTCTAAGTAAAAGAGTAGAGGCATTAGCTAATTCTAATGAAAGATCGCCAACGGCTTCAACTTCAGCTTCGACTCCATTTGCGACTTTAACGCATCTTTCTTTTCTTTGCGTAGTCCTCGTCGAACGGAATCCCTGTAAAGAATTAGCAACATGAACAGTTGCTCCTGAGTCAATCCACCAAGTGGATTTCGAATATTGTACATACAGGCATTCATTTATAAAGGTAATAATGTTCTCACCTTTCTTAGCCATTATCATCTTTAAGTAGTCAGGATAATCCTTCTTGTAGTGTCCCGTCTTCTTGCAGTGAAGGCACTGGTCTTTGTCTACAGCACATTTATTCTGTTGAGGCTGATGTACGGAGGTTTTGCCCTTGTTCTTTGAGAAGGGGTTACTGTTGTAATTCTTTTTCTTCTTTTCCCTCACAAAGTTGATAGCACCACCATGTGAGGATTTGATTCTTTCCTCCTCTTGCACGCACATAGCTATGCACTTTTCCATGTCCCATTTCTCGGGCTGCATATTATAGTTGACAACAAAGGTGTCAAACTCTTTTGGCAAAGAAGCAAAAACCAAATGAATAAGGAACTCATCCTTGAGAGCCAAATCCATCGGTTTAAGTTTAGATGCCAAGTTGCTCATTCTAAGAATGTGCTCTCTTATGCAATTGCCACCGCCAGAATACCTCTCTGTTACCAGCTGCTTAATCGGCTGTGTAGCATAAGTCTTTGAAGAGCCAGTGAACTGACTCTTTATTTTATCAAGGTATTCAGTGATAGTGTCACACTCTGCAATTGAGCCCAGAATAGCAGGCTCAATTGTGTTCTTTATCACAGCCATACATTTCTTGTTGGCTGTGGTCCATTTCTTATGATCAAGGTCATAAGACATCTGTAAGGGAGCATGATCCCTCTGTCTTTTCTGCCATGCAGTGTCATCCTCATTCTGTTCCCTCACTGGCGCCAAAGGCTCAGTGGGACGTGCTGTAGTGAGGACCCAGTCCACCTCAGCCAAGATAAAGGCTAAATCTAACTTTTTCTTCCACTCTCCATAATTATCACCTTTGAGAGTGGGGATTTCTCTAATACAACTCGTTAAGTTGTATCCTCCTGAAAAATATTTCAAATACAGTGAGAACGTAACATCAAAATTATATGTCTTATTTTCAACGTTGGTCAAAAATACGACATACAATTTAAAAAACAATTCTATCATACATTAAATCTACATCACCGTTGGGCAGAAATAGAAATAATGCATGAAATCAACATTAAAAAATTTATAATACTGATATTAACAACGTTGGTCAGAAAATAACAATATCATAAATCTCTGGGAATTTTTTATCTATTTTTCCAAAATTAAATTCTCCCGTTGGTTCGAATTTAATAATGAAAAACAATCAATATTAACTTTTGCAGCGGAAACTGAAAATTATTCAAAATAATTCAATATTCAGAAGCATTATACAGTACACATTTAATCTCTGAAAAAATATACACGTTGGTGCAAAAATTTACAGAGATTTGGATCAAATTTCAATCAAATTCATCAAAAAATGCTTATGAAAATCAATAAAATCAATTTTCTTGATTTACTGTGCAAAACCGGCCATTTGGCCCGGCCCACGCGACCGCGGCCCAGCCGGCCTGCTCGGCCTGCGCTCTCCCGCGCGCGGCCCAACCAGCCGGCGCCGGACGCGCGCTCTGCCTTGGCCCATCCCGCGCGGCCGCAGCGCAGCCGGCCTCACGCGCGCACGCGCTCGGCCTCATGCTCTGCTCCGCGCCTCGTCAGCCGTCGGATTCGCATCCGACGGTTCTCGCTCCTCGCGGCGGCGCGCTCTCGCGCGCAACCTGGGCCTGGGCCATGATTACTCTCGCCCGCCTGGGCCGAAAGGGAGCCCGACGCGCTCGGCGCCATCTGCACCGTCTGTCGCCATCCGACGGCTGCGAGCGAAAATCGCCCGAACAAAAACCGCCGTGACGGACGCCCCCGAAAACCCTAGCCATTGCATTCCTCCCCCTTCTCTCGCCTCGCGCCCGAGCGAAAGCGGCGGCGGCGACGACTTCGTCCAGCCGCCGGAGAAGAAGCAGAAGCCGGCGCCGCCGCGGGCCCTCTCGCCGGCGTGCGCGCTCCCCTGAGAGGGAGCGCGCCGCCGTCGAGCGGCTCCGTGTCGGTGCCCCTCCGAGCGCGCGCGCTCGGATCTGTCCCGCGCGCCGACGGTGGCTTGCACGTGGAGCGCTGGCGAGCCCAAGGCTCGGCCGATCTCCCGCACGCCAGCGACGACGACGGCGGTCCCCGGTAAGTCCCGGTCTTTTCTTTAGGGTTAGGATTCGGGTTAGGGTTAGGGTTCTTCGTTCCCATCTTTTCTTTCTTTTCTTTTTCCTCCGTCTAGATCTAAACCTAGATGCTCTGATACCATTGTTAATCCTAGGTTCTTTAGGGATCTCTTGGGTAGATCTAGCGGGGCTATCCTTTTCTCTAGGGGTTTCGAGTGCTACACTGAGAGGGAGAGGGGGTACCAACCTTCCGACTGCGTGGAGGAGGATGAGGCCATCTCGGGTTCGGCGGTGAAGATCTGCGCACGGGCAGCGACGGTCGGGGAAGAGGTGCTGGGCTCCTCTGCGACGTGTCCCGGACGGCGGCGTCTCCCTGGCGGCGGTGGTGCTTCCCGTCGGCTCAGCGCCCCCTCTTACAGATCGGGTCTAGGGTTTGTCGGTGGGGTGACGGCGGCGCGGTCAACCTCGTGATGCGTGCCGTCCGGCCCCCACCTCTGTTTTTATAGCGCTGGCGACAGGGGCCCACCAGCCAAAACGGGCTAGGCGCCCCCGATCAGGGCGCGGTCAAGAGATGGGCTTTGGCCGTTGGGCCAAAGCCCTGAGATCATTCTAACATATAAGAGCATGTGGTATCGTGGTTGAAATGGACTCCTTGTTAGATGATGATGATGCTCATAAATCATAGTGTACGCTGTGGTACCCTTGGAGATGTTGCGTGGTAGAGTTCAATCTAGAACTTGCCCTGTAGTAAGATTTGTAGCCCAAGATGAGGTTCTATGCCGTCTATAATTGTGAGGTGAGCTCAAAACCCCGCTATGCAGCACCTGAACACTTGCAATCCATGCGTAACTATTGTTGTATTATACGATTGCCTGAAATTCATCGGTCGGATGCAGGACACCTGAAGCAAAGCCATGATCGAGCACCTGCCCAGTCACTGACAAAATGAAGCCACCCTACCATTACATAACGCGGCTAAGAGACATGCGATATTTTTCCCGTGGTATCGAAGACTTGCCAATCTTCACTAGTCTATGTTAAGATAAATCCAAATAAATTAGACCGGCTTCACGAATTAAGTCTAATGACCTCATATCCACTAGGGTTGAGTTTCCTCTGCTCCAGAGATGGCGAGCACCACACTACTCACAATTGGCGTCGGACCTCTTCACAACCTTCTTGAAGAGATAACCGTGTAATATTCTCCTAATTCATCTGGGTGCCGGTAAACACGAAGAGTAACAAATCACTACCCTTACTTAAAGGAGAAATAAGTGCCAAAATAATTAACGAATGATGCAAATACACTTCAATACTCTCAACTACTCTAAATGGTGAAAAGAAGCAAAGTGAGTTATAGAGAATGCACCAATAGCTCTAAGGTATTCAATAAGGTCAATAGTTTCTGTTATGGTGCTGGTGAGGGCGTATTTATAGCTCTTAACCATAAATTCGATCGTTTGAGAACAAATCCTAGAAAATCCAGAATGTGCGGTACTACCGCCATGTATGGGCAATACTACCGCACCTACTGTTCAGCGGCTATTTTGTATACAATTAATATGTCTGAATTAGCCGTTAAACCTCAGGTGTGGTACAACCGCCAACTAAAATCGGTACTACCGCACGGCGGTAGTACTGCATGCCAAAATTGATACTACCGATTTTCTAGAGCCTCAGAAAATGACCAAAAACATGCTCTCTGAAAAAAGTATCATAGGAATATTGGTAGTACTACACTGTAGTAGTACCGCTCTATAAGGGTGGTATTATTGTCGGTTGGTAGTACCGTACCCCCTATGCGGTGTTACCAATTTTTCTGACGGAGGTTTCTAAAAACTGATTTTAGATGTGTGCATGCCTCTTTATTGATTAAGACGACACAAATTAAATTCTCAAGCTACTAGCCATGATCCCTCCTTATAACACGGTGTTTAGGTTACAAATCTGGTCTTTTCTCCAAACACTGAGCCCTACAAAATTAAAAGGGATTCTAAAACTAAACTTTGCCTTTTGTCTTGAGCTATGTCGATCCTTTATTGTCTTTGCATGCCATCATTGTGTTTTCATCCATAATCCAGGACTAAACTTTTTAAGGCATCTTAGCACATATGTTAGTCACAAACACAATAGCATCATTAATTACTAAAACCATTTTTTAAGGATCTAGATGCTTTCACTATGAACTCCACTCCTCCCACATGAAAGATGAATTATGAACAAGAGGAAGCACTCTTTGAATAGAAGGAACAAGCATACGCACCCAAAACAGAACATCGACAGAGCTTGAATAATATGGTCTTACAATTGTATTTGTCATTATCACTAAAACCAATTTAATGGAACTCGAACTTACAGCTGGCGAGAGCTCACCTTGCCGGGAGCAGCGAACAAAAGGGAGGTCGCCGACATCACTACTCGGCCCTGTGCAAGCCACCAAGTTCGCCTGCTCAAGTTGCCAAGGTCGCCCGCTCCTCGCCCAGACGGGCAAGAGGTCTCTACCCAAGTGGGGAATCAGATGGGAGGCGAATCGGTAAGCAGTGGCAAAAGCGGGTAATTTTCCAATACCCCCAGGGTTATTTTGCATCGAGTTTGCTGGCTCCCCATGAGAATCTACCACAAGTTCACTTCTCCTTATTATTTCATTTTTTCAGTCTACTCCTCATGTGAATCAGAATTTAGTTGTGTTTGAAAAGCTGAGTATTTAGCACAGCTCTAATAAATTCGAATAAGAAGTTGGAAATAGAAACTCTACCAAGAGCCTGAGAAATGAAAATTAAACCTTACTAAGAGTATGCACAATAGTATAGATAGCAATAGTCTGTAATATACCTTCATGTTATTTATAAACAGGATTAAAAGTAACACATACAAATGGATTGTCTATACAAATTGTCTGTAATAGTCTCATACAATTAATGTGTTATCTATACTAGTAGTGTGCCCGTGCTAACGCTACGGTAAAATACAAAACAAAATAAAATTTGTAAAAAATAAAACGAACAATCAGATTCATTAAGATTTACGTCTCATATATTATATAATCAAATATTTTTGTCACATAATGAATGTCACATAACGACTGATCCTTTGAGGAGGCGACAACATCATTGGACAATCGCCACCTCATGGCTGCTTTGCCTCAGCTAGCTCCTTTGTTTCTTGGACAATGTAGTAACTCTGCATCGCTCCTGGCAGCTGACTTGCATCTTACAATGGCTAGTAATAGTCACGGACGACGCATTATGGATCCATCCAATGTGGCAAGTAACTGTGCGTAGCTTTTTTTAAGATGTATGTCAAATTGTAAGGTATAACTACAATCGTCAAATTTAAACGGTATAGATAGACATCAACAATCTTCATTTATTTCTTTCTTCCAAGAATAATATAAATTCTCACTGGACTGCAAATGCTCCCATTTACAGACTTAAAATGCCTGACAACTGACAAAATCCAACTAAAGGAAACAGCTCCATTTCTTACACATTCCGCTTCCATTTCGTGCTAAAAAAGAATTTTAACTATATACCTCACCTAACCAAACAGAATTCTACAACTTGCCCAGTTGACCTATGCCACAATAAGCACGGCGACTCAACAAAAAAACTCGTCAACCACTGCCATAACAAACAGAACTTTGACCTTACGGACCAAAGAAACAATACAAGCAGTTATAAAAACCTGACCAAACACAAAAACAAGGAACCTACAACAATTTAGAACCTACTTGGGTCGTGGAAACCTGACAGCAGCTCCAGAAGCAGCTCTTCACCTATCTAGACATCAACTCCAGAAGCAACTCTTCCAAAAGATCGTCTTTTATCATTTTCTCAACATCCCTTCCTGCCTTGTCGATGCAATCTGCCAAATCCGGCCACTTCTGATCAAATGCTTTCTTCTCAGGCTTACGCTTACTTAGTGCAAGTTCCTCTCGTCTCTGAGCCAACATCTGCAAAACTTTCTCCAAGAGACCCTCTGGGCCCCACATTGGTACCGAATTCCTAGCAGTATTTACCCAAGGGTGCATGTCCAAACACGGGGCAAGAATTTCTGACAATATGGAGTTTACCATGTCAAAAATAAGCTTCCTGTCTGACCTTGACCATTGAGAAACTTTCATGTATTTCTTTTCAAGCTCCTCAAACACATCATAACTTGCAGGACAATCAAGAGACTGGCACACCTTGTACAGCTGATCCTCCTCGGTGCCATGAATACCAGAAGCAATTAGTATATCTAGCAAGTAAGAAAAGTCTCTTTCCTCTTCATCTCCAAATTCTTCAAGGATATCTTCAACCAGCTGTATGGCTTCATCGTTTTGACCAGCCTCAATCTCAGAGCACAGGTAATCACTAATTCCACTAATGCCTACTACCTCAGCAACAGTTTCCATGCATGGAAATTTGACAGGTTTAAGTCTCAGCTGGGGATCTACATTAAGAAAGTAGAACACAAAATTAACTACAACAAAAGGAAGATTTAAATATAAGAAGGGCGAGATTGCTGACCATGAGGATATGTTCTATCTAGCTTGATGTTTTCACCACAGAAGAAATCTTCAGCTGGAGGTTCAAGAACAGATACAGGGCTTGGTTGCTCAAACTCTTTGCGGTTAGTTACAGACATAGAATCCATACGTGCATCAACAGGACAGTGTACCTGAAGTAATACAAATAAGAGGAGCTCAACTTAGCTATCAAATTTGAGGGAAAGCAAAACTAAGAAAATTTTCTATTCCCGTACAGTGATTACTGGTAATTCTTAAGCTTATTGAATGAAAGAAAGTAAAAAACTAAAAATAGAAATCTTGTGAAGCATTTGATCAATATTAGTAAGAACAGCTTCTAGCATATACCTTCTTGAAAGTCAACTTCCATTGATCATTGGCTACTATACCCAGAGAAGATAAAGAAGCTTGTCATATTACCTATTAAATTTGGCCACATTATATCACCGTTAGTAGCTATTTGAACAAAACATTGAGGCACACTATCTCCACGTCTAATTTTCCCATCTTAGTTCTTAGTGATCACACAAAGCCATGCTACTGATTGAATTAAACCAAGCAAATGCATGATCTTACTGTCACGCTTGCCTGTAAACTAACTGCAAATTCCAGATATCTACAGAAATACCAATACAGAGACAAATTAATACAGAGGATATACACCTGAAACAGGCTGAAATTTGTTTTGGTCTCCCTCTCAAGGGCCAACCCAGCAACAGAATCAGCGAACCTCTGTGTCTCCTCCATGTCAATATCAACACATGCTAGCTGGCATCTGCATCCCCCACACTCACCATCCGCCCCAACTCTCACCCGCTGCACCATCCAAGGGCCGTTTCCAAGCCACCCAAGCTGATGGCACCCGCCACCGTTTGCCACAATGGCATCTTTCACCTGACCGGCATCCCACTCGGCCTTACCAGCCATTGCCGCTCTCTTGCTCTGGAACCAACCTTCCAACACCTCTGCAGTCTCCTCGCTCACGCAATCCACAGCACGCCTCAGCTTATGCATATACTCATACACCTTGTCGGCGTCCCCCGCCTTCGCACTGACATCAAGAAGTGCGGCAAGCTCGGGCTCCTCAGGCCAGACAGCGGACACCGCCATGTGGGCCTCGACGGCGTACGCCTTGTCGACTTCCCCGGCGCGCCGGAACGCTGCGAGCACGGGGCTGTAGGAGCGGAGGCGCGGGGAGAGGCCGTATTTTTCCTTCATGGTGGCGACGAGCTCGAATGCCTCGTCTGCGCCGGCGGGGTTGGTGGCGTCGGAGGCGGCGACACGGGCAAGGGAGGTGATGGAGGCGGCGACCTGGGAGCACCTCAAAACAGCTAAATTCCAAACCTAGTGTCACGCCATTATCTATTGCCTAGTGGAACTAATTGAAATTATCGAATCACCAAACTACAAGTACCGCACAATCTCACTAAGTTATACCTGTCATTGAATTCCAAAGCAAAACAGCTAAATTCCAAACCTTTTACAATCCTTGCCTTATTGGGAAGACACATGAGGTTATGCTATTACCATGACATTGCAACTAAGATTTTACCACTAAAATGTCCAATATCATACCTGTGCCGATGCATTCTCATGTACCACAGGCACAAGAGCCGTCACATGCCGTGCGTGTCGCTGCCCAGACCCAGCATCATCCGTGGGGAGTTCGTACCGGCACACAGGGCAAGTGTTCCTGATGGCGAGCCATGGCTGGATGCAGTCCCCATGGAAGTAGTGCTTGCACGGGAGCCGGATGACACGCTGCCCTGGCTGGAAGCTGTCCTTGCACACGGCACAGCCCTGTGAGGCCTCCTCTTCGCTGAGCGTCGCCTCGGGTAAGCCATCCACTGCCGCGCGGGACGCTGGCAGCGGCCGCACGCGGGACTCGGCCTCCCCGACCTGCCCAGCGAGCACCTCAACGAAGTCGGCGTCGTCGGAGTCGGAGTCAGTGTGGTCGGCGCCCACCAGCATCCGGAAGCCCCCAACGAATCCCCTCATGATCGGCGGGGGCCCGTGGTCGAACCCGCTCGGCATGAGCCCCACGCCGCTCCGGTCGCCACGAGCGGCCTCCTCCTCCCTGCCTTCGTCGGTGTCCATCACAATCTGGAGGCCCCCAAGGAAGTCATCGGTAACCGGCGGCGGCTCGAGATCGAACCCGCTCAACATGAACCCCTCGCCGCCCCCGTCAAGTCCGGCGGCCTGCTCCTCCTCCTCCTCGGTGTCCTCCGAAAGGTTCAATGCGGACATGAGTTGGGGGAGGATGATGCCGAGATCTCCGTCGGAGTCGAAGGAGCGGGCTAGGGTTTGCGGAAGGGGGTCGTCATGCGACTTGCGGCCCTCGAGGGTATCGGAGAGGTCGGAGCCATCGGGAAAGGAGAAACCGGAGACGCAGAACCCCACGACGTCGTCGTCGAAGGGGGCGCCGCAGAACTCCTCGCCCTCGCCATCGTCCACGAAGGGGCCGTCGCAGAGCTCCTCGCGCGGGATTAGGCGCGGAGGGCGCGCTCGGGTGGAGACGGGTATCGCGGGGTGGAGGCAGACGGGTTCGGTGGTGGGAGGCAGGAGGCGGCGGAGGAGGAAAAGGGAGGGGAGGAGGCGGCGGAGAATCAGAGGGGAGGAGCGAGGAGCGCACGGGTTCAGTTGGGGGAGGCAGGAGCGAGGTCGTCGGGGGCGTGTGCGTGGGCGTCGGGGTGGGATGCGGGTTGTGCATGATCCAAATGATTTTGGCCTTAGGATTTTCAATGAGTAAGAGAAGAAGACTTGAGGAGAGATCTAGACCCTTTATTTCTATGAAGTTGGAACCTTTTGGTACACAAATCTGGGTGGACTTAGATTAGGCATGACTGTAGGGGTGGTTGAGGGGGTGGATTTAGTAAAGAAAATTTTGGTGTATTATAGAGTAGGGTAGATAACTGTCTATACAATAGTATAAACAGTAAAAAGCTATCTATAAGACTGTCTGTTAAATAGTAGATATTATTTTTCTCTCTTCTTTATATCAACTAAAATTTTAGATGATATATATTGACTGATAGCTAATATGTATCACTGTATAAACCTAACAAACTTTTTCCCACCGAAATGTTTCACGGAGGCAGGCGACCCGGCGCGGTGGGCGGGAAGGGGAAAGAAGGGCGGGACAACAACAAAGCAAAATAAAAAAATTGGTAGGGTTTCTTTCGTTTCTCTTGTGGCATTTCCTCGCTAGTCGCTACCCCTCACCTCAGCAGGAGCAGCGCAAGGGGAAGGGGAAGAAGGATGGCGGGGGAGACCAAGCATGGAGAGTCCCAACCGCAGGCCACCCAAGGGGAGGGGACCAAGCCTGCGCCGGCTGCGGCGGCGGCCATGACGGAGGCGGAGGTGGAGGAGCTGCCCAAGGCCATCGTGCGGCGGCTGGTCAAGGACAAGCTCGCCCAGATCGCCAGCGGCGGCGGCGGAGGAGGAGCGGAGGTGATCGTCAACAGGGACGCCATGGCCGCCTTCGCCGAGAGCGCCCGCATCTTCATCCACTACCTCTCCGCCACGTCCGTGCGCCTCATGCCCCTCCATTCCATTCCTCAGCAGCTTCTGACCCCCCCCCCCCCCCGCCTCACTCTGATGCTTGCTCGTTCGCTTTTTTCTGTGCGTATGGTGCGAGAGAGAAGCGAGTAATCTTGATGGATTTGATGCATCGGTACAGTAGCTAGCACATTTTGGTGAATCGGAGTGATGGATTTGTGTGAAATATCTGGGGATTTTGGGGAGAAAGTTGGTAAATTTCTGCCCATGGGAAAGTTTGCTTGCCGTTCGTTGGGGGTGCTTCAGAATCTGCATTTGTTGGGAAATTTCCTTAGCTAACTTAAGTACTGAACAAACGAGGGGAGTGGAAACTCGTAGAATCTGTAAACAATAAATTCCCCCTTATTGTACGGTCAAGGCAGCAAATTTCAGCATAATTAGGCTTCTTTTCCTTGTGATGCTTTTGGGATAATAATATGGCAATGATTTTATTTGCAGTGCTAACGATATGTGCAAAGAATCAAAGAGGCAGACAATCAATGCTGCCGACGTCCTTAAGGCGCTCGATGAGATGGAGTTTCCAGAGTTTGTAGAGCCCCTGACGACTGCATTGCAAGGTCAGTGTTGTCTCATTCACCCTATTATTGTCTGTTGTTTCTCAGTTGTGCCATCCGTTGTTTGGGTGTTATGCTCCACGAGTAACAATATGTTAATGCAGAGTGATGTGGCATGTGTTTCTACTTAATGCTATACTTAGGCCCTATTTGTTTATGCTTAGGCTTTTTGGCTTATAACTTAAAGCCAGGTTTTTGGCTTAATCAGCTTATAAGCAATCTGCTTTTAAGCCAAGCTAACCTGTTTGGTAATCCGGCTTTTCCTTATGCTGGCTTATTGGCTTCAATGATGAATGTCTGAAATACCCTTTTACAAATGAGCTCAGAAGAGTTTTATCATTATTTTAAACACACATTAATTACAGGTTTAGTACTAATTAATCAAAACGTTAACAATACATTAGTTAACATTAGCACTAAGCAGCAATCCCTCATGTTGACCTGTACATAGAGAAATTGATCCAGAAGTCACACACACAAGCATTCATTGAAACCGAACAAGATTGCGTTGAGGTCGTCGGTGGTGTTGGATGGCGGCGGCTTCATTGTCGTTGGGGCGACGGCTCCACTTGGCAGCTGACACCAGATCTGCAGAGCAGCACCGGAGACAGAGGTCATGGCGGTAGGCGGAGGGCATGCTGTTGTTAGTGGAGGAGGATGGTGGACAGAGGTTGCGGGCGGAGGGCACAACAACATCGGTGAAGTATGACAACATCGATGGAGGAGGCCTAAGGGGTCGGCGGCGCTAGGGACGGGGAGGAGGCCTGTGACATCGGCGACATTGGTTGACGGGAGGATGTGGATTGCGAGGGGCCGACGGGGGTCTTCGGCGGCCGGAGGAGGTCACGAACGAGCAGGGGAGGCTGCGTTGGTGGGGGAGGCTATGGAGACGGCGGCGTCGAGGTAGGGAGGCGGCGGTGTTGGGGATGGGGAGGGGACGCGGACGCGTCAGGTGTGGGAGCCAAAAGGGAGGGGAAAAGAACGGGTGGAGAGGAGGAAGTAAGAGGGGAAAAAATGAAAGGGTTTGCACTTATATACAAATGGCATTTTGAGGGTAATTTCAATAAAGTTTAGTGGTAAAGGGTTATTTTATTCCACAAAAGCAAAAAAAAAAAACACATCTCACATGACTTTTGGCTTATAGACTTAAAGTGGCTTAAGTTTTTTCTAAGCTAGTTAAAAAAGGCACACTTTGTTGAGGCTTTGGCTTTTTTTGCTTTTAAGACATACAAAAAGCCTAAACAAACAGGGCCTTAGTTACTTTAGATCATTGGCTTAGTGGATTTGAGGGCACAAAAGTTGCTAAGAATGCATAAGAGATTAGAAGTTCTTGGATTGTTATATCCTTGCAGATGAACAATGCCATAAATCTGCGGGAGATTTGATGATTTGCCCCCTTTTTCTTTGCCACTTGATAAAATACCCCGTGATGTGAGTGAGACATCACTTGCCATTTCAATGAAAGATGGGGCAAATCATCAATTCATCCGGAGATTCTGTTCAATCCTTTCTGGGTTTATTTTTTTGTCTGTCCATCTGTGGGAACCTTAAAGCTTGTTCTACCATCCATCTGATGCAAGCTTTCTTTTTTGGCCATGTTTCTGTTTCAGAGTTTAGAAACAAAAATGCAGTCAAAAGGTCAGGAACAAGCAAAAAGCAAGCGGAAAAGAGAAGGAAATTGGATGAAAAGTCATTGCCACAAGAGCAAAACGATGCAGCCGATGATGCCAAGGCAGACGAGGATTAACTTTCCTTACCGTGTGATGGTTACATGCTAAATCTGAAGTACACTAGTGGGTGCTGTATGCGCCGTGTTCTCTGTATTGCGATGTCTCTGCACGCAAAACTGTTGTAGACATGATATGATGTTGTCTAATTCATGCGTCAGTTCGACCATGATTTGTGTTAGCGCATTGCACATCTTGTTTTGATGTTGAAACTTTGAAAGTACGTGTTAACCTGTGAAGATGGCGTGAAACTGTTTGAAACCATCGAGGGTATGAACTTTGAGGAAGCGCCTCATACAAATCAACTTGATATCTTAAACCTAGGCCTGACTATAAACGGTACAAAACTCTTAACTTGACAATAAACTGAATATTTTCGTAGACTGAATATGAGATAACTTTACAAGTTTAGGTGAGCTTTCCATATTGAAACAGGAAAGTTTACGGGTAAACGTTTACTTGGAACACGAATTGCCGGGCTCAAAGTTAAAACTGAGCAGGCAAAGCACGCTGCTTTTGGAGGTTGTCTGCACTCAACTTGACAATATATTGATCAAGTTCAGAGCTCGAAACCAACCGTTAGCTACAAATAAATGTCGAACTACCATGGTATCATTCACAGAATCACACTTCAGACACTACATCAAAAGTAATTCAAAACTTCAGTTGTTTTTCTTCTCGAACAAGAACATGTCAAACATTCATGGTTGCAAAACTATCTGACCAACCTGAAAAACACTATAGCTCATGAGGCACAGAACTGCGTTCTACTTCAGTCCATACCCCATTTCCTCACAATTCTTTCTTTCGCAGACGTTCCAACTCTATCTTTCCCAGGTACTTCAGCCAGATTGCCGCTGTCTGCAGAAGTTGATTTTGGCCCAGAAGCAGACACTGACATGCCCTGAGAAACACAGTGAGCTACGAAGGAGAGCGCACGACGTATCTGCCGCAGCACAGCCAGCAATGAATTGACAACAGCTGCTACCAGTACATTGAAGTTTGCAATCAGGAAAAACTGCAAGGCAAAATTGAGCAACAGTTAGCACTAGCATTTAGGTAGAAAACTCGACATGGTAATACAGGTTATTCTCCCTTTACCGCTGCAATAATGCCGAGGATTGTGAGAACAGTTTGTTTTGCTGCATCCCAGAAACCCCCACTGCTAAACCACCTGAACCAACCACCTCCTCCAGACCATCCTCCACCACCGGCAGCAGGACCTCCACGCCGGCCTCTTTGCCGCCTCCTTTCAATTTCCACATCCCATTTCTCAAACTCTGCCTTCTTCTGACCTAAGGCACTTTCCAGCGCTCTCCTAGCCTCGTCCTGTAAGGAAGGATGTGATTGGTCATGGTGATGATTTGTTGCTCTGTCTAACCTTGAAGGATAGTGTGTAATTTTGGACTCTCACAGAAATCAGTAGCAACTATTTATCTGGAATATATCCTGATAGTGCCTATGACAGGCCAAAGAGGGCCATTAAATCCTATGAAATGTACAATTCCGCAACAATCAGGTTGTCTGAAACTCTCGAGTTAAAATGATACTAGAAGTATAGTGTCATCCTCCTAATTCGATTTGACTCGTGTTACTATCTTACTAGATAAGATTACATCATCGCTCAGCATTGTGAATGTAGATATCCCCAAAGAAAATCAGTATCGCAGTAACAATGATTTCAGCTAAGAAAAATTTTGCCTAATCCACCACAGAGGGGGCGGCTCTTATGAATTTCCTTGTCCAACACCACATGATGTGTGACCATCCCAATGTGATTCGTAATACAATGTAAGCTTAACAGCTAGATACAACTGTTGTACTACTTAGCAATTTAGGATCTCAACGCCGGGCCATCACCAAACACATTAATTCCTCAAACAAATTGATACCCAAATGAAATAGAATAAATCCACAAGGTTCAAGCATCACTGCGGAAATAGTAACACGCACATATGCAGGACAAGCCCCGCCCAGTTTTCCATTGAAGGAAGGAACCCCGCCCGAACTCGCAAGATAATTAGTCACGAGATGCTGTGCGCACCTGCTTCTTGCGGCCGCCGCCGCCGCCGGAGAAGAGGCAGTACGCGCGGCCGACGCCGACGCCGCATCCGGAGATGAGGCTCCTCCCGGCAGTAGCGCATCCAGAGTTAGCACGGAATTGGCCGGCGGCGAAGAGGACGGCGTCGCGGCGGAAGGCGTGGAATCGAGGAGGCGGAGGCGCAAGCAACATTGTTAAGTCTGGATTAATGCGCGTACGGCCTTCTGGCTATTTGGACTTGTGGAGTCCAAGCTATTGGGCTGGGCTCTGTTATAGCTGAGCTCGTATGTGTCTTGCACCTAAAGACTACTGTTTGAGTACCATGCTGCTGCCACTGAAAGCTTTTGAATTTAGCACGGACATTTATACCAATAAATCGAATATCAAAAAGTTATTTAAAGAAGTTATTCTGATAAATCTCTTAAAAAAGACAGCGAAAAATCGGTTATGGTTGTTTGTCCAGAAAAACTATAAGCTAAAGTGAAAAGAAAGAGGCCATGTTAGATTGTTTTATTATGCATCTTTCGGTATTTGATGCCTGTAGTGTAATCAAACAGGTAATGCCTTTTCTAACGGCAAAACATCTCATTATTATTCCTCAGTTCCATATACGATCCCCGCACATTTCTGCCACTAGAATCGATGCAACAATTTTAGTTAGTCAAAAATTTTAGCACCAACATACTGACACAGCAACCCAATCAGAGAGCCGAGGAATGCATCGTGGACAAACAGCATATGATGGGTACACCTCATCCACAGTAGCAGCGAAATAATTGGTTCTGGCATAATCTTGAGCACATTGTTCCATCAGCTCTGGTGCAAGCAAAAACACTGACGAAAAGACATACTACTAGTTTGATCATCTTCACTAGGGACAGACGCAAAATTTGATAACAGCAACAGATTTAAGCATAAACATATTCAAAAAAGTCCACTATGCTAGTATCGATTTTGACGGCACGGAGACACAGCAACTTAGAACACTCTGATCGGCCTCCCCATGGTGCTCTTGATGTACAGGCACCTCACCTGCAAAACAAGTCACAACCAATGTCATGTTCTGTTTAATTTCGGCCAAATTGCTCCCCCGTCATCGTAGTATTTCACTATATCCACATCTAGTGTAGAAGATAAAAAAAAATGCAGGGGTAAACGTGTAACATGACTCACGTTTTGCCAGTTCTTCTTCAGCAAGGAAACCAGGAAGTTGACACTCATTTGGATGTTTTGCTGGATCTGCTTCTCCTCCATCGACAGGTTACCCACGGCAACACCCATGCAGAGAACCTTCTTGAGCTGGAACTTGACTGTAGCTTTCGTCTCGTTTACCTTGGATTCTAGAGATTCCTGATGAGTAACCAAAGTTGGGAACTTGCCTGTAATGCCATCAACATACAACAATCAATACGCACAATCAGAACCAGGATGGTAAAGGCGTTTACGCTGTACACACCAAGGAGATAATATAAACTCTCATCCAATAGGGCACACAACGTGATATAATGCAGCTAAGGTCTAGGAAATATTGAGCCTACAATAGCAGAAGTACAAAACTATGGATCCCAGCGAAAATGACATGAGTTTGCATTACAGCCACAAGGTACATAATCTTGTAACATGCAAATGCACTGGACAACAAACGTTTCTCATCCATATCTTAATATATGCTAAGGAATGAAATGCAAGTAAATAAAAACATACAAGATATGGCTAATAGATAATTTCTCACAGAATAAATAAACCTATCATTATAGCAATTAACAAATCGATACTGGTAATAATATCCGGTACACAGCTACATGAACCGACAAAGCTTGTTCTAACCATATAGTTAACCAGAAGAAACAAGTAACTAGCTAATCACAGATCAGAACACTTGCCTGCCTTGTTGAGACCAGGACCAAGGAGACGGGGAATCTGCTTGATAATAGCCTCTGAGGCTAAGAAAGCATGGTACTTCTTGGCAAGCTTCTTGACAAGCTTCTTGTTCTTGTTCATCTTCTTAAGAGCTTCAACATCCATGTAATCAAGACCGATCTTCTCAGCCTGCAAACAGGGGAATAAGCAATGTAAGTATTAAAACCCATAACTTTTGTTAAAATAAAAACAACAACAAACACTTGAATCTTGGAACAAAAGGCAGTCTACAGTTTTACGGCATATAACATCCATGTTAGGATGTCATAAAGTCAGTTGTCATTAGCTAGATAGCATGGTCAGAGGAACATTCCAGCACAGCTCAACAATCACCATTCAATAACATGAGCATCTTTATAACAGAAAAAGAATGGCTTAGAGGTAGCACCAATAGAACCTTACCTCCTCCACATGCTGCGCATCACCAAGCATGCAGACCTTCATCTTCGGGCGAGGGATGTGGGGCAGCTTAACAGAGCCACTGAAACGCTTGTCCTTTTGCGGGTCATAGTTCTTGAGGCCAATCTGGAGCTCGATGGTCTCAGTAAATTTCCTGTTCTTCTCCCTGGCCACCGCAACAACCTGGGCGATGGCCTCCTTAAGGAGCTCGGACTGCAACTTACTGCAAAGCAGAGCATAGGAGTAAAAAAAGGCGTACATACCAAAGAACAGCTACATGTGTACAATACAGCAAGATCCGACATTTTAACAGCTCCTGTTACACCTTAAAATTGCAAATAGCCAATAGATCATTACCCTGGTAAACGAACTTGAATATATTTAATTATTAGAAGTAACATATAGTAAAGGAACAGTCCGATACTGCACAGTAAGTACTAGTTTCTATCACAATTGAAGTACATACGAGATGATTAGATGAAGTGCTCCCATTAACCCAATCTTACCATGTAACTACTGCCCTCTTCAGATATAGACAACGCTATCTTTTTATCGCAATTTGTTCTGTCTAAATGGTGCGCTCTCTACTAAGAAGCGGCAGATCTCTAATACACTACTGCTTCGACGAGATAATCCAACAAACACTTGCATCACGCAAGATGCACTAAAGCGTGAATCCAACACCATCCCAAAAGACGAACACGAGAAGCGGAGATTAGCGGTACCTCATGGCTGCCGCGGCCGATCACCGATCCACCGGTAGACAAAGGAAGGAAACCACGGAAGGAACACGAAAGATATGGGACGAGGCGATGAGATCGACAACGGAGAGCAAAAGCAATGGAGACCTGAGGATTCCTTTATTAGGTCGAAGAAATCACGAATCCAAGGAGAGGGAGGGCAGCTGCTAGGGTTTGGGGCGGCGCACGAGTCAAGTGGCTGCGCGCGGTGGGGAGAGATGAGAAAAGCTTTCGACGGACGCGGATGCTTCGTCGGCTGCTGCCAGCCGTTCGATCTTCGCGCCCTCGTTCAAGGCATTTCTGGGCCGGAGCGAAGGGCTTTGCTAATACTAAGCCTTCGATACGAACATTTGGCCCACCAAATTGTGCTTTGTACAGCACACACTCTACACTGACTGCACTGGTGCTCCAAAGGTTTTCAGTATTTGCCTTAAAAAATGTCAGTATCACGAACGATCTATACAGTAGTATCTCACTGTTCTACAGTACCTTGTCGGATCATTCAGGTCCTATGTAGGATCGGTATTATTTTTAAATAATGGTCTAGATCTTACTATTTGTTGAATAATGGTTTTTGAAGCACGATTCAACCACGTGATCCTCACCCTACTGGCACGAAAAACAAACCCTTGCGTACTGTTTTTCAAAGGCGTTATTATTTGGTTTAAAAAAGGGAGGCCGAAGTTCAGAGAAAATTTCTTTGCGTACGTACATGGCTGAAGTTGCTATGTAGGGTGCAGATGGGCATGGCTGATGATAGGGATTCCTATTTGAAACCGATCGTGGACTGGGACCTCACGGTAGGCAAGGCAGCATTCCAGTATTACAGTACTTTTTTTTGGGTGAGATATTTAGCACAGAGATTTAGATGGATAGGTAGATATACAGATTGGAGTGCAGCACTCAGAGCAGTCGGGCTGGTAAAGGGAAGAGGATCCAACAAAGATCTCGATTCTGGTTGCTCTTCTGATGACTGGGCGTTTCGGAGCCGGTTATCGCTGCACCGAGTAAATGTAGCTCGACCTTACCAGCGAGCGTCACCATTGCATTTCCTTCAGTGCTCAAGACAGAAGAGAAAGCTTGCCTGCCATGCAGCACAGCAGCCAGGAGGATTCGTTCGAAACAGAAGGATCGAGATGGTGGTGTACTTATCATTCCCTCAATCGGTGCCTTGCAGGAGTGATGCGCCAAGACATTCATGTCCTTGATACTAGCTGCCATGCATCTTATGTCCTTGCTACTTGCTACATCTTAAGGACACACAAAGGTGAAGTAAGTCGCGTCGCGTACGTACGCTAATTGGGTTCTTGTTTCGTATCTTTATCTCAAGGCAGCACTAGTACTTAAACCACGCCAAAACCAGTGGGGTACATCCTAGAAATGTGAGAATATTTTAATTCTAAATTTCACTAGGAGACAGATACAGTAAAAGATTAATGATACGATAAACAAAAATAACAGCAAGCGACCCATTGTACTTGAGAAAATACACAATAATAATATTATAACAAAGTCGATCGATCGCATGGATGACCTACATTGAGGTTAATGGAGAAAAGAGAAGTAGCGCATAAATGACCAGTTGTGGAAATAGTCGACGTCGAGGAAAAAGCCGAGCAGTCGTGCAGGTCACTCTGCTTAGAAATTTTATTGTCGCTTTGTGCAAGTTCTTTTTCGACAATAGGATACTACAAGCCCGCTCTCCTCCCTTCTCGATACACACTGAGAAGAAAAAGGCGGCGTGGTTGACCAATTTGATACTACAAGAGGATGTGAAAGAATGGTGGAGGAATTCTATCTATTTTCTATTTTTCTCGACGTCTCCATGTCCTTTTAATGACACATGATTTTTCACGCGAAGATACGAAGAAAGGCCAGTGTGGTTGAGCTTTTTTTACCAAAAGTATCCGACAATCTATAGAAATTCTATCTATTTTTCTGGACGCCTCTAGATCTTTTTAATGACATGATTTTTCGCGTAAAAATATGCGAATACGAAGAAAGGCCGACATGGTTGAGTTTTTTTAACGAAAAGTATCCAACGGTCTTATGTCTTACTTGATCATTAGCCATTGAAAGGATGCGGAAGAATAGAGAAGGAATTCTATCTATTTTCTATTTCCTTGGACATCTCCAGGTCCTTTTAATGACACACGATTTTTCACGCAAAAATACGTGAATACTGTTAGTGATGTGCCCAAGAGGCAATCATAAATAATTCGGTTTTATAGGCTAAAAGGGATATTGATCCATATGGGATTAAGGTTCTAATGGGCCTACAACGTGGAAGCCCATTAGCATGCTCTATAAATATGTGGAGGCGGGGCTGCAGGTATAGAGACGACTGTGCTGAAAACCTTGGCCGCCACCTCCCTTCGGCCGTATCCCGAAACCCTAGCCGCGCATGCGGTGCTAGCACACCAGTGCACGGTGTTCCATCCCGAACGTGTGGACTCCGTGGAGGCGCCACTGCTGTTGCTGCTGTGCTGATCGGCGAGAAGCGCAAGGCTATTGCTAGGACGCGAGGAGGAAACATTCAGTTCGTGAAACGATCGACTGCTTCTTCTTCATCAACGCGCATCTACGTTGGACCGGGCTGCTCCAACTCTTCTTCCGCTGCGCAGCACATCTAGTGGTAACTATCCATGACTCCCTTACACGCATGTTTTCTGGTTGAACGCGGTAGAAATTCAAATGTTGTAGCTAGCGTAGCCTACCCGTTCTCCTTCAAATACGTATGTACGCGTGTGTGCGCATGTGTATTAAGCCAAAGCCCTCCTCATACCATCCGTGTTCCATTCTATGTGTCACATATTTCAAGGAGTAGTAAATACTCTATCTTATAAATTATCTTACTTCTACTTAGTTAGACAATATAGTATTAAACCATGTATACTTTACTTTAGAATTATAGTAAATAAATGCACCTCACATTGGTACAAGCTTAATTTCTAACAGTACATACCATCATATTAGCTCTGCCCGTGCATCATCACAACTTACATGAAGTAGAGCAAGCAGTAGTTAAAACGGCAACTAGTGTATATAGATGATCTTGTGAAATATCAGTAACCATGCATGTATGACTAATTAATCTCGCTACTTGCACCGGAAGCCGATGAGCCGACGGATTGCTTGTCCTTGCTGTCTTCATGGGCGGCGGCGGCGGCCGGGTGGTGGTTGGAGGTGGAGAGCTGGGCCTTGAGCTCGGACAGCAGTCTCTGCCTCTCCTGCTGCAGCAGCTCCGCCGCCTTCTTCAGCCTCTTGTTCTGCTCCATGATGTAGCAGTTCTGCAGCACCAGCTCCGAGTTCACCTTCTCCATCGTTTCCTCCTCCTCCCCCTCCTAATCTATCAGAAAAGCACCAAGAAGCATACATGTACAGAGACTGAATTACAAGACCATATGTGCATGCATGCATGTAACCACACAAGTAGTAAGGAGAGAATCGAAGTAAAAAAAACACATGTCCTTAGAAGCACTTACAAGAAGAACCTCCTGCTCCTTGTGAATGAATAGAGTGAGGCAGCACAGACACACAGAGAGAGAGAGGGAGAGATACAGTGGTGCGATCAGGAGGTATTTGTAGAGGCAAAAGGCCGAAGGGGCGGCAGTGGCAGGCTGCAGCGCACAATTGACATAACGTGAGCAGCTCAAGTGGCCATCATTAACGCAAGTGTGTCTCCCCTCTTCTCTTCTTTCGAGTGCGTAAAACGTGTACTGGTAGGAGGAGCAACAAAGAGGAGAGCAGCAAGAGATACTAAGTAATGGAGGCCGGGAGAGCGGCAGATATGTTGGATTCGGGAGGTCATGGGATGATGGTGAGGGGTTAGGCCCGGCCACGAGATTCGCAATCATGACGGCATCGTCTCCCCTCCCATTCTTTCCTGGCTTCGCCTTTGACTCTCGTGCCTGTTCGCCTTTCCCTGCGAGCATTTTTGACCCTTGGGGTAACACGACAAACCGTACGCGGGTCTATGGTCGTTACTTGACATAGGAAACACGTAACTGGGTCACTGAATTACTAACGCAATGTACAACAAACACAAGTCATACTAGCTTAGAGTCTTACAACACCACAACCAGGCCTGCAACTCCTCATTAGCTGGCCTGGAACAGAGATGTGTCTAGGCTGTGATTCTGAGGAAGCCTCTGCGAGCAGTCGCCAACGACATCAAGATGCATCTTCGTCTGCCGCTCTGGGCGATGGTTCCACTTCAGCCAGCAATAAGACAAGTGTCAGGTCCAATACTCCAATTGAGCAGCTGCATATAGTTCGTCGTCTCTTAAGTGAGAATGATGAAGCTAAGAGGCGGAACAAATAATGGATGTTCCTTCTCTACTATCACCACCCAAGCAGCGTCCCTTGGCTTCCGAGTAAGCAGTAAGATGCGCCCCTCTTGCATCTCACATCTCCATCTGCAAGGAGCAACAGCACCGAGAACAAAGAAACTGACAAGGCGATAACTGGCTCTGCCCCTTCCCTTCTCAGCTTCTTTTATCCATTGGACTTGAGGTCCCATGCAACGGTCTGCAGTTTACTTCAAGGAGAAAGGAGTAAGGTGTCCCTCCTGCACCCCAATGTGCAGGGAGCAACAACACCGAGAATTGCAGAAGCTGACAAGATCAAGCGGATGACTAGCTCTGCCCTGCGCTTCTCGGTTCTTTTATGCCTGCTACCATCTGCCAGCAAGAAATGAACCGGATATGTCATCCGAATTACATGCTCGGTGCGTGCTGGCAGGAGCAGGCATGCCCAGGCCCCTCACTGGGGCCGCGCTAAGCGCAAACTAGCTTCAGGTTGTTGTTGGTGAGTCTGTACAGCAAAACATGATATGTGTCAAGGGAGAAGCAAACTTTGCAATTGCATCTTATGATTCTACTAATCTACTTTATGCAACATTTCATGCTCTACAAACTGCATTTTGAACCTCATGAATACAGGTATTATAGTGTATACTGAATAGGCGTTTTGTGATACAATGATATTCTATGACATCAACTCAGCAATACAGATCTGAAGTACACATACAAACCTGTGCAAACGGTTGCATGGATTCCTGTGGATGTACAAATGGGACTCCTGGGCGTGAAGGCATGGCATATTGCTGGGAAGTATGCATGAAAACAGATGACCTGACAGGAGCACCAGCATGACCAGGACCGTAGGGTGGCATGACACCATCTGGAGGCCGGTAGCCAATCGCATTAGGTGCTTGCACAGGTGACCAGGGCCCAGGAATGTGCTGAGCCATTGGCCGAGGCTGCTGTTCAACAGGAACAGGAGATATGTGTGCTGACCCAAGCTGGGGGAACTCAGTGTTGTAGTTAACAGCAGGAGCATACAGAGGTTGGATGGTGTATGAGCCTCCATTAAATCCAAATCCTGGATCAAACCTTTGCATATACCTGAAAGGTCATTCATGATGAGTGAGCTTGACATTAAGTTTGTATCAAAAGGGTGTCTATCCTACTGATCGAAAGGAGAATATAATAAAATCCTTTACATGCATTTCTTAGGAGTAGCATTGACAGGTATCTGAAACAGCAAGATTATAGCTTAATCATCTTCATAAAAATAAACGTGAAAAGATTTTCTTGTAATTTTCACCATTGATCCCCTTCATTTTGCAAATTCTCATCAGACTCCCTCTTGTTGACATGTTTCACTTGTATTCCTTCTTATCATTAGCGATCAAATTGTGAAGCTAATAATTGTATAATGAAATGCATACTGCGCTAATTGCATAAATTCCATCCATAAGTCATATAACATGGACAGATCAATATAAATTTAGCCGGTTACTTTGATAGTTTAGGACGAAAGTGTAAAGAGGGAGTCAACTGACAAAACTAAATGAAAGCAGAGACACACCATAAATAAAAAACTATACGAAGGCATGGTAAAAAAAATCAAAGGTAATAACAAGAAATCACAAGCTAGATAGCAACAAACAAAAGTGTGTTATGCGAAACAGACCTGTCATAGCTTCTGTCATAATCAGGATCCTTGCGATCCGACTCGCGGTCTCGAAATATTGCCACCCTATTGCTTTGCCTGTTTCTATTGACTGCAGGCTCCTCCTCGATCTTGCTTCTGTTTGATCTGCTGCTAGACGAAGTACTAGTCAAACTCCTTTCAAGGGTAATTTCGGCCCCTTCACCTAGCCTGTTGCTCGAGTCCAACTCCAAGGAAGTGGACCTATGCAGAGTGTTGGGCAAAGTCACTTCATCAGCGGGTCTTACATCAACAGTATTAATGCTACTATTGTTGCTAAATATCCGCGCACGTGCTTTATTGTATTCTTCTTTTCTTTCTTCAACACTTTTCTGAAGGTTGGCTCTGGAAGAGTGAGTGCCTGCATTGGCAATGCTATGGTAATGCTTCTGAGGCCTTTGCTTAATAGCTACTTTGGCCACAGAGTTGCTCTCTTCTTGTGGCAGATTAACTGGAATATCAGCTAGGCGGACAGAAGGCAATCGGCATTCAGACGACGTCTTACGAAGGATGATACGAGAACCGGATCCATCAGGCAAGCTGTTATCTGGTAAAGCAATCGATTGGAGGAAATAATGTTGTGCCAGACGGTGCGCAGCAAGACGCAAATACGAAGTTGGAAGACCCTGGAATTCAAACTGTGTCTGTCTAGGGTCACGAATAAACTTCAAAATTTCTTGCTCCATTCGTAGCACTGCGATGAGACAAGACTGCCATAAGATACAACCACTGAAGCATTTCTCAACTCAGAGCTTATACGTAGAAATCTAATCACACAAATAAAGCCAAATGCAGAAATACGATGCAACACAGTATGAACAGAAAAAAAAACTCAATCACAATAGCAAAACCAAAAGATCTATTCGATTTGAAGCAATTGACAATGAAACAATTCAAACTCCACAGCCGCAATTTATCATAGTAGCTGACATAGTGATAATCGAACCATCCTACCGTCAGATGTGCACACTAATTGGAGAAGGCACAAAAAGTCGCTTGCGCACTTTCACCAAACAGCTATGAACTTGCAGGCCCCGCTTGATAACACACATTTTTTTGGTACAGTGTTTTCTTGTCGAACGTTTGTTACAAATTTCGCACTCAGCCCATTCATAGGCAATTTGTTAACATGTTCGCACAGACTAAGCAGCTGTGGGGTACATTGCATACCTCAAGACACATATTTGCAGGCCCAGCTACAGACCCAACAGGCTACTGCCGCAGCAGACCATCATATGTATCGAGCGGAAACACATGCAGCAGCACACGTGCTGCATACGCTCTAACCACCGGAATTGAAGTGGATACAGCACATAACACTAGGAATCAGGCAGCACCAAGCCACATCGCAAGTCTGAGCATGACCCCTCGCATACAGCTCAAAGCGGCGGCAAACGAATTTAGCTCGATTCGTAATGCAATCATCTAAAACAGCGCAAAATTTTATTTTAATCGCGGGACTAGCAGGTCGCACCCATCTCAAAAAATTAGACATGGTGAGAAACAAAAGGGATGCGGCAGACGAGGTTCGAATTCTACCTGATAGGCGCTCCCGTGGCTTCTCGAGGGCCTCCCGGAGGAACTGATCCACCTGCGCGACCAAATCGTCGCGCGCGGGCGCGGGGGGCTGCGGCGGCGGCGGCGGGTCGTCCTCGGCGAGGTCCGGCGAGGAGACGCGGCGCGCGGAGAGGAGCAGGCGGCTCATGGGCTCGTCCAGGTCGGCCGTCTCCCACGAGTCCGGCGGCGCGGTCGAGGCCGCGGAGGCGTCCATGTTTGTACGAGGGGTGGACGCGATGGACCCGGAACTAGAGGGCGGCCATGGGGGAGGGGAGGGGGAGATCTGGAGGAGCGAGCTTCTTCTTGTCTATGTGCGGAATTCCTCCTAGGGTTGGGTTGGGTTTGGATTGCGGTGAGAGGAGGAGGAATCCACGAGAAAATTGCTATTATAGGACGCGAAACAATGGGCTTCGCTATTACAGGACTTCAATCGTTGACTTCGCTAAAACGACCTTTGAAGCGTTGGCACTTTGTTATACATGACATTTGGTCCTTTTAATCTCTTTTCTCAACTAAAATACATGTATTTTACCATGATGTGACCGTATTGCCCTTCTGCCTCATTCACGTAAGAGATCGACCTTTCGTTTCCTTCGTCTCACGTGTGTTCGTCTCCGACATGGAGCCCCAGCCCGGCGATCCACCGTCGCCGGCCGGCGATCCCCAGACGGGGGCCGGCCATCCCCCGACGGCGCCCTCCCCTGGCCTGGACGTACGGGCCGGCGAAGCCCCGACGGCGCCCTCCCCTGGTCATGGCCTGGCCGTGGCGCCTGGTGCCCTGGGCGCACCGCCTGCCTACTGTAGTACTGTTGTGCTTGGTCGTAGTTGTCCGCCTCGGCAAAATTTTCAGCCCATCGGATCCGCTGAGAGCTTGAGTGTCATCTTGTCTGTAAGTTACCCTGACAGTACATAAAACATCACTGCATTCGTTCACATTTGCACTTTATTCGTTCTACTTCATGTGTCAGTAGAATTCTCTCTTGTTTATTGTTATCATGCGTTATGAACGCTGAACTCAAAGACATCTAATTTTGTACCTTTAAGACCTTAGCAAGTGCCTTCTGAGTCTGCAAGTGCCTTCTGAGGTTCGACATAATATGTTAGATGTGTGGCCGCATTATGTCAGAAAGTTTGTGAAGAGTGAAATAAATCTCAATTATCTGGCAAAGGTTTGACATAGGCCAAGACTCTAATATATGGTCTGGACAATGGTGCAGGCAAGCATCACTCCGGTAGCTAACGCAGCCAACGCCAACCATGGGTTTCCAAAGTGATTGAGCCACAGCCAAGCTGATTTGAAGTAGTATTTGCAATCAAACCTGAATAGAGCTGACACCTCTTCATCACTAACAATCATATGCACAACGATGCCTCTCTGAACAAGCAGCGAGGCATCATCAGTAGTAGCGGCGGCGGCAGCAGCCAGCCTGCCTGCGCAGGGCACCTGCTGTACGTGCCCACGAGCGGCACCTGCCCTCCAAACACACAAGGACAAAAATGTCATCCCATGGCAAAATACATATACTTTAGATGAGAAAAGTGATTAAAAGGACCAAATGTCATGTATAACAAAGTGTCAACACTTCAAAGGTCATTTTAGTGAAGTCAACGATTGGAGTCCTATAATAGCGAAGTCCATTGTTTCGCGTCCTATAATAGCAATTTTCTCGGAATCCACAGGCAGCAAAAGAGGAGGCGGCGGAGAGAGAGAGAGAGAGAGAGAGAGAACGTGGGTGGGACGGGAACCGTGTGGTGTGGACGCGGCTGAAAGAGAGAGAGAGAGAGACAGAGAGCAGGGTAGGATGCTGCGTGCGTGCGTGGCTCGGGTATGCGGTGCGGGGCTCACACACACACATGGTCTGATCGCACTCGGTGCCGTACGCGATGGGAATGCTTGCCTTCCCCCTCTCTTTCTTCTTGCACTATCAAGCAAGCGCGTAAGTTAAAGGTTGCCTTTGGTGGTTTTTTTTCATGCAAGCGATTGTCCTATGACTCTAGCACAATAGTTACATATTAGAGATCCATACGTTGCAATAGAGTTATAAAAATAGTGAGACAGAATCAGGGCCGGCTCAACGTTTTCAAGGGCCTTAGGGCGAATTCAGCTTTATAGGTTCTTTACTATAAATTTTTTTTTCTACTTACAAAATATGCAGTTTAAACTTTATATTATCTAAAGTATCACAAATCAATAGTTCTAACATGATAAACTAATTATGTACTAACTAGTTCATAAATCAAATGTAACTAGTAAGAATTAATTTACCTCAAATAGGAGCGACAAATATCCAATGTCTTTCATAAAAAAAACTTCTTCTAGCACTTCTTGATGCAAAATCATTAATAATAACATCGAGATCAATGCTGTCCAAGATATTCTAACCTAATTTTTGAAGTAGATGATAAGATAAGTAGATCACTAGATGTAAATTGTTGCCTACTTGCCTCACCTCGGCGATGCGGCGCAGCGGCGGATGCAGATGGAATCGTGAGACAGCCAAGCGAGTCAGCGGTACGTGATACGACGTACGACGGCGAGTCGGTGTCTCGGCGGCACCGCGGCAGAACCTGAACGGCGAGTCAGCGAGTGATCGGGCGCCGGGCGCGCGCGACGATGGAGTCTCGGCGGACGGCCAGTCGGCCACGAGCCCACGATGGCACGATGTCGGCGCACGGGCGCACTGCGCAGGAGACGAACGACGGAACAAGTAGACGATGTTGTCGTTGCCTCCGCCCCGGCACGCGACGTTGATGGCGGCTTTGAGCCCTAAGCCCTTGATGCGGACATGCGGTCGTCGGTGTCGGTCGAATCGGTCGATCACGTTACGTATAATTCACGTCGAAGACTCGAAGCCGTGCAGCCGGCCCTGCACGTATTCACGTCGAAGACTCGAACTCGAAGCCGTGCCGCGGACGGACCGAGACCGACGGAGTTCTTCACGTAATCTAGTTCTGCATGCAGCATGCTTCTGCGTCGTTGGGCCGCACGTTCTGCATGCTTCTGCAGTTCTGCGTTGGGCCGCCGTTGTTGCGCACTTGCGCGGGGGGGGGGCCACCCTGGCCCGGGGCCCTAGGCCGGCGCACCCCCCGCCTACCCCCAGAGCCGGGGCTGGACAGAATTTACTGCCTGACCAATTTCACACATCAAATTAGAGAGCAAGCGACGAAGAGAGAAGGGTGGTCAGAATATACGAGGAGATGAGAAAAGTAGAGGGGGTGGGGCGGTTGTATCCTGAGAGAGAGAGAGAGAGGAGAAGAGAGACGAATGGTCCAAATCAAATCGGATGGCTGTAGAAAGAGAGAAGAGAACACACTGACGACCACCAACTCCACTTTATATAATAGTTGAGATATGAAAAAAAACATCGATAAATTATTTTAAAAAGTATATTCTAATAAATAGCGATTAATAGGATATCTTATTTGTTTATTTGAGAGAAATCATAAACTAAAAAAATGGGTGGGTTCTTTTTCACTTATGCTTAGACTTTTGCTTAGGTTGCTGCAGTAACTAACTTTTAAATGGTATGTTTTTTGAGGGTCTACAGGAATATTGTAGTTGACATTATACCGAGTTCAATTATATCGGCTAAAATCATATGGAACTATTTCCTTTTACATATTATATCTCACGAACAACCAGAATTTAAAAGCTAAACATACATTCAAAAAAATCCCACACGTGATCTTTGCCTCGCGCTCTAGATATTCTTCTTTCCTTCTCTCTCAAATCCCACACGTGATCTTTGCCTCGCGCTTTATATATTCTTCTTTGCATAGCATGCTTGCGCTGCATCCATGCTGGTCGTCTCTTGCAAGCGTGCTCGTGGAGGCCAGGAAAAGAATATGTTTTGCTTTACCGTGTCCTCCTATCTTATCTACCACCGCTGATTTTATTTCATTTGTATCCGTGGTTTCAAGGTAAAGTTAACAACAATAGATCGCAAGGAATGATTTGTTTCATCTCAAAGTAACTAATAATGTTACGTAATGTATGTGTTCATATAGAGATAAATGCTACAAGGGATCTTCACCTTTAGAGCCTCTGTTTACACCCCCTTTCAAGTCAGACGTGAACCCTCCCTTCAGGTGAGGTCTAGCGGCCGTCCGAGCTTTTTTGTCGGTTGAACCGCCCCCTCTCTGCTCCTCCTCCTAGTCCTAGACACCGATCGGCAAGGACGATGATTTTACCTTGCGGAGGTTGAAGACGACTGCCGTTCTCTTCTTGGGTTTGCTGCTTGCTGTTGAGTTGGGCCTGGCTTGGCCGGTGCCCGGTTGGCCCAGTGCATTGCACGCTGACCGAGCCGAGTAGTCTCCTCACACGGGCTACGCTACACATGCCTCCTCCAGTTATAGCCCTTCTCCACGGCTCCACCAATCCACCTCCTAACAGGCTAACTATAGAGCGGTGGCATGCGAGCGATGTCGGAGCGGCGAAGCGAGGCCGAGGGGCACGGAAATGGAGTGCACAACTAGGACATGTGAGCACAGGCCGGCCAGGGGGCGCACGGCGACCGGCTGGCTAGGACGCCATGGCCCATGGGGTGCGAGCGCATGGCAGGTGGTGTTTAGAGCATCTCCAACAATGTTCTCTAAATCTCATCCCCTAAATCATTTTTTAGAGGACACAATCTAGAATATAGAAAACTAAAAATATGTAACCTCCAACAAGTTCTCTAAATATGGTCCCCTAAATTAAAATCTGGGTCTACAAAAACTACCAACCAAAGAATTTAGGGGATCGGACGGCGCAGGAGCGTTGGGACCGATTTAGGGGATGGTGTGCGTCCTCCATATACGGGGGACGAAAAATCAGATATGGAGTCCTCTATATTTTTGGGTACCACTTAGGGGATCTGTTGGAGCCTTTTTTTTATCTTTTCTTCTAAAATATAGGGGATATGAGCACTTTAGAAAATTTGTTGGAGATGCTCTTAGATGTCTCAATCTTATGCCTACTTTTGCCATATAAAGAGTATTCTACATCTACCAATTCCCAATCTTGTGCGTATTTTGCTCATGCTTGTGCGGCAGTGAGGCAGACGTGCTCGGTGCTCATGCGGCTAGCGGCTTGGCATCTGGGCAAGTGCGTAGGCCATAGGCCGCTAGGAAGCGCCGAGGTCGTGAGGGGCTTTAGAGCATCTCCAAGAGATACTCTTTCTCACCCCATATCTTAAAATATTGGGTATGAAAGCTAAAAACAAGCTCCAACAGATACTCTAAAATATACCCAATAATTTTGGTACTCTAAAATTGAGCTGGATCACCATCAAATATACAGTGCCTAGATAGTAATTTTAGGGATCCAAGTTTAGAGGAGCTGTTGAAGGAGGAGAAAGATTTAGAGGACAATTTTTTTAGGAAGACTCCCAATATGATATTTTAGAGGACAAAATATTGAGCCTCTCTTGGAGATGCTCTTAGACGGGGCCGCCAGAGGTGCGTAGGTTTGGCGCGGCTCGGCCCATGGCAACGCCCTTCGTCGGCTCGCTCCTCTTCTCATGTATGGAAAGCTCAAGTCCATGTCCCAGAAAAATACTGAGATATTATGGAGTTGTTTGGGTTGTCAGGTTTTTGTCGTCCTTCAATCTATCATCTTTCGTGATTTTGTTCGATGCAGATGAGTTCCATGCTTTGATTATATAGAGGATTTGAGAAAGCAATGGGTTTTTGTTATTCTTCTATTCTCGAAATCCAATGTACTCCATTGGATAACAGAAGCTAGAAGAATATAATTAGTTTTTGTTATTTTGATTTCTAAGAAATGGAAATATGTAGGAGTTGTAGACGGAGTTTTAAAGACTGTTTTAAATCGACGAGCTTTTGTTTAGAATATTTCATATTTAAATTTGCATATGGAGATAATAAAAAAGTAAACAAGGATGTTGATATATATATATATATATATATATATATGAAAAATATTTTTTACTCCCGGGTGTAATTACACCTACCTCTAATATACCACCTAAATAAATTTGAAATACTCCTTTATCACTTTAGGTATACTCATATACTAATTATAAGATACTCCAATGTAATTACACCCGGGAGTAAAAAATATTTTTCATATATATATATATATATATATATATATATATATATATATATGAAGGAAAAATACTTTTTACTCCCGGGTGTAATTACACCCACCTCTAATATACCACCTAAACAAACTTGAAATACTCCTTTATCACTTTAGGTATACTCGTATACTAATTATAAGATATTCTAATGTGAACCACACAAAAAAATTGTAAGGGAGTCCATAGTTTTTAGCGTATTTTGTAAATACCTTTATATACGTACATAAAAAGAAGTATGTTGGAAAAAATGTACATACCACATCTGAAAAATTGTTCATACCACCATATGATCTTAAATACTCGTATACTACATGTACATACCCCTCGTTACGCGAGATACTCCCTACGTTGTGAGATACGACATAGGGTGTAATTACACCCGGGAGTAGAAAAGAGCCTTCCTATATATATATATATATATATATATATATATATATATATATATATATATATATATATATATATATATATATATATATATATATATATATATATATAAAGGAATTTGCTCAATCCTATCCTATATTGTAGTTTTTATTACTTTGAGTATACTACTAGAGTAAAAGTATGTATTTACACTATTATTATATATTTGTCTTCATCTATGCTGTCCTACTTCCGATTTTTCCTGGGTCCACCACTATTTTCAAATCACTATCATTTTGGCTTAAGTTGAAGGCTTTTGACTGAAATTATGCTATAGCGGTTGCTACCTTTTTATAAGTAATTCAATTAAAGAAAAATAATAAAAAAGAAAACCACCATTATATCTCCACAAACAATGTAAATGAAAAAAGAAAAGAAAAATTAAAAAGCCAATGTATTCTGTCTTTTGATTTTTAAAAGCTAAAAATTAGAAACTTAATCCGGAATGAATGGGAGCCATAGCCAAGGAAAGAGAGAGTTGATGCATTCTGCTATACGTCGCTCCCTCTCCTGCGAAGAGACGACGACAAAAAGATAGTTGTTTTGTTTGTACCGTACCGTCCATTTCAAGGACACGCAGATGTTGGCTATGTTTTTTTTTTTGCTATCTATATTTTTTAAGATGATAGGTGAAAATACTGACGCAGATGACACATATAATTTTAAACTAAGAAAACTGTTTAGAAAGTCCACTTATTTCGTTTTTTTGGAGAAACACCGCCCGTTATCTCTGAACTCAAATACGGCGACAGCTACCAGCCCACTTGAAGGGAAGAAGATGGGCTTTTAATTTGGTTTCCACCAGGGAAATGCCATATTGGGCCCAGCTATATATATATGGGCTCTTTCACCTTCGAGACACACGCGACTTTCTTTTCTTTTCTTTTCTTTTTGTTTTTGTTTTTGTCTACACATGCATCCATCTTTGTCACCATTTGATCACGTACCGAATTAATTAAGGAGCTACAAGAAATAATGAAGGTCGTAAAATTAAGTGTGACGCGACGCTGATGCGGATTCGGTCCAACCAACGACACGTTAGGTGGTAACAACAGCCACATAATATTAATCGGGAGAGGCGTGACGTTATCGCCATCTCCATTCCCATCTCTGCCGTCGGTTTTCAGATCGGACGGCTCCGCCTGCCTGTACCTCCGCTGGACGAGGCCCAGGCCGGTCAGCCCCAGAAAGAGCTCCCTCGAGCCCTGCCTATCGCAAAGCCAGCTCCGACGAAGACGACGACGACGACGACGAAGAGAGCAAGCAACAAGAAAAGTTCAGAGAGCAGTGCTCCAGAGCTGCAACCTTCCGGCCGGAGGTGCAGATCGACGGCCGGAGATGGAGGGGAACGGGCGTCAGATCCACCAGGAGGAGCAGCTGCCAAGAGAGAAGGTGATCATCGACACGGATCCCGGCATCGGTAGGTGGCTATTTCCTCCTCCTTGATTGGTTCGGTCAATGCTTGCTTGCTTGTTTCTCCCCTCGCGCTCCATTCCTGCCACTTCCCTTACTTATTTACTTGGTGCAAACACGCATTGGACTCGGAGACTGCACGACCAACTGCAAAGAAAGAAACCACAGCAGCTACCTTCTCATCTCTAGATCTTTTGGAGTTTTAGTTATCTAGGACGAGGTAGAGTAGTTTCTTTTCTGAGAGCGACTAGCGTTTCCATTGTACGCTCCTCCTGGCCATTAGATCTCATTTAGACAAATTTCAGCCATCCAATTTGGCGCAAAAACAAAAAAAAAATAGTGAAGCTCGATGGAGCTCTAGCTTGTCAAAGGAGGAGGAGGAGGCGGCGATGGATGACCTCCCTTGAGCACGAGCGACCGTGACTTTCGACCAACGACTAGGGTTGGAGCTTGGGACACTATGGTTGCAACTTGCTTCTAAGGCTTTAGAGATGTAGGGCGGGAGAGAAGCTCGTCTTTGGTGGGCATGTTCGGCCACCACCGGTTCGCCAAAACTCTAAATTGGTGGAAGAGTAGTAGGGAGGGAGGAGGATGATCTAGATGGTAGTATTTCTATTCTTGATTTGGTGCAACAAAAATTTGTGAATCGCAACAATTACATAGTTGCAACAAAATTTTCATTCGATGCAGCAAACACAAACATAAACTAAAAATTGTGCAACAAATGAGAACTTCTTTAACAATAAATACAAGAATCTGTTGCAACAAGATTGAAACATTATTGTAATGAAAATGAAAAACCACTAAATTAACTCTAACATTTTGAAGAGAGTACTACAATATTCTAAATAACCACTATAATAATTGATCTTATTGGTGCCAAACTGCCAACTGTTTAAATAGGCTTGGAGTAGGAGGACAACCCACAAGCCACCATGTCATTTGCCGGATCTAGCAGCCCAGACACCATACATCCCCATCGCCCTCGACCCAGACGGTGCCACTACTGAGTTCGCCATCTACAAGAGACCGCCATTGCCGGAGATGACGAGTGAGCGTGGCACCCTAAATCTTATTCCATGTGCAACAATCTTAACATGATAATAACACACATCACGATAAATGAAAACACTTCCTACAATAATTTGAACAAACTCTTACAACAAATCAAGCAAACTCATACAACAATTCGGATAAACTCTTGCAACAAGTGAAGTAAATAATTGCAACAATTTGAAGAAACATCTAGAACAAATCAAGCAAACAACTGTTTAACAAAAGAGTACCTAGAGGAGGAGGCACATAGGACGATGATTACCAGAGAAGGAGCCGACCCGCCTCGTTGCTGTTAGGCCTAGATCTAGCGTGGCAGGGCCAGACCAGTGCCTCGTCACTGACCCACACCATCGCCATGCCTCTCGCCCTTTTGTTGCCATTCCCCATCCATCCTCCTTAGCTTAACGTCTGCTGCCATGGCTCCTCCGCTTGACATTTATCGTGCCGCCTTTTGCTCAATGGCCCAAGTAGAGAAGAGGTAGGGAGAGGGG
The DNA here is from genome assembly GCA_017311315.1 of Dendrocalamus latiflorus. Classification (NCBI taxonomy): domain Eukaryota; kingdom Viridiplantae; phylum Streptophyta; class Magnoliopsida; order Poales; family Poaceae; genus Dendrocalamus; species Dendrocalamus latiflorus. The sequence goes on from CM029658.1 coordinate 822,847, forward strand.
ATATACATCTTGGAGACGTGAGGGGACAAGGAGGAGGAGTGAGGTCCCGCCGCTTCACCTGTGATCTCCTAATCCGATCGGCAGGCGTTAGCGCACATTTGGTCGTATCATTTCCCTTTCTTTTTTCTCCCCTGTTCCACATGCTTCCACTGGGAGTCTGGGATGTGGGCACACCATATTATTCTTATGCATTGGAAAAGGCTGCAAGCCTTTCTGCTTACTGCAAGATATGTGCTGCTTGCTTTAGTTTCCATGGCATAGCCTGCTGTGCCAATGTGATCGAGAGTGCTAAATTCTGTGAAGGCATATCCAGCGGGAATATTCAGAACTAGTATGTTCTTCTATCCTCGTGGACCATCTGAGCGGAGGAGTAAACGGCCAGGACAGGAGAACTTTGTTCCATGTTCTCTGACTGTCAGTCTGCCATGCCAATGCAGTGGGACTAGAATGCATTTTATCTTCATCGACAATGGGCCATCTGATCTGATCCGATGGATCCGTTGAGGACGAGCAAAAGGTCTTGCTCTGTAGCCCGCAGTTACACTACCTGTCATTGTGTCACTGTCTTTCTGTAAGCAATGGCGTGGTAGCAAGTTCAGCAATACTACAAGTTAGTGACTGCAAGGACCAAGTAGTATCTTCAACATGCGTCGGCTCTAACAAATAGGGAGATTGGGTGCCGGGAATGGTAGGTTCATCAGCTCTAGTTCTTCTGCATCGTTACGGGGATAGGGAGCCGTTACAATCTTTTTTTTAAAGGATTTTTTCTACTTTCCTTGAGTCCTTCTCTTTGTTTATCTGCTTTATGACCTAATTCCATTCCAGATGACAGCGTGGCGATTATGATGGCGTTTCAAGCACCGAGCGTGCAAGTCCTAGGACTGACCACAATTTTCGGCAATTGCACCACGGAGTACGCCACCCGCAATGCCTTGTCACTGGCAAGTAGCAACCCTCCATGCCATCAATGGCTGTCCACTTCGTGTTCTTCATCTTTACTTACTGCTAATTCTGCTAACCTGTATAATTTACTGACAGTGTGAGAGGGCAGGCCATCCTGAGGTTCCAGTAGCACAGGGCAGCGCTGAGCCTCTCAAGGTACTTATTACTACTAGTTGTTTCGCTACTTACGTGTATTACGCAGGTCTACAATACCAGGTTGTTTGTACCATTGGGATGCCGAGTCCATGCAACGTGATCTTTATCTTCAGTCCTCAGAACGCATCATATTATCAAGTTGCATATGTAGTTTCTTCAGGTGTATATATGCGGGGGATGGAATGGTTCATACATACCTTTGTATTGTAGGGAGGGAAGCCGCATGTTGCTGACTTTGTTCATGGATCCGATGGCCTTGGGAATATTTCCATCCCTGATCCTACCATCAAGAAAGTAGAGCAAAGTGCTGCAGAGTTTCTGGTTGATAAGGTCTCAGAGTTTCCTGGAGAGGTCTCTGTACTCGCCTTGGGCCCTCTGACGAACGTAGCATTGGTATGTTCTTTTTTTGTCTTAGAATGAATCGTTTTCAGGTTGTGTCAATATATTATGCTGTCGCTGAAGCCTTTTTTTTTCTAATTTTTTCTTAGGCCATCATGATGGACCCCTCCTTTGTAAGCAAGGTTAAGAGAATAGTTGTTCTGGGTGGAGCTTTCTTTTCAGCTGGAAATGCCACCCCTTCAGCTGAAGCAAATGTAATGTCACTACTTGTGCATTTCTTCAACCAACTTTGGTTCACTCACCATGCTTTGCTGGAGATCCATAATGTTGCTTGGTTTATAATCCTCTTTGCATTTATGAAGTTCATCCAGTAGAATAAGTAACTATATATATTTGTAGTTTATAATATTTGCAAATCATTTCAATCGATAAAACAGCAGAAGAAAAACCCACCTATCTGTACTGCACGGTAAGGTGACTGCATTTTCATCTGTTATGGAACCTACCTATCTGTACTGCATGTGCAGTCTTACTTGTGTTTACTACTGCCTGGCCCACCCGGTGACTCCACAATCGCGCTTGACCGCTTCATGCCTCCATGCCCTCGGCTCTGCCGAACACCCAGTAGAGCTCTGATTTTTGTTAGAGAATTTGTAGGACGGTGGAATTTGTTTTTTGGTAAATTATTTTTTTCTATTTTTTTAGAATTTTTTAAAGAAGGTACAAAGAGGCGTTGAAAGGGGCGGAAGAACCACGCCACCAACTCTCTCTCTTTTAAGTAGTGTGTGTAGTAACTAATGTTTATGTCAGTTGTCCACAGATCTATAGCGACCCAGAAGCAGCTGACAGAGTTTTTACTTCCGGGGCAGATATCTACGTAGTTGGCCTTGGCATAACAACTCAAGTCAGTTTCACAGGTTCTTCATCTGCCCCCTGAAACAATCACCCCTTCATTTCGACACCTTACATCTTCAGTTTGAGTGGTTGTGGATAACCAACTGACCATGCGAGCTTACTAATAATTGTAGACGAGGATCTCTTGGAGCTAAGGAACTCGAAAGGGAAGCATGCACAATTCTTATGTGACATCTGCAAGTTCTACAGGGACTGGCATGTCAAGTCTTATGGCGTTCCTGGTATGCTGAAACCGTCTTTCTCCATCATAATGTCGTGATGTTCAGATTGGGGACAGTTTCATGATTCATCTCAAATTATTTATACAATTTGTTCAGCTGTTTTCCTCCATGACCCCGTGAGCTTCGCCGCGCTAGTTCACCCCGAGTACTTCACGTTCAAGAAGGGTGTCGTGAGGGTTGAGACCCAGGGCATCTGCACCGGACATACTTCGATGGATATGGGACTGAAGAAGTAAATTAAGCAGCTGCTTTTCAATTCACACCTTGCGTTCTTCTCATCTTTATCAGAGATTGTTACTGATCACTTGCTGTTGCATTGGTGCAGGTGGAATTCAGAGAACCCATGGACTGGTCACTCGCCGATTTCAGTTGCGTGGACAGTCGATGTGCCAAAGGTTCTTGCGTTTGTCAAGGATCTCCTCACTAAACAATGACGATGAACCCCATCAGTTGGATCGATGTCATCTCAGCATTGTCTTTCTCGCTCTCTGATGCGCATCAAATTTGAAATGTAGAGATCTATTGAGATCTGTCGTACTGCAAACATGAATTGCCTCAATCGTCGGTTCTGATGAATTGCAAATTATTTGGTTCGCATGTACCTAGCTGGAGACATGAATGGGTCATGGAGTTATCTTCTCTTAACAATATTCTGAACATACATGATTCATGTTCTCACTGGTGATGCAGCTTACATAATGTCCTGCTCCTACCTTTAATTAAACTGTAACCTGACCTGGATGAGGCAACACTATTTTTACAACAATTTCTGCGTTATTCCTGCCTGCATGATATCCTTACATGACAAATGGATACTGATGACATTGCTGCAAGAGCTCCTACCAAGAATGAAGAATCGATCGATCTGCACGCTTCCTTTGGAAAGCACGTCTGCTTTGCCATGCAGTGGTTGCTTAAGGATGCATTATACTAGACAATGCTAGTAATACATAAATGAACTCACTAGTTTGTACTACAACTAACTAATAGATATCGTCTTGAAAGGACATTTCGTTTAAAAGTTAGATACCGTAGAAAAATTATTTACCGTATAAAAATAGATTTTAGAAACCAATACAATCGTTTTTCAGCACAAGTCGAGCCAGTAATTGAATACTGCTACCGGAGTAAGCTTTTACTACTCTAGTGTTTTTTTGTTGGCATGTATGTTGGCTGGCTCGGCAACTTCGGCGATGGGGATGGCGACGCCCGGTGGCGTACAAGCTGCGGCGGGGGCGCTGCTGGCGCGCGGCATGAACTTCGGGGCCGGCGTGCTGGACACGGGCAACTTCCAGCGCCCAGATCGACCTGTTCTAGGCGCAGCTGCCTGCGACAGCACGGGGACGGGGGTGCCCCTCGTCGTCGTCTCCGGCAACGACAACTCCTACGGCGCAGACAAGGACAACAGCACAAGCGTGACTGCTCCTCTACTGCTGCCCTACTCTTCTTCGTAATGAGTTAGCTGTGACCTGACGCGTAACTAATGTGCAGGCCGCGATCGCGTACGCCCCGACGGTGGTGACGAGGCGGGGATGCGCAAGGTGGTGGTGACGAACCTGCGGGTGCACGCCGCTCTTCACCAACCACACCGGCTGCGACCCGCTCGCCAACATGGCCTCGGTGCTCGCCGGCCTCGACCCCGGCAACCACACCCACCTCCTCGACCTCAACGCCGCCTCCGTCGACGAGAGCTCCTCCTCCGAGAGCATCAACAAGAGGTCTCCGAACCCGCTGCGGCCGTGCTGCGAGAGCTTCAGCCCGGACGGCTAGGCTAGTGCGGCCGGGGGGCCGCCGTCGCCGACACCTTCAGGGCCGCCGTCCAAGACTTACTCCTCTCCACCTGACACGCTCTTCTGTTCGCTCGGATATCCAACTGTCCGAACAAGCCAGGAATTAATGGGCGTGCTTTTGGACGCGTGATACTCCTACTAACCAACATCTGAAAATACAAGCAAGCGCCACAAGGCCTAATGGAAATTAAGTTTGTTTCATTTCCTTATTGCCAGCAACTTCGTTTCTGCTCTTCCACTGCCTGAACAATCGTAATGTTTTTTTTCCTGACCTTTGTATGGATCGACGTGAGTGAAACGGGCATCAAATTCTCGTACACTAGCCAATAGCCAAAAACACCACCTCCCATAAAAAGCAAAGACATCGCCTCTGAACCAAAAAAAGGACATAAGTTTATCTGGCCTTCTACAGATATACTGTTACACAATCACCAGATGACCTCGCTTTCTTTCTACTGTTACACTCGCGTTACAGCTAACGGGTTATAGTGTTTGGCCGAGGTCACCTTGCTAAATAGGGCTACCAACTACATGCACAACTAATCAACCATGGGCAGTTCTCAAAATAGATATGTTGTATGCACTTATCCTATGCTTACCGAGGGGTCAGTAAGTCTCCAGCAACCGGACTGGAGCATGCCAGGCGCAGCAGCTATGAGGTGTTATTGTCTTCTGTTGCTGCTGGTCTCACATCCATTTTCTCAACGCTTGTCTCGGCAGCCTCGTACTCCAACAGGAGGTCCATGAACTCGTTGAGCAGCCGCTGGACTTTGCGGTTTGTCGCCATGGAAGGAAGTATATCTTCCCTAAGAAGTTTATGTTTCTTCATTCCCTGCAGAATTGCCATCGGTAAGTTTACAGATTGAAGATAAGGACAATAAGCACCATGTTGAGAAGGAACACGAGAACTATCATGCCTTCTATTTAGGGCCTTTGAGCCCTTGTGATTATCTAGAAAAAGTAAGTAAATTGTGACGATTCAAACAATCTGTCTTCTGTGGATCCCAGGTGTGTAAGTGGGCCAGCCTAGTAGGCAAATGGCCACGGAATAACTAATATAAACTACCAGTCTAAATATAACTAAACAAAGATATGCATGGTGTGTCCATCTAACAGAGAGAGCCTTACAAGAACATCAGGATCCCATGATGGATTTTTCACATCAGATAATGCAGCATCAACCATGCCCATGGGAGGACCAAGAAAGCCCTCACAAACTTCACGTAGACGAGATTCATCTGCTTCTCTGCAGGTAAAGAAGAACAGATAACAATAAGCATCTCAACAAAGCATCATTGACTGGTTTTCATCAGATATACAATAATTCACATAACTTTCTCAATCAATTGACAGACAAAGTTGAGGCTCACCAAAAAAAAGGAACGCTACAAGCCTACAAAAGGAGATTCTGTATACATGCATACTAAACAAAATATAATCTACTAAAACACACATAGAATGAACTAACCTTGCCAAAAACCTTATGTAGGATAGGAGGCATTGGCGATATTCCTGTGGTGACTTCAAAGCCAATGAAGCTGCTAGCTGGGTCTCCAAATGGGCACGCGTCTGCACCCCATCATCTGTAACCCTGATGTTGAGACAGTCACACAAGTATATTAAGAGCAAAAGCTGATATGTAGTGCACTAGCATGTCACATAAATTAGTTTAAGGTGTTTACAAGACTAAATAAATAAAAGGAGCACACAAACCTGCTCCAAATAGGCTTTCTGGCCATGAATTTCCCTATATCGATGTGCAACTTGCCTAGTTCTCCACCTTGAGTAGAACTAAATGAGCTAGCAAAATTTGATGCTGGAAAACAATCATCGGCGATCCTTAGCCAGCACTTCAGGCTCATGTCATAAAGAAAAGCATGACGACTGGCAAGGACAACTAAGGGTGCGCCACATCTTGAGAATTTAGCAGATATAACCTTTACTGTACCTGCCATGTAACAAAGCAAGGTCAACTTCCAAGAAACAACCATTTTAGCAAACACTAATTGAAATGCAGCAACGTTCAGATTAGCAATCTCAGGTGGTACATGAGAATGGAAGACTGGATGTAAAATATTTACCAGCATCTTTTGTTGATGCCTCATCTGGAGATGCAACCAAAGAAGCCAAAGAATCATGCAAAATGCAGGCCCTGTTATAGAGGTCCCATATGTACATTAAACCTCTCCTTGTTACGAGAAGCAATCTCCAGCAGTCATCACAATCTATAAAAGTGGCTGCAGATCCCATCATCATCGCTGGCATTGCTCGTCTTCCACATTTTGTGTAAACCTAGTTAATCAGGAACAGTTTATTGGAGTGTTTAGGCCTAACAGATTGTAAGAAAAATGAAAGCATGGGAAATCAATAAATAAAAGCCTATTCTAGGAACAATTGATAGAAATCACATAATAGCATCCAACTTGAAACACAAAAATAAATCTACAAGATGTTACTTACCTGCAGGCAACCATCATCACAACCAACTGCCCAGAAATTTGCATTACCAGCCAAGACAGTAACTTTTCCAGAGATGCGATCTGACCAAAGAGTTTCTGTTCCTCTTGTACACCTAATCTCAGTTTCTTTTGTTGAAAAGGCACCATCAACTCCAATCATGTCGCCTGCAGAACGTTCTACTGACTTTGCTTCAAGGCAGACTGGTAAAGAATCCTTGTTGTCCTTATCGAATACAAGGATAGAAAGAGCAGAGGAGGCCGATGAGCCTGGAACTACAGATCCAGTGTGTTCTACACTCAACCTTCCATCACTGCCAGCACCAGCTGAAGCTTTTTGAATAACAAGACTCTCGCTAATGTTAGCCCTTGCTGTGACGCCAGAGCGTTCCCTAACTCCACAATTACTACAGTTGCCACTACTACCATAGGATGGTCTTATTCCATTCTCTCCAGGGAGCATTCGCCGATCCAGGGATGAAAAATCTACGACTTGATTCTGAGAACGGTTGGATATGTTTTCCTGGTTAGAAGGAAATCCAACTGCCTCTGGAATTATTCTTTTCCGGCCATCAGGACGCCGGTATTCCCTTTGTTTCACTGGACTAGATAACCGAGGAACTTTATTTATGTCATCAGCAGCAGGACCTGCTGTTTTCTTCTCTTCTTCAGGTACAGTTTCAGAAGCTTTCTGATTTTGCACACTAGGAGGCGGGTTAGGCATATCTGCAGAAACTTTTGGGGGCACTTGAAATTGCTGGACACTGGAAGTCCCCTTTTTGCCAGTTGATTGTTTCGCTGATGCTTCTTCTAGCAGCAACTGCGCAGGGCTTTCAGCTAGATTTGATTGCCTCCCTCTAACATCACCGTATCTACTCCTCTTCAATTCATCCAGTTCAGAATCACTTAGCCTGTATCCAAGCTCCTTTACTTCAAAGTGAAAGGTTGCAACTGAACCATCCAAAGAGCAGGCGAAAAGTGAATAACCATCAGGGCTCCTGTCAGGGAAAAACAACGGATCCACTGTGAGCCTGGGCATACATGGCGATACTGATTATAGAGATATGGTCAAAGTGTCTTACCATGATAAATCAACCACGCTTTGAGTGAAGAAATGCTTAGCAACAAACAATGGTCTGGCACTTGCTGTCGTCCAAACAGTAATAGTTCGATCTTGACTTCCAATAGCAATAACATTATACGGTTGCTGTTCTTTTGTTGATGTCTTTGATGCTCCATTGGCCCATCCAGCTGGTGCAGCCTTTGCGTCTTGACCAGTAGCGAAATGCTTACGGAACATCGAGTGATTGAACTTAACCACCACAACAGGGGCATTATGCCCCAGAAAGTCAAAAGTTGCAGACCACTCGCCTCGTTCAAGCACAGGGGCTGAGTGCCTAGGTTTCTGGAAACCATGAGTTGTGGTTATGAAGTGACCACAGGGCGACCAAGCAAGCCGCCTAAAAAATGTCGAACCAAGCTGGGGAACACAGAAAAGTAATCTTTTTCAGTAAGACATGTCAATAACAGAGACAGTTAACTACAAATGCCATGAAATATAACATACAGATTTTGCCCAATGGCCTTCTGTCTTGTGAGCAAGACTCCAGTCACTTGTACGCCATATGATAACAGCCTTGTCATCTGATTGGCTTGCAATAAAAGAACCAATAGGATCCCAAGTAACCCCTTTAACTAAGCTGGAATGCCCTCGCAAGACGGCAGTGCAAATGCCGTTGGTCACGCTCCAGATGTGAACAGTATTATCCAAGCTGCCGCTGGCCAATGTTGAGTCATCAGGGGACCAATTAAGATCTACCTACTTTAGGCATAAGAGATAGAAAACGTGTTCAATACTGAAACAGTAAGGATCACAATGGTGATATTAAGAGCTAAAGAATGGTTAACAGTTCAAAATCTGATCATGTTTTCGAAAAATAGGACAGAAAAACAGCATGGGTGAAATTTTGGGAGAAAATTACCACGTCCGCAGTATGCCCTCTCAAGGTCAAAATGACCTTCCAATTTTCCACATCTGGGGGCTCTCCACTTCCAAACTCAGATGTTCCAGAACCAGCTTTTCTCTCGTGAATTAGGATAACTTGATCATCTGATCCTGAAGCAAGATAACGGCCATGCTTGGCCCATCTCACACAGTTTACTGATCCGAAATGGTCTCGTATTGTAGCCAGTAACCTTTGGCTGGAATCGTCATTTTCAGCGTCTTTACTCACTGATTTCATGTTCCATATGCGAACCTGTTTTAAGAACAAAGCAAACAAATGGCGATTAGTAAAGAGCAGGTTGCCTACAAAAGACCCCCAAAAAAACAGTTAACAAAGAAAAACTGTATAAAACTTAACGTGAAATTCTTCAAATATGACTCGACAACAGGCTAACGACGTCCACACTGCAGGATCCAACCACTATATCACCTATGCCAAACAAACTTCCCAGTTTCCGCCAACAAATTTGATGAATATGGTCAGCTATAACTCAACACATAAAAATGTAACCAATTAACCATGCTACCTAAATGGTCCAAATTTAGCACTCGGGTCAACCTTATGAAATTCAAATGTAATTCAATAAACAGTGTATGCACAACAAATTCAATTGAATTTCACTCACTAAATCATGAAACTTAAGCTTATCTCGGTACCTTCCATTAGTAAAATCACCCAAATTCACCTTCTTCCATAAAAGGCTAAATTTCGACCTTAAGAACGCTAGGCTTGAGCGCTACATTTTTCAAGCTCAACATAAGAACGTCGAATCACCATAAATTTCTAATGATACTTGACCTTAGGAAACTATCTCCACTCAGGGACAACAGTGAAGCAGCGACACAACAGTTAGCAGCACATTTGCGACAGACAACGACACGAATTCCCCTAAGCCCTCAGTGACAATCCTAAAAGCCGCAAACTCGTGCAGATAACAGCGTAAAAAATGACCAGACTACCACTGCCGCACACTGAAGCTTACTAATTTCCGCTACACTTCAATCCCAACGTCAATTTACGACTACATGAGAGGTCAAGTTAGGATAAAAAAAAGGAGTAAAAATTTCGGAGGACACCTTCTGGTCGCCGCCGCCGGTGGCGAAGCGGAGGCCGCCGGGCTGGATGTCGATGGAGAAGATCTGCAGGCCCTCGTGGCGAATCCAGTTCGGCTTCTCGGTAATCATCTCGGCCTCTAGCTTGCTTCTCCCACGTCACAGCCCGCAGATCGAAGAGCCCATGCCCCGAGCAGGACCCAAAACCCTAGAAATCGCGCGCAGGCGCACGAAAACCCTAGCTCGGGGACTGCTCCTGGGGGGAAGCGAGGGGGGCTCGAGAGCGGAGGGGAGGGGGCTGGAAGGTTCCAGAAGCTTCGGGGAGGTGGGGCTCGGGGAGAGAATCGGAGGCGGTGGCGAAGCGAAGAAGACGGCGAGGGGGATGGACGAACCGCTCGTATTCCTCCCCTCCTCCTCACCTGTTCTGTTCGTGCCAAACAAATCGAAAGCAAATCGAGCGAAAAGATGCGAGCCCAGATTTTAATCCTTTTCGGTCTCTTTCTCGGCCGTGTACCACGCATGTGTCAACTGCCCTGCTTTAAGATTACCACTTGTATTTCCAGCACGTACATGCCATGTGTAGCTGCATTGTGTACGCCTTGTTCACTTGTTGTGCTTTGGAAGCTCTAAATCATCGTCGTCATACAGATATAATAGATCGATCAAAAAAATTGAATTCATCGTCATGAGCTTACGAATTATGATCGATCATATCAACTTGGGCATAAAACACAGCATATATATACGTTTTCAAATTCCAAGGCAGCTGGCACAAATTCTATGGCGATTGTTTGTTCAAAACATCATCCGTCAGAATGCAGCAAATCGTTGCAAGCTTGCTGAACACATCTCCTTTTTTCCCTTTTCTTCTTCTTCTTTTTGTTTCAAGTGTAGCTGTGAAGGATCTGGTTTGATACATGGGAAACCGAGGGTGTGTCAAATTTAAGACGAACATTACGGAAACACAAAAAAAAAAGACTGATTTGTTAAATGGACTAGAATAGAGTGTAACTGGAACTACACTGCGCTGCCAGTCCAACTCAAGTAAATTAAAACATGATCCCCTGAGAAAAGAAAATTAAAAATGCAGTACGAGAACACAAGAATTTTGTAGAAATTTTCTATACTCATATGAAAGTACGAGTTGATTCTTTGCTACTCCATCTAGTTTTGTGTACAAAATCTTTCCTAGCCCTCCGATGAATTGTATCTGATGGCTGATATTCCTTCCATATCCTGCCATTCACAGCAAATTAAAGCCATTGGATCTTTAGAATATAGTGGGCTAGATTTAAACTATATCCTGGCAACAATTATGAATTATGGCTGTAATTAAGCATGTGTTAACTCACTAACTCCTCCCAACACTAATTCTGCCCATAATTCTTCCCTATGACTTTGTAGATCCTGTATGGCAAAAGTACAGTAATAAAAAAAGTGCTATAAAAAGAAAAAGAGTATTTTCATTGAAACCCCATTGCCCCCTCTAGTTACAGCAAAACCAAGTATATCGCTACGATGTCGTCCAATCTGGACGACACATAGGCAATGTCCGTGGTCACTACACCATCTACTAGTCCTCCTGAACCAGCTTCTCTATTTTCGTCGTCTCCATAGTTGGCTGTTTGCACGTCCTCCTCGTCCTTGCTTTCCACTTGTTTCGCCTGATCAATAGGTACTCGTGGTAATCAATACAGACTGCCCACCAGTTCTCCATGCCTTCATTCGGCTCGAAGGCATTGGCACACCTCGTTTGGTCTCCGTTGCCCACTTCCTCACCGGCAGTTGCGCCAACACCATCATCGACATCACCATGGGAGACCAACCAGGCCACTTCATGAGTAGCATCTCCACCGGACCCACCCATGACAGATGATTCTATCTTCTCCACGAACTAGACATACACTATCAGCCTATCATATATCATAGAAGGTGGGTTGCACACAACCTCCACGTAATTTCCCATGACACGTCACTGGTCACCTTCATAAGTTGCCAGAATGCTCCCCTGCACCACCCAATACTAAGGCTTATAACGCCTCGATGCGCAGTTTCTTCCTTGCGATGGCCCGATCGAACGCAGAGCGGACGCATCGCCTGAGGTCCGAGAGGCTCATATCCTTTAGACCCGGTGCCCGAATCATGGTCCAGTCGCAATCTAATATGTTCGTCCCATATGGTCTATCACATACGAGACCATTTTTGTAGAATACGAATAAATCTTGAATATGTGACATGATGTACCTAACACAAGGACATACAAAACCCATTTAGTACACGATGTCCTGAATTAGTCTGTGCGTTTGCAGCTAGTAATGTTTGTGGTTTCCAAAATTGCAAACTATTACGGGACATGTCAAAAAAAAACCCTACACATCCCACAGTTTTTATTTGCTAACGCACTACGTACTTTCAATTCTTCCCGTCAAAATAATCCGCGTACTTGCAACTAACAATGTCTCACATTTTCAAAATTTTTAACTTTGACGGCATAGGAAAATATTAACACCCTACAAACTGCACTATAATTACTTTCTAACATACTACGTATTTTTGATACGCCCCGTCGTACAGTCTACGTAAATTTACGAAATAGCAACATGCACATTGCATAATAGTTATTCTCTAACGTACTAACTGTAACGAATTGTTCGTACACGGACTCATTTACATACACGTAATAAGCAATATAATGTTCGCAATTAATATAACTGACATCTAATTCACGACAGTAGCAACACTATGTATTCTAGGTCAACTATAGCTACAGACCAACAACACAAGGATAACTACTGCTTTTGTACACTAAGGCCAGTCTCAGTGGGGTTTCATGGAGTTTCATGGGCATTAAATACGCTGACATGACACTGTATTGATGAAAAGAGAGATGATAAAAGTTTCATGGGAGTAGAGAGAGTTTCATGGGGATAAAACTCTTCTGCACTGTTTCCAAAATATGGGTGTGTTGGAAACTGGGATATGAAACCTCATACCGTTTAGCTAATTATATGCTACGCACATTACCAAAAAAAAATAGCATGAACATAAAAATTACCTTTTTTAACTTTTACGATTGCGCAAACTTGTAATCCCAAAACTAAACCACTCAACAAATAAGCAATTCGCGGAACCTGAGGCCGGAGGGGGCCGAAAATGCAAATTTGTGCCTCGTGGGGCTACATCTGAAAATTAAGCCACACAAAGGGGCCAAACAAATAAAAAAAATCGTATATCTTGACATGCTGTATGGATGAAAGAGCAATGAGTCCTATGGATGATAACTCCAAGCAGTTCCAGAGAAGCAGGCAACTAGATTGCATCAACTCATGTTGCTAACATGTATTGCAATTGGAACCAGATACAATGTACGACAGATGATACATATTGTTGCTTAATAAGGTTACTTAAACACAAATATAGAGCTTAGTGCTCGGAACACTGCATATGAATCCCAGCTTAACAAACGAACACAGAAACGATTGTCAAGAGTGCGATACAACAGAGCAGGCAACAAAACGAACTCGTTGTTCCTCGGGAGAACACGTTAGACGACACTGCTTTGCATCCGGGAGCATAAACAAAAACGCAGCAAAGTGTCCAGATCCATTGGGGTTGTTGTTCCTGTGTAAGTATAAAGGGGTCAATCAAGAGAAGGTGTGGACCATACAAGCGTGCTTAGTTAATTCAGATTTCACGACCTTCTTGTTTGAAAGGAATTTAGATTTTTTTTTACTACTAGCAAGTTGGCAGATGTACTACATCAAGACTGTTGGCTAGTGAAAACATAAGCTACGATACACACTGAAAAGGCGACACCATATGCAAGAAAGGCCAAATCGAAGAGACAGCTCATATTATAGATTTGGCAGAACTACTGCATCAAGCTTCGAAATTTTCAGTGTGATACGAGCTGGAAGATACATATAGCATCTGCACGAACTAGAATTTGGTCCCCCAAAAAAATTAACTCTAGAAGCTCAGGTGGTTAGAGATCTTACATTTAAAACGATTTGGCAAATTTGCGTAGTTCCTCCTCCTCCTTGGGCTGCAGTCCTCCTCCTCCTCCTTTGGCTGCAGTCCCTTCTTTTTGAATGGCTGCTGTATCTCGGTAAGATTAGTGCAGCCGGATATCTCGATATGCTGTATGGATGAAAGAGCATGCAGTCCTCCGATGGATGATAACTCCGAGCAGCCACGGAGAAGCAGGCATTGCAGCTTGCTAGTGTGGATCGAGCTCAACGGAATGGACTCCACGTTGTTACAGGCTGTCAAATCCAGAAGGGTGAGAGAGGTGAGATTCTCTAAGCAGCCTGGAAATGACTTGTCGAGCTCACCGCAACCGCAAATAGAGAGACGCCGGAGCGAGGGGGGCAAAACCATTTCCCTTGGGCACACCAACTTCTGGCACCATTGGATCTTTAGGTCCTGGAGGCAGACGAATCCCACAAATTTATGGACAGGTAGTGATACTAGACTAGGCCACCACCCAATATCTATCGACTTGATGGATGGCAGATATTCCGGGGACAAGAACTGGTCAAGATTTGTCAGCTTTCTACAGTTGTGCAGGCGTAAAGTGGTGAGGCGTGTGAGGGGAAGACGTGCAATCCCATTGCTGCTGCTTCCATCACCTGTTGAACCAGCTGGCGTACCGTCAGCAAAACTTGTGAGCCCTTCAATTCCTACCCAGGATAGCACCAACCGTTCGATGGAAGGAAAGTGGATTGGTAGATATCTCAAGCAGGGACATTTGGAAATATCTATCGACTTGATGGATGGCAGATATTCCGGGGACAAGAACTGGTCAAGACTTGTCAGCTTATCACAGTTGACCACGCGTAAAGTGGTGAGGCGTGTGAGGGGAAGACGTGCAATCCCATTGCTGCTAGACGTAAATGTATGGACAGGTAATGATGCTAGACTACCACACCCCTCAATCTCTATGGACTTGATGGATGGCAGATATTCCGTGGACAAGAACTGGTCAAGACTTAGCTTGTCACACTTGTGCAGGCGTAAAGTGGTGAGGAGGGGAAGACGTGCAATCCCATTGCTGCTGCTGCTTCCATGCTGCTGCGTCCTGTCATCACCTGTTGAACCAGCTTGTGTACTATCAGCAAAACTTGTGAGCCCTTCAACTCCTACATCGGATAGCACCAACTGTTCGAGGGAAGGGACGTGGATTGGTAAATATCTCAAGCAGCGACATCCAGAAACTTCCAAGATCGTTAAAGTAGGTAGGCTTTCTGGATTGAACCAACTTGGAGATTTATCGCCCCCAAATCCATGGACTTTAAGACGTTCAATTCTTGGAGGAGGACGCAAGGCCTCGAGCACTCCGTTCTCGCCGCTCCTCAAGGTGTGGCAGTCCGACGCTCGCCACTGTAGAACTAATGCTTGAAGGTATTGCTTGTCAACAAGATTAGTCTCAGCAGCTTCTTCCATACTCCGAACATTAGCAATGGATCTGATTGAAAGCCGCCCAGTAAGCTGATTCATGCCCTTCAACTCGGAAATTCTCCGCCCATTCTCCTCTCCAACCGTAAAAGAGCTCAAGTTCCGTAGACAAGACAGGTTTCCAAGCCCAATTACCGTTGACAACTTCTCAGAGCATTTCGCTGGCAGAGCTAGACGACGCAAGTTGACCAGCTTTGTAACATCTTGATGAATTGTTTGCAGACTCGAACGATTGGCGTCAAAAACTTGTAGGCTGTAAAGGCACCATAATTTCTCCGGTAATTCTTTTATGTGGTTATGAGATATATCAAGATAACGAAGGCTGTTCAACTCACAAATGCTCTCAGGTAGCTTTACCAGCTTGCAATCTTTCAGACTCAAAAACAGGATGTTGGAGAGCAGACTGAACCATGAAGCGTCAACCCCGAATTTGGATCCGGTTCCAAACCTAAGTGAACGCAATTTATTCACATGTTGAAAGTCTCTCATTCTGGCGAGAGCACCATAATTCACCTCGATTGATATATGGCGAACTGTTTGCGGCATTCTCCTCTGGTTCTGGTAGTTCATTAAGAAGCACTCATCCACTGAAACAGACTGTGCCATGTCATGGATCAAGTCATGCATCACATATCTACTTTGTTCAGGGAACTTGGGATCGGTTTGAAAAAGGAACCTGCTTCTCAGATCATCCAAATATCTACTCCCCATATCTTCAGGACGCATTCTCCCTCCTGGTGCAACAAAGCCCTGTGCCACCCAGATATCAACTATGACATCTCTTTCGAAGCTATAATCTTTTGGAAACACAGAACAAAATGCAAAGCATCTCTTAAGCTCTTGTGGAAGGTACAAGTAGCTCAGCTGAAGGGCCGGTAATATCTCATTCTCTTGATGCGGTAGCTCCCACAGTTCGCTGTTCTGGATAATCCTCCAATGCCGCTCAGTCAGCTCCATATTCAACAAGCGTCCGAGAGTTTTGGCAGCCAGAGGAGACCTGCACAACCTATTAGCAATGCTCTGACCAATGTCTTGCAGCAGAGGATATGACTCTGGGAGCTCTTTACCAAACGCACACTTCTTGAAGAACTCCCAAAAAATATCAGTAGGTAGGCCTTCGAGTTCAACAGGCTTACTGGTGGTGACAAGGTTAGCAACCTTTTGAAATCTTGTAGTCACTAAGACCATGCTGCCTTCAAGTCCATACCTCAATGGTTTATAAAATGCCTCCCATTCATCATTAGCATTTGCCCAAATATCATCCAACACCAAAAGAAACTTTTGGCCCATCAAGTGCTTCATCAATTCCACTTGAAGAGCATCTAAACTGCATGATGAATTAATATCTTCCTCAGAAATGGATTTGATGATCTCTTCTATTATCCTTTTCTTGTCAAAGAGATCTGAAACACAGACCCAAATCCTCAAGCCAAAGTGGTCTTTCACCCTTGCATCATTGTAGATGAACTGAGCCAATGTAGTCTTCCCCACCCCGCCAATGCCAACAATCGCCAAGACAGAAACATTTCCAGTGCAGTTGGTCTCAGTGGCAACAGCAGGTCGGGATAGTCGCTTAGCTCTGGATGTAGATGCGACGCCAGTGCCTGCTGTTGCTCTCTTTCCAGAAGCCCCTGCAGATCTACCGCCCCTGGCGGTGAGTGGCACGCCCAAGAGCTCGATGACCTGATCTAGCTCATGGTCACGTCCAATCGTCACACCCAGCATCTCAATCAATAGATCTCGTTCTTTGTCACGGCCCACTACTTCAGGGGCGCCGATGACTGAACTTGTCTCTGGCATGAGCTGCACCGGCTCAACACTGAGGCCCAAAAAACTGAGCGCTCCGTCCATATCAGCCACAACCTTGTCGAGCCTACTCTGGGCCTCTTTTACCCTTGTTTTGCTACGGTGGATCAGTTGTTTTGCAAGATCAAGAGAGGATGATAAGAGTTGACCTGCCCTGCTTCGGTCGGCGTCCTCGATCTTCTTTCGCAGCACCTGGTCATCGAACTCGCGGAGAAGGTCCTCGGCATCGTAGGTGGTGTCCTTGAGGTGCGAGAGCAGCTCCGCCAGCTCCTTTTTCTGGAACCTGCCCCGCTCGGCGGGATCGATGCGGAGGCGAGCGTTGGCCAAGCTGGTACGGAGGAGGGACATGTCGTTGTTCAGCTGGATCGCTTCGAAGATGTTGGTCCCGGCTGCTCCGATGGTGGTGATGTTGGCCCCGATTGAGAGAAAGGAATCCATCACCGCCGTCGTCCTCGGCTCCTCCGGATCTTGTTCCGATGAGAGTCAACGTGAGAGAAAGGAGATTCTATGGAAAGGAGATGAACAGGCGATGCTCTTTTTCTGACGGAATGGTGGTCCTGCAGCGAAATGTCGTGTGTGAATAGACCTGGCCAAGCGACGGAACGGTGGTCGTGCAGCGAAATTTCGTGCGAATAGACCAGGCTAACCGATGACCCAGCTGTCGCCGTCACCAACTGAGGGCGGACCTAAATATAGGTCATAAGTGTTTAGTTGAACACCTATTTTTTTAGAAAATACCTTATATTTTATAGATATATTAGTCATATATGCTAATAAATTAATCTAAATAATTCATATTTATACATCTAGTAGATTTTAGCTCACTCCCATCCCCGCTCTCCCTAATTCGTCTCAAAAGCTGCAGCCCAGCTTAAGATTCATGGACGTTGGGCTGGTTATCGGGCTTAATGATCTATTAGCAAGCTTCATTCGAAATCCGCATAGTTTGGCTTAAAATTATTTTATTTGTCTTTTAAGTAATTGCTTTAAATTCAAGCTAATGAGCCAATATTGAATCGAGCCTTATTCATATTTTTTCACTCAAAATTGACACATTTTACTTTTGAACCTATTAACTATTGTAATCAAAGTAATTTTAAATTGAGCTCAAACGAACTTTTTTACCAAACAACTAGAGAAGGTGAATAGACAATTTATTTTTTCATAAAATCAAGTTTTATGTAAAATTTAAATACTATCTGGTAAGCAAGCCAGGATCCCAAGTGCATCTCAATCAATAGATTTCGTTCTTCGTCACGGCCCAATACTTCAGGAGCGCCGGTGACTAAACTTGTCTCTGGCATGAGCTACACCGGCTCAACATTGAGGCCCAAAAAACTAAGGCCCTGTTTGGATCCCTTGGACTAACAACTAGTTGCTAAACTTTAGCCCTTGAGGATCCAAACGGAAGGGCTAATGGGTAGGCTAAAGTTTAGCCAAAGCCCCAACTAGTTGTTAGCCCACTAGTCCATCAAACCCAGCTAATGAGGGCTAAAGGACCAGCCGGATGGAAAAAAGACGTTGATACCCACGCCAACCCTCCCAGACCACCATGCATAGGGGTATAACAGACTTTGCACTGAGATAGTAGCACTTATTAGTCCTTGGATCCAAACAGGACTGGACTAATCTTTAACCAGCTAACTACTAATCAGCTAACAACTAGTCATAGCTAACAACTAGTTCTAGTCCATCCAAACAGGCCCTAAGCACTCCCTCTATGTCAGCCACAGCCTTGTCGAGCCTACCCTGGGTCTCCTTTACCCTTGTTTTGCTACAGTGGATCAGGCTTTTTGCAAGATTAAGAGAGGAGGATAAGAGTTGACCTGCCCTGCTTCGGTGGGCGTCCTCTATCTTCTTTCGCAACACCTGGTCATCGAACTCGCGGAGAAGGTCCTCGGCCGTCGTAGGTGGTGTCCTTGAGCTGCGAGAGCAGCACCGCCAGCTCCTTGTTCTTGAAGCTGCCCCACTCGGCGTGATCGATGAGGAGACGAGCCTTGGGCAAGCGGGACCGGACGAGGGACAGGTCGTCGTTCAGCTGAATCGCATCGAAGATGTTGGTACTGGCTGAGATGATCCATTGCACGATCTCCAACTCTCCATGACCGCCGTAGTCCTCGGCTCCTCCGGATCTTGTTCTGATAAGATTCTGTGGAAGTGTGCGGCCGTTGGGACGGAACGGTGGTTAGGGGGTGAAAACAGATGAGTATGGGTTGGATAGTGCTTAAATAATATTCGTATCTATATTTTTTTTCTCGAATTCGAATACGAATCAAATAAACGTCGAATACGAATATGGACTGGACATATGCTGGATACGAATTCGAATCGAATATCTACTCGATTCGGTCGGATCTAGATACCTTATAACTTATAACTTATTTGGTATGAAGACACTAATGATATTTTATGCTCATACAATCACGCTTAATCATTCTAATTCATTTACTTCACTTAAAGAAACACGAATTTACATTCAATTAGAAAAACTTGTCCAACTAATTAGTCGTGTTGTAATCAAATATACATACTGCTTTGTCGAATACGAATATGGATACAGATAGTCTGGATAAAATAACATTTCGAATGGTAAAAGTCCATACTATATTCATATCCATACTTTTTATGCGAATTTGAATACGAATAGGATAGAAATTATTAATCGAATTGGAAAATATATATCATATTCACATCCTGTCGAATATGGTAACCGAATAATACGGATAATTCGTATCCACTTTTCACCTCTAATGGTGGTCCGTTGAACATTACAAATAGTGTTGTCCGTCCGTGCGTTCTTCGACGTAGTTTCGGGCGTTATGGGCCTAGCTGATCTGGGCCGTTCCTTCTTTATGGGGTTATCCTAGGCCTATCGATGTTGAATGATCAGATCAACCTAGGATAGGACGGTCGATCGGCTTTATGTTGATCGGTCCGATCGGCAAATGTTTGAGGACGGCAGAATGACCACAGAATGGTTGTAGTTTTAGTAAGTGGTCATTGTTCGGTAGTCGAGCCTTTATGATCGGTACTCATAGCAATTTGTTGTGATGGTCGTAGGCTTCATGGTAGATACTTGTTTGCTTCGAGTGTCTCATTTCTTGAGTACCCGAGTACTCGTGTCAGACCAGTCAGTGGTTTTGACCTGCCTATGCATGGTGGTCAGACTGGTCTCTCTCTCGGAGGTCTGAGGTTGTTTTTTTGGAATACTTGGAGCTTGATCACGATTTGACTTGGGTGTTGTTGCCTATGTGCACATGGGTTTATTGGTTGGTCCTAGGATTAGGATCAGTAATTTAGATGTATAAATTTTGCATGGTACATAGTTTGGATTAATTGTACTAATTGATGACTTTGTGTATCGTGCGGTGCTACGTGACGGTCTTCTTAGTTGTGTTGGCTGCAGGACTTCGAAGCTAGGTCATTGTGAGTCGTAAGAGGATTAGGAATAGGCACAGGTTGATGTTGGGGGTCTAGAACGGTCAGGGAAACGCTGAAGATGACCAAAGCTTGTGGGGTGGTTGCAAACTGGGACGACGAGGAACCGGTGCGGGAGTTACCGGTGGTGGACATGACGGGCAAACATCAAGGTGGACTGAGACTAAGCTCAGGGAGGAGTCGATGTCCAAATGGTCAAGAAAGTCGGGTGCCGTCATGCGTGAGAAGAAGCATGTGGTGCACCATGTAACTTAGGTCGTTTGCAAGCGAGGATGGTTCGGTGGGATCCGGATGCGTGAGAGGCTTGACGGCGAGTCATTGGGGGCATATGAAAGATGACAAAGTATGGATGATGCTTCGTGGCAAAAGAAATGGGAAGCTTCGAGGAAGACGGTAGAGGGGTATTTTCGTAAATTGCCCAATACTGTAAAAGTGTGTGTGAGTAAAACCCGGTGTAAGGTGAGGTTAATGGATTTTCCTTGGTTTGGCCTAATGGAGGATCCATTAAGTTTTGGGTTTAGGTTGTAAGCCTATAAAAGAGGAGGAGAGGCAAAACCTAGGGTTTGAAAAGGCTGTCTAAGCATTTTGGTGACTAGCTCCTCCTTCCTCCTATGGGAGATATGTTAGAGAGTGTACGTGCTATAGTTTTAGAGCTTTGTCCTTCTTAGTAGAGTGGCTGTAAAATTGATCATCTCAAGTGAACAATATATCAATCTTTTTACATCTTCTTAGATTCATCTTGTTGACCGAGTTGATCTTGTTTCTGTAATGACATGTGTAGCTGCATTGTGTATTTCTTGTTCACTTGCTGTGCCTTGGAAGCTCTAAATCATCGTCGTCATACAGATATAACGGATCGATCAAAAAAATTGAATTCATCGTCATGAGCTTACGAATTATGATCGATCATATCAGCTTGGGCATAAAGCACAACATATATACGTTTTCAAATTCCAAGGCAGCAGGCACAAATTCTATGGCGATTGTTTGTTCCATATCCTATCGTCCGTCAGAATGCAGCAAATCGTTGCAAGCTTGCTGACCACATCTCCTTTTTTTTCCCCTTTCTTCTTCTTCTTTTTTTGTTTGAAGTGTAGCTGTGAAGGATCTGGTTTGATACATGGGAAACCGAGGGTGTGTCAAATCTAAGACGAACATTACGGAAACACAAAAAAAAGACGGATTTGTTAAATGGACTAGAATAGAGTGTAACTGGAACTACACTGCGCTGCACCAGTCCAACTCAAGTAAATAAAAACATGCTCCCCTAAAAAACAAAATTAAAAATGCAGTGCGAGAACACAAAAATTTTGTAGGAATTTTCTATAATGATATAAAAGTACGAGTTGATTCTTTGCTGCTCCACCTAGTTTTGTGTACGCAAATCTTTCCTAGCCCTCCGATGAATCGTATCTGATGGCTAATATTCCTTCCATATCCTACCATTCACAGCAAATTAAAGCCATTGGATCTTTAGAATCTAGTGGGCAGATTTAAACTATATCCTGGCAACAATTATGGCTGTAATTAAGCATGTGTTAACTCACTAACTCCTCCCAACACTAATTCTGCCCATAATTCTTCCCTATGAATTTGTAGACCCTGTGTGGCAAAAGTACTGTAATAAAAAAGTGCTATAAAAAGAAAGAGTATTTTCATTGAAACCCCATTGCCCCTCTGGCTACGGCAGAACCAGGGATATCGCTACGATGTCGTCCAATCTGGACGACACATAGGCAATGTCTGTGGTCACTACACCACCTACTGGTCCTCCCGAACCAGCTTCTCCATCTTCGTCGTCTCTGAAGCTGGCTGTTTGCACGTCCTCATCGTTCTCGCTTTCCACTTGTGCCGCCTGATCGGTAAGGTACTCGTGGTAATCAATACGGGCTGCCCACCAGTTCTCCATGCCTTCATTTGGCTCGAAGGCATCGGCATGCCTCATTTGGTCTCCGTCGCCCACTTCCTCACCGGCAGTTGCGCCAACACCACCGTCGACATCACCATGGGAGACCAACCAGGCCACTTCATGAGTAGCATCTCCACCGGAACCACCCATGGTGGATGATTCTATCTTCTCCACGAACTGGACATACACCATCGGCCTGCATATATAATAGCACCTGGTGTTATAATTTTTCCTTAATTCTTTGCTCTCGGATCATGTTGCTCAACTACGTTCTGCCCTCAACGAGACTTGCGTCGATATGACCCGCCTGGCCGCTGTCTCTTGTGCTTTTGTGTTGTGCTCTCCCTTCGCTCTTCTGTGGGGACCCGGCGACTCGCTGTGACGTGATGACGAATCGAGGCCACACCAACTCCACCTCTGCAGGACTTACACCTTGCTCTTCTCTGGACGTGACCAATGTGATGGACAACGATGTGACGCCCCTCTTGTGTAGTCTTCATGTGACGTGCAAGAGACAGCACAAAAGATTACTTGATGCGATCAGCATGCAAATATTTCTCCTAGCCAAGCTGCCTTGCTCTTCCTTCTTTTATTTCTTTCGCTTTCTCTTGACCACACCCCCAATCACCACGTTCAGAAGCTCTACATGGCTTAAATAGCCTGCACACATGGCCACTTATACTCGAACACGGACACAGAAACTTGAAAACGACCCTAACTTGTATACGTATTCGTATACACGGACTCACACACGGACAATCTCGACTCGGAAACCAATTCTCAAACAGATTAGACTTCTACGTATACGGCAAGCATGCGTACACGTGTACAACTCAAATATGTCTAAAAACAAGATTAAACTCTAACAATCACCCCCTTAATCTTGATTTTCCTTCTTGATCACGTTGGCCTTCTCTCTTGTTGCTGCTTCTTCCTTGCATGCCTGCCTGGGTTAGAGCACCTGCTCCTGCTTCCTCCACGAGCACCTCCTCTCACTGTTATGTGCCATTGTTTTTGACCACTATCCTCCACGCTGTGCTTCCTCCCGCCACCTTGGGACCCATCTCCGACTTCCTTCTGCTACCTGCGTGAGAGCTCCTCTCGAGCCTCTGCTCGCCACGACTATGCCAGCTGCATGTGGTCGGTGCCGACCACCCAAGCCGTCGCTTCACTCCTCTCCGCCTACACATGCTCGTCCGGAGTTGGCTGCATGCCTGTGCGCACCTCCTGTGCCGTTCGCTACGATCACTGTATGCTCCTTCGGGGTCGTTCTTAGTTACGACCATGCCTTCTGCCTCGTTTTGCTTCATTGCCGACTTGGTCTCCTTTCTCGTTATGACTTCTTGTGCACCAGGCTTGCCTCCTACTGCTTCTGCACCTCGTCCATCTGTGCCTCTCTCCACCTAAACCTGTTTACAAGTTTTCAAAGGAATTTTGTACAACCGATTTGGAGATCACTTCGCCTTCATCAACAAATCTCTGATCTTGTCATACACTCGTAAGAACTCATCTTGCAGCACCACCATGCACCCTCTTTCTGTCATCTACCCGAGACTTAGTATATTGTTGCATAGACTTGGTATATAATAAATTTCTGTCAACAACTTCTTATCTCCGTTCTTGCATAGACTTGCTACCTTTTATTATATAAATTTCTGTCATCTCTCTTTGCCCTTTATCTCCACCGTGGAGTTGTTGCCAAACTTGACCTTGCCCTAAACCATCTCATCGAGCTTGTAGAACATGGAGCAATCTCCCATCATATAGTTGCTTGCTCTATTATCTAAGTACCATTGATCCGTGTGATCATGGCTTCCTTCCTTCGTACGTAGTTTTGGAATTACGTTCTCCTCATTCAGTTCCACCATGACCGACTCCTTTTCAACATATGAGAAGAGAAGTACTAACTCTCCATCATCTTTTTCTTCATCTTTGGCAAGGTTCACCTCCCCGTCCTTTTTCTTGCTCTTGCAATCCAACACAAAGTACCCAAACTCGTTACAGTTGAAGCACTATTTATTGTTGCGGCATCTTATCGCGTAGTACCCATATTCGCCACATTGTAAGCACTTGACATGTGACAAATCATGGGATGTCTCACCACAGCCTTGCCCAGCCTTGTCTCCATGGTCACCCCTGCCGCCTCAACCACTCTGGTCACCATGACCGTGCCACCTCCCGCGGTTGTATGATGAGCCACGACCGTCTCTCGGATCTCCCCTTACTAGCAATGCTCGCTCGTTGTGAGATCCTTACTCCTTACGCGACTGAAACCCCTTCAGTAACTCCTCATGCGCCCTGAGAGATCCGATGATCTCCTCTATCCCCTTCTTGTCCAGATCGGGGGAGTAAATAAGTGTTGTGACAACAGGTATGTACTTCTCCAAAAGCCCACGCAGGTACTTCTTTACTGCCACAGATTCTTCCATCTAGTCGCCAAGAGAGTTAATCTGATTATACAACGAAGTCAGCTTGCCGGCGAACTCGTCCGCCGACTGGGTCTCTTCCATCTTCAGATTCTCAAACTCGCTCCGCAAATTCTGGAGCCGCATCTCCTTGACACGATCAACTCCTTAATGCATCGTCTGAAGCGCCTCCCACGCTTCCTGTGCTGTCTCCTTGCCGATGAGGTGATGTATCATCGCGTCTGGCACCGTCTGGTAGATGAGGGCCAAAGCCGCCTGATCTACCTTGTCGTCCACCTCCTTGTCCTTCCCTTTCAGATCGACTACACCCCAAACTCTCTGGGCACGCATGTTTGCCTTCATCTTCATTGCTCACACCGGGTAGTTGTCGATCGTCAGAAGAGGGTACTAGAGGGAGATTAGCCCACCCTGAGCCTTCGCCTTATCACCCATGCTCTCATACCACTTGTTGGAATTTTTCCTCAATTCTTTGCTCTCGGATCACGTCGCTCGACTATGTTCTGCCCTCAATGAGACTCACGTCGATACGACCCCGCCTGGCCGCTGTACGCGAGAGACACCACGCTCGGCATCTCTCATGCTTTTGTGTTGCGCTCTCCCTTCGCTCTTCTGTGGGGACCCAGCGACTCGCTGTGACGTGATGATGAATCCAATTGCCGCTTCGACTCTCTTTTTCTTTACTCCGCATGGGATAGATGGTAAGGAGTCTTAGTGATAGGAGTAGTGCCAGAAATAATATCAATGGCACACTCAACTACTCTAACTGGAGACTGGCCTAGAAGCTTCATAAAGAGGATATCAAGAAATTCTCAAACAATAGGCAAATCTTTTGATAAAGGTCTAATGATAGGCTTCTCTAATATGGCGAGAGGCACTCCGACTTGGTCATCCAGTGATGATCGACATAGAAGGCCAAGAATAAGAGATTGAGGCATCGCTTTTTTTACCTTGATTAACGATCCCTTTATTATCCCGAAGGAAAATAGTCTTGCGGTCAAGCAATGGATAAAAGCGGAATGAAGAGATAGCTGGTCCCTGCTCACAACAGGTCAAAGGTTGGATGGACGCCACAATTGCGTCAATACTAAAATTTATGGCCTTCAACTCCCGGGCAACATTGGAACAGGTAAGATTGCTAGCAAAGATCCATTAGTAGCGGTCACCACCATGGAATTCGCTAAGATACTGATGGGTACATAGTGTTACTGAAAGAAGCGAGATGCTAAAAAGGAGATCTAGCCCTCGAGTCAGCAATGCAAGAGCAGGGCGTGAATTCAAAGTAACAAAACCTAAAAAGTCAGGAACGAAGAAAGTAAATGGCGGAATGGATGACAATGGGGAGGTAAGGTGTGATGATGACTAAACTACTCCAGAGTCAGTAGTACATAAAGACGCCCATCCGTACCCTTTGGTACAGTAACTATTATAATAGGAACTGAAGCCACGTTCTGATTGCTAGCAGGTGTAGGTGAGAAACAAACTAGGTTGCATTGCCAACCAGCCTGCGCAGCTGGAGCAACCCATATGAAAGAATGGAATCAGAATTCAGGGAAGCATAGGATTGAAACAATGTCACATGATAGTAATGGAATAAAAGAGACAGTAATTAGATAAGAATTCATGGTAATATGCCAGTGACTGGATATGCATGCATGAATGAATCAACCCGAAGCCCGGTGTACGTGCAAAACATTTTTTTTCCAGAAACTACAGCCTGAGCTCTGATACCAACTGTAACACCCCACGTAACCATATGGGATATTACTACGGAACGTCATCGCCAAAGTGAAGAATAAATAAGTGCAGTAAAAGAAATCACAAAGAGTTTAAAACTTTATTAACACTTTAATAGAGAACCAACGGAAGCTGGAATAAATATTTAAAACATGGGACCGGTCCACTTCTAATCAAATAAAGAATGAACGAAACAACAAAACGGTGGTAAACCACGGTGCTGAAAACTCGAGTGCTCCCACCCATGCATGATGCTATCACTTCACTGGCCTTTTACCTGAGACTGAAAAGAGCAAGCGTGAGATTTGGAAATCTCAGCAAGTACCCAACTACGGTCGCAACACAAAAGTAAGACATGCGATGCAACCATATGAAATAAAGGCAAGCATGATAAGTAAGCAATGGACAAAAGGTAACCAACGAGCAACTGATATCGGAGATACTGTCATGATTAGGAGACGGATATTATGAAAACTGTGTATTAAAGATAGTTGTTATGTGACAAGTTATAACAAGTTATAGCAAGTTATAGCAAGGGTGCCGGCGACCTCATCCCACATACCCGGTTATACGAGAATAGTCAGGCACAACCTTGTCCTCGACTGTATAACCGCAGACGGGGTGTAATATCCTGTGTAACGAGAATGTACGGCCCCCCGTACGTTACCAGGTTGGGTGGAAATGACCCCTATATGTGGGTAGCCCCGGCGTGATAACCCTTAGTTCGTTATTTAGCGAATTATCCATGATATAATTAGAGAGTTGTGATTAAATTAAGGTAAAGTTATGAGGGTAACGATTTAATACAATGAGACTGGAGAGACAAGATTGATGATACTAGGTGATAAGATAACCGATACATCATGGACAAATTATATAGAATAAAATTAAGGTAACTAAGAGATGGCGAGGATAAGACTATAATAAAGTTATGAGAAGTGAAAAGATATGCTAGAGTTGAAAATGGAAAGACATAGTTTCTGATATGAGGGCGATGTGGGATAATGATAAGGTGATAGTGATATAGGGATTAACCTGAAGACGTATTATAATGTAGTTCACACAATGTTATCAACCAATCAAGTTTTATTATGTGATAAGTGATTATTAGTCAAATTAACAGATTTAATACATACATCATTCATGGCTCAAATACAACATCAAACAATAATTAAAACATAATATTAGAAACTAAAACACAGCGGCTCTAACATCGAAGAGTATCAATAATTAAACCTAAGTTAAACAAATTCATATGCTACCCCCCATTAACGATTTAAGCAAGATTCTAAAACACCAATTAAAAGCATGAATTCTAGAATATCTTAACTGAGCATCCTGATAAACATCAAAGCAGGTGAAACGAAATAACCAAAACATAACGGTATGAGTGCAATATTAAAAGTCTATAACCAGACAAACATGAACGATATGATAATGACCAAATAGCATGAGTGATATGCTATAAACCAGATAAGCTTTAGCTATACGCTAGGAGCCATGTAACTTTAGCGATGTGATATTTGCCAGGTAGCTGTAGTCATGTGATATTCGCCAAGCGATATGATTTTAACGATATGATATTAATTACGCAAGCAGGGGCGACATGATACTTATACTCAATGACAAGGTAACAAATAAACCGGAAACACATGATATGCGAAACGAAAAGGGTCACGGCCGCGAGGTACTTGCCTTGAGCACGCTCGACGGACACGCTGCACGATGGATCCGAGAAACGCAACTGCCCCATTACTCCCTCAACAGCTGCGTGAGAACCTACAGAATGATATGGGGAAACACCGATAAGATAAGATCAATTGATAAAGGAACGACAGGAAATAAAGGATGGAAATGAAAACGGGCGTTCGACTGAGCGAACGCGCGTTCGGCCGCATGAACGCACGTTCGGCTTGGTGTACGACATTCGGCCATGGAAACGGCATTCGGCTACGCCGCTGCCGGCGACCGCCGCCGCCGGCCGTCGCCGGCCGCCGGCCACCGCTGCTGCTGCTCGCGAAGCCGTGCACGCGGGCGTGCGCTTGCGTAGACGAGCGAGCGGGCGGGCGTGCCGTACAGGCGCTGCCGTATGTGCCAGCGCCGCCGCCACACGTGCCGGCGCCGCCGCCGCCTACCGACCGGGCCGCCGACACCAGCCGGCCGACGGGCGTGCGCGTGCGTGCTGACGTGCGGGTGCGCTGCAATGGCCGTGGCGGCTGCCAGATCCGCCATGGCTGTGGCGGCTGCCAGATCCGCCATGGCTGCACCTCGTGCATGGCCGAGCGCACGCACGGCTGCTGCTGGGCGCGCCGCCGCCACTTGCTGGACGGCCGGCCGGACGCCGCCGGCGCCACCGCCACCGAAGACGCCTCCGCTGGTGCCCATGCATCCCATGCAGACCGACGAGAGAGAGAGATGTGTAGATAGGAGAGAGAGAGAGTTTCAGTTAGAGGTATAGGGAAGAGAAATAGATATACAAGGAAGGTGAGGATAAAACGGGAGAGAGATACTAGGGATAGGAGAGAGACAGCAGATAGCGTTTTTTCTTTCTTTCTTTTTGGGTGCTACACTTCTTGTGATGTGCAAGAGACATCACAAAAGATTACTTGATGCGATCAGCACGCAAATGTTTCTCCTAGCCAAACTGCCTTTCTCTTCCTTCTTTTATTTCGTTTTCTCTTGACCTAATCACCACGTTCAGAAGCTCTGCATGGCTTAAATAGCCTGCACACATGGCCACTCATACTCAAACACGGACACGGAGACTTGAAAACAACCCTAACTTGTATACGTATTTGTATACACAGACTCACACACGGACAACCTCGATTCGGAAACCAACTCGCAAACGGACTAGACTTGTACGTAGACGACAAGCATGCGTACACATGTATAACTCAAATACGTCTAAAAAACAAGATTAAACTCTAATAGCTGGATTGCATACAACCTCCATGTAGTTTCCCATGACACGTCACTGGTCACCTTCATAAGTTACCAGAATGCTCCCCCGCACCACCCAGTATTGAGGCTTACAACGCCTCGATACGCAGTTTCTTCCTTGCGATGGCCCAATCGAATGCAGAGCGGATGCACCGCCTGAGGTCCGAAAGGCTTATATCTTTCAGACTTGGTGCCCATACCATGGTCCAGTCGCAATCTAATAGGTTCGTCCCATATGATCTATCACATACGAGACCATTTCTGTAGAACACGAATAAATCTTGAATATGTGACATGACGTACTTGTCAAGGGCATACAAAACCCATTTAGTATCCCATGTCCTGAATTAGTCTGTGCGTTTGTAGCTAATGTTTGTGGTTTCCGAAATTGCAGACTATTACGGGACATGTAAAAAAAAACCCTACGCATCCCACAGTTTTTATTTGCTAACGCACTACGTACTTTCAATTCTTCCCATCAAATAATCCGCGTACCTGCAATTAACAATGTCTCGCATTTTCAAAATTTTTAACTTTGACGGCATAGGAAAATATTAACACCCTACAAACTGCACTATAATTACTTTCTAACATACTACATACTTTTGAAACGCCCCGTCGTACAGTCTGCGTAAATTAACGAAATAGCAACATGCACATTGCATGATAGTTACTAGCCTCATAGGCGCGGCGCCACGCCGCGCCAGTCACCGTGTGTACCGAAGTAAAAGAGGCGATAATTCGTGGGGTTTTTTTAAAAAAAAATCGAGGGCGCATGTGTATTTTTGGAAAAGCTTAAGGTCTTTTTCATAAAAAACTGAGGGCACATGTGTATTTTCGAAAAAGTTAAAGGGTTTTTCCGTAAAAAAGGGAGGGCCTGTACGTAAGTAAACAAGGACCTGTACGCAATTTAGAAAATCGCGGGGGGCTATCCTGCAAAGTGGAGGGGCTAAAAAACTGGCAGGGACCTTTCGCTAGAACCGAGGATCTTTACGTAATTTTAGGAAAATGCAGGGGCTTTTTCGCAATTTAGAAAACCGCGGGGGCCATCCTGCAAAGTGGAGGGGCTAAAAAAACTGGCAGGGACCTTTTTTGCGAGAACCGAGGATCTCTACGTAATTTGGGAAAACGCAAGGGATTTTTCGTAAAAATGGTTCCCGACCGTACTGAAATTCGGCCGCGCGGGGGCGACGTGGCCGCTCCCTCTGGCCGGGCATTCCGCGGGAAATAGTAGGGGATGATTCTCTATCGTACTAACTGTAACGAATTCTTCGCACACGGACTCATTTACATACACGTAAGCAATATAATGTTCGCAATTAATATGACTGACATCTAAGTCAACTATAGCCACAGACCAACTACACAAGGATGACTACTGCTTTTGTAGACTAAGGGCCTGTTTGGAACAGAGGAATTTCACAGGAATTTTGCAGGAATTTTGCAGGAAACAGTTCAATTCCCGCAGGAATCGGGAAAAATTCCCGCATTCCAAACAGGGCCTAAGAAGGTACCGGTTAGCTAATTATATGCTACGCACATTGCCAAAAAAAAAACATGTACATAAAAATTACCTTTTCTTAGAGCTCACAAGCAGATCAGCAACTTTTGTGCCTCGTGGGGCTACATCTGGAAATTAAGCTACGCAAAGGGGCCAAATAAATAAAAAATTTCGTATATCTTGACATGCTGTATGGATGAAAGAGCAATGAGTCCTATGGATGACAACTCCGAGCAGTTCCAGAGAAGCAGGCAACTAGATTGCAGCAACTCATGTTGCTAACATGTATTGGACTTGGAACCAGATACAATGCACGACAGATGATACATATTGTTGCTTAATAAGGTTAGGTACGGGCTTAAAAACAAATATAGAGCTTAGCGCTCGGAACACTGCATATGAATCCCAGCTTAACAAACGAACACAGAAACGATTGTTAAGAGTGCGATGCAACAGAGCAGGAAACAAAACGATCTCGTTGTTCCTCGAAACTGGAGAGAACACGGTAGACGACACTGCTTTGCATCCGGGAGCATAAACAAAAACGCAGCAAAGTGTCCAGATCCATTGGGAAGCCTCAATCAGGCGAAGAGCAAGGCCGGTGGTCGTTCCTGTGTAAGTATAAAGGGGTCAATCAAGAGAAGGCTGTGGACCATACAAGCATGATTAGTTAATTCAGATTTTACGACCTTCTTGTTTGAAAGGAATTTAGATTTTTTTTACTACTAGCAAGTTGCAGATGTGCTACATCAAGACTGTTGGCTAGTGAAAACTTAAGCTACGATACACTCTGAAAAGGCGACGCCATATGCAAGAAAGGCCAAATCGAAAACAGAGTTCATATTATAGATTCGTAAAAGTACTACATCAAGATCCTAAATTTTCAGTGTGATTCGAGCTGGAAGATACATATAGCATCTGCACGAACTAGAATCTGGTCCCCCAAAAAAATTAACTCTAGAAGCTCAGGTGGTTAGAGATCTTACATTTACTACAATTTGGCAAATTTGAGTAGTTCCTTCTCCTCTTTGGTCGGCAGTCCCTTCTTTTCGAATGGTTGCTGTATCTCGGTAAGCTCAGGGCAGCCGGATATCTCAACATGTTGTATGGGTGAAAGAGCATGCAGTCCTCCGATGGATGATAACTTCGGGCAGCCACGGAGAACCAGGCATTTCAGCTTGCTAGTGTCGATCGAGCTCAACGGAATCGACTCCACGTTGCGACAGACCTCCAAATGCAGAAGGGTGAGAGAGGTGAGGTTCTCTAAGCAGCCTGGAAATGACCTGTCGAGCTCACGGCAGTCGGAAATAGAGAGACGTCGGAGCGAGGGGGGCAAAACCATTTCCCTTGGGCACACCAACTTCCAGCACCGTTGCATCTTGAGGTCTTCGAGGCAGCGGAATCCCACAAATGTATGGACAGGTAGTGATACTTGACTTGAACACCACACAATCTCTATCGACTTGATGGATGGCAGATACTCCGGGGACAAGAACTGGTCAAGATTTGTCAGATCATAACTACCAATCAGGCGTAAAGTGGTGAGGCGTGTGAGGGGAAGACGTGCAATGCTGCCATTGCTGCTGCTGCTTCCATGCTGCGTCCTGTCATCACCAGTTGAACCAGCTGGCGGACCGTCAGCAAAACTTGTGAGCGCTTCAAGTCTTGACAACCATAATAGCACCAACTGTTCGAGGGAAGGGAAGTGGATTGGTAAATATCTCAAATTTTGACATCTGGAAACTTCCAGAATCGTTAAAGTAGGTAGGCATAATGGATTTAACCAACTTGGAGATTTATCACCACCAAAGAATTGGACTTGAAGACGTTCAATTCTTGAAGGAGGACACAAGGCCTCGAGCACTTCGTTCTCACCGCTCATCACGC
Source organism: Dendrocalamus latiflorus (assembly GCA_017311315.1). Taxonomy (NCBI): domain Eukaryota; kingdom Viridiplantae; phylum Streptophyta; class Magnoliopsida; order Poales; family Poaceae; genus Dendrocalamus; species Dendrocalamus latiflorus. The sequence continues at coordinate 855,825 of CM029658.1, forward strand.
TGACGCATAGCGACGCTCGCCAATTTAGAACCAATTCCTTAAGGTATTGCTTGTCAACAAGCCTAGCCTCAGCGGCTTCTTCCTTACTCCGAACTTTAGCAATGGATCTGATTGAAAGCCGTCCAGTAAGCTGATTCATGCCCTTCAACTCAGAAATTCTCCGCCCATTCTCCTCTCCAACCTTAAAAAGGCTCAAGTTCCGTAGACAAGACAGGTTTCCAAGCCCAATTACCGTTGACAACTTCTCAGAGCATTTCGCTGGCAGAGCTAGACGACGCAAGTTGACCAGCTTTGTAACATCCTGATGAATTGTTTGCAGACTCGAACGATTGGCGTCAAAAACTTGTAGGCTGTAAAGGCACCAGAATTTCTCCGGTAATTCTTGTATGTGGCTATGAGATATATCAAGATAACGAAGGCTGTTCAACTCGCAAATGCTCTCAGGTAGCTTTACCAGCTTGCAACCTTTCAGGCTCAAAAACAGGATGTTGGAGAGCAGATTGAACCATGAAACCTCAACCTCGAATCTAGTTCCAAATCTAAGTGAACGCAATTTATTCACATGTTGAATGTCTCTCATCCTGCCGAGAGCATCATTATTCACCTCGATTGATATATGGCGAACTATGTGCCGCATTGTCCTCTGGTTCTGGTAGTTCAAATCTTGGATTAAGAAGCACTCATCCACTGAAACAGATTGTGCCATGTCATGGATCAAGTCATGCATCACATATCTACTTTGTTCAGGGAACTTGGGATCAGTTTGAAAAAGGAACCTGCTTCTCAGATCATCCAAATATCTACTCCCCATATCTTCAAGGCGCACGTTCCCTCCTGGTGCAACAAAGCCCTGTGCCACCCAAATGCCAACTATCTCATCTCTTTCAAAGCTATAATCTTTCGGAAATATGGAACAAAATGCAAAGCATCTCTTAAGCTCTTGTGGAAGATACAAGTAGCTGAGTTGAAGGGCCGGTAATATCTCATTCTCTTGATGCGGTAGCTCCCACAATTCGCTATTCTGGATAGTCCTCCAATGTCGCTCAGTCAGCTCCATATTCAACAAGCGTCCGAGAGTTTTGGCAGCCAGAGGAGAACCGCACAACCTATTAGCAATGCTCTGACCAATGTCTTGCAGCTGAGGATATGACTCTGGGAGCTCTTTACCAAACGCACACTTCTTGAAGAACTCCCAAAAAATATCAGTAGGCAGGCCTTCAAGTTTAACAGGCTCAATGGTGGTGACAAGGTTAGCAACCTTTTGAAATCTTGTAGTCACTAAGACCATGCTGCCTTCAAGTCCACGCTTCAGTGGTGCATAAAATGTCTCCCATTCACCGTTAGCAATTGGCCAAATATCATCCAACACCAAAAGAAACTTTTGGCCCTTCAAGTGTCCCATCAATTCCACTTGAAGAGCATCTAGATTGTGTGATGAATTAATATCTTCCCCAGAGATGGATTGGATGATCTCTTTTGTTATCTTTTTCTTGTTAAAGAGATCTGACACACAGACCCAAATCCTCACGCCAAAGTGGTCTTCCACCCTTGCATCATTGTAGATGTACTGCGCTAGTGTAGTCTTCCCCACCCCGCCAATGCCAACAATTGCCAAGACAGAAACATTTCCAGTGCAGTTGCTCTCAGTGGCAACAGGTCGGGCCCTGCTACTCTTTCCTTTTTGTCGCTTAGCTCTGGATGTAGATGCGATGCCAGTGCCTGCTGCTGCTCTCTTTCCAGACGCCCGTGCAGATCTACCGCCCCTGGCGGTGAGTGGCACGCCCAAGAGCTCGATCACCTGATCTAGCTCATGGTCACGTCCAATCGTCACACCCAGCATCTCAATTAATAGATCTCGCTCTTCGTCACGGCCCAACACTTCAGGAGCGCCGATGACTGAACTTGTCTCTGGCATGAGCTGCACCGGCTCAACACTGAGGCCAAAAAGACGGAGCAGCGCTCCGTCCATATCAGCCACAACCTTGTCGAGCCTACTCTGCGCCTCCTTTACCCTTGTTTTGCTACCGTGGAACCAATCCTTTGCAACATTGAGATAGGAAGAAACGAGTTGACCTGCCTTGCTCCGGCTAGCGTTCTCCATCTTTTGTCTCAGCTCCTGGTCATCGGACTCGCGGAGAAGGTCCTCGGCGTCGTAGGTGGTGTCCTTGAGCTGCGAGAGCAGCTCCGCCAGCTGCTTGTCCTTGAACCTGCCCCACTCGGCGCGATGGATGAGGAGGCGAGCGTTGGGCAAGCTGTCCCGGAGGCGGGACAGGTCGTCGTTCGGCTGGACCGCCTCGAGCATGTTGGCCCCGGCTGCTGCGATGGTGGTGATGTTGGCCCCGGCTGAGAGAAAGGACTCCATGACCGCCGTAGTCCTCGGCTCCTCCGGATCTTGTTCTGATGAGAGTCACCGTGAGAGAAAGGAGATTCTGTGGGAAGTGTAGACGAAGAAGCGATGCTCTTCTCCACAGGCTACAGCCTTTGGGATGAAGGTTAGGCGAAAAGATGCACATGTGTTTCACAGATGGATTCCCAATGCACATTGATTCCCAATGCACATGCGTCCCACTGAACTTTACAGATAGATTCCCAATGCACATGCGTCCCACTTAACTTCACAAATAGTGCTGTACCTTTGCAGTTCGTTCGTTGGGCTGGCCGATCTAGCCCGTTCCTTCTCTATGGGTTTGGCCTCGGCCTGGCTTGAGTCAATTGCCATACTAGGCATGTCGGCGTTGCGTCGCACCTGTATGGGTAGTGAAGAGTCACTTGCTATATTTATTTGTTGCATTTTTCATAGAAGAGAGAACTCTGTGATTTTGAAGTAGTTCGGATCGCTGAAGGCAGTAAATTGCTAAGCCAGCACATTCCCATTTGCATACATCTGCATCCCAGGAAAAGATATTTGATTAATAGCCGGTCATCGGAAATGCTTTTCTTACTGACGCTGTACTCCCGACGTAGTCCTAATCCATCCCTCCCACCCGAACCCAGGCGCCGCTTCCCTCCCCTCGGCTGCCTCTCCCGTCCACCGCCGGCGGCGGCTCGTCACCGCCCCCACGACCTCGTCCGTGGATCCCCCCCTGTCCCGTCTCGTGCGCCCCCGTCGCCCCGTCCGCCGTCGGCTGCATCTGGTCCATCCGCGCCGCCCCGTCCGCCCCTGCTGCCCACTGCATCCGTGTGTTCTTGAGGATGTCCGACAATTTTTGAGTTCTGCACTCATGCTATGCTTGCGAGCATGAATTTAGAGCTAGTGAAACAGTGGCAAATATTTGCTTTTGAATTCTGTGATGTACATGTATGGAAGCCTAGCAGCGGCACAAACCTGCTATTGTTCATTGTGTTGGAAGTTAAGAAACCTGGCACTGTTCATTGCTGCTCAAGTTGTCTGAATTGTAAGCCTGAAAAATTCAGATTGTCTAATTTTAGCTATAAGTTGTATGAATTCAGTGTGTGGAATTATCTGGCTTTCTGATAACCTTACATTTGATGTTGATGCTCGGATTAATCTTTTTGAGGTAATGCCATTTGATTTTTGTCACAGTTACCACAGAACAAAGACGTGTTGGCCTCAAGATTTTAAGCAACACTCATTCTTCTCATGCTCTTTCTTTTTTCATGCCTTCTTTTGCCAGTGTAACATAAGACTTCTTGGGGGGCTTATTTCTGCTCATGTTCTTGCAAAGGACTACAGCAGTCAACTTAAAGATGGACTATATCAGGACCAATTGCTACATCTTGCTGAAAATTTAGGCAGTCGGTTTCTACCAGCATTTGAGACACCTACTGGATTGCCATATGCTTGGATCAATCTCAAGGTTCATTTACAAATCTTTGACCTTTCTGATTTCAAAAGTAGTAATCAGTACAAGCATATTTGCTTCCAGACAAAAATAACACTAGAAGTTTAATACTGGCAAATTACAGTCTTGCATATTTATGTAAGGCCACTTGAAATAGATTACTTTCAATAGATCAAACTTTTGGTGTAATCATTGACACAATCTTACGAACATAATTACTTACTTTCATTTCTACACTGTAGCATGTCTGATGAGTTCTACCTGCATCATTTTGTAAAGAATCAACCGATGCTGTCAAAATCACATGCGAATTTACAAGGGACCGAAGAATAACAAGACCTCATAAATGGTAAGCTGAGAAGGCCGAGCGCCACGGCAAGCTCTCATTTTGAGCTTCTGCTTCCGTCTTTTGCCTTCTTGATTTTTAATTTAATCTTAATTTAACTTTTTTTTTATTTCCTCTTATTCCTTTGCATTGTCCTACGGGTTAAAGCCGTTGGGACGGAATGGTGGTCCTGCAACAAAATTCCGTGCTCTCGTGAACCAAGGAGTATCTATTCCAAGATTGGGTGAAAAGATGCACCTTGCGCGTAGCCACCCAATTAAATACCGGAAAAAATTCAGCGGAGAAGACCCTCACGTGAGACCCCTCCCCCAGATGCTGCCTGTCAGCTGACGTGGCAGCACCTGGGGAGGCCTCCCCCATACAATTCCTTTCCTTCAATACCCTATCGAATATTGCTGTGCTGTAAGGAACATCTGTGGGTAACACAGCTGGCAGTGGTACCAGTGTATGACTATGTAAGCAATATATGTGTTGGTAGGTTCAATCAGCAGCTACAGACTGTGCTAGCTAGTCATCTAAGGATGTGTTTGGTTGGTGGAATAGGGAGGAATGGGATGGGACGATTCTAGTTTTTTGGGATGGGATGGTTCTGTTAATATGTTTGGTTCATAGTATGGAATGGTTCTGTTTTTTGTTTGGTTAGTGGGATGGAGAAGAATAAAATCGTTCCGTCTCTTGTTTGGTTGGTGGGATGGGGATGAATGGCGTGGGAGGCCGGCGGGCGGGAGGCCGGCGCAGGAGGTCGGCGCCGGCGGGAGGACGGCGCGGGCATGGGAGGCCGACGCAGGAGGGAGGTCGGCATGGGAGGACGGCGCGGGCGTGGGAGGGAGGTCGGTGCGGGAGGCTGGCGCCGCCATGGGAGGCAGTCGCGGGAGGGAGATCGGCGCGGGCGTGGGAGGGAGGTCGGTGCGGGAGGCTGGCGCCGCCATGGGAGGCCGTCGCGGGAGGGAGATCGGCGCGGGAGGCCGGCGCCGTGGGATGCCGGCGCCCCGATCTGGATCTGGAGAGGGGGGGTGAGAGAACGGAGAAAGGGAGTGGGGTGAGAGAACGGGAGACAGAGGGCGTCCGGGATGGATTCGTCCGGGATATTTTGGGGGATGGGTTGATTCCGAATATTGAAGGAATATTCCTTTAGGAGGAATGGTTTGCTTCCACTTCATTCTCCTCCATACCATAATCCAAACAGCTGAATGACCTCGAAATTGGAATGGGATGGTTCCATCCCTTGGCCATCCTAGCATCCAAACACATCCTAAGTAGCGAACTGGTTTGTAAAAATGAATCTAGCTAGTAATGTTGGTGTACGTATTCGATAGATGTAGCAAGCGCAGTTAAAACTATCTCCGACTGTAGATAAGTATACATACTTGAGCTGAGGATGACAATGACGGTGGCACAACAATAGATAATAGAGCCGGTTTATGATTCAAAAGTAGGAGAATACAGACACAAACCTGATGTTGATTTTTTTTAATATTCACCTGCATAGCAAAGACCGGCTGAAAATAATCGTCAGTGAGAAAATAACCGGTCTTTTGAAGGAATTAGTACATTACAATTAGACTTCGGTCATGTAGACCAACAAAACATAATAGCCGAATCTTCTCGTAGTAATGTTCTGTGATAATATATGTTGGCAGGGTGCCTATACAACAAAAGCAATGAGACATGGTGGTGTCGCCCTTAGCCTAGGCCGTAAACTGGCAATTTAATATGAGTTCTATTAATCACACAAAAGAGAAGAAATATATGGTAGCTGCGACATGATCTTGTTTTGATCTTCTCATTTGGTATTTGTATGATAAACATGGTAAGCATCTTTTTTTTGCTTGGGCAAGGAGAATATGTACGCGCTCGCATATAACTGTCGTAAGAACAACGAAAAATCAGTACTTACTGTTGTCATCTGCTGTAGCTTCCCGTTTAGCTATAGCATAATATGAAGTGGGTACCAAATGACGATGTAGCATCCTGCATAGCCTATCAATAGACGACGTTAGCATGAGAAGGCATGCGTATGACTAAACTTAGATCCATCTGACACAATAAAACCATACAAGTAATAAGCAGGGAACCTATAGAAGTGTTAGGAAAGCTAAACGAAAAGGCTGAAAAAGGTACGAAATTTGGACAATTCTCAAAATCCATGCCACTCACACAAACCATCAATTGTTTCATATTTGTACTCTACCATGCAATGTTATTAACTATTGCCATAAAAGTATGATTTGAACTAATAAATTTCAGCCCTCATAGCTCAAACCTAAATTTGCAAATCCCAAAGGGAAAGCAATCGACAATAAGCAAAGATAAATCTCTTCGAATGGTAAGTTGGTAACAAAAGCAGTCTAGATCAGTAGTCTAAATCTTAAAATCCATATATATCCCAAGTCCAAATAAGGCATGTTTCAGTAGGCCCATGTATGGTACAACTTCTTCTCTGGCATGTTATGACTGCAAAATGTAAGGCCAAGCCAAACTTTTCTAGCATACTGAAAAACCCCAAAATTTCAAAATCTAAAAATTTTGTGATTTTTGCTGAATTTTTGAGTGAATTCTGGAAACTTTCCCTTTTTGGAAAGTCGCCCGAAATTCCGCCTTCCCTTTTTGGCTGGGCGTCTCCCTCCTTCGCTGGCGCCCTCTCCTTTTCCGTTTTCCCCGCCCCCTGGCGCCTCCACCCGCTCCTCCTCTCCGCTGGCGCCGCTCCCCTCCCTCGCTCTCCCTCTCCGCTGGCGCCTCTGCTCCTCCCCGCTTTCTCTCGCATCCGGGCGCCTCTCCCCGCCCCTCTCCTTGCCGCCTCCTCCCCGCGCGGACGCCCGAGCCGCGCGTTGCTCCTCGCCGCACCGCCTCTGCGCCCCGGATTCTCCCCGCGCTCGCGTCGCCCCGACGTCAGCCCAGCCCGAAGCCGACCCCACCCCTGCGCCGCGCGTCACCTCACCCCGGCCCTGGTCCCGCCTGACAGTGGCTGCCATCTCCCCTCCCCACGCGCGGACGCGCCTCCGCCCATGCCGCCCCGACCACCTGCTCCCATGCCGTCGCATCGCCTCTACTCGCCCTCGCCCGTTGCCTTCTCCCCTAAGGCTCCACCTCCCTCCACCGGGTATAAGAACCGCCCCCTTCGCTTCCTCCTTCCCCTTTGCTTCTCGAGTTCCTCCACTGCTCTCAACCCCTTCCTGCCACTCCCCAGAACCCCTCGGAGCGGCCGATTGGAGTCTCATCGCCTCCCTCGCCGTCACCGCTTCCCCCTGCGCCGGTGTCCCCGCGAAGCTCACTTTCTTCTCCTGCCCTTCATTCCTCGATTCCTTTCGCCCTGAGCACCCTCACTACTCACTAATCGCTGTGACACTCTCCTCTGGACAGGTGAAGTCTCGTGTTGCGCCGGCACCGGAGCTCCCTTCCGGCCGCCGCACCCTCTCCGTGGCCAGCGCGCTCCGCAGCTCCCCAGCTTCCATCTCTACCGCCAACGTGAGCCTCTTGACCCCCTGTCCGTGTGACCGCGGCCGATTGAGCTCCCTCGCCGCCGGTGACCCCCTCCGCCACCAATTAGCCGAGACACCCCCATCTCCCTCCTGCTCTCTCCATTGATCCCCTCGCCTTCCAACTGCCCAAAATGGGTTCCCCAGCTTAAACCCTACCCGTTGGTACCCTCAGTTGCCGTCGGGAACCCTTGCAGTCGCCGGAGAGCGGAGGCGCCGCCGCCTCTGCCTCTCTACCGCGCGCACCCGGCTGGAGGAAGACGATGATGGCGTGGCCGCCTCTCAGCCGTCCGCCCTCCCCGTTGCCGTCTATCCACAGCCGCCAGATCCAGCCATCCTCGCCACCGTCGGATCTCCATAAAAGTACCACCTCGCATCTGTCCGATCCTGCCTCCCGGATCCGCCCGCCTTCCTCGTGTCGCTGCCGTCCGATCCCCCGCTCCCCCATCTCGTCCGTTCGCCCCACCTCACTCCGCTGCCGTTCCCCGGGCCACGCGGCGGACATCCGAGCCGCGCGGACGCGCGTGGCGTGGGCCGTTTCTTCCCCCGGCCCGCTCCGTCTGCCGCGCGCTCGCGCGCGTGCTGGGCCGCGCCGGCCTCCCGGCCGCGCGGGCCGTCCCTTGGGCCGAGCCACTGTAGCCATGAGGCCGGCCCATCACTGTTCATTGATATTTCCAGCGATTTATTAATTTCCAAAATCCCAAAAAATCCAAATAAATCCTAGAAAATCACAGAAAATCCCAAAAATTCCCAAATTTCACCACTTTGCTCCAAATAATATCCTGGACCCATTTTTGGCCTCCTTTTCACCAAAATCATCCCAGATAAATTCCAAAAATTCCATTTGAAGTATTTATGCTTTTTACTCCTTTTTAAATAGATTATTTTTCCTCGCTTGATTAGGCTCAAGCCGGATTTATGTTATTTTTTCAGTGTTTGCGCTAGTGTCGGAGATTCAAGAAGCTCAAGTGCAGTCGCAGGATCCAGAAGCTTCTACGTTCGAGCTAGCCGAGTTCGTCCCGATTCACGGCAAGTCACAAGTCCTTGATCATGTTGCGACCCATGTCGTCTAAGTATGCTATTATGTTATTTGCATTAAGCTAATTCTGAAATGTTAGTTTAAAATAAAATAAAATGCTTAGAATGACTTGTTATGTAGTTAATCCTACCACCGTCAAATGCCATGTTAAACTTGTAGCCATGCCTTTGTAACCCTAGAAATAATTATCTGTTAATCTAGATAATTGTAGATTATTATTATCTTGCAAAGCGTTACACTAATAAGGCTGTGGCTGTGGAACCAATAGAATTTGGAAAACCCGACTCTAAGGTAGGGTGGTATGGGACACCGTATCTTAGAGCGGAGAGTGCCGGCGTGCACAAGGTAGGGTAAGGGGGAGATGAAACCGCAAGTCGGTCATCGCCAATCTCTTACCCTAGGTTTGGAGTAGGGTAAGGGTGAGTGGGAAACCGCAAGACGGACTACGCCCACCGCTTACCTTAGGTTGGGTCGCGGGCCTGGCGAGGTTGCGGACCATGTGAAAATATAAGGACTGAAACCCTTACGCTGAGCAAATGTCATAGTGATCGCTCAACCACAGGAGTTGACTTGTCAACACTGGTCTAGTAGCTGCTCAACTCGATTGAAACTCTACAGGAGGTTTAGCAGTGAGGTTAGGCAGGCCGTGCTGAGGGTGCCTAACAACGGTAGAGTTCACTCGAAGCGGACACCGTTTTCTCTTGTGTGCATGCGTGTGTGTGTGTGTGTGTGTGTGAAGTCCAGACCCGAGTGAATTCTACCGGGTAGAGCCTATATAAAGAATTGAGCAGTGAAACGACCTGGCTTCCTTAACTCAGTCATGAGGGTTAAGGGATCGTGTGGGTAAAGCTGAGCAAACTCTGCAGAGTCAAATAAATGGTATTCGAATACGCCGTGCTCCCGGTTATTGGAGCTGTGTCACTTGGGTGATTCCAGCAGCAAAGCTTAAGTAGTTTTGTACATGCTTTAACTTGATTAGTCGGTTAATGAACTCTTCATGAAAACCCTTGAGATCTTGAGAAGTAGATTTGGGTCCACTTTACAAAATGACTGCAAATAAAATTGCATCCACCAAATGTAATAAACCAAGTATACTCCCTTCCTTTGTTGATCCGTGCAAGTAGTAAGCTAGGATTTCCCTTGTGATTTGCTGAGTACGGGGTCGGAGTACTCAGGCTTGCTAAATGCCACAGATACCAGAAGGAAAAGAAGGCAATTCAAGTTTTCGTGTTCAGAAGGTCTCCCCGTCGAGGGCGTCCCGAAGGATCTCTTCTTCGACGAGGATCCGTGGCTTTAGGTCTTCGCCGCGCTCAAGCGGATTCTGGTAGTTTCTTGTAATGTATTTATACTTTGGGCTTGCACGCCTCGCTGTCAAAACTGGATGTTAATCCTTATGTAAAATATATGCTAGAGTTTTGTTGTAAGCATGCAATGGTATACTCTTGCGCGACACTCCATAACTGTTCATGAGTGGATAGTTGCGGGGTGCCGTGTCCGTACGCGCCGCTGGAAACAGGGGCGTTACACATACCTAATTCAGGTATATCTTGTTTGGCTGTTTGATGCACTACATATGAAATATGAATGCTTATATTGAATTGTAATAGGTAGGCAATGAAACTACTGACAGCATGTACATATGTCAGCAAATATTACATACAGGGCCAACATTCCCCAGAATGCAGCAGCTCAATTGGCTCAAAAATTCCAAAAAAGTGAGAGCTCAGATCAGCCCGCGTCGTACCTCGTGGAGGATAGTGTCGCCACAGGAGAGCTGCGGAGCCCTAACCTAATAGAGTTGCATGAAACTGTAGCCAACACCATATAGATTTTTGGATTTGACAAGGCATGATTAGATAATGAGAGTCCTTGAGGCTTGAGTTCCACAATAGACAACTAAACGGCAATATGTATTAGCAACAAGTAAAGCCCCAAAGCATTTTAATGAACAGGCAAGGAGGAATAAGGGGAGGTGTGGGGACGGATCGGGAGGAAGCGGACATAACAGCGGCAGTACCTGAGCAGTTCCGGAGGCGGCGACGGCCGGGCGATGTATATTTTTTAGTTAAAAGTATTTTCTAGATTGAAAAGAATTATTGAGCTGTATTGAAAAGATTAATTAATAGATGAATTTATTTCTAGTTGAATTTGTTTTAATTTGTATGAAACTAGTTATTATCTAATGTTAGTATTTTAATTATTTTTTATATTTATATATGAGGAGACTCAAGGGACTATATGAGAAGTTACATGCGCCGCCAGTGAGATGCATATGCATGTATCCTGCTGATGCATGCACGCAGGCAGCCGTGCGTGGCAAAAAGACAAGGAAGGCTTATGGATTTGGTTGGTGCGCTTGATGTACGAGAGAAGGAAGGTCGTGTCTCTGGCGCAGATGCGAGTGTCGCCGGGGCGTGTTATGGTCTCGGACGCACATCGAATGGACATGGAGCGACGTGGCAGTGATGAGGTCAACAATGTCTTCTCCAAGACAAGCTGGGATGCGCCTGATGGCAAGATGGTGCCAACATGGATGAGAAAATTGATCATTTGCCACTTAGAAGAGTGGGCTTCGCAAATTTGCCACTTTCAAAATTGAAATGCCATGCAGTACATGTACATCTTGATTACCATGCCATTTGAGCCATTTAGCTCATTTAATAATTTTTTTGCTAATTTCTGGAGGTGGAAAAGACCTTTATGCCCTTTTAAGTTTTGCACTGCATGGGAAAATGAAACGTCGATCTCCCGAAGCCAGAGATCTCCCGAAGCAACGATCTGCGCACGCGTTCCCGCTCGGCGTCGTCCCCGCTCGGAGCCGTCCCCGCGCCGCCAGCCGCCCTTCCCGCTCGGCGCCGTCCCCGCTTGGCGCCCTTCCAGCGCCGCCCTCCCCGCTCGGCGCCCTCCCCGCGCCGCCCTCCCCGCTCGGCGCCCTCCCCGCTCGGCGCAGTCCCCGCGCTGCCCTCCCCGAGCGGCGGCCTCCCGGCGCCGCGGTGTCCTCCAGCCAGGCCACCCGCCGGCTTCCCCGAGCAGGCCTCACTGTAAGTGTATGCAATCCTTGGAAAAAGTGGATATGCAATCCCTGCCACTGCTGCTTGCTATGTAATGGAAAAGGTGTATATGCAATCCCTGTAAGTGTATATGCAATCCCTGCCACTGCTGCTTGCTATGTTCAGAAAAAAATGGAAAAAGTGGACAGAAACAGTGCCTCTTGTTAATTGCTGAATATATTAAATTTCATCTAGATTACTTTTAAAATTTCATCTAGTTTTTTAATGTGTAGGTGACAGTTTTAGTTGATCGACATGACTGCACTTCTAGCAGCAGGGTCAAGACTATAACACCATCACAAAATTGGGTTGCTAGCAAGGCTGTGAGCATCCTTAGGGATTCTCCCAATATGGGTGCTAAAGAATTGCAAGAGAAGTTGCAGAAAGAACACTCTGTCACAATTTCATATGACACGGTTTGGAGGGGTAGAGAAAAAGCTCTCGCAGAGGTTTACGGTAAATGGGAAGAGAGTTTTGAGCTGCTATATAGATGGAAGGCTGAGGTACTGAAGAGATCACCTGGAAGTGTTGTGGAGATTGAAGTACTGGAACTAGATGGTAATGTTTATTTCCATCGATTTTTCTGTGCACTTAAACCATGCATTGATGGTTTTTTTGGAAGATTGTAGGCCTTACCTGGGCATAGATTCTACAGCACTTAATGGAAGATGGAATGGCCATTTAGCCTCAGCTACAGCAGTTGATGGTCACAATTGGATGTATCCACTTGCTTATGGCTTCATAGCTTCGGAGACAGAAGATAATTGGACTTGGTTTATGAATCAACTAAAGAAGGCAATAGGAGATCCTCCACTCCTCGCAGTGTGCACAGATGCCTGCAAAGGTTTAGAGAATGCAGTGAAGAATGTGTTTCCAAATGCAGAGCAAAGAGAATGTTTTCTCCATCTTATGAAGAATTTTCAGAAAAAGTTCTAAGGGTTTGGAAAGATGTATCCTGCGGCAAGGGCTTACAGGGAAGAGGTATTCATAAAGCATATGTCAGAAATTATTGAAGAATCAGAAGCTGTATGGATCTGGTTAAGTGAGCACCATAAACTCAAGTGGTATAGGTGTACCTTTAATCAAGAAATCAAGTGTGACTACATCACTAATAATATAGCAGAGGTTTTCAATAACTGGATCCGAGACATTAAGGATTTACCTGTTGCTGAACTTGCTGATAAGGTTAGAGAGAGGATCATGTGTTTGTGGAGGAAGAGAAGAAGGATTGGAGATAGACTGCCAGTTGGAAGGATACTAATAATGGTGAAGGTGGCGATGGTGGTGCTCCAACCAATGCTAATGGAAACAAAATGATTAGAGGTACAGTGACTTGCAAGAGATGTGGTGAAAAAGGTCATAGACAATCTAGTTACAAGTGCCCATTCAACGGGACAAAAAAGAGGTAATCGTTGTTTTTTCATTCATGCCTTCAATTACCACGCCATTTCAATGAACTATTTTTTTTCTTGTAGGAAGAGGAACCCTAGAAAGAACCTTACAAAAGCTAGGCAAGGTGAGCCTAGCACCCCACAAAGGCCAACTAGCGAACAAATACTACATGATAGTCCAGGCAGGGTGACTAGAAGGTGAGAAACAATGACACATATCTATGTCCATGGATGTACAAATCTGGAAAAAAAGATTAATTAATTGTCATAACACATATGTGTGCAGCCGTCTTGCTTTCTTGCTTGGAGAGGGTAGTTCTTCACAAACCTCAACCACTACTCCTAAGAGGATGCCTCCTGTAGCTGCCCCGAAGAAGATGACTCCAAAGAGAAAGTTACAAAGTGGATGAATGATATTTTGTGAACCCACAAGAAGTTTATTTTGTTAGATGTGAACACAATTGGAAGTTTGTATTGTTAGATGTGAACATGATCGGCTAGATTTCTAACTCTGTTAAGACTCTGAGATTTATCAGGTTATGGGCATTGAGAATTGTTGATGTGTTACTTGTGTTTCAGATGTTTGTAAAAGATTTCTGTTTTGTGGCTGGATATGGTCTCATTACTTTGTCGACAAGTTGCTCTTCTGATGCTCCCTCTCTATCTTTTGCCCCATATGTTGGTTTTTATTGGTTTTGAATTGATTATTGTAACGCTATCACCTTTTTTATGGCTTATATTGTTCTCAGTAATTATCAAGTAAAGTTAGATGGTTATGGTTTGGGATGTACTTGGCAAGAATTCTGGGATTGAATAATTTGTATGCAGTATTTATAGGTTCAGTTAGTGACAGTTTTTAACTGCCTTTTTCTTTATACAACCATCCTACACTCTTGGTTTTTTTAGATAAAGGATATAAAATCCGGCCTCTATATCCACGAGGGATATATACAGCCAACGGTTACACGAGCTCTTAGGCTCAAAGCCTCATAACTGAGGAGCATACAACAACAAGAAAGAGAGCTTAAGGACTATGAAAAAAAGCTAGAAAGACTACGCTTCAGAACTTCTTCTCCGGCCTTGCTTTCAACCAAGACCCTATCCTCCACCGACTGCGCCATCCAAACTTCGGTCTACTTTGTGCGAAGAAGGACCTCCTAAGCGACGCCTCCAACGAGACGACCAGAATCGCCAACGTCGCCCGCCTCACCGAGGCAAGGTTTTCACCTGGAGATCAGAGCACATGAGAGCTGTGGAATGCCAAGACAACACCTCCAGGAAGGAAAATGGCGCCCGAAGGCGTCATCGTTGTCAGGACCGGTAAGAACACCAGCAAGGCTTTCGCCAGCACCTCCACAGCACCCCACGTACTACCCACACGCAAAAAAGACCTCCACCAACCCTCCGGAGTCCTGCACACCTCAAGGCCATGGCATAGCCACCCTTGAACTCCACGAAGAACCGTTTTCTGCAAAATCTGACTCTGAAGAAACCACTAAGCGGCGCTTATAAAGGACTAACAGCTGCCACGCCGGACACCAAGCACCATTGCCATCATAGCCTTCACCAGGACACCGCAGGATGCCTTAGGCACCCAGTAGCCAACTACAGACATCTGGCTTGCATCTCAGAACACTAAGCAGAAGACTTTACGGTAGCAGACTTGATGATGTCCACAAACTCAGGCTTCCGTGAAGCACCACCAACAAGGAATCCATCTACATCAGGTTGAGCCGCAAGTTCTTTGCAGTTCGCTCCATTTACAGAGCCTCCATAAATAATCCTGGTAGATTCAGCAACTGCAACTCCAACATTAGTGTGGAGCCACTTTCTCAGACCATCATGAACCTCCTGAGCCTGAGCAGGGGTTGCAACCTTGCCGGTTCCAATGGCCCAAACCGGTTCATATGCCAACACAACGTTTGTCCAGTCCGAAATCTTCTCTGCAATAGCTTTAGTCTGAGCAGCAACAACTTCCATTGTTGTTCCTGCTTCTCTCTGATCAAGGGTCTCACCGATGCAGGCAATAACCTTGAGACTTTGGGAGAGTGCGTACGCGACTTTATCAGCAACAAAATCATTTGATTCGCTCAACAGCGCTCTCCTCTCAGAGTGCCCCAAAATGACCCAAGGCACCTGCAGGTTCAACAGCATCTTAGCACTGATCTCGCCGGTGAAAGCGCCGCCCTTGCGCACCCAACAGCTCTGAGCGGCGACAGCGAAGTCGAGCCGCAGCAGGCCCTTCACCTGCTGCAGGAACACGAACGGCGGGCTCACCACCACCTCAACGACATCCTCGGAGGGCACCTCGGCCTCGTTGAGGACGGTGACGATCTTCTTCATGTCCTTGCTGGTCCCGTTGCATTTCCAGTTGCCGCCGACGAAGAACTTCCAGATCCAGGCGCCAGCACGCCGGAGCCACATGCAGTTGGCCGGCAACCTCGGCGTGGACGAGGCTGACCGCCACCAGGCCGGACTGCAGCACGCCGCCACACCTCCTTGACGCCGCTCCACGCGGGCGACAACGCCGCCCCCACGCATGTACGCGTGAGAGACGGCGACGGCGGAGTAACAAAAGAGCAACTCCCGGCGGCCAGTCCTCCGGTAGAAGGTGACGCCCCTGCACTGCGAGCTCCGCGACCTCGGGCCTCGTCGGCTCTTCATCCCGCAGCACGGACGCCCATCAGGGCGCTTCCTCCGCCGGCGACCTCCACAGGGGCCCGGACGCCTCCGGCGGCACGCTCCAGCGGCGGCGAGGCGAAGGGGTAGGTGGGAGACGGCGCTGGAGCGCTGGGGAGAGAAAGGGTCGCCCACTCGTCTCCGGCCCCAACCGCCGCTTACGCCGCACTGCCTCCGCCAGCGACCACCACGGGGACCCGGCCGCAGCAAACCCGTCGCCCAGATCCAGAAACCGCCGCCCAGATCCAGACGAGAGAGCCCCGCCGTCGCCTTCCTAGCACCCGCACAAGCCTCCGGCGGCGTGCTCCAGCGGCGGCGAGGCGAAGGGGAGAGGTAGGAAGGGGAGGCGGCGCTGGAGAGGAAGGGTCGGAGAGAGCCCTGGTTTGGTAGCTGGTGATCATGAACCTCGGAGTGTGTTTAATTCGGTTGACACTAAGTAGAGATGATAAGCTTTGGTATGTAAGTGTGTTGGTTGAATGGTTGTATGCATTGCACCTGATCAAATGGCTTGCTCAGACAGAAGCAGCAGCAGATGAGCAAATGGCAGAAGGTGCCGAGGGATCAGCCCCAGCGCCGCAACCTGAGGAACAGGTCCCAAGCGATCAGTCTGCTACCACGCTACGGGATTTCCTAGCGAGGTACGCAGAGATGGAGAGCGAAGCGACAGGCGCGGGGAGGCCGGCCGGGGATGCAGCGCCGGGAGGCCACGCGGGGATGCAGTGCAGATCGAGGCGACGTTTCATCTGCCGATCCGAAGTCCATACAGTGCAAGGGTAGGATTGTCTTTTCCACCTCCAGAAATTAGCAAAAAAATTATTAAATGAGCTAAATGGCTCAAATGGCATGGTAATCAAGATGTACATGTACTGCATGGCATTTTTACGAAGTCAATTTTGAAAGTGGCAAATTTGCGAAGCCCACTCTTCAAAGTGGCAAAAGATCAATTTTCTCAACATGGATGGTGCGGCCGCCAGCTGATTCCTCACCAACGGCTTCGAGGCATCACCTCATTAGAACCATGTAACAAGAGCCATCACCCCTGCCTCGCTTCCCAGAAGAGATCATAGCGTGGGTGATTAGGGTCACCGGATTAGGGAAGCACTCTTGTGAAAGAGATAGTGTAGGACCGAAATGGCAACAGAGGGGGGGTGAATGGTGCCTTCAAAAACTCCCCAAGTACCCACACAACAAATTGGGCAAAAGAACTAGCTTCTCCGGTCGAACACTCGTGGTCGTAAGCCAACTGATGGTCGAACACCACGTGGTCGAACACTTGCCCGAGCCGACAACAGAAATCAAATAGTGAATACCGTGGGGAGACAGCGGAAGGACTCGTAGCCAGATTTCCGAGTGACTAAGACTCTCTGGTCTTTTGGTCCTCAACCTTGAGACATTAAAAGAACCAACCTCTGGAAGAGAAAATACCAAGAAAATCCAAAGTCTTAGCTACGGTCGGCTAGAGTGACAAGGTCGAACTTGAAACAGAGGACTTGAGGCGCGCACGACCATTCAGTAAAGTAAACTTTTCTGATTCGATTCCTGCTCTCGGGAATGAACTGGCCAAGTGGGCTTGAGACAGATTCCCAGTTCTGAGCTAATCGAGGCACACGAAAACGAAAGCAGACTCACAAAAGAGAGAAGAGGATAGCATGAAGAACAAGCTCTCAAAACAGATCGCAAACAAAACAATCACAACATCTCACAATGACAGAAATCAACTTGAGGAAGAGAGATGAATGATTGATAAAGGAGGTTTCTACAGCCACTCCAACTGGGAGATACATGAGCACACTTGCTCCATCCCGAGAACCCACACACTCACAAATAACCAAGAAAGAACAGAGTAACTCAAGCCTCAGAATCTCTTTGCACTCGAGCTCTGGCCTCTCTATTTATAGCCACATACCAACGAAGGGGAACCCGCAAACCCCCACCTAACACCGGGTTTTCAACTCACTTTACCCACGAGCTTCCAGTGCTTTACCCGTTAGACCCAACGGCTCCACTGCTTTGCCCGTTAGCGCCAACAACTCTGGTGCTTTGCAAAGACACAGCTTCCCTTTGCAGCTTTCCGCATTTCTCCAGAATGCCACTCCGCTGCCTTCCCGGAAGCTTCCTCTTGCCTTGCCGATCACGCTTGCAACCACCTCGCAGACCTTGTCGTCTTTGGCATCTCCCGGCCACTCACGACCTCAGCATCCCCTGCCTAGTCTCGACCACCCATGCCTCACCACGACTAGTCTCAAAGTCCTGCAAACCATCATAGACAAGCAAACATTCATAGCACCGCACAACACAATGTGTACATATATCTGCATAAAAAAAAGAGGAACTCAAAACATGCTTCACAAAGTCGTACATCCACTACGACTGGTCAAAAACACTTAAACATTAATGCACAAGACCTATGACCGCTCCCCAGGTCAAGACGACCAGCCCAGGAGTTGATACGACCAAATTCCAGTCGAAACGATCGATCCTGGAGGTCATACGACCGGATACAAGATGTCTACGACCACATTCAAGTCTCTCGGGAACTTCCGACCGCTTATTGCGTGATCGAACCACTTTCCGACCACAACCGGACGAGAGAAAACATATCCGACCGCATACGAGTTCGATCCAGCCACATTCGACTGCTTCACAAACGTGGTCGAAGTCCTCCGACTTCCCACGTGGTCGAAGCCAAAGACTGCTGACTATCGACCACAGCGGTCGAAGTCTCAACCTCCGACTACCTTTCGCGGTAACGCGGTCGTAATGCGCCGACTTCGCAACGTGATCGTCCATTCGAGCGCCGACTTCCGACCACAGCGGTCGTCGCACGACTCGCGACCACAGACAACGGCCAACGTGGTCGTAGCTGAGATCGACTACTGCCAGAGTGATCGTCAACGACTCGGCTGGCCTTAGACTACCAACAGAGTGGTCGTAAATGATTCGCCTGGCTCCCGATTGACGACAACGTGGTCGTAACCTGCCCGACAGGCTTCCGACTACGACCAAAGTGGTTGAAAAAAGCCTACGACCACGACCAGAAGCTACGACTTTGCACAGAAAGTGATTCCGAACACATTTAAGGCTACGACTTAGCAGGAAACGCTCAAATCAAACTCAATCTTTTCAAACCAAGTGTCAATAACTCATCACAAACATGGGGACACCTCCACATGGTCTCTCAGATAGAGAGACAGAGAAGAGATTGAATCAGGGAAAGACGAAGAGAGATTTCCGGGGGCTTAAAAACCATTCAAATTCCATTGATGGAGAGAGACACATGTTTCTAAATTCCAATTGATGGAGAGAGCGACGGGCATCCATTGATTGTAATGAGGGGACATCTAAAATCCAATGGTTCTGATTTATTAAGTATAATTAGAATCCACAGAATTAATAATGCGAGGACATCTAAAATCTAACGGTTCTAATTTATTAACTATAATTAGGGTCTACGGAATTAAGGATTGGATTTAAGCTGGATTAAGCTAGGGATCAAAGGGAAATCAATTCCAAAACGAAATCTCAGATTTTTGCAAAAAATCGATTTCATTTCACAACACAATATTCTTTGAATCGATCAATACCCGAGACCGATCACATAGCATAACATCTCCTGTTTTTCCTCCCCGTGCAAGAGAGACAACAAATATGCCAATAAGTCTACCAAATGTCGCCGTTGATTTTTCTGCTAGCTGTTGATACCCGCGGCCGGGAGACCGATCCATCGATCTAGATACATTAATTTTTGATGAGGCATGCAGTACAAATTAACTATTAAGAAGAAGAAGAAGAAGAAGAAGAAGAAGAAGAAGAAGAAGAAGAAGAAGATGATGATGATGATGATGATGATGATGATGGATATTCGCTATTCCTTCATTATATACAGTTGGATCGATCACTTGAGGATGTACTTCATGACACCGGGGATGTGGATCTTGTGAAAGTATTCGTCCCAATCGACGGTCTTCGAATCGAAGTTGAACATGAGTCGTCGGCCGCCATGGCCAGCCTCAGCTTCTCCAAATTGACGTCGTCGATTAATATATGTATTGATTCATTGAAGTCAGTGGGGATTATTTTGTATAGATTTTTTTCCACGATGAACTTTGGTATGATGTTAATAGTAAGTAGAGATAAAGATTTAGCGGGCGCACCCACCATTATTATCCACGCATCCGATGCATTATTATCCCTTTGTTTCACTGGACTAGATAACCGAGGAACTTTATTTATGTCATCAGCAGCAGGACCTGCTGTTTTCTTCTCTTCTTCAGGTACAGTTTCAGAGGCTTTCTGATTTTGCGCGCTAGGAGGCACTTGAAATATTCTGCAGAAGCTTTTGGGGGCACTTGAAATTGCTGGACACTGGAAGTCCCCTTTTTGCCAGTTGATTGTTTCGCTGATGCTTCTTCTAGCAGCAACTGCGCAGGGCTTTCAGCTAGATTCGATTGCCTCCCTCTAACATCACCGTATCTACTCCTCTTCAATTCATCCAGTTCAGAATCACTTAGCCTGTATCCAAGCTCCTTTACTTCAAAGTGAAATGTTGCAACTGAACCATCCAAAGAGCAGGCGAAAAGTGAATAACCATCAGGGCTCCTGTCAGGAAAAAGAACGGATCCACTGTGAGCCTGGGCATACATGGAGATACTTATTATAGAGATATGGTCAAAGTGTCTTACCATGAAAAATCAACCACGCTTTGACTGAAAAAATGCTTAGCAACAAACAATGGTCTGGCACTTGCTGTCGTCCAAACAGTAATAGTTCGATCTTGACTTCCAGTAGCAATAACATTATACGGTTGCTGTTCTTTTGTTGATGTCTTTGATGCTCCATTGGCCCATCCAGCTGGTGCAGCCTTTGCGTCTTGACCAGTAGCGAAATGCTTACGGAACATCGAGTGATTGAACTTAACCACCACAACAGGGGCATTATGCCCCAGAAAGTCAAAAGTTGCAGACCACTCGCCTCGTTCAAGCACAGGGGCTGATGCCTAGGTTTCTGGAAACCATGAGTTGTGGTTATGAAGTGACCACAGGGCGACCAAGCAAGCCGCCTAAAAAATGTCGAACCAAGCTGGGGAACACAGAAAATTAATCATTTTCAGTAAGACATGTCAATAACACAGACAGTTAACAACAAATGCCATGAAACATAACATACAGATTTTGCCCAATGGCCTTCTGTCTTGTGAGCAAGACTCCAGTCACTTGTACGCCATATGATAACAGCCTTGTCATCTGATTGGCTTGCAATAAAAGAACCAATAGGATCCCAAGTAACCCCTTTAACTAAGCTGGAATGCCCTCGCAAGACGGCAGTGCAAATGCCCTTGGTCACGCTCCAGATGTGAACAGTATTATCCAAGCTGCCGCTGGCCAATGTTGAGTCATCAGGGGACCAATTAAGATCTACCTACTTTAGGCATAAGAGATAGAAAACGTGTTCAATACTGAAACAGTAAGGATCACGATGGTGATATTAAGAGCTAAAGAAAGGGTAACCGTTCAAAATCTGATCATGTTTTTGAAAAATGGGATAGAAAAACAGCATGGGTGAAATTTTGGGAGAAAATTACCACGTCCGCAGTATGCCCTCTCAAGGTCAAAATGACCTTCCAATTTTCCACATCTGGGGGCTCTCCACTTCCAAACTCAGATGTTCCAGAACCAGCTTTTCTCTCATGAATTAGGATAACTTGATCATCTGATCCTGAAGCAAGATAACGGCCATGCTTGGCCCATCTCACACAGTTTACTGATCCGAAATGGTCTCGTATTGTAGCCAGTAACCTTTGGCTGGAATCGTCATTTTCAGCGTCTTTACTCACTGATTTCATGTTCCATATGCGAACCTGTTTTAAGAACAAAGCAAACAAATGGCAATTAGGAAAGAGCAGGTTGCCTACAAAAGACCCAAAAAAAACAGTTAACAAAGAAAAACTGTATAAAACTTAACGCGAAATTCTTCAAATATGACTTGACAACAGGCTAACGACATCCACACTGCAGGATCCAACCACTATATCACCTATGCCAAACAAACTTCTCAGTTCCCGCCAACAAATTTGATGAATATGGTCAGCTATAACTCAACACGTAAAAAGCATAACCATGCTACCTAAATGGTCCAAATTTAGCGCTCGAGTCAACCTTATGAAATTCAAATTTAATTCAATAAACAGTGTATGCACAACAAATTCAATTGAATTTCACTCACTAAATCACGAAACTTAAGCTTATCTCGGTACCTTCCATTAGTAAAATCACCCAAATTCACCTTCTACCATAAAAGGCTAAATTGTGACCTTAAGAACGCTAGGCTTGAGCCCTACATTGCAAGCTCAACAGAAGAACGTCGTCTAATCACCATAAATTTCTAATGATACTTGATCTTAGGAAACTAACTCCACTCAGGGACAACAATGAAGCAGCAACACCACAGTTAGCAGCACATTTGCGACAGACAACGGCACAAATTCCCCTAAGCCCTCAGTGACAAGACCAGACTACCACTGCCGCACACTGAAGCACAAAGATAAACTAAGCTTCAATCCCAACGTCAATTTACCACTGGAAAAATAAACTAAGCTTGATAGTAACAAGCCAAAGATTGCACATGAGAGCCCAAGTTAGGATAAAAAAAGGAGTAAAAATTTCGGAGGACACCTTCTGCTCGCCGCCGCCGGTGGCGAAGCGGAGGCCGCCGGGCTGGATGTCGATGGAGAAGATCTGCAGGCCCTCGTGGCGAATCCAGTTCGGCTTCCCCCACGTCACAGCCCCGAGCAATATAATTACTTTCTAACGTACTACGTACTTTTGATACGCCCCGTCGTACAGTCTGCGTAAATTAACGAAATAGCAACATGCACATTGCATAATAGTTATTCTCTAACTTACTAACTGTAACGAATTGTTCGTACACGGACTCATTTACATACACGTAAGCAGTATAATGTTCGCAATTAATATAACTGACATCTAATTCACGACAGGAGCAACATTATGTATTCTAGGTCAACTATAGCCACAGACCAACTACACAAGGATAACTACTGCTTTTGTACACTAAGAAGGTACCGTTTAGCTAACTATGTGCTACGCACATTGCCATAAAAATTAGCTTTTCTTAGAGCTTACAAGCAGATCAACCGACCCTTTTCTTAGAGCTCACAAGCAGATCAACAACTTTTGTGCCTCATGGAGCTACATCTGGAAATTAAGCTACGCAAAGGGGCCAAACAAATAAAAAAAATTTCGTATATCTTGACATGCTATATGGATGAAAGAGCAATGAGTCCTATGGATGATAACTCCGAGCAGTTCCAGAGAAGCAGGCAACTAGATTGCAGCAACTCTCGTTGTTCCTCGAAACTGGAGAGAACACGTTAGACGACACTGCTTTGCATCCGGGAGCATAAACAAAAACGCAGCAAAGTGTCCAGATCCATTGGGAAGCCTCAATCAGGCGAAGAGCAAGGCCGGTGGTCGTTCCTGTGTAAGTATGAAGGGGTCAATCAAGAGAAGGCTGTGGACCATACAAGCGTGCTTAGTTAATTCAGATTAATTTACGACCTTCTTGTTTGAAAGGAATTTAGACTTTTTTACTACTAGCAAGTTGGCAGATGTACTACATCAAGACAGTTGGCTAGTGAAAACTTAAGATACGATATACTGTGAAAATGCGACACCATATGCAAGAAAGGCCAAATCGAAAACAGAGCTCATATTATGGATTCGTAGAACTACTACATCAAGATTCTAAATTTTCAGTGTGATTCGAGCTGGAAGATACATATAGCATCTGCACGAACTTGAATTTGATCCCCAAAAAAATTAACTCGAGAAGCTCATGTGGTTAGAGATCTTACATTTACCACCGATAGACAAATTTGCGTAGTTCCTCGTCCTCCTCCTTGGTCCGCAGTCCCTTCTTTTCGAATGGCTGCTGTATCTCGGTAAGCTTAGGGCAGCCGGATATCTGGACATGTTGTATGGATGAAAGAGCATCCAATCCTCCGATGGATGATAACTCCGAGCAGCCACCGAGAAGCAGGCATTTCAGCTTGCTAGTGTCGATCGAGCTCAACGGAATCGACTCCACGTTGGCACAGGAACCCAAATGCAGAAGGGTGAGAGAGGTGAGGTTCTCTAAGCAGCCTGGAAATGACTTGTCGAGCTCACCGCAACAATGGTAAATAGAGAGACGTCGGAGCAAGGGGGGCAAAACCATCTCCCTTGGGCACACCAACTTGCGGCATTTATGGATCTTGAGGTCCTGGAGGCAGACGAATCCCACAAATGTATGGACAGGTAGTGATACTAGACTTTCACACCACACAATCTCTATCGACTTGATGGATGGTAGATACTCCGGGGACAAGAATTGGTCAAGACTTGTCAGCTTATCACACCAGTGCAGGCGTAAAGTGGTGAGGCGTGTGAGGGGAAGACGTGCAATCCCATTGCTGCTGCTGCTGCTTGCATGCTGCTGCGTCTTGTCATCACCTGTTGAACCAGCTGGCGTACCGTCAGCAAAACTTGCGAGCTCTTCAATTCCTGTACAGTAGGATAGCACCAAGCGTTCGAGGGAAGGGAAGGGGATTGGTAAATATCTCAAGGAGGGACATTCGGAAATATGTATCGACTTGATGGATGGCAGGTATTCCGGGGACAAGAACTGGTCAAGACTTCTCAGCTTATCACACCGGATCAGGTGTAAAGTGGTGAGGCGTGTGAGGGGAAGACGTGCAATACTGCTGCTTGCATGCTGCTGCGTCCGGTCATCACCTGTTGAACCAGCTGGCGTACCGTTAGCAAAACTTGCTTCAATTCCTACCCTGTCCAGCACCAACTGTTCGAGGGAAGGGAAATGGGTTGGTAAATATCTCAACCAGGGACATGCAACAATCTCTATCGACTTGATGGATGGCAGGTATTCCGGGGACAAGAACTGGTCAAGACTTGTCAGCTTATCACAAAAACTCAGGCGTAAAGTGGTGAGGCGTGTGAGGGGAAGACGTGCAATGCTGCTGCTGCTTCGATGCTGCGTCCTGTCATCACCTGTAGAACCAGTTGGCGTACCGTCAGCAAAACTTGTGAGCGCTTCAATTCCTGCCAACTTGGATAGCACCAACTGTTCGAGGGAAGGGAAATGGGTTGGTAAGTATCTCAAATAGCCACATCTGGAAACTTCCAGAATCGTTAAAGTAGGTAGGCTTTCTGGATTTAACCAACTTGGAGATTTATCGCCCCCAAATCCATGGACTTTAAGACGTTCAATTCTTGAAGGAGGACGCAAGGCCTCGAGCACTCCGTTCTCGCCGCTCCTCAATCCGCAAGGCGACTCTCGCCACTGTAGAACTAATGCCTTGAGGTCTTGCTTGTCAACAAGTTTAGCCTCAGCAGCTTCTTCCATACTCTGAACATAAGCAATGGATATGATTGAAAGCCGCCCAGTAAGCTGATTCATGCCCTTCAACTCAGAAATTCTCCGTCCATTCACCTTCCCAACCTTAAAACAGCTCAAGTTCCGTAGAGAAGACAGGTTTCCAAGCCCACTTAGCTTTGGTAACTTCTCAGAGCATTTCGCTGGCAGAGCTAGACGACGCAAGTTGACTAGCTTTGTAACGTCCTGATGAATTGTTTGCAAACTTGAACGTGTAGCATCGAAAACTTGTAGGCTGCAAAGGCACCAGAATTTCTTCGGTAATTCTTGTATGCGGCTATGAGATATATCAAGATAACGAAGGCTGTTCAACTCACAAATGCTCTCAGGTAGCTTTACCAGCTTGCAACCTTTCAGACTCAAAAACAGGATGTTGGAGAGCAGATTGAACCATGGAATCTCAATCTGCAATGCTTTTCCAAACCTAAGTGAACGCAATTTATTCACATGTTGAATGTCTCCCATTCTGCTCAGAGCATCATTATTCACCTCGATTGTTATATGGCGAACTGTTTGCAGCATTCTCCTCTGGTTCTGGTGGTTCAAATCTCGCATTAAGAAGCACTCATCCACTGAAACAGACTGTGCCATGTCATGGATCAAGTCATGCATCACATATCTACTTTGTTCCGGGAACTTGGGATCAGTTTGAAAAAGGAACCTGCTTCTCAAATCATCCAAATATCTACTCCCCATATCTTCAAGGCGCACGTTCCCTCCAGGTGCAACAAAGCCCTCTGCCACCCAGATGTCAACTATGACATCTCTTTCGAAGCTATAATCTTTTGGAAACACTGAACAAAATGCAAAGCATTTCTTAAGCTCTTGTGGAAGGTACAAGTAGCTCAGTTGAAGGGCCGGTAATATCTCATTCTCTTGATGCGGTAGCTCCCACAATTCGCTGTTCTGGATAGTCCTCCAATGTCGCTCAGTCAGCTCCATATTCAACAAGCGTCCAAGAGTTTTGGCAGCCAGAGGAGACCCGCACAACCTATCAGCAATGCTCTGACCAATGTCTTGCAGTTGAGGATATGACTCTGGGAGCTCTTTACCGAACGCACACTTCTTGAAGAACTCCCAAAAAATACCAGTAGGCAGGCCTTCAAGTTTAACAGGCTCAATGGTGGTGACAAGGTCAGCAACCTTTTGAAATCTTGTAGTCACTAAGACCATGCTGCCTTCAAGTCCATGCCTCAATGGTGCATAAAATGCCTCCCATTCATCATTAGCATTTGGCCAAATATCATCCAACACCAAAAGAAACTTTTGGCCCTTCAAGTGTCCCATCAATTCCACTTGAAGAGCATCTAAACTGCGTGATGAATTAATATCTTCCCCAGAGATGGATTGGATGATCTCTTTTGTTATCCTTCTCTTGTTAAAGAGGTCTGAAACACAGACCCAAATCGTCACGCCAAAGTGGGCTTTCACCCTTGCATCATTGTAGATGAACTGAGCCAGTGTAGTCTTCCCCACCCCGCCAATGCCAACAATCGCCAAGACAGAAACATTTCCAGTGCAGTTGGTCTCAGTGGCAACAGCTGATCGGGTCCTGCTACTCTCTCCTTTTAGTCGTTTAGCTCTGGATGTAGATGCGACGCCAGTGCTTGCCGCTGCCCTCTTTCCAGAAGCCCCTGCAGATCTACCGCCCCCGGTGAGTGGCACGCCCAAGAGCTCGATCACCTGATCTAGCTCATGCTCACGTCCAATCGTCACACCCAGCATCTCAATCAATAGATCTCGTTCTTCGTCACGGCCCAATACTTCAGGAGCGCCGATGACTGAACTTGTCTCTGGCATCAGCTGCACCGGCTCAACATTGAGGCGCAAAAGACTGAGCGCTCCCTCTATCTCAGCCACAGCCCTGTCGAGCCGACTCTGGGTCTCCTTTACCCTTGCTTTGCTACCGTGGATCAGACTTTTTGCAAGATTAAGAGAGGAGGATAAGAGTTGACCTGCCCTGCTTCGGTCGGCGTCCTCTATCTTCTTTCGCAGCACCTGGTCATCGAACTCGCGGAGAAGGTCCTCGGCGTCGTAGGTGGTGTCCTTGAGGTGCGAGAGCAGCACCGCCAGCTCCTTGTTCTTGAACCTGCCCCGCTCGGCGGGATCGATGCGGAGGCGAGCCTTGGCCAAGCTGGTCCGGAGGAGGGACAGGTCGTCGTTCAGCTGGATCGCTTCGAAGATGTTGGTCCCGGCTGAGATGATCCATTGCACGGTCTCCATGACCGCCGTAGTCCTCGGCTCCTCCGGATCTTGTTCTGATGAGAGTCAACGCGAGAGAAAGGAGATTCTGTGGGAAGTGCAAAGTACAGCCGTTGGGACGGGATGCTGTACAAATAGCGTCCCACTGAGCTTTACAGATAGTGCCGTTTGTAAAGGCTCCGGATCTTGTTCTGATGAGAGCCACCGTGAGACAGAGTAAAATACAGATCTTGTTCTGATGAGATTCTGTGGAAAGTGCAAAATACAGCCGTCTGTAAAGAGTAAAGACAGATCTTGTTCTGATGAGATTCTGTGGGAAGTGTGCGGCCGTTGGGACGGAACGGTGTTAGGGGTGAAATGGGATGAGTGTGGGTTGGATAGTGCTTAAAACATATTTGTATCTATATGTTTTTCCTTGAATTTGAATACGAATCAAATAAACGTCGAATACGAATATGGGTTGGACATATGCCGGATACGAATTCGAATCGAATATCAACTCAATTTGGTCGGATCTAGATATCCTCATAACTTATGTGGTATGAAGACACTAATAATATTTTATGCTCATACAATCATGCTTAATTATTCTAATTTATTTACTTCACCTAAAGAAATATAAGTTGACGTTCAATTAGAAAAATTTGTCCAACTAATTAGTCATATTATAATCAAATATACATATTGCTTTGTCAAATACGGATACGGATAGTCCCGATAAAATAACATTTTGGATGGTAAAAGCCTATACCATATTGTAGGACCAGACAGGCAACAGAGGGGGGTGAATGTGTTGGATTATGTATGTGGGCCAAGCCCATATAAAAGAATAATTCCTAAAATCTCAAAGGCCCACTCATGCAAAGCAGGCATGCATGTGAACTTTAGTACCACATTGCTAGTTCTAGGAGAGGAAGACCACCTTAAAAGGGATGCTGCACTCCTAGCCACTTGAGGCATGTGTGGGAGAGAACTAGAGGATCACGCGCGCGCGCTCGCCTCGCCTCGCCGGGCCGGGCCAGGCCGGGCCGGGCGCGGGCGCACGGCACCTGCGTGAATGGTCCGCCAAAATCGGCTCCAGGTGCTTGCGCAGACGCGGCTTTCTTTTGCAGTTTTATTTTTGCTGTTTTGAGTGGCGGTGAATCCGGATCGGATACGCGTGACTAATCCGTTTCGGTTACGAGTTATAGAGAATGTGCAGGCGTCCTGATCACGCGTCCTGACTCTTCTATAAATACTGAGTCGCCACCTCCATACAATATAAGCGAAAATCAATCTAGGGTTTTGCCTCCTCCATTGTGCTGCGCCGTCCCACGTAGTCTACTCCGTCCCGTTCGCCGGCGTGCACTGTCGTTCGGGAGAGCAGGTCTCCGGAACCGTCGCCTTCGAAGTCCTGCACCGGGAGAGGGCGAATAAGGTTTTTGGGAAGCGCTCTGCGCGACTGCTTGCTGTAGCTCTGGTTCATCTTCCTCGTCATTCGGCTTCCTTTTGCCGTCGTCATCGACTTCGTGGCATCCACACCGTGCCTGCAGCGTCAACATCGATAAATCAATCAGAACAGAATCGTCGGTACGTAACAGTCATGTTTTCCGTATTAGATCTATTCATGTATAGTTTCCTGGTTTACATGTCTAGATCTTTTATGCCTGTGATGGTTCTGTTATTTTGCGTGCATGATGTCATGATTTATTTATGGAATAAATTAAACCTACATGTGCTTAAATTTTCAACAATCCAAAAACCTTATTGTAGGCACTGTGGTTTAACTATGGCTGGATTTGCCGATGCACTGAGGCCGGATAAGTTCTCCGGTGTGCACTTTAAGAGATGGCAGATCAAGGTCACTATGTGGCTTACTGCTATGAATGTATTCTGGGTTAGTAATGGCAAGCCTGAAGGTGTTCTTGATGCTGAAAAGCAGAAAGAATTCGAGACTGCCACTACTCTCTTTGTTGGATGCATTCTTAGTGTTCTTGCTGATCGTCTGTGCGAGGTGTATATGCACATGACAGACGCGAAGGAGTTATGGGATGCACTGAATTCCAAATACGATGCTACTGATGCCAGCAATGACATGTATATCATGGAGCAATTTCATGACTACAAGATGGTTGATAACCGTTCTGTAGTAGATCAGGCTCATGAGATACAGGCCATTGCCAAGGAACTCGAACTCCTGAAGTGTGTCTTACCCGACAAGTTTGTGGCTGGATGTATTATTGCGAAATTACCTTCTTCATGGAGGAATTTCGGAACAGCACTCAAACACAAGAGACAAGAGTACTCTGTTGAGAGTCTGATTGGGTCTCTTGAAATTGAGGAGAAAGCTCGGGAAAAGGACGCTGTGTCTAAGGGTGATGGAGGGCAGTCTAGTGCCAATGTGGTACAGAAACCCTCAAGCAAGAACAAAGGGAAATTTGTCAAAGCGCAATAGACAACCAACTTCAAGAAGAAGAACAACAACAACAATCAGGATGATAGAACTTGCTTTGTGTGCGGTGAGGTTGGTCACATGGCCAAGAAGTGCCCACAACGCAAAGGAAAGAAGGCACCTGTAGGACAGACTTCTAAGTCTGTTAACGTGACCATTGGCAAGACTGGAGATGGGACTGGGTATGGTAATTTATCTACTGTTCTTTCAGTTAGTCAATCTACCAATTGGTGGATTGATACAGGAGCTAATGTACATGTGTGTGCTGATATTTCGTTGTTTTCTTCTTATCAGGTCGCCCGGGATTCCTCCGTCCTAATGGGGAATGGGTCACATGCTACTGTTCATGGTGTTGGCACGGTAGATCTGAAGTTTACTTCGGGAAAGATTGTGCAGCTGAAGAACGTGCAGCATGTCCCTTCTATAGACAAGAATCTCGTTAGTGGCTCCCGTTTATGTAGAGACGGGTTTAAGTTGGTATTTGAGTCTAATAAAGTAGTCGTGTCTAAACATGGATACTTTATTGGTAAAGGCTATGAGTGCGGAGGCTTGTTCCGTTTTTCCCTTTCAGATTTCTGCAATAAGTCTGTGAACCATATTTGTGGCAGTGTGGATGATGAGGCCAACGTTTGGCACTCACGTCTATGTCATATTAATTTTGGCTTAATGTCTCGGCTTTCCAGTATGAATTTAATTCCAAATGTTTCCATCAACAAAGGTTCTAAATGCCATAGTTGTGTGCAATCAAAGCAACCTCGTAAACCTCACAAGGCCGCCGAGGAGAGAAACTTGGCACCACTAGAACTTCTGCATTCAGATCTTTCTGAGATGAATGGCGTGTTGACGAAGGGTGGAAAACGATATTTCATGACATTGATTGATGATGCAACTAGGTTCTGTTATGTGTACTTATTGAAAACGAAAGATGAGGCTTTAGACTATTTTAAAATCTATAAGGCAGAAGTTGAAAACCAATTAAACAGAAAGATAAAAAGATTTAGGTCAGATCGTGGTGGAGAGTATTTCTCAAACGAATTTGACTTATTTTGTGAGGAACATGGCATTATACATGAGAGGACGCCTCCTTATTCTCCCGAGTCAAACGGGATTGCCGAAAGGAAAAATCGCACGTTGACTGACTTGGTGAATGCCATGTTAGACACTACGGGCTTACCTAAGGCATGGTGGGGGGAGGCTTTGCTAACGTCTAATCATGTATTAAATAGAGTTCCTAACAGAAATAAGGACAAAACACCATACGAGGTATGGATTGGGAGAAAATCATCACTTTCTTACTTGCGTACATGGGGGTGCTTGGCGAAAGTCAATGTGCCAATAACTAAGAAACGCAAGCTTGGACCCAAAACTGTGGACTGTGTCTTCCTGGGATATGCTAATCATAGCATTGCATATAGATTTTTGATAGTTAAAACTGAGGTACCTGACATGTACGTTGGTACAATTATGGAGTCTCGAGATGCAACGTTCTTTGATAATATCTTTCCAATGAAAGATGCACATAACACTACTAGTCAATCTTCTGAAATAATTCCCAGTTTAGTCACACCACCTGAACCTTTTGAACATACACATGAACTTGCCAATGAGGAGGATGACAGTGAAGCTCCTAGAAGGAGCAAGAGACAAAGGATAACCAAATTCTTTGGTGATGATTTCACTGTGTACCTTGTGGACGACACTCCCAAATCTATTTCAGAAGCATATGCATCCCCTGATGCAGACTACTGGAAGGAGGCTGTCCGTAGCGAAATGGATTCCATTATCGCTAATGGAACATGGGAGTTGACAGATAGACCTTATGGGTGCAAACCTGTAGGGTGCAAGTGGGTGTTCAAAAAGAAGCTTAGGCCTGATGGTACTATTGAAAAGTACAAGGCTCGGCTTGTTGCCAAGGGCTATACTCAGAAAGAAGGCGAAGATTTCTTTGACACTTACTCACCTGTTGCTAGACTGACCACAATTCGAGTACTACTTGCTTTGGCTGCCTCACATGGTCTTCTCGTTCATCAAATGGACGTTAAGACAGCTTTTCTTAACGGAGAGCTGGATGAGGAAATTTACATGGAACAGCCTGATGGATTTGTAGTAGAAGGTCAAGAAGGCAAGGTGTTAAAACTGTTGAAATCTTTGTATGGTCTGAAACAAGCCCCTAAGCAGTGGCATGAGAAGTTCGATAGAACACTGACGTCTGCAGGCTTTGCTGTCAATGAGGCAGATAAATGTGTATACTATCGCTATGGTGGGGGTGAGGGAGTTATTCTATGCTTGTATGTGGATGACATCTTGATTTTTGGGACAAACATCAATGTGATAAATGAGGTCAAATTATTCTTGTCTCAAAATTTTGATATGAAAGATCTGGGAGTGGCTGATGTTATTTTAAATATTAAATTGGTTAGAGGTGAGGATGGTATTACATTATTGCAATCTCATTATGTGAAGAAAGT
Organism: Dendrocalamus latiflorus; assembly: GCA_017311315.1. Taxonomy (NCBI): domain Eukaryota; kingdom Viridiplantae; phylum Streptophyta; class Magnoliopsida; order Poales; family Poaceae; genus Dendrocalamus; species Dendrocalamus latiflorus. The sequence goes on from CM029658.1 coordinate 888,160, forward strand.
CTTGAGCCGTTTTGGCTATTCTGAAAGCAAGCCCTCTCCAACACCTTATGATCCTAGTGTGTTACTTCGTAAGAATAAGAAAATTGCTAGGAATCAACTGGAATACTCCCAGATAATTGGCTCACTTATGTATCTAGCTAGTGCAACAAGGCCAGACATCTCCTTTGCTGTGAGCAAGTTGAGCCGGTTTACTTCTAACCCAGGAGATGATCACTGGAAGGCGCTTGAGCGAGTGTTGCGCTATCTGAAAGGTACCTCGAACTTTGGACTTCACTATACTGGGTACCCGTCGGTACTGGAGGGTTATAGTGATTCCAACTGGATCTCTGATGCTGATGAGATCAAAGCCACTAGTGGATATGTTTTCACTATTGGTGGTGGTGCTGTTTCATGGAGGTCTTGCAAACAGACCATTTTGACGAGGTCGACTATGGAAGCAGAGCTTGCGGCACTAGACACTGCTACTATTGAGGCAGAATGGCTACGGGATCTATTGATGGATCTACCTACAGTGGAAAAGCCAGTGCCAGCTATTCTTATGAACTGTGATAATCAAACTGTTATCGCTAAGGTGAACAGTTCTAAGGATAATATGAAATCGTCTAGGCATGTCAAGAGACGATTGAAGTCTGTCAGGAAAATGAGAAACTTCGGAGTTATAACCTTGGATTACATCCAAACAAATAGAAACTTGGCAAATCCCTTTACAAAGGGACTATCACGGAATGTGATAGATAGTGCATCGAAGGAGATGGGAATGAGACCCATGTGAGTTATCTATGGTAGTAACCCAACCTATGTGATCGGAGATCCCGTGAATTAGGATCTGGGAAAAACAAGCCATTAGTTAACTGGAGGAGAGTAATTTCAACCCTCTCTATGTGAAGATGCAATACTCTCAGAAACTGCAAGGCAGGTTGGTTAAGGCCTTAATGTGTTCCATTGGCTTTCAAAAGCGAAGACGTTATCCTGCAGAACGTTCTTGAAAGAACACACCTATATGAGCCCGACTGTTAGTCGCAGTCTATGGAGATCTTGGGAAAATCTCCTACTAAGCTCATGAAGAGACCAAGGAGTATGACTTATACGCTCCAACCGAGGGGTAGCCTACTGGCGGCCTAGTATCAGTTAAGTCTTTAAGTGAAGCTTGCTTGCACCAAACTTGCAATTCAAGGCGTAGTCCATTGTTCAAGTTGTGAGTAAGTGTAGCTTGGAGTTCTAGGTGGATGTTCAACCTTAATCGGTCTCCATCGAAACACTGATATATAAACAGTACATTGGAATTCAGGCAAATCTCTGTGGGACTTTGAGATCTGGTGGGGGATTGTTGGATTATGTATGTGGGCCAAGCCCATATAAAAGAATAATTCCTAAAATCTCAAAGGCCCATTCATGCAAAGGAGGCATGCATGTGAACTTTAGTACCACATTGCTAGTTCTAGGAGAGGAAGACCACCTTAAAAGGGATGGTGCACTCCTAGCCACTTGAGGCATGTGTGGGAGAGAACTAGAGGATTACACGCGCGCGCTCGCTCGCCTCGCCTCGCAGGGCCGGGCCGGGCGGGGCGGGGGGCGCGGGCGCACGGCACCTGCGTGAATGGTCCGCCAAAATCGGCTCCAGGTGCTTGCGCAGACGCGGCTTTCTTTTGCAGTTTTATTTTTGCTGTTTTGAGTGGCGGTGAATCCGGATCGGATACGCGTGACTAATCCGTTTCGGTTACGAGTTATGGAGAACGTGCAGGCGTCCTGATCACGCGTCCTGACTCTTCTATAAATACTGAGTCGCCGCCTCCATACAATATAAGCGAAAATCAATCTAGGGTTTTGCCTCCTCCATTGTGCTGCGCCGTCCCACGTAGTCTACTCCGTCCCGTTCGCCGGCGTGCACTGTCGTTCGGGAGAGCAGTTCTCCGGAACCGTCGCCTTCGAAGTCCTGCACCGGGAGAGGGCGAATAAGGTTTTTCGGAAGCGCTCTGCGCGACTGCTTGCTGTAGCTCTGGCTCGTCTTCCTCGTCGTTCGACTTCCTTTTGCCGTCGTCATCGACTTCGTGGCATCCACACCGTGCCTGCAGCGTCAACATCGTTAAATCAATCAGAACAGAATCGTCGGTACGTAACAGTCATGTTTTCCGTATTAGATCTATTCATGTATAGTTTCCTGGTTTACATGTCTAGATCTTTTATGCCTGTGATGGTTCTGTTATTTTCCGTGCATGATGTCATGATTTATTTATGGAATAAATTAAACCTACATGTGCTTAAATTTTCAACAGAATGGTGTCTTCAAATTCTCCCCAAGTATTTACTTAACTCTTTTCTCCAATAGCTAATGAGCTATGAAGGCTAAAGTTGAAGTCTCACATAAAACAAAGAAGCAGAATAGCGAAAACTGAACTGGTCAGAATCTGGCTGTGTGGTCGAGACTTACCATGTGGTTGTAAGTCCCAACAGCGCAGTCAATAGTCGATGAAACCTTAGGCCAAAGTAATAGAGAAAACGCATCAGAGAACAGATCGTGGTTGGAGACCAGTACTGTAGTCGAACCATGGCATGCCATGTGTAGCTGCATTGTGTGTGCCTTTTTCACTTGCTGTGCCTTGGAAGCTCTAAATCATCGTCGTCATACAGATATAACGGATCGATACAAAAAAAATGAATTCATCGTCATGAGCTTACGAATTATATCGATCATATCAGCTTGGGCATAAACCACAACATATATATACATTTTCAAATTCCAAGGAAGATGGCACAAATTCTATGGCGATTGTTCGTTCAAAATATCATCCGTCAGAATGCAGCAAATCGCTGCAAGCTTGCTGAACACATCTCCTTTTTCCCTTTTCTTCTTCTTTTTTTGTTTGAAGTGTAGCTGTGAAGGATCTGGTTTGATACATGGGAAACCGAGGGTGTGTCAAATCTAAGATGAACATTACGGAAACACAAAAAAAAGGCGGATTTGTTAAATGGACTAGAATAGAGTGTAACTGGAGCTACACTGCGCTGCAAAAGTTCAACTCAAGTAAATAAAAACATGCTCCCCTAAAAAAAGAAAATTAAAAATGTAGTGCGAAAACACAAGAATTTTATAGGAATTTCCTATACTGATATGAAAGTACGAGCTGATTCTTTGCTACTCCACCTAGTTTTGTGTAAACAAATCTTTCCTAGCCCTCTGATCAATCGTATCTGATGGTTAATACTCCTTCCATATCCTACCATTCACAGCAAATTAAAGCCATTGGATCTTTAGAATCTAGTGGCCTAGATTTAAAACAATTATGGCTGTAATTAAGCATGTGTTACCTCCCCCAACACTAATCCTGGCCCTAATTCTTCCCTTTGAATCCCTAGATTTAAAGGAGCTTGTCGTCCCTTTCAATCACATGACCGCCGTAGTCCTCGGCTCCTCCGGATCTTGTTCTGATGAGAGAGGAGATTCTTGTTCACCGTGAGAGAGGAGATTCTGTGGGAAGTGTACAATAGTGCAGCAGCATAGACGGAATGGTCAATGGTGGTCCTGCAGCGAAATTTCGAGCGCCGAACTTTACAAGTACTTTACAAATAAGTAGTATTTCGTGCTCTGAACTTTACACATAGATTCCCACTGAACTTTACAGAGTGCTGTCCGGCGGTGCGTTCTCCGTGGTGGCTTTGGGCGTGTGCTATTAGCCTCTGGCATCTTTCTTATCGGCCAGCCCTTTGCAGTTCGTTCGTTGGGCTGGCCGATCTGGCCCGTTCTTTCTCTATGGGTTAGGCCTCGGCCTGGCTTGAGTCACTTGCTATACTAGGCACGTCGGCGTTGCGTCGCACCCGTATAGGTAGTGAAGAGTCACTTGCTATATTTATTTGTTGCATTTTTCATAGAAGAGAGAACTCTGATTTTGAAGTAGTTCAGATCGCTGAAGGCAGTAAATTGATAAGCCAGCACATTACCAAAGTGATGTTCCCATTTGCATACTGTTAGGAAAACTGGGCTTGGGCCAGCAGCTATGACCCATGGTGGGCACCTCACCGGAGAGTATAAATAGGAAGTCGTACTGGCATATTTTTGTATACATGCAATCAGAAATTAATAAATAAAGACCAAGAGCTCTCTCTACCTCTCTCTATGTGTTCAATATATTATTTTGTCTTCTGTGATTGATTTGATTTGTTCTAAGCAGAGGAATCGATCGGACTGGTCGCCAGCGACGGTTCCTCAACACGTTATCAGCACGACTTTGCTCCGGTGAATTGAAGATAATCATGGAAGCCTAAAATAGATTGCATTATCTAGATCGTTGTAAATTTCGCTTTTCGCGTTCTAGATTGATTTTCTACGGTGCAAATCCGCCCTAATCTACCGCGAGCAGACTTGAAGTCGCCGACACAATGTCGATTGGTAGATTGCATCACAGGGTAGATGTTGATTGCACTGTAGATTAGAAAAAAAGACAGAAAAATTTTGCATACATTGGCTCTGCACGGCCACTGCGCGAGAAAAGAAAAAACCGGCCGCCGCTCGGTCTCCGCCCCCGCGCCACGCCCGCTCGGTCTCCGAACCCGCGCCGCGCCCGCTCGGTCCCCGCACCGCCACCCAAAGCGGCCTCCTCGCGCCTCCTCGTCTGTGATACTGAAGTTATCATAGACGGCTTGTATTAAAAACCGTCTGTGATATGTTTCCCGCCTCACAATCCTCCAAAATTTCATAATATCCCGTCTGATTTCTAGTAGAATTCCGTTCCGAGACATCTTTAGTAAAACGGGCATAACTTTTGCATACGGTGTCCGTTTTCGATGTTCTTGTACTCGTTGGAAAGGTAATGATGAACCCGATCCAAAAAATGACCGGCTTGTGCTAGTAGCCCTTTAAGACCCTCAAAATCGGCCATCTTTAGGTCTAAATTTGTGTTACAAGTTTTTAGTTTCTATTTTTGCCCTTTTTCTTGGTCTTTCCTTCGGAATTTGGATTTTGCTTCAACTGAAAAGTTGTAGATCTTATCGAAACCTTTCAAATGAGTATATATATGCCATATAAAACTTTGCTATTTTATCGTTTGATACTAGTTGTTTATATTGCACCGGTGTATAAAACTTTATGCTCTAATTCACAGACGGTTGGTATATAGAACCGTATGTGATATTCATTCATCATAGATGGTTCTAACTACCAACCGTCTATGATAGAGAGTATCATAGACAGTTTATATGTAGAACCGTTTGTGATAATCTGACCGCTGGGCCCGTCGATCCTCCCCAACCCAATTCTAGCCAATAGACATTCACCAACCCTCACCCCACGGATCATAGCTCCACCTCTCTATCCCCACGCCAAAATTTTTTTGGACTCCCGCCCTCTCCCTCCTCTATAAATAATCATCCAAACCCAGCCTCCTTGTCGTTCTCCTCCTCCTTGACCCTTACCATAATAGCCCACATGAAGCAGACGCCGCACAAGTCTACAGGAGGCAAGACACTGCAGAAGCAACTAGCTACCAAGGCGACGCTCAATCAACGTTGACGATGGTAGGCGTCAAAGACATCCAGCTCGTGCACTACATCAGGGGCGAGAAGCCTAGGCATAGAGGATCTTTACTTTTTCTCTGTTCTTGTTGTGTTAGCTAGATAGGCAATCTGCTCGTTGTTTTGGGATATTGTAATGATAAATTCTAATCTTAATAAAAATGGAATGTGTACTGTGTTTCTTACTGTATTTGCTTGTTTTTAGATGGCATAGTTAACATTTCCTGAGACTAGCCGAAAAATTAGGTATAGAATGAACTATCATAGATGATTTTGTGATATAAACCGTCTATGAAGGATTATCACAGATGACTCAAACCAAAAACCATCTGTAATACTAACACATCACAGACGGTTCTATCTATCATCCGTCTATGATGAAAAATATCACAGGCGGTTCTAGCTACCAACCGTCTGTGATACTCATCCATTACAGACGGTTGGTAGCTAGAACCATCTATGATGTATGAGTATCACATACGGTTTTTGATTCCAGCAGTCTACGATAGTGTTTTTCACAGACAGTTCTAGTTACAAACCGTCTGAATTGTGATTATCACAGACGGTTGAGCCGTCTATGATAACCTCTGATTATCACTGACCCATAAATTCAGACGGTTTGGAAAACTGTCTATGATGACGGTTCCGAACCGTCTGTGATGAACCTTTTTGTAGTAGTGTACAAGCCCAGGCTTCTACCCTTTTTTTTGCACTGTAGCGTTTGAAAATGCACTGTACCTATTGTTAGCTTTTTCCACATAATTAAATTTGAAAAATGAAAAAATTTATATCATCACAGCAGTGCAAAGAAATAAGGGAAAAACGCAAGAAGCCAAGAAAAAAATTAAGAAGGTAGAAGACAGAAATCGTTGGAGCGGGGCCATATATGCATACTGCCATTTTTAAAAATTGATTTTGTACAATGTTGGAACGGTTAGAGCAAGTATAATAAGAGGCTGTTAGTAGGCTGTATGCTGAGGTGGAGGAAAGAGAGGAGGAGAGAGAAGAGAGGTGGGCTGTAAGTTTACAGCCAGCTGAAGCACAAGAACCAAGAAACTTTGTGAGAGAAAGGGGTGGGTCATATAGCCTTCAGCTGGCTGTAAACTACTATATAAATAGGCTGATAAGTGGGTTGTAATTGTCCATACAGCCAGCTGAAGGCTGTATTATTAGCCTTGCTCTTACTGATGAGATGAATGGACACTAATATCTATGTTTCCTTGCAATAGAAGCCTTGTAAGCACAGTACGTCACAGATTTAACCTTAATATTCTGACAATCGTGCAACGTTTCACGCATGTTCTGTATGGATCTATTCGGTATGGCCTGTATTACTTTCCAACCATTGGACAAGAGTTTTTGAGGAAACCTCATTTTTGTTGTTCTTATTTCATATTCAGGCTTGGATATTGTGATTTAAGAGGTCTCTTAGGTATTTTATATCGTACAAGTTAGCACGAGGTCTCTTTTATTCCACAAAATCAAAATAATCTGACCATTCTGTGTTTAGAATTTTTCATATATACGCGCATATAGGGTTAGACTTGAGTTTTTGAGGGAAATTGTGATATCTTATATAGAGCATTATGTCTAGCCACCGATTCTGATGACAACACAATATTCTTTGAATCAATACCCGAGACCGGTCACATAGCATAACATTTCTTGTTTTTCCTCCCCGTGCAAGAGAGAAAAACAAATATGCCAATAAGTCTACCAAATGTCGCCGTTGATTTTTCTGCTAGCTGATGATACCCGCGGCCGGGAGGCCGATCCATCGAGCTAGATGCATTAATTTTTGATGAGGCATGCAGTACAAATTAACTATTAAGAAGAAGAAGATGATGATGGATATTCGTTATTCCTTCATTATATACAGTTGGATCGATCACTTGAGGACGTACTTCATGACACCGGGGATGTGGATCTTGTGAAAGTATTCGTCCCAATCGACGGTCTTGGTATCGAAGTTGAACATGGAGTCGTCGGCCGCCATGGCCAGCCTCAGCTTCTCCAAGTTGACGTCGTCGAAGCTTCGATTAATATATGTATTGGTTAATTGAAGTCAGTGGGGATTATTTTGTATAGATTTTTTTTCACGATGAACATTGGTATGATGTTAATAGCATGTAGAGATAAAGATTTAGCCAGGATAAGATTAATTACCATCCTTTGAAGAGGGAGAAGGGGCCGTAGAGGTCGACGAGGTGCATGACGAACTTGTACTTGCGGGTGAGGTCGTTGTAGAGGTGGGAGAAGAGGCCGCAGCTGAGGAGGTTGAGCAGGTGGAGCATCTCCAGGGGCAGCTTGTACTTGACCACCATGTACATCCGGAACGACGCGATGGTACTGAAGAAGTGCACCTTGCGGGCGCGCACCACCTGCCCCTTCTTCCCCACGCGCGGGTTCTCCGTGAAGTAGCGCAGCCCCGTGCGGTAGAGCACCGCGTACGGCGCCGGGTTCCGCAGCGACGAGCTCACGTGGTACACCGCCACCTGCTGCTCCGACGGCGAGCTGCTCGACTGATGATGCGCCACCGCGGCCGCCATCATCGCGTTCACCACCATGTCGCCGGGCATCTGCATATATGCGCGCGCGCCCCCACCATTATTATTCATGCATCCAATGCATGATCAGCCGTCATGCATGTCCGTTTCTTACTTAAGGTTGTTTCTAAGAATTCTGATTTATCTTAAGACAACATCTTCAATTATTTATCTTTAAAATTATTTATCTAATTATTATTTTTATCGTAATTTCTCTATTCGCACGCCGTATCATATATATGCAATAGTTTAGTTCTCGGTATATTCTCTCTTCAAACTAGAATTTTAGGTGATGTGCCAAGACAAGATACGAATGAGTTGGTCACTGCTCGAGATGCTGCAAAGGAGGAGGAACACTGTATAAACACATGCAGGAGTTTAATTTGATCGACTATTTCGGCCTGCATATCGATCTGTGTACTTGTCTCTGATATGAATGCATTCAAGCATGCATGGCACCAACAGCTAGATCATTTAATTGCTTCAAGCTGTGCTTGGGAGGAGGGGCCGGCCGAGCAGGCTAGCTTGATATGCAGCTAGCTTACTAGCACTGAAGCCATTCGGGTTGGTTAGTGCAGAGGCTTAAATATGTGTGTTGAAATGCATTCATATGTGTCCTAGCTAGCTATGGTAGAGGAGAGGGGCCCCCAGCTCTCTACACGTACGTGCTAGTCCATAGGATGCCTATTGGCCAACACATTGCATGAGAAAGTTTACTACTTGATGCAGTATAGCAGTAGTTATATATATGCATGGAGTATTACCACATCCATGGTCAAGTCGAGGTCAGCTAGAAAGCACGAGAGATTCTGCTTGGCGTAGCCGATGAGGATCGTATCGATCGTCCTGCATCATGCAGTGCGTACATCCAGGTTACTAGCTCTATGATCCGCTTGCATTTTGGATCGATCAGACGAAGATCAGACAAGAAAGAGAAGGCATGCATGCATGCACGCACCTGGTCCCTTCTATCCATCCGGGCAACGGGTCCTTCTGAACGCTGGTGATGATGCTGGGGCGAACGATCACCACGGGGATGTCGCCTCTCAGCTGCCCCAGCATCATCTCCCCCATCGCCTTGGTGAACACGTACGTGTTTGGCCACCCAAAGTGCCGAGCCCTGATCGAACAACAGTGCACAAATCAACACATTTAATTTGTTTCACCGACAGGAAAAAGGCTTGCAAAATTTCATGGCTCACATCCAAATGCTGCTATGCATATACGATCAAATCACCTGGTTAGTCCAAGCTCTTTCATAGACTTCCTCTCGGCCTTCGCCGACGAGTCGCCGGCGGCCTCCAGCTGCTTCTTCGAGTCCCTCACCAGCCTCACCTCGGCCTCGATGTCAAGGTGGGTGCCCTCCCTCAGCGTCTCCCCGTTCTCGAACTCTCTCTCCTGCACGAGCCCTTGCGTCTCTCCAGCCACGTAAGCTGCATGCATGCATGCAGTTTTACCATTACTCGTACAGAGAGAGAGAGAGAGAGAGACCTCGGTGAAATTGAAAATGTTCTCTTCAATCTTCATGAACATACTTACCGGTGGAGACATGGAGGAGCACCTCGAGATTGGCGCACTTCTTGGCGAACTGGCACATATTCTTCACTCCCATCACATTCACATCCAGAGCGACATCATATCTGCAGATCATTCCGTACGCTAAGGATTAAGTGCCAGCTACATGCATTGATGCATATGTTCTCTACTGAATTATCAGATAAATAAATCAAATTGACCTTTCGTAGAAGTTGGTGGTTGCAGCTCCATTGACGATGACATTGATTTCTTGAGTCAGATCTCTCAGCCTGGAGTCCTCTATGCCGAAATCCTCATGCATGATGTCTCCAGCCAGTGGAACAACCTTTTCTTCAATGAAAGATTGGAACCCCTTGCCATGCTTCTCTTTCAGAAGGCCAAACAGTTCCTTCTCTATCACCTGCACCAACATGCATGCATATTAATTCAGCACAAAAAAAACTTTTAAGGCATTTATGTATGCATACAAATTTATACTTTTCCAAATCAATACTAGAAGCAAGCATGGGTTCTAAAATGCAGCCATGTATGGTCGGATCAGATCAGATGCTACAGAATGGTAATGAAAACCATGTACTAGTCTCCAGTTTGTCTAGAATAATGGAGTAGCTGGCATGATTAGATTGGACGTCCTTGCCCTGCTACATTTGGTATGGATATTTCACATGATGCAAGATTGGACTTGTATGCATGGGTCCCAGATTGAGCCATGCTAGCACTATTAAAAAAAATCATCATAAACGGTTCAGAATTATTATCACAAATGATTTTTTAAGTCGTTTGTATTTATGTGTCGGTGATAATCGAAGATTATCACAGACGGTTTGTGAATCATCTGTGATAAAGATAATACAGACGGTTTGTAACTAGAACCGTCTGTGAAGAAAATTATTACAGACGGCTCGAAACAAAAAACGTCTATGATGCTCACACATCACAGATGGTTTTAGTTACCAATCGTCTATGATTAGCGAGTATAGAACCATCTGTGATAGTCATTCATAAACGGTTTATAGCACTAACCGTCTGTGATAGTTCATCCTATACCTATGCCCTTCAAAAACAAGCAAATACAGTGGCAAATACAACAACATATTCTATTTTCGTTAAGATTAGAATCCACCATTACACATAACAAGATAACGAATTCAACTCTTTAACACGGCAAGAATATATAAGAAGTAGAGATCCTAACAGACAATAGAAGATGGATGCATCAGATGGCGACCAGATATCACCAGCAATGGAGAAGCGATGGTAGCGCCACCTTTGTGGCATGACAGTGAGACTGCACAAGACACTCTTACGATATTTACGACAAGAGAGTGTTGTGCAGTCGACCGTGGTGTCACAACGGAGGCGCAAGCTCACAGCGGTAGTCGGCGTCGTCGAGGAACAAGCTGAATGCATCGGATGGCGGCCAGATATCACTAGCAATGGAGAGGCGGCGATAGCGCCACCTTTGTGGTACGATGGTGAGACTGTAAAAGACACTTTTACAACGCTTACGACAAGAGTGTGTTGTGTAGTCTACCGTGGTGTCACAACGGAGGCGCTAACTCACGGTGGTAATCGGCGTCGTTGAGGAACAAGCTGGATGCAGTGCGCGATGTCCTTGACGCCTGCCATCAAGAAAGAGATGGGAGGGCATCGGATGGCGGCCAGATATCACCGGCAATGGAGAGACGGCGGTAGCACCACCTTTGGGCATGATGGTGAGACTGCAGAAGATACTCTTACGACACTTACAACAAGAGTGTGTTGTGCAGTCTACCGTGGTGTCACAACGGAGGTGCTAGCTCACGGAGGTAGTCGGCGTCGTCGAGAAACAAGCTGGATGCAGCATGCAATGTCCTTGACGCCTGCCATCAAGAAAGAGAGGGGAGGGCATTGGATGGCAGCTAGATATCACCGGCAATGGAGAGGCGGCGGTAGCGCCACCTTTGTGGCACGACTGTGAGACTGCAGAAGACACTCTTACGACACTTACGACAATAGTGTATTGTGCAGTCTACCATGGTGTCACAACGGAGGCGCTAGCTCATGGTGTTCAGTGTCGTCGAGGGGAGGATGCAGGGAGCTAGCTATATAGTGGATGAACTCGTGTGCCTGCCGGTGGAAAGGTAAATAGGGAGTAATTAATAAGGGCCGAGCGGTGGGAGGAAATGGTGCCTGCCATTCGATGTAGAGAGAATGGATGGGTGAGATCGAAATCCTAGAGGATACGCCACGGATCGGTGACGTGTCATTATCAGAGGCGATTTGTTATACGAACTGTCTGTGATAATGCACATATCAGAGACGGTTTGTTATATGAACCGTCTGCGATAGTTTCATGGAGGGTTCTAATTAAAAACCGTCTGTGATAATGCGTATATCACAGATGACTTTTAAACCTAACCGTCTACGATAGTTTCAGAGACGGTTTTAACCATGAACCGTCTATAATAATCAAAACACAGATGGTTCCATATGAACCGTTTGTGATGAGACATCTAGTATAGCTTATTTTAGAGTAGTGTGGGGAAACTAACCGGATACTACAAACCACAATAATGCAATAATATGCATAGTTGCCATGGGGATCTACCAAGTGTCCTGTGGTGTCTTTGGGCAATTACTGGTAATAACCAATGATCCTGTTTGCATAACATTTTGTAGATTCGTGAGAACCGAAAATTGCCTATACAATGAATGCACAAAGAGGGACCACACTGAAAATTAACAATAAAAAGGGTTGTACTGACAAGAATTTTGCTGCTAGGGGACCCTATTGAACTCTTTATGCTTGTGTGGTTCTTAGAATACAGTGTTTGCTTACAATAATATGTCATTTTGATGATTATTGAACAGACTTTGTAGACTTGATGCATGCAGGTGGAAAAAAAACTTGCTGTCTGAAATAAGTGACCCCACTGACAAAAATTTCTGCATTGCAATAGTTAAAAAAAAACTGCATTACATAGTTGTGCCTTGGATGTAACTTTCAGCACAGTAAACATATATAAGCTCCAAGTTCTCCTATGGTCCCATATCCCTCCTCCTTTTAGGTTTCCTCTTAGAATAGTTCAGTACTAGTTGTAGTGCTAACATAGCTACTTACATCAAGATTGCTTTGACAATGTCTGAATATTTCAGACCTTTAGGAACCTATACATATTTGCCCTCATCATTTCTTAGCATCAGCCAGCCATGCATGCTGCATATTGAATTGGGGTGTAGTGTGTACACTGTTGAGGCCATTACTCTTGAGACGTAACTCCTGACCACACCTACCATGGTACTCATACAAATATACAATAACTCCTCATACCCTAAACACCTACACTGCTGAGTAACATGCTGCAGCTGTAAATGGCTCTGACGCATGCAGCAAGTTGCCAATCATGCATATTGCTATGGCGTTTGTCGGTTTCTTTAGATAAGTCCTAGCAATTCATGCTCGGAGTATTTCCAGGGTCATTTTTCATAATAGATAACAAAATCTACAACCTAAAGATATACTTTTTCTAGTTTTAGACGAACTGAAATGACACCTGAAAATAAGAGGGGGACACACTTTCATTTGTTACAATGTACAGTTTGGCTATTCCAAAACATACTCTGTATCTTATGCATGCATTTTGAATAGATTGAGCACAGTATTTTTCAGATCCTGATGGCCACCTTTCAAGATTCTGTATCTATGGTATGTGACAAATCTGAATGTTCGTCAGCAGGAGCAGGAATAATATTTCTCAATATAAGCGGCGGCGGGGCTCTCTCGCCTGGATCTGGGCGGCGGCTTCTAGATCTGGGCGTCGGTTTCGAGGCGGCAGGGCCCCTGTGGAGGTCGCCGGCGAAGGCTAAGCGACGTGAGCGGCGGCTAGGGCCGGAGCACGTATCCGGGCGTGCGGGGGCGTGGGGGTAGTGTTGGCGCTCGGGTGGAGCTGTGTCGAGGAGGTGCGGCGGCCTCTGCAGCCCGGCCTGTGTCTCGTCTGAGATGAGGTAGCCGACCATCGGAGTGCGTCTCCGGCGTGCTGGCGCCCGGATCTGGTTGAGCTCAGGTCCGGCGGCGGTGCTGAGGCCCGGCGTGGTGAGGGTCTCCGGTGCCCGGTTTGGGTCTTGGCGGGGGGCGAGGTTTCTGCGGCTGGCGGTGGCGGAGGCGGAAGGCGAGAGGGAGGTGGTGTCGAAAGAGTTCGCGGCGGCCAGCAGCGTCAAGGGGGCGGAGGCCGGTGGCGGCTCGGCGGATCTCGTAGACGCCGAGCGACGGCAAGGTCCGGTGGGAGTGAAGGAGAGGTAGGCTTTGAAGGGCGGAGCTGTCGTTGGGTTGCTTGCGAGGAGGGTGTGGAGGCGGCGCTGTGTGAGCAGAGCAAGCTGACGGAGAGGGTGGGCGCACTAGAGCGTGCCGTCCGGAGGGTGGAGGAGGCCGATCGGCGCTGGCGGCAAAAGCCGGGTTGCGGCAGGAGCTGTGGCTGCTGGGTTTGTACAGGGAACCTTGGCGCGGCGTTGCTCGAGCGGGAAGAAGGTTCGTCGTGGAGTTCAAGGGTGGCTATGCCATGGCCTTGAGACGTGCAGAACCCCGGTGTGCTGGTGGTGGTCTTTTTTTGTGTGAAGATAGTGCGTGGGTTGCTGTGGAGGTGCTGGCGAAAGCCTTGCCGGTGTTCCTACCGATCTCGACAACTATGACGCCTTTGGACACCATTTTCCTTCCTGGAGGGTTGTCATGGCACTCCATAGCCCTCATGTATTCTGTTCTCTAGGTGAAAGCCTTGTCTCGGTGAGGCGGGCGGCGTCGGCGACCTCGTCGCCTCTATGGAGACGTTGCCTCAGAGGTTCATCTTCACGCAAAGTAGACCGGAGTTTGAGTGGTTCAGTTGGTGAAGGTTAGGGGCTTGATTGAAAGCAAGGACGGAGAATAAGTTCTGAAACTTAGTCTTTGTAGCTTTTTATAGTCCTTTAGCTCTCTTTCTTGTTGATGTTGTGTGATCCTCAGTGTTGAGGCTTTGAGCCTAAGAGCTCGTATAATTTGTGGCTGTATATATCCCAAGTGGATATAGAGGCCGAATTTTATATCCTTTATCTAAAAATATAGTTTGTAGTAGCACTGTTTCTCTTTGCACCACATATAATATTGTTTACACCTCAATATTGTTAGTACTACTCATGTTTGCATCACAGATAGCATACAGTTGCACTATGATGTTGTGATCTCACTTTTGAGTAGAATTCCAGTTTCAATTATTAAAGATGTAAGTTTGGCGCTGTCAGAATACCAGCATGAGAAAGCTACATGTCAAATACTCACATGTAACTATATATATATATATATATATATATATATATATATATATATATATATATATATATATATATATATATATATATATATATATATATATATACTTACATGTGACACCGGGTGCCCGGGCACCAAGCCTCTCTGCCTTTGGATTGCTTTTAGATGCGTGCTAGTACAATAGTATGGAAAGGGAGTCATTATCATGGATGAAAAGTCTTAATCATGAATGGAAAATCTAACTCATAGATAGAAAGTCTTTGAGCCTAAAATGTCGCCGTGGCGTTAGCCAAGCAAAGGAAAAAAAGAATGAATCAGAAAGAACAACACACAAAAAAAGGAGCACCTTGCAGATTGGTTTGTCTAGAAAAATGTTTCAGGTTCCTTGCAACATGAACTTACTTAGAGCCATGCTGCTAGTGGTTACTTAGGAGGAAAAAAAACAAAAGAACAGATCAAGAAGTGATCAGAGAAGAGAGTAGAAGGCTAGATGAACCAGCATGGACACACACCTCAGTCTCCACCCGTTGCTTCGCCGTCTCTGCGTCCACGGCTCGCACCGGGAGATAGATCTTCTTGACATCAGGCTGAACCCTCAGTATCTTCTCCACGAGTACTGCACCAAAGCAAGGCAACGCAATAACAGATGAGCATAACGCAACAGTGCAGGTTGATGAGTCGACCTTGCTCTGATTTGTTCTTTAGCAACAAGACATGTGCATATGTCTATGTAGACATGCATACTCTTTCCAAGAAAGCCTGTTGATCCAGTGATCAGGATGCTCTTGTTCTTGAAATAACCAGTGATCCTCCCTTCATCCATTGTGCCAACCATCTTGTTTCTGTGTACGGGTGTATATGTGAGTGGAAGATGCAGCTACGGAGGGAAAGAGTTAAGAGAGAAGGGAAGGAAGGAAGGAAGAGATACTTGGTGTGAGGTTTGTGTGACACCAATAGAGGCTCTTGCATATTTATACACAAGCCACCAAGGTGTGTGGGGGCAAAGTCTTTGAGGCTTGAGTGCACGTAATTAACAATCAATGGCAACAAAGGCTTTCCAAACACAATGCAATGAGATCAGAGGAATCCCAGTCACTGTGCAGCAAATAATATTACTTGAGAAGGTATTTTTTACAGGCAAGATACCAGTCAGTCTTCAGGCTTAGTTTCGTTTACAGAGGTGTACGTCTGATTTACTTCGCCATCGCCGTGTGGGGACAGTTGAAGAACGGGCCATTAGACTTGGATCGTTTTGGTTTTAGCTTTTAGCTTCCGGCTTATTTTTCACTATTTATAAATTTCGTTTTTTCTGAGCTTTTGACTTTTTGTTGAGCTTTTTTGCTGGTTCTTTTTTCCTATATTTATTTGTATTATATGTAATGGGCTAACGTATTTTTTATTTTTTTTAAATTTAATTATGCTAAATAAGCCTCTATCAGCTACAGTGTTTTTTCAGTCAGCTACAGTGCTTTTCAGCTATAAGCTAAAAAAAAGCCCATATGAGCACCGCCTAATCGAGCTTCTTGTGGCATGATTTGAAAGATAGAAATCCTATTGCTAGCTAGCAGCTGCAGCATTGATGTCGTGATATGTATTGGGACATATTTTTCATGCAGACAGAAACATATGTTTCTCAAGAGGAAAAGAGATGAAAAGGAGGAGGGAGAGAGATAAATGTAGGTAGCAGCAGCAGGAGCAGCTGACACACTTTTCTATCGATGGCTGCATCATTACCAGCTACATTTAGATTTAGCAAGTGTTCACGAAAGACCTTACATAAGCTAATCATTGGAAACCATCTCTTTTTTTGTTTCTTCTTTATTTGGATAATGCAGTAGGAGGTACACTTGTCCTGACAGAATCACAAAAACAAGAGCAGACAAAACACGTTTGCCGGTTGGACATGTTTGGTCAGCTAATTCAAGGATTATGTCTACTGCATTGCCACACTTCAGAGTGACTCATCAAGTAGGTCAGCAAGTACTGTGTTTTAAAAAAAAGATAAGAAAGATTAGTAGACAATACAGTGAAGTTCAAATGTATCGAGTGAACAGTTGTGAGCGATGAAGGACTGATGGTATTAGCCAGTAAGGGGTAGTATGAAGTACAAGGGGCGATAATTAATGTGATGCAGGCCTTTCCAGAGTTAGCTGCAATTGTTTCAATGCAAGCTGGTCCCTTGCTTGGGGACCAGATGGAATAAGTTGATCTTCTTTTATATATTTTTTTCACCTCTCAGATTTAGGACAGATCAGGCCTTTCCAGATGTAATTTGTTTGTTAAAAATAGACTATAATTAATTAACTGTTGTAATGCTGGTTGTTACGTATTTTATTTGAGTTGACAAATGCTTTTAATTGTCACACGGTTAATTGTATTTCTTAATCCAGTGTATTCAAATTGTATTAACTCATGGTGATCAAATTTGTGAATGCGCTCTATTTATTTACCGCTCTTAGGTTTCAACTTAACTGGTTACGCGAGAAAAGTTTAAATTACCTCGTATTTTATTTATCAGCTATTTAATTAATTTTGCTTAGCTAACCCCTTGCTTAAGCTTAGTTGAAAACGTGGGGCATTATAGTAGGCAATAGGAAGAACTAGTGGACAGGTGGGTTCTTTTCGGCTATGACTCATAGCTACGGCTTATGTTTTTTGCCTTAACACAAGTGCTTGTATAAACGAACTGAATGTCGATAAGCCGATAAATTGCTTCAAAAAAGCAATCCCGATACGTCACTTCAAAATGGTGACAAAGAAACTATTCCGTTTGTTTATTCGAGAGAAATCATAAACAATAAGCCGGGCCACAGCTGCAGCTAGCTGTTCCTGAAACACCGCCCAACTAAACTGGGCTGCAACTATGCTGCTGACTTTAATCAGCTCGGCTATTTGGCCTTACCAAATAATATTTGGTTTGAATTTTGTATACCGACCTGTTTGTTCAGTATTCACCAACTCTATTTTCTGTATGTACCTTCTAACCAACATAATCAGAGGAATAAGTCAATCGACTCCAACCAGATATCATTTAGTTGCAACGCCCTGACCAATAACACCGTATTCCTTCAATTTTCCTTAAGTCCCAACCAAATGGTTAGCATTTGTGCAGTGGTAGATGTTTGGATGGGAAAAACATCTCCTAATTTCAATCAAAGTACCTACTTACCGTCATTGCATAATAAAACCCTACTTACTGGAATCCAGACTAAACAAAACAATTGAGTGATTTACTTCATAGCGATTTGTGCAACAATCCGAAGATTTCAAATTGAACATAGATGCAAATCTGTATTAAACAGGGCTCACAATATACCAGCCAGCACAAAGGTTTCAAAACTCAAGTCAGACAGCATGATGCAATTTCAGAGAAATTAAACACCTTTTCCGTTACTAATAGCCAGAAATCCGCTAAATGAGTCACCAGACAACCAGTACGAGATTGCAAATT
The DNA here is from genome assembly GCA_017311315.1 of Dendrocalamus latiflorus. NCBI lineage: Eukaryota > Viridiplantae > Streptophyta > Magnoliopsida > Poales > Poaceae > Dendrocalamus > Dendrocalamus latiflorus. The sequence goes on from CM029658.1 coordinate 906,476, forward strand.
ATGGCAGGTGGCAGCCAATCGAACACAAACAGGTAACAGAGACATCGACGCTAGACAACAGTTTTGTCACTAACAAGTACAGGGTTGTAAGCTCAGTTTGTTTGATTCTGGGCGCACTCCAAGCCAGAAAACCCATTGAACATGGTCTACATCTTCAAAGATACACTTATCATGTGAGATCACATGCAGCTACGTATCATGTGAGATCACATGCAGCTATGCTCTTTTACTTCAATTATTGCTGTTTAGGATCATAAGCTTGGATTTGCTGCTCCAGCTGCATCAAAAGACAATAGGTCAATAATTAAGAGAAACCATGCAACCACAGCAGCACTATGGTGCTCAACAAAAGGCTAATTGAGCTGCTTCTGAACATGAATTCAAATAATTTCATAAATCAAATGTGCCAAATTGGTTATCCGGATACTTGAAGAAGCTCAATTTAAGCTGGGAGAACAAACATCTTTTGACCGCTTGGAAGTTGGAACCATCCCATACGGTTTTATCCAATCATGACAACAGAACTACGTCAGAAAGATTTACTAGCCAAGTAAAGTTTTCAGATACCTCCAAAAGGCATAACTAAGTGCTTCAGAAACCAAACAGTATCTATAGATAAATTTCAGCAGCAACAAGAACAAGGTGATTCCTTTTGTCTTATACAGTGTGTAATCGATCTTTTGAATATGGTACCTTCCAGTTACTGAGAATTTGAAAATTACAATATAAGCGCATAAGGAACTACCTGAAGCATAGTCTGGAACTTGTTGCGCAGATCATAGAACTCATTTCTGACAACAGCCAATGCCATGAGGCACCTGAAATAATGCAAAGACACCACATTGTGTAAAGCTGGATAGATTAAGAGAACTGAACTGAAATGGATCAGAGTTGCAACTCTAACTTGGTTTAAAAAAACTCAAGCCATCTCAAAATAGTCACTGTATAGAACTACAGACAGAAGTCTGGAACCAACCCAATTACATGAGAATCAGCAACGAATTAACATGTTCAAATATTGAACCAAGTGCTACCAACCTCATGATCGCAAAAGAATTGAACATGCAGATTGAGTCAACAAAAATACTAGATAGTTTATATGAGCTAAATGCCGTACCATGCAAGACACGGTCGGCTAGCAAGTTTAGATACATGTATGCAAGTTCAAACAATACTGAGAGTGGAGAATAATTATGGTGCGACATCTATAATAAGGTACTGAGTACTGACCCATCTCTGCTTCTCTCCTGACAGAACTGGCGGAACTGCATGCAAGTAAACTTCACTTTCTGAGCACCAACACTGAAACATGCCAAAAAGCACCAATCAGGAAGACATCATCAAGCTGTTTCGATTACAATGAATTTTTTTTACAAAATTACAAAATATATCCTGTACTGCTCCAAGAAGAAGGCACCGTAGAAAAATAGGTTTTAAACCCAACATAGCATGTTGATACACATACTGGGGGAATATGCATGGCCAACAATACCGGGGTAAAAGGCATGGTTAATGATACAGTCTGTAACATGGCGACAAACATGACAATGATATATTTTCCGTTTATCACAACAAAAAAATCAATGGCAAACTACTGCCAATTCATCTGGTAAGCCGTAAGCATCTAGTTGCTGAAACTAAGGCTCTGGGATTGATCCCTACAGTACAAAGTGAATATTGGTAGTTTTGCAATTTGACCCGGTGATCCTTCGACCAATCTACATCAAAAGGTAAGCATTCCACTCGGCTCCTACAACGAAAACTGAAAATTTAAATTATTTACCATGACTAGCAAACAATACTTAAGATGTCATATTGTCATCGACCCAATTCTTATCACTGTGCCAACACAAAAACTGTATGCGAAACTAGAAAAACCGCCATTGTAGTTACTTATAATAGCAAAACAATAATAGTAGAGTTGTTTGCAAAACAACAAATTTGCTATCGTCATTTACTTGCAGAGCTAGAAAATGGGCATTGGCAGGAATTACACTGAATTTTGTCGCACAAAACATTAAATACAGTTCGCCCTTTTGCTACTCGTGGTTATAGGATAGCTCAAACGAAACACACCGTCATGCATCGTAGACACGCACACATGACTACATGAGCACACCAATGCACACTCACGCATCTCTCGGCGGTGACATACCTCGATATCACATAAATGGTGTAAAAAATAAGTGTTAAGATGAGAGAAAAGGCTGATCACCTGGCGCTGCTCCCCTTGAGCTGGTGCACGAAGGCGTCCACCTTATCGAAATCGACGACGGGCTGCTCCCTGCACACACCCATCCCAATCCCAGACAAGACCAAATCAATACTCGGGACAATCGCATGGTAAGATAAATCAGAGAGAGCAACGCGCACGCACAGCAGGCTGGAGAGCTCTGCGATGATCCTCTCGGCGTCGTCGCAGAAGAGGGTGACGACCTCGGCGACGAATCCCGGCGTGCCCCCGTCGTCCTGCAGCATCTGCAGCTGCTGGAACTGCTCGTCCACCAAACCCTAGATCGCACCACAACAGTGAACCCATTGGCGTCGAGAACAGAAGCCCCAAATCCAACCCGCAGCATCTAGGAGTAGAGGGGGTGAGAGGTGCATCAAACTCACCGCGGAGAACATCGAGGAGAGGAGGGAGTTGAGCTGCTCCCTCAGCGCCGCGGCCGCCATGGCAGCTTCGGTGAGCGGAGGAGGTGATCAGGTGAGAGCGTAGCGATCTGGGAGGAGGCGGGCGGTGGCGTAGGAAGTAGGCAGAGTTGGGGGGTAGTGGCGTCCGAGAGGAATCTTCTTCCATCGCTTCCCTCATTTATACGCGTCCCCGTTGCGCACGGCGAGCGAGGCTGCCTTCCTTCGCCTCGCCGCCGATGGACACCTGGGGTGGGACTCACCGTCGTCGAAAACCATCGTTATCCGTAAGATCCAATTAAAACTCAAACCGAATAATTTTTTTGAATTCATCTAATTTTCAGCAAATATGAAGGGAATTTACAATTTTTTAACCTTTTATTTTTACATCTGAAAAAAGTTAAATTCCAATTCAAAATTTTCCTCTTTTATTTTCTATCTCCTTTTCCTTTTTTTTAGGATGATCGATTCCAGGACCGGCACACGTGTGCGGCTAGCGTGCGCACGTCGGAAGGCTTGTGAATTTTTTTCTTGTCGATGACCCAGTTCAATGGATCCACGCTACTTTGGAAGAGCTTCCTCTCCCATCATTCAGATAAATACTGGAGTTGTTTTATTTTGTATATGCGATTTTTTGGATGAAATTTATTGTGTGTAATTTGCGGGGATAGGCTGCATGTGAAGTTTTCAATTAGTTCTATACACAAAACTTTCAAGGATAAAATTTTAAACTTTCGCAAAGTTTGCCATGCCTTCCATAATTTCACCCTGCGATCTAGGCCGAGTTTCCATATCCGCCCCTATGGATCAAAGTAACTAACGCTTGAAAAAGAAGATCTTAGAAAGGAAGTATTATTTTTGTATAAGATGGATTTGGGATGATTAGTTCTGCACATCAAGGGGAATTTGTCCTTGCTGTCCTGCGAGAGAGAGGGAGAAGATCACCGATGCAACCAACCAGTGGTAGAACTAGAATTTGGTTATATTCTGAGCTTAGTGGTGAAATGATCTAGACTATCTGGGTTAGACCATGATGAAAATATTACCTAAGCTGGACTGAATTTACCCGGACTGTACACTAGATATTTTTTTCACAATCTAGACTAAAGCCTACCTTATCCGGGGTGTGGTTCCGCCACTGCAAAGAACCGACAGGAAGAAGAGGGGGGCAAAACGGTCACGCTTGACGGCAAAGGACCGTCATGGCATAGGGGTTGATTCTACGAAAACAATGGCGTATAAGGGAACGTGAATTATTCAGTGCCAAATGGGATGCTATTAGGCCGTAGGAAAGAATTTGCGATCGAGTTTGCAAATTATTGGATCTGACCGGTCTTCAAGATCGGGATATGCTTGCTAGGGAGATCTTTTCACGTTCGTGGCTGCGTTGGTGCTTTCGGTGACGCCATGATTCTGCCTGTCTCCACAACTTTGGAAGCTTTCGATGATTGCTACACTTCTTTGCTAAAGTAAGGAGAGGCTGTTTCGATGAGTGGTATCGGCGTGGGTCACAAGCTATAGCGCATGTTGGTATCTCCTCTGAACTCTTTTCAAGTCATCTGTCATTTACTTACTTAAGAGTGTAACACACCAAATGTTAAATGCAGTTTACAACACGGCCAGAACTTTCATTTCTTTTTGAGCGCCGGTCAAAACAGACCAAAAGCAGTCAATTGGATAGATGGTCGAAAGGGAATGATGGATGTGTCATAGTCCAGTTGAGAAGTCATCGGATAACCTTGGCGAAGTTGCAGGTCTAAATCAGTAGTGCCAGTCACCTGTGCTGCGTGTATTTACCTCTTTTTTATATATAAATGCCTACTTTCTTTTGGGAGATTTACACACTGGCGCACACTGAGCTGCTATGCACTTCATTTAGCACAAAACAGCCGAAAGTTTCAGAGCTCTAGAAAACTAGGCACAAGTACAGCGGGTGCAGGCCCGTCTGTTATAGTGCCTTCTCTGAACGACTAACTGTGCTTAGTATTCGTCACCACAATCACCAATCATATCCATCAAATCTCTGCCCTTCTTCGATGCTTCAGTGACGCTGTTCGTGTCCTCTTCGTCCAATTCAAGTGCGAATATGACGAGGTGTCTTTTATGTGTTGTTGCAAATAATGCTAGGAAAATAGAGAGGAGAGACACGGACCTTCGAATCCTAAGACATCTGGTATCCACGTTCATGTCAAAAGCTATCTACAGTCGATTTAACTTCGGCGACTTGACACACAGTCTACATCGGGAGAAGCAACGCGTATCAGCAGGGAGGAGAAGAAAAAAAACCAGCGTCGTGGGCATCAATTCTGAGCTGGGAAAAGCAACGGCAGTCAGGGGCGGACGCACAGCTTGATTAGTGGGTGGCCCCCAGTCAATTTTGTTAATCACGTATACCCTCTGGATTTAATCCATATAGGCCCCCAGTCCGCAACTCAGCAGGCCCCCAGTGGCCTAGTGTGGCAGTCGGCAGTGCCTTCTCGGCTACGCGTAGCAGCATGCCCCCACTCAATTTTAGTCCTAGATCCACCCCTGACGGCAGTAGGCATGGCAGCGCGTCCCACACGGACACGGCCAGGAGAGGAGAAAAAGGGAACAACCTGAAGCAACGCGAAAAAAAAATTCTCATTGTAATCTCTTATTGTAAGTGAATTCCGCCTTCATACGTTTATGTTTTTTTTACTAAGGTTTTTCACGTTAAATCTTTATCTCATATTCTTTTGATTATCTATTTTTACCATGCGTCGACCATCTGTGGTAGCGTCAAGAATGAGAAGGGCAAGAACTGAAAAGTGGGTGATAAGTTCTACCATATGATACAAAGTGCTCACCCTCTTCTGCAAGGATGTTACAAGAACTAAAGCAAATCCACACAAAACATGCCGATGGAACTGCAACATATCCAAGGCAGCAACATCCATTCTCTTGCATGATCTGTTGACATTATCCTCGATGTAACTTCTGGTCATCTTAACTGGTGGCCGTACCCACTTTGTAAGTTTGCACAGATAACCCAGCAACAATCAGACGGAGCAGAAAAAATTTGTAAGAATGCATCTCAGTGGCATTGATACCATGACAAATCACTCGCTCACCCCCTGATTTCTTCGAGCAACTCAGATGGGCGCTCACGCTGGACTCTATTGATGAAAATGCCGTACAAATCCTCTGCCGGCCCATCTGCCAAAATAACAATTACATCCCCATATCGAGTTGAAAACATGTTAAGGGTTCCTAGATTAAAATTTTGCATAAAAACATGTTTTCAGCCTTAAAAAAAACTAATTAGAGGTGGGGTAGTCTCAGCTCTCATCTGATGAGAGTTAATACTTGGAGTGAACAGTTTCAACTTTCAACTATTTACAGTGCTTGCGCATCAATAAGCAACAACCTAACGCCATCAAGGCATCAGCAAATGCAATAGCACTAGAAATACTGACGTTTTTAACCAAGGAAACAAGGGCAACACACGCACATTAGGTGTTGGTGCAAATGCCCAAGAGCGAGCGTATGGCGAGGTAATTAAGGGAGACAAACACAGATGGACACACTTCGCAGGCACTCAAAGCCGTCTTGTAGCGGATGTGAGCGTACGCGAACGTGTGCGTCGGAGATGAGCGTACCGGAGCATGGCATCCACGGCCGCCGCGCGGCCCCACGACGAGCCACTCACCTGCCACGTGCCGTTCACCACCCGGCACACCTCCAGCGCGTCTCCCGCCTTGCTCCTAACCGTCGTTTTCTTCTCGCCCGGCACTGCTGCGCACCGCGGCGACGCCAGCCGTGGCCGCCGCCCATGGCTTCGCCTTCTCGTCCCCTGCGTAAGCCTGGGAGAAGAAACGCATTGCCCGCGTGGAAAGCAGGTAGCTGCGGCCATTACAGACAACACGCTGTGCAAGAACAGGACTATGTAATGAACCGTAAGGCTGTAGACTTTATTCAGAATCCCAAGTGTAGCAAGTATGTGGTACAGACATCACAATCAGAAACCGAATATTACGTAGCGAAGTATGGTAGTATCTGTGTAACATTGCAACGATAGATGACGGGAAATGTACACCAGAATAGAGTGCCTCAGATTTTGCTAGCGAACTGGAGGCCCTCCTTGAGCTCCTCTATGTTGGCAACCGGCGGCTGAGCTTTCGCAACCTTGGCAATGGCCTTGTTCTCATCTGGTGACCCACCTTCGAGGAAGGCACCCAATACCTTGCCGTCCTTGATCCAGTACGAGCCGAACTTGGGCTTGGCGGAGCTAGGGTCACTGTCGCCAAAAAGGATGGTCTCGCCAACATTGTCGCCATAGAATTGCCATGCCAGGTCGAATGATCGGGAGTAGAAGTATGGCAGGTAGTCATACTCTGGAACAGACTCGCCGGACTCTTTTCCCTTGATGGCCTGAAAGATGATGCAATATTGCAAGCAAAATTAATTTTGACATGTTATTGCAAGCAATTCAAATGCCTAACGGAAGGGATAGAACTTAAAAAACCATTGCTGTCGGTAATCAGAGTAAGAGTCTACGTTTTAGAAATCTCACTAATTTGGGAACTCCACATTAAGGCATTTCACTCCAAGTGAGATAATTTCACACAAATTCTGACGAAGTTCACATCATTCTTGAATGCAGTTGCGACATTTCAAAATAATATTATTGGACGGAAGTGGATATAAACTTGACATAATTGAATTATACTCCAGGTGACCGTGCATTAGAGCATTTTACTCCAGGTGATTGACAGTTTTACACAATTCCATGGAAGTTCACATTGTTCTTGCATGCAATTATGATATTTAAAAACATTATTGGATGACAGGAGAGAATTTTAAAACAATTGAATTCTACCGTGCTGATTTGAAACTTTGAATACAGGCAAGCATTCAGTTGTTTTCCAATCAAGTCGCCAACCGCTAAGTTTGCAAGGTACGGTGTCTGTTCTGGCAACAAACCGGCTACTGACCTACTGTCCGGTCACATTCCAGTGCCGACCGCTATGCAGCATTAGTTCTGACAACTGTTGTAGAGGCACTGTAAGTCGGAGATACAGAAGTGGGGTAGCCTCACCTTTACAGCCTGCTCTGCAGACTTCCTAGAATGGTCAACATGTTCCACTCTCCTCAACTCATTGTACATCTTCATGGGGAAGGTGGCCACATCGCCAATGGCATATACTCCAGGAACACTTGTTTCGAAGAAAGCATCAGTCTGCATGATTTTTTAGGCACGCCAAATATTAAGATAGAAACCAAAATCAATCTCAAAAAGAAAATTCAAGGAGTGCAACCAAGATGAACCAGATGAGATAAATGCAGTTGCTTATGGTGAAAAACAGCACATGCGCAGCTGATGTTTTTGACAAGGAAACATTCAATTGCGTCATCACAGGCGCTATTTCTTTAATTGAAACAACCATGGGACCTTCTGTGGCGATATGCTCTCAGTTAAAAGGCAAATTAGAAGCAAACTAACCTTGATTCCACCTTTCTCCTCAGCAACTTGACCTTTGAAGAGAGTGGTCAGAGGTCTGGCCCCAACACCAACAACAACAATATCAGCTTCGAGCACTCTGCCATCCTTTAGCTTAACTGCAGTGACCTGGTAAGTGGAAACAAAGCAAAGCATGTAAACATTTGCAACCATGATAAGAACTGCGCAATTGAATTTGGATTTTGAAATTGTACATACATCACCATTGGCATCAGCATCAAAACCAACAGCTACTGTACCCTTCACAATCTTGACTCCTTTGTTAGCATAGTAAGTCTCGTAGAAAGCTGCGATATCAGCAGTGAAGAGACGGGGCACTACAAGAAATGACATTATGATGTTACCTTGTCATGGTCAAGAACCTTTCAACCATAATTTCATTTCACATCATAACTGCATGCTAATCGCGTTAGCTAAGCTGTTTTTGTTTCTTTGATGCATAGTAAGTAGTAGAATAAGGGTTAGTGACAGTATGTGAGTGATGACACTTACTGCACCAAGGTTCCGGAAACACCATAGTGACATCAAAATTGTTGATCTTCAGTGCTGCGCTAAGTTCTAGGCCAATGTAACCTCCTCCAACAACCACTGCCTTCCCTCCCTTCTTAGCTTGGATAGCTGCAACCAGCTTGTCAGCATCATCTACTTCCCTTAGATATAGAATGTTGTTGCAATCATCTTGAGTGCCAAAATCAGAGAGCTTTATGACCTGAAAAGCAAGTCAAAACAAATGTTGTATATCATGAGTAACAGTAGCAACAACTATGATTACTTATTGAACAAATTTTGATGATTTCTGAGGGAACATTTTGTGCCATCAAGTATACTTCAGGTATAAAATTAATTACTTAAAGACTACAGTTCAAAATTTACATAAGAAAGAAACTTGAAAAATGACAGTTCACAACATACTGAGGAGCCAGTAGCAATGAGCAAGATCTCATATGTAAAGGTTGCTCCAGCTGCACTAGTCAGAGTCTTTGAGGCAAGATCAGCTTTGACGATTTCAGTACTCAGGATCAGTTCAACACCTGCCAACAGATGTAACCATGAATATGCTCAGAATCCAAAACAAATACATAAGAAACATATAGGTATTTTTGCAGTACCAGATAGACCCCGGAAGTGTAGTCAAGGATTTGTTTCAAGGGTACCCCACAATTAAGATTAAGGATGGTATTTCGCCAAACAAATAATTCATATCAGAACACTTTCTCATTTAATCCCTCAATTAACAAGAAATTTTGTGAGTAGGTTAACTAGCAAGAATACCCATACATGGGACCAATGCAGAGACTCAGGTATAGGTGACAGCATGACAAGCTAACGTAGCAAATATGAGCTGTCATCAACGATATGCCTTAAAGGGAATGTCCATGCAACTGAGCAATTAAGTTCAAATGGACCGTCTAAAATGCAGGCTACACCTCAAACAATCACACATAAGGCATTAAAAGATGGTCTAACACCACAAGGGAATTGGTAATCTGTACCTTTCTCTGAATACCATTCAGGCAATAGCTTCTCTCCTCCACTTCCCACGCACACATGAAATCCTGGGAGTCTTGCAGCATCTAATCAAGTAGGACACAAAAAGGAGTTAGTATGAACCTACGATGTGGCTAATACACGTACGGTGTAGAAACTGGCATAGATCAGACATCAAAGGGCAAGATACGTTGGTTGAAGGACTTACTCTGAGGAAAGAGGTATGCCTTGCTGAGGGCAGGACGCTCGTAAGGAGCCACCTGAAAGACAAGCTGTGGATAAGAAACGTGCTGCCTCATTCATTAATAAACAAGTGAAATTGTACGAAACTTGTGAAGGCCAAATTATCACTCTTATTTGGGAGATGCCAACTTTGATTGAGGAAGACAAAATTCTTTTTTGCAACCTTACGTGCAACCTCCCTTATACTAAGTGTTTGCCATGTATTTATGCATAGTACTAGGTAGTCATTTTGTAGCAATTAGCATTGTGATAAGCAATAAGCTGTTCATATTTACTACGATAGACGTACGGTTGGTTACAGACTTACAGTAACAAGAAGTTTTGGTCCAGTAACTAAAAGTGACTAGCGGCTGCACAAATAACATGAAGATTTAGTAGAGTTACAAACAGGTGGGTGATTACCACAAACAATTCTATACAGAATCCCATTCCTAGCCATAGTCCAGTCCTACCATTCATATATTCATGTCCGTAAGCTGTAACTATTGCATATGTACAGCACATTTGGCATTCTTAATTTCTTATGTCTGATGGGATAGCGATCTAGTAGCATATTGGACCTCTTTACTCGGTCAATAAGAACATCCTACACCTATGGAGTGGAGTGAGAGAGTAAGAGAGAGCGCGTACGGCCTCCTTGGAGATGATGGCGAGCTCCCCTGGCTTCACGCCCTGCTTGGAAAACTCCCGTGCCGCATAACCCTGCAAAAGTTAAATAAAAATTAAGCAAAAAGCAAATCGTGGAAAGAGATCCAGAGGCCATTTAGATCAAAATCAGGAGGCGATCTCATGTCGAGCACAACGACCAAATGCCCCCAAAAAAAATCAAAAGGGAAGAAGAAAGCCGAAGCGAATTAGGGGGAGGTATAAGTAACGCAGAGAGCACAGACCGCCGCGACGCCGCCGCCGAGGATGACGTACTTGAAGTGCTTCTCCGACGCCATTGGCCCCGCCGATCGCTCGCCCAAACCCTAATAACCCGATCGATCAAACCACTCGCGCGACTCGGTCTCGGCCGGAGAAGAAGAATAGAGGAGCAGAGAAGGGAAGAGGAGATTTGGGGGAGGGGAGGGGTAAATGCGACAAGGCGAGAGTGGGAGCAGTTACTGACATGTGGGCTCGAGACAGAGCAGGCCCACCCGTCGGTGACCCGTTGGGTTATGCGATGGGGACGCAGGAGGTTGATGCGTCGTCTCGTTTGTCGTCTCCGTGGGACCGTGGATCTTGGCCATTGGCTGGTTTCCTCCAGGGACGGCGTGGCGTGGCGCGCTCCTGACCGTCCGTATTCGTGATGGATGGCGAGGCAACGTCGTCAGGTCGAGAGCTTTCCGTTTCGGCTCGGAGCAAGAGCCGAGCGATCCACGATAAAAAGGAAGCAGGCAACCAGAAATGCCAGCCAAGCAAAAACAGGGTATGCATTATCAAGACATACACAAACACATTCTAGAAGAATCTGGATGCATCTAGAAGGTGAATGGCTTTTTTTTTGGGGTGCGGCTCAGGTGCTGTGACCCCTGCACGCGCTAAGTGCAGGGGCACGCCCAGGAGCCGCCACGTGTCCCCAAATATTCAAAAAACTTCCGAAAAATTCTAAAAAAATACTTAAAAAATCAGAAAAATTGTAAAAAGTATTTTCTTACAAATAAAAAGTATTTTTTTGTAAGTACTTAATTTTTTTTGATTTATGCTTTTATTAAAAAGTATTTTTTAAAGTACTTAAAAATACTTTTTAATAAAAGTATTTTTACAAAAAGTACTTTTTACAATTTTTCTGATTTTTTAAGTATTTTTTTAGAATTTTTCGGACATTTTTTGAATATTTGGGGACACGTGGCGGCTCCTGGGCGTGCCCCTGCACTTAGCGCGTGCAGGGTCACAGCACCTGAGCCGCACCCTTTTTTTTGTACCTTGGGTCTGCTAACCCTGACCAATCGGTCACATGGGAGGTTGGGCGGCCTCTTCCAGTTTCAGTTCGAGTACTCGATTGTCATCCAACCTGGAAGGCCTGCAGTTCGGGAGAAGTCAGGCCTGATCAATTCAGTTTTTTCTAATGATTTTTTGCTTTTAGTTTTTTATTAGCGGTTGTTAGTTTTTAAGATATTTAATTGAAAAATAAAAAAAGGAAAAATAGAAAACACAATTTATATCACACGAATAATGCAAAGAAGAAAGAAAAAAGATATGTTAAAAAATCAACATATTTCAAACGGCTTTTAGCTTTTATAAATTAGAAAACAGAAACAAAAGGCTACTTAGAATGTGCGGTCAAAGCAAAACAACCCAGAATGCGCTCAAAAGATGAGCAACCAAGTAGAGGAGGACGATTCGTCAGTCTCACTAATCTATTCACATTTTGGTACATGACGCACGATGACAGCAAGGATCTCTTCTTTTCGATTTTTCTACTGTAACTAGCTTTTAAATATAGTATTTTTCAAGATAAAAACTACAAAATAATTGTATTATATACTATAATAACTTTATTAATATCGGTTAAAATCGTACGTAAATTTCTATTATTCCTTACTCTTTCTGCTAAACAGATTAAAATCAAAAATTGTACCTATAAACCATAATCAGGAAAAAAACAGGCCATAGGTAGATCGGTGAAGATGTGCTGTCTCGACGCTAACCGTACGAAGCACGCATGTCTCCTCTAACTAGGGCCTTCCAGAATCCAGTAAGTAGTATGACGATAGAATAGTGTACACGTCAACAGCAAGGAATTGAAGACCATTGGATAGTACAGTACGTTTAACCAACTAGCCTCATAAACGCGGCGACACGCCGCGTCAGTCACCGTGTGTACCGAAGTAAAAGAGGCGATAATTCGTGAGGAGTTTTTAAAAAAATCGAGGGCACATACGTATTTTCGAGAAAGCTAAAGGGTTTTTCGTAAAAAATCGAGGACTTGTAAGGACCTGTACATAAGTAAATAAGGACCTATACATAATTTCGGGAACCTGCGGGACGCTATCCAAAATTTTTAAAAAAAAACTTACAGGGACCTTTTCGCGAGGAAAAAGGATCTTTACGTAATTTCCGAAAAACTAGAGGAAATAGTCTCCCCTGACCGTACAGAAATCCCCCGCCACGCGCCGGCGGGGCGACGTGGCCACCGCGAGGAGGCCGGAATCCCCCGGAAATGTTATGGTTATGATGTATCAATTCCGTTTTTTGGTTGACCACCAGAGTTCGATTCTCGTTAACATGTATAGAGTTATTTCTACGACTTGCCATCATCGAGACACCGTATGATTCAGACGGGTACAGCATGATCACGCACGGAGCTGTAGTAAGATGCAGGAGAGCTGCTGAAACAAACTGATTTTTACGAAGATTTGAAATCTCATTTGGAATTAGTTTCACCTTTGATCCTTCCCATAAACCGCACAAATCTCAGCTTAATCCAGCCCTTAAACTCTGCCGACAGTACCTCAACGAAGAACTTTCGTGCTGGCACTATTCACCATCAGACAACTACACTGCCGTCCAGATTTTTATCACCGCCGCCCGATTTCTTCGTCGCCTCCAAGCCGACCGACTTATCCCGCACCTTCTAGTCCTCACCTGCTATCGCCAGCTATCCCCTCTGCGCTCTCCCCGATCTTTCTTGCCCCCCTTGAGCTGTCGTCGCCGTCTTGATCATCTCCTGGCGCCGAACCGCCTTCGAGCCCTATAAAGGCCCAAGGACCCCTCCGACCCCTCCCACGCACTCCACCGAAGCTCCCCGCACGCCCAATCAGTCCCTCACCGCCTCCATAGCCGCTAATCGCCGGAGAACTCAAAGGTGAGCACAAATCTAATTTCCGCAATACAGTCGATTATTTTCCGATTGCTCGCTCCCATGGCCACTACAAGCTCCCAGGAACTTCCCCAAATAATCGCCATAGCCCCCCGAGCCTTCTCCTTTCCCGGCGCTGAGAGTCACCGCCGGCCGCAACCACCTCACCGTGGCTAGCCCAACCTCGGCATCCCTAGCACAAGCCGACCCTTCCACCCTCACCTCCTCACCCTCTAGATGCTTAAATGCCAAAACTTTGGCTCTCTTAACCCTAGAAATTCACCATGGCCGTCCAGATGCTCTCGGGAGAAATGCCCTCGCTGCCGGCGATTGCCGTCTCCTTTGCCCTTGCCGACCACAAAAATGGAACCCCCTCGTCCCCATGAGTCCACCCATACCCCCGGTTTTCATTTCTATGCACCACAGCTCGAGATCTCCCCAATTTTCGCTTTCTCTGTTTCTCGGGGTACTGTAGCACACGAGAGGGAGAAGAAGAACAGTACCGGTTCGGGTACTGTAGCGCAAACCCGTTAAGGAACAGTAATCCCGCCCGCCGTGAACAGTAAACGCGCCCACTACTGTAGCAACCCGACCCGTTACTGTTCATATAGCCCAAAAATGCATGTTTATATCCGTTTTGATCGTCTCGAGCCCACCAACCCATTTCTTAGCTCTATTTCCTCATATAGGATACCAGTAATCCTAAAAACCTCAAACACCCTCCCAAACCCTAACCCTATTTCAATCCAAACTTCTTTCGTTCACCGAAATCCTATTAACACTTGTATCCGATTTGTCGTCCGGAGCCCATCTACACTCTTCGCACTCTCGCACTACCGCTCTAGACTCTAGTGAAGCTCTAAACAACCCAGACAAATATCCTAACCCTACAAATCAATGTCATCCACACCTTCCGCCATTCATCGAGAATCCATCCGCCACATATACAACCTCGACCATCCCACACACCTAAACCCTGACCACCCCACCTACCCTCTTTATGTTATTTCGGTTATTTATTTGTATTTTGTTCCCAGCTTGCCTTTCGTAAAGCAGGGACGTGTGTGTTCGTCTTCCACGTTAGTACACGAACCACATGAGCTGGTCAACCAAAGGACTACAAGAGCAATTAAAGAAGTCGGTGTCCAAACCGAAGATTACGTAAAGATAATCAGAGACTATGGACAAAGAGGCAAGTCACATGTTTTTGATCATATTGAATCCCATGAAATTTACATTATTTACTTAATGTATTTTCATTATTGATAGTTGTGAAATGATAGTTGCTTAAAATAAATGTTTAGAATGACATGTTAATTAGATAAATCCTACCACCGATAAAAGCCATGTTTACTTTGATGGCCATTCACCTTGACAACCTTAGTGATTATTATTGTACGGTATAAATATTCATAAATCACTTCGTTCAACATTTTGTACTATTAAGTGACATTGGCCGTGGGCCAGTAGATTTGGAAACTCGGGCTAGGGTAGGGTGGTATGGGACACCATACCCTAGGCTGGTGATGCCGGTATACAGTAGGATAAAAAGGGTGTGGAGGTCCGTGTGGCGGACTTCGTCCACCGCTTTATCCTAGGATGGAGGCTTGGTTGTGGATTGGTGGCAGTACAGGAAGGTACTGAATATGGGTTTGTGGATGGTTGATGCCTCAGAGAAAAATATAAGGACTAGACCCTTATGCTGAGTAAAGAACATAGTATCCGCCCAACCACAAGCGTTGACTTTGTCAAACCTGGTTTAGTAACTGCTCAAGCTCAATTGAACCTCTGCAACTGGCTGGGGGAGTCCGAGGGTGAGTACGTATGAGAGGGGGTTAACCATACAACAGTAGGACTGCTATGAGTCGGAGGAGATCCGTGGGGTCATCCGAGCTTATGGAGGCCTAGGACCTACTGGGTGGAGGCTATATAAAGAATTGAGCAGTGAACAACCTTGTTTTCTTAAAGCCAGACGTGGAGTTAAGAAATCTTGTGGGTAAAGCAGGGCAACTCTGCAGAGTGAAATAAATGGTATTCGAATACGCCGTGCTTCCGGTTAATGAAGCTGTGTTAATTGGGTGATTCCAACAACGAGGCATAAGTAGTGTTTTTGATGTTGTTAATCTGAGTAATGATGAAACTTTGTCTGATAACAGAAACCCCTGATCTTAAGGAGCAAGTGTTTTAAATTTTATTCGTTTGCAAATAAAATTGCATCCACCTCTTAATAAAACACTATACTCCCTTCCTTTGAGAATCCTGGCATATAGTTATATATTCCACATGTGATTTGCTGAGTACGGGGTTAGAGTACTCAGGCTTGCAAAATTTCCTCCACAGATACCAAAAGAAAAGAAGATGCTGCAAGTGTTCGCGTTAGGGTTACGACTGCACTCAAGCGTTCCTGTGGTGTTTCCTTCGGCTCTTCTGTATGTAAGTTAAGTTTTGGGCTTGGACGCCCGTATTATTATTAAAATTGACCGTTATGTCATATTTCAATTAAATTAACTTTCTTTAAATGTTCGTGAGCAGGCATGATACTTCCTCTGTCCGTAACTGAACTCCTGGGCTGTTACGGAGGATAACGACATTCCCGTCCACAAAAACGGGGGTGTTACAGCTGCCATTCTGAATGCTGAACAAGTTGTAATGCAGGTACAAATAATCAAGTGCAAATTCAGGTTGTGCAACAAAAAAACGTGTTGGGATGCGTATATGTGGTGCAATACCGAATCAGTGATACGTCTGATCGACGCTGATCAAGCTGTAACTTGAGAATCGTTCTCAAGGACGCCGATCGACGGTTCTTATAGCGATACGGTCTGTCTGGCTGATTGCCTCGCAGTCAAAGAAACAAGGTTCGGACTTTTTTGGAGTTTAACAGACCGCCAACACCTGCAGAAATTAGCAATCCTTACGAAATTACTGACAGAAAGGCTTCTCCCGAGAATGCATATATAACAGGAAATGAAATGTGTGCGCAGAGAAACTCGTTATTTTCTTTGTCGAGACAAGACGAAGAAGAAGAAGAAGAAATGAAATGGTCCCCGATGGATTACGTATTTTTACTTGGTGAGGAAATCGGATCGAGGCGGACTTGCCCATGTGTCCTTCAACGGACGGTGCAGATACAACATTGCAAGAGGGGATCGGTCACGTGGCTTGGTCTCCGGGCAGGCACGCCAACGCCGGGCCGCCGTGTTCGTGAGCGGGCAAGGTGCAATTAATCCAGAGGAGTTTTAGTTAGCACAGGAAGCGTGCGTGCGATACAACATATGGATGGCTTTCAGTTCCCGGCTAATTCCCTGGCCTCTCAATTATCTTGTTGCGAGATACTCCATTATCTTGCTGGAGTAGTGTTTTGGTCGTACCACGATGTCACTACTAGGCTAGTACTACTGTCGAGAATGACCAGCAACAATCGCATCACTTGTGGTTAATTTGGTCAAAAATGTCCGCTATACCTTAATTGCGTTAACCCCAATCCAGGGTTTTTGTTTTGACGATGAAATTGTCCTATCAAATCTTACTAAATTTTGGAGCTAAAATTTGATAAGTTGACCGGATTTGGCATCCGGTACCAAAATTTTAATACGATTCTGCTCACATTGGCTATTTTAGTTCATTTTTATTGATAAACTTTACCAAAACCCGGCTGTCCCTATTTGGTAACGCCAAATTTTGGGTTAGCTTCAATGAGCGGTTTGGGCTAAACGCCAAACAGACCTTTGGTCACCACATTGGCTACCAAGTTTTCAGCCAAAGGTTGGCAAGAAAACAAACTAGAGAGCCAAATGAGACGAGAATCTTACCAAAAGCCTGCTGGGAACCTAAATACTTGCCAAATTCAGTCAACACTACCAATTTTGATAAAGAAAGCAATGGCAACTATTGAAAGCAAACCAAATAGCCCCATGGCCTCCCAGACATGGCAAAGTGCTAACTTAATTACAATAGTAAATTGTATCAGAGATACACAAACTTGTGAGGTGTATGCATCTAGATCATTAAACTATACAATCATGCATTTAGATAATGAACTTGTTAAAACATATAAAAGAGATCAAAAAAAGGTTTTGCAAGGCTGACAAGACATTCATGTAGCGCTAAAGCTTATGTGGTAAGTCTTCTCCTCCTTTCTCTCTTCTCACCAACTTTTTCTCTATCCTTCACATACTCTCTTTTCACTCTCTCCGTCTAACCCCATTTGACCACTGACGAGTATTCTTGACCAGGTCAATATATCCGATCAACAGGAGTCAAAATAAAACTTCCCGTCTAGACCCACATAGCTAGGGTACACTAAGTATTGTCTAACTTGCGAGCACATAAAAAGAGGAAGTTTCTCCTTCAATAAATATAATGAGTCGAATATCGGTTACACCCAAACGACGACCAGCTGTGGTCAATTACGACCAATAACTGTTTGCTTCCTCAAGCAGAGTATTAACTGTTCACGACTGATATAGTTTTCCATGTAGGTGTTTAATTCGACAGGTGAGAGTGGTTAATGGTGTTTCTGACAAGTTGTGATATTTGACATGGGACACAATGTTTCAAGACACATAAAAAAGACTTAGGCGTGAAGACAACATGCATCTATTCAAACATTAACCGCCGCCCTTTAGATTTGTATAAATAGGGAGGCCTGTGCACCTACAACAACCCAACGAAATCATTCAAATTTATTGCCACACTCTTGTAAATACTCTTTGGTAAAGTCTATTGGTGATTAGTGTTTCCCTTCGTTATTCTCACAACTTCGATAGTTGACAACTTAATATGTGCATTGACAGCCGCTTTTAGGTCTCGAACCACACACTCTTGTCAAGAAGTGAGAAGCAGCATGATCCGCACGGAGGCATGGCAGCAGAAGGAGATGACATCAATAAAGGAGGGGTGCCACTTGATAACTCGACGTGTTCTTCGAATAGGGACTATGGGAATTAGTCAACCACCGTTGACATGATCTGGAGCATGTGGACGGCCTTGACGCCTTCTTCTTCGTTTACTTTTTTCTCCATCTACATCTACTAACAACTGCATTAACTCCATATGCATCTCATGTGACCAGAAAGCAATAAGCTCGCGGCTTCCTTCTCAATCAAAACCAAATTACTTTTAAACACTTTGGAATGGTGTTGATGGACACACAGATGGACAGGCTAGCGGGGTGGAGACATGGCTTCACCTTCTCATGCCGGTGTCTACATCAACGCCACATAAGTATTAGTGCCACGTGGATGCGTTGACATCCTTTATATGGTTTTAATAAGTTTATTGATCTAAATACATAATTTTAATATTTAGTAACCTAGATATATCTGTCATAAGCTCATATATCTATAATGCAATTTACTTTGACTATAAGTCTATAAGCTCACATTCAAAAAGAAAAAAAAAGAGAGAAAGGAATACGAAAAGGAAAAAAACAAAACAAGTTCGCAAAAGCCAAAAGCCCATTCATTTGTTTTTGGCGTCTTCCCCCCTGGAGTACTTGACGAGCCCAAACCATTGTTGCGTTGCGGTGCTAGTACTAGAATCGGGACTAGGCGCAGCGGCAGTGCCATTCCATTCGTACCACAAAGAAAACTCCCAAACACGAGACACCTTTTTCGTCTGCCCTTTCTCGTCTGCGGGTCGTCGTCGTGCGCTTTGCTGATCCAATTAAGCAACGTCCGGGCAGCCAATGCGGGACTTCTCCTGCTTCGGCGATGGCTCCGTCAGCCTCGCCGCCGAAGGCGGATCCGGGCCCGCGCTCGACCGCTCGCTCCAGGCGGCCACGGCCAGCCTGTACAAGGCCGCGCTGTCTTCGAGGAAGGAGCTTCTCGTCAAGGTCACCTGGACCCGGAGCGTTTCCGGCGCGGGCGGCGCCGGCACTGCCACTGGCCTTGCCGTCGCCATCGACGAGGGCCCCGCGAAGTTTCCCTCCGCGGTGGGGGCGGCGGCGGGTGATGCCACTCCGCGCAGGTCGAGCGGGGCGCTGATGCCGGCGAGCACCCAGCAGCTCCTGCAGAAGAAGCGCGGCAGCCGGTCCTTTGTCACCGAGGTCGGCACGGCCGTGGCCATCTACTGGGACACTGCCGACGCCAAATATCCCGCCGGGTCCTCCCCGGAGCCCTCCCGGGACTACTACCTCGCCATCATCGCCGACGCCGAGCTCGCCCTCCTCCTCGGCGGCGGCGCGGCGGCGCGAGAGCTCGCCAGTCGCTTCGCCGCTGCGCCGCGCCGGGCCCTCCTGAGTCGGCGCGAGCAACTCCGCGCGCCCCCTTCCCCGGCGGCCTCGCTGGCCCACAGCACGCGGTGCAGGTTCCGGGACGACGGGGCGGAGCACGAAGTGACGGTGGTGTGCCGCGGGGAGGAGTGGAGCTCGAGGGACGGGGAGGTGGCGGTGAGCATCGATGGGAAGAAGGTGGTGGCGGCGCGGCGGGTGAAGTGGAACTTCCGCGGGAACCGGACGGCGGTGCTGGGGGACGGCGCGGTGGTGGAGGTGATGTGGGACGTGCACGACTGGTGGTTCGCCGGCGGCGGCGGGGCGCAGTTCATGGTGAAGGCGCGCGGGGCGGGCGAAGGCGGGAGGGTGTGGATGGACGAGGAGATGGCCAAGAAGGGGCAGCCGCCGGGAGGCTTCTTCCTGCACATGCAGTGCTACCGTCGGTGACCGCGGCGGCAGCACTCGCCGGAGAAATTCTGTCTGTTGTTGGTTGCGATTCTTTTGTCAAAGTTTCGATCTTGTTTCTTCCATCCCATCCCATTTCTTTGCTGACTTCGTTAGTTGTGCGGTTGTTTTGTTGAAGAATTGATGATTGAGATGAGAAAGCCAATCAAAGAATACTCACGAAATTACTATAAGATGGTTGCAACTTACAAATGACGTTGATGTTGCATCTGCTTTTTTTAAGGTGGGTTGCATTTGCTGTTTGTTTGGTTTGCTAGAATTTTCTTGCACGGTTTATGGGTCAAACGATGATGACATGAGAGCACGAGAGATACAGCCTGTTTCCTTTTTTTTCTTCTGTGATTACGGTTTTTGGATGCTGGTGAGGGAGTAAGGGTTAATAAAAATGTATGTACTGTTTTGATTAATATAAATAGAGTTACTATAGTGTATACTATAATTAATTTACAGACTTCACTCTCAAAAACATCCCATTTAAAAAACACTCTATTTGAAAGCTAATGGCTGTATAAAAACCCAAAAATAACTTTTAGAAGCTGAAAAAAAGGCCATAATATAGGAATAAGTTAATATAATGCTAAAAAATTTGCATAAAAGTTCGTCTAGTACTCTAAACTATAAAATCAGATATTTGATTATCTGAATTTTGTAATGTGGTTCAAATAATACTCTGATCCTGTTTCGCATAGTAGTATTGTCAACATGGCGTGATAAGTAGACGACTTTGTTATATAAAATGGTACGCTAGCCAAGTTGAATCAATGATATGTAAGAGCATGTCCAATACATGCGTTTAGAGAGATGCTTAGTAATAAAAAACTGATTTTTCTTGCCACATAGGATAGATAAGGTGCTTATTTTGAAGCATCGATGCTTAAATAAGCACCGGTGTTTAGTAGGTGCTTATGTGTATAACTATATCTATTAATAGATAATATAGCATCTAAGCACCTATGGAAGAGATGTTTGCATTGGAGGAAATAACTTTTGCATGGATGCTTGATGATGTGGCTATATTCTCTCTCTTTACGCACTCATATATAAGCATCTTGCATTGTACATGCCATAAGACTTATAAGGACTTCTTCACCACTGAGCTCTTAGTAGTGTTTTCATAGCCGCTGCTATTTGTAGCTCTCACCATTTTAATTTAGGAAAGAAGACACTATAGGCCTCATATGTTATTTATCTAAATTTGATTAACATTTTATATAACGTGGTAAAACTGCTCATTTATCGTGCCACGTGAATATTGGGTCAGAGTGTCATTTAAAATAGATTGTAAAGTTTAAGAGGTCAAATATTTAGTTTTATAGTTTAGAGTATTAGATGGATTTTTAAACAAAATTCAGAACGGTACGTGGACTTTTTCCAATGTAGTATATGCTTCCTGAATTCTGATGCAAATTAAACATTTGACTGTAACAGCCTGTGAAGAGAAATTTAGAAAAGTGAATTGCGGAACGCTACACCGACAGCGACGAGGAGTCAGGTGACTCAGGTCAGAGCCCCCCTCCTCCTCTCCTTACGCACCCGATTCCCACCAAAATTACCTACCCGGGCTGATCGTTTCCACAAATTACCAGCCGACGACGACGCGGCCCTAGGGTTTCGCCATTGCCATGGACCTCCCCGGCTCCGGCCGCCGCACAAGCTACTCCCTCCTCTCGCAGTTCCGCGACGACGCCGCCGTCCTGCAGCGCCAGTCCAGCGGCAGCAGCTACGGCGCCGGCAGCTCCCTCTCC
This sequence comes from Dendrocalamus latiflorus, assembly GCA_017311315.1. Taxonomy (NCBI): domain Eukaryota; kingdom Viridiplantae; phylum Streptophyta; class Magnoliopsida; order Poales; family Poaceae; genus Dendrocalamus; species Dendrocalamus latiflorus. The sequence goes on from CM029658.1 coordinate 928,528, forward strand.
GCTTCCAGCGACTACCCCTTCCACCTGCCCCCCGCCTCCGCCGCCTCCGCCGCTGGCGCTGGCGATGGATCGGCGGCGGGGGCGGGGGGCTCGCCCTGCAAGAGCTGGGCGCAGCAGGCGGAGGAGACGTACCAACTGCAGCTCGCGCTCGCGCTCCGGCTCTGCGCCGACGCCGCCTGCGCCGCCGACCCGGGGTTCCTCGACCCCGGCGACTCCGGGAGCGGCAGCGGAAGCGGGAGGGCCTTCCCGCTCGCGCCGCCCACGCCGTCCGCCGAAACCCTGTCGCATCGCTTCTGGGTCATCCCCTAGCTTCCTTCACTCGCTTTTGTTCCTATACTAGTAACTGATTACATTAGTGATACTTCGTGGTCAGTATGATCGCGCATGTTTGCTTGGGAGGGACTATGAGTGAGTGATTGAGGGAGCTCAGAACGCTACACTTTGGTGGAAGGCATGCCCTGCGATCTTACAAAGTTCAGCTCATATGAACCATTTCCTGTAGTTGATTCTAGTTTCCACCTATTCTACTGTAAGGATTTTGCTATTTCAGAACACAACAACTTTGCAGATACAGCTTCCATGCGATTATAATGCAGTGTATTCTCTGTCGGAACGACCTTATTGTTCTATCAGGGTGATCTTAGCAGTCTGTAGCAGCTCTTATCTTCTGCATTGCTCTCGTGTATTATCACTCCTAAAACCGGTATCTTATTTCCAAAACTCTTCATGTTTGCTCTCTTTAACTTTTTAGGTAAATGGCTCCTTATCATACAACAATACAATACCAGATGGATTTTATTTGATTCATGGCATGGACCCCTTTGTGTGGTCGCTGTGCACTGATGTACACGAAGAGAACCGCATACCATCCATGGAATCGCTGAAGTCTGTCCGTCCTGATGATTCTTCCATTCAAGTGATTCTCATCGATAGAAGAACTGATTTTGATTTAGGTATGCTGGAGAGTTATGCTTCAAGATTTTTGGCCAGTTCTGCTGACATGAAAGATGTGGTGAATCAATTAGCCAAACTCGTATCTTCCAGAATGGGGTAAGTATTTGTATCACTAAGCTCCTCAGCGCTTTTTAATTTGGTCTGGTTTCTGTGGGTTTTGAAACTTCCAGTATATGTTTTTTTCGTTCACCAAGGGGTACAACTTCCAATGAAGAAAACTTGCTTTCACGCTGGAAAAAGTGCAGTGAGGATATCAAGTCAAGTACAGGATCTATTGTGCTTCATCTGGGAAAGCTACCTATTGGCCTCTGCAAGCACCGCTCTTTGCTATTTAAAGTACGTTTGCTGTTTTAAGTTACTTTCCTGCTTGTCCATCTTGTGAAAATTTGCACCACAAAAAACAACCGCAACAAAAGTTTCAGTAAAGAATTTCATTTCTCCTCTGTCGGGATTTGTGAACACTTGTAAATGCTCTGATACCAAATGTAATGAACCTTAGTTTATCGGGCTAAACACTGCCCGGCAGTGTCGGCTTGGTAGGATGAGATATTTGACTGTAGACTGGGATGATAGAACTTGAGGAAGAGACTAAATTAATTCATCTTCATTGGTTTCTTGCTTAATGCATACATGCTACCTCCTTTATAGGGATGACTTACTTGGCCCTTATGACAACGATCTCTTAATTTAAAAGAACTAATCTTATCTAAAGGAAACGAATCTTATCTCAATCCTAACTAATCAAATACTGTCATGCTCGGATGCATTACTCACACGCATGAATAGTACGTGTGAACAATAATTCCTACACATGCCAACTGTTGTTGAAGTTGATCCGAATTCGTACTGTGTCCATGTAGGACACTGCATCGCCCCATGCCAGACGTGGCATGACCGGTGCCAGGTTCATGCATAGGTTGTATCAGACGTGGTGTCAACCTGTAGCAACCGACTTTGATTCGGTTTCCTCTCCATTGGGACTCGTTTCCCTTACCCTCTATATGTACCCTAGTACCCTTACTTTTACAGCCGGTAGTTTGATGTACATGATGGCCACACATGTGCAAGTTGCCCTTTTAATGAGCATTGTTTGCTGAGTTTTGTGTTCTAGATGGAGCATGTTAGATTCTATGATATGGGTTCTTCGCTATTTATCTAGTGCTGCAGGTGATATTTTGGCTTATGCCATTTGATGATTAAACATTTATTTTAGGAGGTTAGTTGCACAGACTCAGATTTTGCTGGGGTTGTGAATTGTTGAAGCCTAGATTTGTCCGTCTGCTTTGTTGATAGCTGTGTGTTTAGATCTACTGATGGTTTGCTCAATTTTGCTTTGCGAGAAGCGTTTGCATAAGACTTTTCTAGTCTTTCTTGTTGATGATTAGTCCAATGGACTTTCAGTGCACAAGTGTGTTATCTTGATTTAATTGGAGGAGTTTATTGCACTTTTTGACTACTGGAGGGAATTCGGCTCAAGGTGGAAATTGTTGAAGTTGATCTGAATTTGTAACGTGTTCGTGTAGAACATTGCATTGCCTCATGTCAGACGGGGCATGACCGGTGCTAGGGATATGCGCAGGTTGTATTAGGCACGGTGTCAAACCTGTAGCAACTGACTCTGATTCGATTTCCTCTTTGTATGGGATTTGTTTTCTTCACTCTATATATGTACCCTAATAGTTCATAGAAAGAGAAAGAGACTCATTGTAATATCTCCTCGTATAGTGAATTTTCCTTCGTGTGTCCGTGATTTTTCCCGCAAGGGTTTTCCACGTTAAATCCCGTCTTATATTTCTGTCGTGCGTTTTATAACACGTAGCTTGGTTAGGAATGAATAAATTATCATTTTTTACGTTCTTTGAGTCATTACTCATTGAAGTCTGTATTTATTGCAGATGTTAGCAGATAAAGTCAATGTCCCATGCAGGGTAGTCAAGGGTTGTAAATACTGTAAAAGTGATGATGCCTCCTCCTGTCTTGTACGCTTTGGGCTTGAAAGGTACATGCCTTCTCAAGATATGTGAACTATGATCCTTTTAATACCTGAGCTATTATCTATTCTCGAGATACCTCCACTTGGGGATCTTACTTGGGCATGTTATTTGAAGTGTCACTTGTATACAAGAAATGATGACCAGGATAACTCAAGCTTGTTGGCATATGGAAGATTTGCCTTATCTACCTGTAATTTTGATACTGTCGATTGATTTATTTGATGTTGACTATTGTGTATCGTGATAATTCTCTATTGTTATTTTCATTTTAACAGGGAATGCTTGATTGATTTAGTTGGGGATCCAGGCCAGTTATTTGATCCTGATTCCTTCGTCAATGGTCCCTACTCGCTATCTGTGCCCTCACCTCTCCGTCCTCCAAAATTTAGGTCATTGGAGATCACTTCAAATTTCAGCTCGGTTGCCAAGCAATATTTCTCAGATTGCCACTCACTCAATCTTTTGTTCAGTGATGCTTCCACAGGTTATTAGTTACCAACTTTGCCTTAACTTTGTTCCTCATGTTTTACGTATATGGTTGTCCCATCAAATAAGCAGTTGCTATAGGCCAGCGAAACAGGGTCTTCATCTAGGAGGATTTCATTTTTCAAGTGTGAGATAAACCGCATTCTTAATTTTTCAGGTGCTTTTAGCAGTGCAGCAGTTGCTGTGGACCAACCGTATCCTAAGAAACATGATGCAGGAGATGAGATTATGAGCAGCTGGGTGCCAGTGAAAGGTAATAGCTCATGATATTCTCCTGGGCTTCTTGAAACAAATTATTTCCTTATGTTTTGACTATTAGATAGGGGCTTCCTTTTTGTGCCATGTTACATGGACACGCAACTGCACAACAGATAATGAACCCCAAGGTCTCCACTTTGCAGTCTGTGCTGGAAAGTTCAAAATTTTAAACAGTAGCGCTCACATTTTACTTGCGTATGTTTGCATAATTGTCTTAAGTCAATGTATTATGATGATGTAGGACAAGCAGCTATGAAGTCGAACATTATTCTGCCAGAAGCTCCTCGGGAGGTTTTGCCACTTATTACTTCCTCCAATTTGAAAGCTGATCAAAAGAAAGAGTTTAAATTAATTGATGGGCATCAACAACTATGGAGTACAGTCAGCGATCTGTCTCTTGCTGTTGATGATCTGATCATTCCATGGAATGAGCTGGTTTTAAAAGAGAAGATTGGAGCAGGTAACGAGTGCAAGTAAAACTTGGAAGTTCAGCCTTTTCTAGTCTATTGCCAAGGAAAAAAGAATATCTTTTTGTCTATCTGCTAATAGATCTATGTAATCCATTGCATTAGCAATCTTAGCATTTGAATCATTTTTGAGTTATGGTTGAGTATTTGCATGTTAAATCTTGATATGTACCCTATGGAAAGAACAATTTTGTGATTTCTGTAAACTTACTTTCTTTCCAGGTTCTTTTGGAACAGTTCATCGTGCTGACTGGAATGGATCGGTATGCCTTTTATAGGCTTTATTTATTGATAAGTTGTAACTGACGATAGGAAAAGATTGCTCCTTTGGATTCTTCATTCTGATCGACTTTCTTCTATAATTCCTAAACTCCTAATAGTGCACCACGGCATTCATCATTTGAGCTTTTTTTTGTCCTAGTTTGTTTTAACTCTGAGTGAGCCCTTTGTGCTGACTGCTGAATGTTTTTGGCCTCAATGTTGCAATCGACTCTGTATCACCGCAGGATGTTGCTGTGAAGATACTTATGGAGCAGGATTTTCATCCAGATCGCTTCAGGGAATTTATGAGAGAGGTTTGTTGAACACACTTTTGCATGGGTTGATCTTATAAACGATGTTGAACTTTGCTTTGTTGTCGGCACTACGATTCTTCAATGAACGGTTACTAGCGGTTATGTTCTATATCCAGATGGTGTTTATGCCTTTAAGGAGCATCCCCGTCCATATTAGTTACCTTATGAATGCTTTTTTCTATGCTGTAGGTTTCAATAATGAAAAGTTTGAGACATCCAAATATTGTTCTATTCATGGGTGCTGTTACCGAACCTCCAAACTTATCAATAGTTACAGAATACTTGTCAAGGTATGAATGTGCCTTTCAGTTATTCCTTTATTTTGCATAATCATTCCATACGATAATACTTTGGAGTTCACCCATTTGACTGCTTCCAACAAGTGGTGCACTTCATTCATTGCAGAGGTAGCTTGTATAAACTTTTGCATAGGAGTGGTGCAAAGGAAGTTCTGGATGAGAGACGCCGCTTGAACATGGCATTTGATGTGGTATCGCGTTCTCTCATTTTGTCTAACTGTTTTCTCAACATCTTTTTAACTTCCCAGGCTATAAAGTTACAGCAGTCATACTACTACCTAAATCGTCTCTGCTTGCTTTACAGGCGAAGGGAATGAACTATCTACATAAACGTAGCCCTCCTATTGTTCATCGTGATTTGAAGTCTCCAAATCTTCTAGTCGACAAAAAGTATACTGTGAAAGTATGGTTCATAAACTATATACCCAGTTACATTTTGATAAAAATTGTATATTCTGCTTTGTTTTATGAGGGCAGATGATTAGAAGGCATACACATCTTGCTAAATATTGCTGTCCACATTGTTGTTATAGATATCTGTGAGTGGAGTTGCCAATTTTCTCATATTACTCTGTCCTTTTTTGTTTGCATATTTTTTATCTTGATTTTGTTTTCAACCTGTTCTCATTGGTTATTTTCTGAGTGGAACAATTGAATTCTTTTTGGTGGGTATCTGACAGGCACCTAGACTTACAATAGCATCCGTATGTAACACTGTCTGATTTGGAAAATGTTCAATTTTGAATAATAGAATAGAAGAATAATCTTGTATGATCTTCCTCTCTCTCTCTCTTAATCTTGACGGCTTCAATTACTGACAACAGACAGCACTTCTAGTAATGTTTTTGTGGTGGTGGGAATATTTGCTGCTTGCAGTCATATTTATTACAGTAGCCTTCTGCAAAAACAAGAACAGGGATAACAATTGTCATTAGTCATGCTTTTCAGATTTTCAGTAAAACTATTTATGGGAAATGCTTGCAAAAGCTGCTAAGTTCCCTGAACAAATGCTAACATAGCTGTAGACTTGACATAGTGTGTGGGCATTCAGTCATAACATTATTCTTTCCAGAGGCTCCATCTGAAATGATTGTGTTAATGTAATCATTTTATGGATTGTTCTTTTAGATTTGTGTAAGATTTTCTTGTAATTTGTTTGTATTATCAACAACGTGTTATTGAATAAAGCCCAGAGATTTCCACTTAGCTTAAACCTTTTAACTATTTGTAGGTGTGCGACTTTGGCCTTTCACGACTAAAAGCCAACACCTTCCTGTCCTCCAAGTCTTTGGCAGGAACTGTAAGTTCCTTTTTCTATTTCTTCTCAAGTTCATCTCCCCTATTCACTGAATATTCCACACCTTTGGCTTTTCTTGTCATGTAAATATTAGCCTGAATGGATGGCACCTGAAGTGCTCCGGGATGAACCATCCAATGAGAAGTCTGATGTCTACAGTTTCGGTGTAATCCTATGGGAACTTATGACAATGCAACAACCATGGTGTAACCTGAATCCTGCCCAGGTAATTCCCTTTATCTAATTTGGGGTCTGCATTAATGAAGTGATGCAACTATTCCTTATTATTCAATTTGTCCAGAACATAATTTGCTTATCCACAACAAATATACACCTGAGGTGATGCAGATCAATACTGTATTTAGCTTTTATACCGGCTACTATGCTTTTCCACAGGTGGTTGCTGCTGTAGGCTTTAAAGTAAGAAGACTTGAAATCCCAAAAGATTTAAATCCTCAAGTGGCTACATTAATTGAATCCTGCTGGGCAAAGTATGTGTTGTTTCATCTATATATGCCTTTCATATTTCCTCTCTGAAGCTAATTGCAATGATATGTAAGGCTAACTACAATAATGCTATGTCTGTTATAGTGAGCCATGGCGGAGACCCTCATTTGACAATATTATGGAAACTTTGAGACCTTTAATTAAGGTTCCAGTGCCACAGTTGAATCGTTCAGACTCATAACCAGTTTTATACTGTTACAGAAAGAAGCATTTCCTGATATTTGTCATGATAAGATCAACATGGAGATTTTTGGTATTTGACCTGCTAATATTGGATAATTCATTGACAATATTACTTGATGTTAAGAATATGGAGTTCTTGATTTACACTTTCAAGCAAAAAGTACCTGGCAACTCCTTTCCATGGCGTAAGGTATGCTGCTGTTTTTGGAGCTTCCTGTTTCTGTTCAATATTATCAAGAATTATTGAATGTGAGCTTTACTTGAGTATTTGAAGAGAAGGTTTTGATGTCAGTTAAATGTAGAATAGTTGAATGTTGATAACTTGATATTAATCACAAACCGTTAAGTTGGACTATCCATTGTCTTTGTATCCGTTAATGCTCAATTTTCTCACGTTTTTCCACAATCTATGATGTGTAGAAGGTAAAGGAATGAGTCCAAATGATGTCTGATGTTCTAATTCACTGATTCTTCCATGAAATTTTTTAGTGCACATATGATACTTGATTAGTCTAAGCTGATTTCTGTTCCTGTTAATATTTCTGATAATCACAGTGCCTTGGATTTTCGGTTTTGTTATTTAAATTTGTAATGCATGATTGCGTTCAGCTACCGAACTGATAGTACATCACTATGCTGAATATTGTTCTACGTAACTTGTTTGTGGTGACTGTCAGTTCATTAAAATCCTGTTAGATTGTATATACAAATTGAGCTTTCGAAGTTCACCGTAAGGTGTGCTTGTATACTGGTTCACCTTTATTTACGAGTTGTAGTTTTTTCCCCTTGAAAGCTGTGCTAATGAGCTGCAAACCTGCAACAACTTGCAGATCTGTAGATATTTCTTCTATGAACATTTGACGAACCGGTTGGCTAACTTATCCATGAGATGTGGCATGGCGCCTTTCTGCATCCTTTACTGATACAGATTTTCTGTTGGCTTCATATATCGACAAGAGGATTATTCTCCTCTGTGATGATATCTTGATCACACTTGGAAAATGCGTGCTGAGTTCCAAACATCAGAATCTTCTGGTTATGCTGTGTACATTCTAGTTTTTCCTAGATTTCATTGTATAGTACATATAACTAGAGTTATAGCCATGAAAAGAAAAGTTTTGGCTGACTCTGGCCTCAGTCCTTCAATTCTGATACTGTCCTGGAGCAAGTAGTACTGTAGATATTGCTGTATGTCTGTATTGTCCGTTTATACAGATCTTGTAATGTGTTATTATGCGGTGTCCTTGTAACATGATTAAAAATTAGATGAGTAATAGTCCTTTTACCTGTCGATTTGTACCACAGTTATTAGCAATCTCCGGCAAACCTGGAGACCGTGAGTTACTAAATATTTGGACTGAAGCAGAAACATTTGGCCTGATCGAATGTTTTGATTGTCATCGGGGTTGCTATACATATAATTTTGATGTATACATGCGAATTTGATTGAAGAATTTAGTTCCTTCTAACCTGATGCGTTTAAATACTCTGACTGAATTATCGTATGATTTCCAAACAGCTTATATGAACCGATGTGGTGCATCCATGAAACTATTCCCCGTTCCCATAAAGTTTGTACATCATAACCATTCTGAAACGGTGGACGAAGATCTGCGCCAAGCTGCACGCTTTTTTCACCAGTCGTTCTGCACTTAACGAAAGGTGTCTTTGATAGCAGGTGCCTAGCAAACTCCATGAGCAAAAGAAGAACTCCCTCTGTTTCATGATAATAGTTTAGCGATTCGTTGAAATACTTTTGTCTCACAATAATATTTTAGTGATTCTTTGCAATGGTGACGCAAGTATGTGGAGTGGGCATAAGAAGTGGAGGCGGATTAATGTTAGCACCAAGGGTTGCATTGGTCCAAAGCACAATAGCGATCGTTTGCGATGGTGCTGCCAATTATGTGGACCGGGCATAGCATAGGTAGCGGAGGTGGCTAATGGCAGCATGGAGGAGGAAGTTGTGCTACGACGGACGGTTTAAAGAGGGAAGATGGCCAAGCGATGGATAAAGAGGATGAGAGGGAGTTTTGCTACCTCTGATGATTTCTGTTAAAATAAAACAGAGGGAGTATTTCGTGTCGATTTTCTTCTCCTTACTTGAGATGGAAATGAACAGGAGTCTCCAACCGGTTTTAGTTTCCGGTCATAAGTTTTTAACTAAAATTACACTGTAGTGACTATTAGCTTTTTCTAAATCATTTAATTTAAAAAATGTAGCACCCTGAAAATAGGAAAGGTTGCAGCGTTTCAAAAGTCATCAATTTATTTTAATTAGCCTTAAATTCGTTAATCACCTTCCTAACCTGGTTGAGGAGCTATTTAAGAGCTCAAACCATTTCACCGTACACATATTACTCTCTATCCAACAGGTATACCAATCTCTCTCTTCCCACCTTTTTCAATCTATATCTGTCTTCTCGGGAGACTGGCGCAAGGGCCACGATAGGCGGCGGTGGTAGTTCGCGTTGCCACGGTAGGCGGTCGCGGTGTCATGGGTAGGTGGCACACAGATGGTGGCGGCGCAGCTGAAGCGCGGTGGCGCACGGCAGCCGCACGGGCTGAGCGGCCAAACGGCAGTGGCGCGGGCTGGGCGGCGGTGGTAGTTCGCGTTGCCACGGTAGACGGTCGCGGTGTCATGGGTAGGTGGCACACAGATGGTGGCGGCGCGGCTGAAGCGCGGTGGCGCACGGCAGCCGCACGGGTTGAGCGGCCAAACGGCAGTGGCGCGGGCTGGGCGGCGGTGGCATAGGCTAGGAGGCGGCACATGGCTAGGAGCAGGCTGGCGATGGCACGGTGACCGGGCGGCGGCAGCGGCAGGCGGCCGTTGCACGGGCCGATACGGTTTGGCGGGCCGGTGCACGGCCAAACTTGGGTTTGCACGGGGTTTGGCTAGCTTGGCAGCGAGATGTCATTCGCATGGCCGAATGAGTGTTCGGTCAGCCGAATGACGATTCGCGCGATAAAATCTTAGCAAACACGATCTATTCTGGCCGAACGATCTCTTTTTGTCCTTCCATAATGTTATCTTAACCCTAACCCGATTCACCTCCTTCACCCCCTCGCAGGTTCACCTCGTTTAGACAATCTTAGCAAACATTGTTGTGACTGTTGTTAGGTACCTGCTAAGATTTTCAAATCTCACGTTTGTTCTTCCTATTCTTAGATAAAAGGCTAGTGGAGTGATTGCAACATGCATGGATGGGAGTACTCGAGTTTTTAGCACCGTGATTTGTCACTGTTTATGTTATTTTATTTACTGTTTGTTTGGTTAGAAGTGGACTGGTCCCATGTTTCACACGTTTATTTACATCTTCTGCTGGTTTTCTAATAAAGTGCTAATAAAGTTTTAATTTTCTCATGATTTTTATTGTTCTTTTATTTATTTTTTACTTTGACGATGATATTCTATAGTAGTATCTCATATTGGTATGTGAGGTGCTACAGAAAAATAAAAAGTAAAAAAAAACCATTATATCTTTACGGATAATGCAAAAGAATAATAAGAAAAAAAATCAAAATTATAAAATCGATATATTTTAAGTGACTTTCAGTTTCTTCTAACTTATAGCGATAAGAAAACAGAAGTTAAAGCAGGTTAGAGCGGCCCTAAAAGACAGAGATTCCATGAACTGGAAGGGGCTAGGTAATAAAAGGCCAGGCTCGCGTCGCGTCCTCTGGCTCTTCTTCACCCTCCACACGTACGTACCGTACCGGGCGGGCGGGGGCTTCCCCTCGGCGAAACGCTCGAACCAAATCGAAGCTCCTCCTCCTCTTCCTGCACTTACTTCCAACCCAAACAAATTCCCCCACCCAACTCGACTCGATTAGCCAAGTCGCCCCTCCCTCTCTCGCAAACCCTAGCTCCCCCATGCCCCCCAAACCCTAGCTCGCCGGCCACCATGCGCGCCTCCGCCTCCCCCATGGAGACCTCCCCCGCCCGCAGATCCGCCGCCCCCGACCCCCGCGCCAAGAAGCCGCGTCTCGCGCAGCCTCCGCCGCCCGCCGCGCGGGATCCCAGATCTTACGGCAGCTCCGGCGCTGCCACTAATGGCAGCACGGCCGCGAGCCTCGAGCAGGCTCAGGTGGACGAGCTGGTCGCGCAGTACCGGGCGGCGCTCGGGGAGCTCACCTTCAACTCCAAGCCCATCATCACTAACCTCACCATCATCGCCGGCGAGAACCTCCACGCCGCCAAGGCCATCGCCTCCCTCATCTGTGCCAACATCCTCGAGGTGACCTTTGCCTTTGACCTCTCCTCTTACGCTAACGCTGCCCTCCTCTGTCTCGTCATGTAAAACTAAGGCACCGTCAAGTAGTAGTACCGTGCATATCTTGTGCTAGATACAGTAGATGTCGTTGGATGAGCGACCATCTTGTATTGTAGTCTACATGATAGCTAATCAAGATCGCTGTGTTGTGATGTTGCCAAGGGTTGTGTCGTGTGTACAAATTGGTGCAAAAATGAATGCGGTTTGACCTATTTTCCTACGCAAGACAAAACATTCGCTAAATTGCTTCATTTTGTTTCTGTTGACATACGTTACAAAAAATCATTGTGGATCGAATCTCTCTCTCTCTCTCTCTCTCTCTGTCTCTCTGTGTGTGTGTCGCTCATGTGTGGTGCTAATACGCATGGTTCTAAACGCTTTATGGTTGTGAAGTTCCTTGATGGACTCCTTTTCCAAGGCATTGTATGGTGATTTTCCAACCAAGGGGTCATTCTCCATATGAATTTCAGATTCCTGTGGCATGGCAAAAGAAATACTAATGTTACAGTTTGAATCACCCTTTGGTAATATGAGGGCTGCATCAGCGCTCAGTGATAATAAAACCATCAAAGGATTATTGGCTAATGGTTGGAAAATGAACCAGGCTTTGGAACAATCTCATTCCTACTCTTCCACCATCTGGTCTGCGGATTAGTTTGAACTCTATGATATGTTTGTGTAAAGATGAAACTGTATAAATGGAATGACGAAAGGATGTGGAAACACTACACCTCTGATGTGGCATACACTGTGCCTTCTCCTTGCTGTTTTTGGATAGTTGCTGGGCAATGAAATGACTTTCATTTGTGTTTTTCCTTCGTCTTTTGTAATCTTGCTGCTCTCCGGCCTTCTCTAGTATGGTGGTCATGTAAAGCATGCTTGTATTATTCTGTCGTGAAGCACATTTGCCAGTGTTCTACTCTTACAGACAAAGTTAGTGAATCAGATTGACGTCTGAAAGGTTTTCTCCTGTTGCCTTGTATTACCATTTCCTTGCCTCTCTCTCTCTCTCTCTCTCTCTCTCATGTAAACCTGTAACATTTGTCTAGGTAATGCATTCCGTTATGTGTGGAGGTGGTATGTCTATTTCATTTTATGGTTGCCTGTGTTTGTAGGTTCCAAGTGAACAGAAGTTACCATCTCTTTATCTGCTTGACAGTATTGTCAAGAATATCGGAAAAGATTATGTTAAACATTTTTCTGCAAGATTACCTGAGGTTAGCATCTGATCTTGTCTATTTTAATCCTTTATCATTTTTTTACTTGAGATAACCACCTTCATGGCAACCTAATGAACCTTAGTTTCTTCTCTTATGAGATGAATGTGATTTGGACATCCTAATGAGCCTTAGTTTTTTTTTTGTTATTCTGATCTTGTCTATTTTAATCCTTTATCATTTTTTTACTTGAGATAACCACCTTCATGGCAACCTAATGAACCTTAGTTTCTTCTCTTATGAGATGAATGTGATTTGGACATCCTAATGAGCCTTAGTTTTTTTTTTGTTATTCTTTGTTACTATAGGTGTTCTGCAAGGCTTATAGACAGGTTGACCCTTCTATACATAATAGCATGAGGCACCTTTTTGGTACATGGAAAGGAGTGTTTTCTCCAGCTTCACTGCAGGTGATTGAAAAAGAACTTCGTTTTCAATCATCAGCCAACGGATCATCAGGTGCTGCACCATCGAAGCCTGATTCTCAATCCCAGCGCCCATCCCACAGCATTCATGTAAATCCAAAATATTTAGAAGCAAGGCAGCAGCTCCAACAACCAAATAAGGCAAGCAACATGTTCTTATTTAAGTTTTCTAATGGAGCTATTCACTGCTTTGACCTCTGAGAGAGATATTAAAACAGTGATACTGTTCTCATAAATCCCAAACACATTCTATTCTGTTGTCCCTTATGTGATTTTATTCTTGATACTGATTTTCCCTCAATTTGGACAGGGACTTCTGGGAGCCGGTGCCAAGACAGCTTTAATCTCTGATACCGGCGATGATATTGAGAGGGCTAACAGGATATCTATTGATAGAAGTGCAGGGCGACGGCTGGATGTTATGAACTCTAGGCCTGTAAGTTCTTTGCTTGCTCTTTGTAATTTCTACATGTAACTATCCAGAAAAAAGTGCTTAGACTCCTTTTTTTGCATGCTTTTTCTGATATGTTTTGACTATGATGTGCAGAACTTACAGCGCACCCAAAGGGACCCTTTTAGAAATCCTATTCATGAAAAGCCAGATAGAGATGCGAGGGGCCTTGGATTTTCCAACATTTCACAACAGCCTGTTGTGGGAGCTGGTCAAGTTCTCTCAAAATCCAAAGGCCAAGATGGAATTGGGGGACCATATTATACTGGTGTTGGTTCTTCTGAAGAACAATTTGACAGGCGCAACAATTTTTACGCAAACAAGGATGTTCGGACATCAGGATCTGTACGTTTGGACAGTGCACTTCTCCCAACTCCTGTCAGTAATTCTGTAAGGATTGGTAGGCCATCATCTAACAAAAGCTGGAAGAACTCTGAGGAAGAAGAGTACATGTGGGATGATGTACGTTCTCAAGGGGCAGATTATGGAGGTACAAGTTCTGCAACAAAAGGAGAATGGATGGCTGATGATGGCAATGTTGCAAGCTTTCAAAGGGTTAAATGGGCAGAGCTGGGAGACCATTTGGAGCCCAACTCACACAAACTAGATAGCTTCCCAAGATTTGGACATGCAACAGGCCAAGATAGAAGAATAGCAGCATATATGGTATGTGGAGAAAAACTATTGGGAAAGTATACGCAGTACACAATAGTTACGAGAAGCTAATTACTTGTACATGATGATGCCAGAAATGTTTTTAACTGCAATAGTTACGAGAAGCTAATTACTTGTACATGGTGATGCCAGAAATGTTTTTAACTGCTGGCATGCTTCCAACTTTGCAATCTATAATATTTCTCTAAAACCTTAAGTTTCAACGTGTGCTATGCTAAATTTTCTGCATATCTATTCCACCTTTGCACTATATTTGGAAGAGATGATTATAATCTGATTGTTTTTTTTAATTGTTCAGGATCATGCCCTTCATGCTAAGCGTGAGGTGGAACCAAGAATTGATAGGGAAATGCGGTCTGAAGGACAACAGATCCCAGCATCTTGTGGTTCATCACTCTGGTTATCCGAGGAAAAAACTCTCCCAGACATCGGGCCGGATCCTAGGATATCAAGGTTTTCCAATCAGTCAGCAGATAGGCCTACCATTTATTCTGGAACCTTGTCAGCAAGCATCACTTCATCTGTACCTGTTGGATTACCAGGAGCCTATGCTGGACAATCAAGTCTAGAAAGTGTAGCTAGTGTACCGACAAGATCAACTGAGACTTTTGGGCAGCAAAAACATAGATATTGGTCATCTTCCTCACCACCTGTCCAGTCACCTTCATCTACTGCGAACTTTGCACGCCAGAGTTCCCCAAGTTCTGCAGAGCATGATATTTACCCTCCCATACCATTCTCGCAATTGGGTCAAAATCCTCAGGAAGAATATAACCAAAGGGCTCATGCCTTGGTTCAAAATGCTGCACTTTCTCAGGGCCGGCCTAGTCTGCAGGTAACCCCATCACAGGCTCCCCAGCAGACCCAAAAGCACCCTACCCTGCAGTCCAAGCCACATCTCAAGCCATTTGATCAACTGCAGACAAGCTTCTCACATGAAAATTCTCCATCGCAGTTTATCCAGCTGCCTCTTTCAGCTGGCATGGGACATCAGCAGTCTGAAGAAATCTCCTTGCCCAGTGATTCCACCCATATGAGCTCAGATCATATAAGCGCTAGTAATTTGTTGGCTGGTCTTATAAAAAGTGGATTCAAACCGAATAACCCTAGCAATCTTGCTAGCTTGAAGGTACAGCCTCCTCTTCCAAGTGGGCGACCTCCACATGTTTTGACATCTCTCCCAGCTACTTCCTCGTCGCTGCAACCTCCAGATATTGAAAATGCCACTTCGAAGTCTCAGGCACCAAACTCTGTGTGCCCACCTTTGCCACCAGGTCCGCCACCTTCTTCATTGTTTGTTTGCCCAACAACACATACTACTGAGAAAGCTGCACCGCTTTCAAGTCTTCTCAGTTCCCTGGTTGCAAAGGGATTAATTTCTTCACCGTCCACTGATTCATCTGCTGCAGTTCCACAGCAGCCCAGTAAATCAAGTCTGAACACACCAGACATCACTGCTTCAGCTACACCTTTGTCGACTTTCCAGCCTTCAGTTAGCAAGGAGACATCTAATCGAGATTCATCTGCCCCAACAAAGACTTTGTTGCCCCAACCTGCGGAAATCAAGATGTCAGACCTTATTGGCCTTGAGTTCAAGCCTGAGATGCTTCGCAAGTACCATGCGCATGTGGTCAGCAGCCTCTTTGATGACCAAAGCCATCAATGTCAAACATGTGGTCTAAGATTCAAACATGAAGAGGAGCTCAATGTGCACACTGCGTGCCATGGATCGAGGCAGTCTGAGACTAGAAGTACTGGTATCGCACCTGAAAGATGGTACCCTAGCAAGAACAATTGGATTGATGGATCACGTGAAGTGCAGAACAGCTTCCTGGAGTCTGTTGCTTCTGATGCAGATTTGGGCTCTACAGAGGAAGTTTGTGAGTTTATGGTTCCTGCAGATGAGAGTCAGGTTATATGTGCACTGTGTGGGGAGCCATTTGATGACATTTATTCCATTAAGTGGGGTGACTGGATGTACAAGGATGCTGTCTATTTTGATTGCTCGAAGGTAGAAGGCAGCTGTGGGGACAGCGTCGAGAGTAAAGAGCTTGCACCCATAGTCCATGCAAGATGTATGCCAAGAAGCTCAAACAATGGCATGGAGGTGGATTAGCATGATTGTCATACACAGCAGCAGAAGCAGCAGCAACAGCTGGAGTGATGACATTGAGGTGGTTAACATGACGTTGGTGCTCAGCAGCAGCTAAAATGATGGCATCATGGAGGCAGCAGCTGAAATGATGCAAAGGGGATGATGACATGTAGGTGGATTAGTGTGAAGCCGACGTGCTGCATCAGCAAATTTTGGGCAAATGTTTGAAGTCATCCCTCAACCTCACGATCTATCTTGTAGAAAGATGCTTACACAAGGAATAAATCCCCAATCCACTTTGGCCATGTAAATTGGTAATCCTGAAGAATCCAAATTTTATGGGGTGTGGAGGTTATGTTTGGTTCCATCAAAGGAGATCTTTTTGTTTATAGGTGGTCTTGTATGTTAAAAGGAGTGTATTGCTTTTTTTTACAAGGAGAAAGAAAAGGTGACGCCGCCATTGAGTTACTGCTGTTGTCGACAATCTTTCTCTCAACTTCTGAGAACTAGCGATTTTTGTACGTAAGAAACTTATAATAGAACATCATGAGACAGAATTAAACAAGTTAGTTATTGCTTGCGTGCTGTCGTGTTCGTCAGTATCATTCTGTACCCTTTTATCCTAGCCATTGTGTTGCATAAAATTTTGCATAAAATTGAATGGGTATCACGCGTTGCTGTTGGACTTGATGCAATGCTGTGACCAGGGAACTCATTTGGTGGATGATTGATCTGAGTGAGATCTTTGCATAACCAGATTCGTATTTGTGCTAATTACTGGAGTACTAGATGTCATAAATCTGGAGTTTTCACTTTTACCTTTTTTTCTGATTAGTTTGCTCGCTTTCCATCTGTTTTTATGTGGGAAGAAACGTGCCAGCAAGCATGCCCGTGTTGACCTCAAATCCCACCTAATAAACACTAGGAACTCTGGTATTAGTCTCTTATGAGCTGCATGATTGCCTCTCATGCGTTACATCATGAAGATCGCTATTCGAAACGCATCTCCTTAGCGGAGGGACTGTCTAGTGACACTTTTTTATATATAATTTTTTGGCGAGAAAAACCAATCGAATTTTACAGCTATTTGAAATGTGGGGTGGATTACAAAATAAAGCTGGTGCGATCTCTTGCTAGAAAAACAATGCTCGGATGCTCGGTGCTTTCGTTTTGCGTGCGAGCGGTGGTTGGAACAGAAGAGAGTGCAGCCGCCCGAACCAACCCAGCAAAAGGAAGTCTAACCTGGTGACAGTGAAGTAGACGTGGCAGTCGCAAATTAAGGTGATTTCTACACTTTGCTGCCAAACAACAAAATTGACCAGCTTTGGCTATGACTTCGTTTTTTACCCGGCATAGTAGTAGGGTTGCTTCGTTGAGAGCTTAGACGAGATGAATGTTTGAGTTTACTGCGTGCGAATTGGCCACTTGTAACTAACGACGACGACGCCACCTACCAACCTGGAGTACAGACGACAGCACATCGTACTACCACTTGACGGCTGGTTGGTTCAACCCTTGCAAACTCATCAGAGGCCACGACCTCAACCAACCAGCCTCGAACCCTGTCGCATCCTCCCAAATGGCAATCCCAATCCCAATCCCAGTCAGACAGCAAGCTAGTTACTGCTATGAGGTTACGCATCTACGCCTAGAAAGCGGAACACACCAAGGTGTCACGCCAGGAAGGAAGACCCTAGTAGTGTTTTATTTTGATGGGGGCGTCCCCGAATTTACCCAAAGCAGCATGTCAACGGGTGGGGATCACAATCCAATGTTGTAACAAGAGAATCACATTGCTAACCTAACCAAGTAGGAGTCGATGATCAATCGTTCTGATGATTCGAGTTGCTCCAAGATGTAACGAGAATATACATTTGTTCCAAGATGGGTGAGCACACCTACTGCAACCAAGAACAAGTAACCAATCTCTTCAGCACTTGGCCGTTTCTCCAAATTTAGTCACAAAAATTGAAGGAAAACAAAAGGCAGCAGCTAGGAGAGCATCAAGTAACCAATCTCCTAAAGAAAACAACGAACCAACCAACATTTTTTTTTTTTTGCGGCCCTTCTCATCTGAGCTGCGGCTGACTGCTCCAGACAAGCAAGCGAACTCGTCACAGCCACAGTAATCTGCAGAGCAACTGATTAAGAAGCCTCAATTACTGCAAGGGATTGTTGTTACTGTCCATGTGTGAGGAGCTTGATCCGGTGTCCCATGGCGTCATGTCCATGGGGTAGCTGCCGAGCACCCTGAGGAAGGATGTGAACTCCTGGATCTCGGCGAGCGCGTTCTGCGCGCGCACGTCGGCCATGGACGCCTGGAAGTCGATGTAGAACATGTACTCGAAGTGCTTGGCCGTGCCGACGTTGGCGTCGTCGACGAGCCGGATGGGGCGGTGGCGGTGCGGCCGGCTCTCGATCTTGGTGAGGCTGATGTCCCGGAAGGCGAAGGCGGAGAGCACCTTGAAGAGCACGGAGGTGCCCTCCCTGTCGTGCGCGAAGACGATGCTGGTCTTGAATGGCCTGTCGGTGCGCGGGATGATGGGCTCCCGCGCGAGCATGACGAAGCGCGTCACGTTGCCGGCGTCGTCCTGGATGCCGTCGGCCAGGACCTGGAGGCCGTAGATCTCGGCGGCGCGCGCGGAGGCGATGGCGGCCGTGTCGCGGAGCGCACCCGCGGCGACGTGCTCGGCGGCGCCCGCGGTGTCGTCGAAGGCCTCGCGGGCGACGTTGAGGCCCATGGCGTTGAGGGTGAGCTCGCACTGGGCGAGTGCCTGCGGGTGGGAGATGACGCGGGTGAGGAGCTCCTTGCGGACGCCCGGGAGCGCGAGGAGGCAGTGGTGGACGGGTAGCTGGACCTCGCCGACGATGTGGAGGCGGTGGCGTAGGAGTAGGTCGTAGTTGCGGTGGATGCTACCGCCGAGGGAGTTCTCGACGGGGAGGACGGCGCGGTCGGAGATCCAGAGCTCGACGGCCTGGAAGGCGACCTCGAATTGGTCGCAGGGGATGGCGTCGCAGCCCGGGTAGGCCTTGGCGGCGGCGGCCTCGCTGTAGGCGCCGGGCACCCCCTGGTACGCCACCCGCAGCTGGCTGCCGTGCATCGGCGCCGGCGACAGGTCGCTGATGCTCAGCGGCCGCGGCAGGTTGGACACGGGCACCAGATCCAGCGCCGCCGCCGCGGCAGGCCTACCGCTCTTGTGCCCGTACAGCTTGGGCGCGGGCGGGGGCGGGCGGTCGTTGGCGTCGGCGTGGGAGGAGCTGCTGTGATGGTGGTTGGTGTTGCTTGCGAGGATGGCGCAGCTGGTCTGCCAGTCGGCGCGGCTGAATGGGCTCGCGCACGGCGGGCGGCACGCGCATCTCGCGGGGCGCATCCAGGCGAAGGCCGGTTTCTGGATGGCGGGCGTCGGCGCCGCGGCGGCTTCCATGGGATGCGGCGCCGCGGAGTTTTGTTTTCCCGTCCGTCCGTGTGTTTCCTTCTTTGGTTGGTTGGTAGCGAGCTCTGCTATGGTCTGCCCTCCCTCCTTGCGAGCTAGAGAAGAGAAGAGAGGCCGCCTTTATACTACCGCCCCGCCGTGGATGGATGCCTGGATCTGGATGGTTGGTGGCCGGGTCTTGCATGAAGACGAGTACGTCTTCGCCACTCACATGACCTGATCACTTTTCTAGGACCAGCTCTTGCTTCGTAATTTGCATGATCGGAATTCCATCTTCTTCCTGCAGGATGTCACCACTCACGACGCCTTGCGTACGTCCTAGGCTTGCACGACATGTCGGCACCAGATTCACGACATGTTCTCTTGGACCACTCTTGATAGCTTTTGATCGTGATTGATAATTTTTATCTATATATTTTAAAGCGACAGCAAATGATGAAAATATCAATACAGATAATGTACATAGTTTTAGACTCAAAAAACAGTTTGAAAAATCCGCTTTAAAAAACCGCGCCGTTTCTTTTGACTTTCGAGAAATCAAAGGCCTGAAAGAACAAAGAGATGTTTATACTGATCAAAGTAGGGAACTAATCGGAGAAGAAAACAGCACTAATCTAAGTCTCTCATTTCTACATGTGGTCGCATGCCTTGAGTTTTACCAAGACATAGCTTACTGCACCTTCAACCGTCTCTCGTAGCGAATCAGCCTAGTTGGTCTTCAGAGTAGGTATGAGCTTCTCTAAAGTTCCGACTTGTTATCCAATCGTACTCTCATGAGCGGTCATGGTGTCCTCGGAATGATTGATCTTCTCAGCACCAAGCCCTCCGAATAGATTGTTTAGGAGAGAAACGTTGTCTTGAAGAATCGTCTTCACTGACTACGTCTCATCCTGACTACGAGTCGAATCCTCTATAAGTTGCTTTATTTCGACTATAGCCTTTGCAAAGCAGAGTGAAACTTGTCAGAAAAAGACTTCATAAAAAACTGGTTAGTAAGAACTGGTCGAAGGTAAATATTTTTTTACCTACTAGTCGAGATTCGAGTATCTCGACTTCATTCTTATGCAGGTCTTCCAGCAACCTGATCTTCTGATCTTTCTCTTTCTCAATACGAGTAAGCTCACCTATCACTTTGGTCTTTTCATCGACTTCAGTGTGAAGTTTATCCATTTTGATCTTTTTGTCTGTAAAAATAAAAGAGTTAGAGAAAGATAAGAAAGTCATATGAATAAGCAGTCTTAAGTTCGGAACTTACTGTTTATTTTCTCTTGCAACTTGTCAATTGCATAATTAACCTCCAAAAGCTCGATTGTAAGATCGATGTTCTCCTTTTTTAACCTTTGCGTCTCGACTTTCTCGATGTTGAGTGCATCAGATAAGGTCTTTTCGTCGCTCTTAGACCTATAAAGGTTAAAGACAAACATGAAGAACTAAACTAGTACTCGAAATAGGAAAAGACTACGTATGCCAGCGACTTACCATTTCTTCGCCTGTTCTCGAAGTTCGGCATTCTCTTGCCTTAAGAGCATGAGTTGTCTGTGGTATTCAGTCATAGTAGTCATGTTTTCCAAAACTCTCTGAATAAAGGAAGACAATAAGAATCAAGAAAAGCCAATTATAAAAAACTAAGCATTAGATGTTTACGTTCATGCTCGTATGAGCAAATTTGGCGAGTACTCGCTGGGAATCCTCTAGTCAATCGAGCTCTTCGACCTTGTTTCACCACACCTTCTCGAGACACTCATCATTGAAGACATTCCCCTTGTTGGAAATATCTTTGGGATGAGAAACTTGGTCATGAGATCGACATGAAGAAGATCCCACTACAAAAGCATGGTTAAAAAACGTAGAGAAGAAGTTGGTCTGTTCTTCTTCTACAGCTGCACCTCCTTGGAGAAGCAGAGGAACCACCTCGGTGATCTCTTCTTCGTCATAGCGGTCAAAAGGATTTTTCATTTCTTGACTAGGTACTTTTATTTTGTCTTCAATTGCCTTTGCTTCTGTTTTGACCACCTTGGTGGTCGTAGCCATTTCTACCTCAGTAGCAATCCCCACTATCACCATAGTGGTCAATTCTTCGACCATCTTCTCTGCTGTTTCTTCGATTGCGGAGAGAATGGCAGGGGACTTCTCGATAGAAGCATCCCTGGACGATGGAGGAGCCAAGCTAAAGACACTAGAAGAGAAGTGAATTAGCATTTTAAAAGATAAAAAGGGTAAACTGCTATTTTTATGCTCTTATTTACTACCTTGCTTTCTTAGCCTAGATTTTGAATTTAGAAGGAATCTTCCCTAAGGAAGGTTTTTTCAACATCTTCTCCACAACCACATCTGGTCGTTGAATGGCGGGGTTACCTCCGACCACGTCTGGTCGTAGACCTTGAGTAGGTGCTGTTACTCGTTCCTCTTGCCCTTCTTGATGGCTGAGACTGGTTTCAATCACTTGAAGAGTAGTCTCCTTCTCGATCACAGGTTCTGCTGCTACAATAGACTCCTTCATAAAAAATACAAAACTCTTCCAGTTATCGTTTTCAAGTTGCTTAATAAATCCTTGAGAAATGACAACTAAGAAAGTTCTGTCATCGTAATAGAAGGGTATCTTGATTTTGGGAGCCGGTTGCTCTAGTACAACCACCCTAATTTCCTCTGCAGCAACTATGTCTGCACAGAACTACTCGATGGGGGAAGATCGAGGAAGAGAGGAAGGAGCAATACTCGAACTTGCACCTAGCTTGTCGACAGCCTTGGTTAATCAACGCTTCTTGGTTGGAGGAACTTTAATATCCTCTATCTCTTTTTCAATTACCATCAATTCGACCTCTTGGTTGTTTTGATACTTTTCCATGCCAACTTTCTGCAATAGGAAAGGATGTTAAGTACTCATGGTTTACGACTACGAAAGCCTAAGGAAGAAGTCGAACTTCGATTATCTTTAGATGTTCATTTCTTTTCTCGATGGATACATCCGCTAAAATGCGAGGAGCCTCCACGTCGAGTGTTAAAGCCTTCTCATAGATAGCTTTGACTCGAGAGTCAATCTCTCCCAAAGCAAGATCTGTATAAACAGATAAAAGTGGTTGGTAAATGGAACTCAAAATTCAGAGTTTAACTAAGAAAATGAGTTTGATCATTACTTACCATTTTCGTAGTCCCTGGTCGTATCATTGACCCCCAAGTATATCCATATTGGATATGCTCGTTTCTTTAGAGAGCTGACACAATGAGTGATGAAGTCTTTCGTCATGTGCCAGCCGGTAAGCTCTCTTTTCCCTTAGTTCCTTGATGGCTTGGATGTAGGGGCTATCTGAGTTAGGTCTTTAGGGACCGAGTTCCAGGAAGAGATCTTCTCAGCACCCTTCCCCATGAAGGAAAGGCTGTCTTCACTGGTCATTTCCCAGTATAGCCATTTCTTCTTCCAGTACAACCATGACGACCGAGTAACTATTTGAATGTATTGCTCTGTCTTTTCTTCGTGGAGTTTTAGACCATAGCTTCCAGCAATTTCGGTTTGTCTGCTCATCTTGTAGTAATACCAAAAAGCTCCAGATCTGGAGGAATTCTCAAATAGGATTCGCACAGGTACACAAACACACTTAATATTGTGATCGAATGGGGAATCAAGTTCACCAATTACACCCCCAAGTATTCGAGTACTACTGTGAGAAAAGGGTGAGCAGGAAGTTGAAGACCACGCTCACAGTATGCTTGGAAAACTGGAATTAGTCCAATCTCCTCCAATGGCCAATGTTGTCCCACAGCTTCAATCCATCCCACAAATTTCCTTGAAGGAATCTTCTCCACTGCAACCAAAACTTTCATCTTTGCCTTATCAATTTCCGACACTACCCAATTCGAAGAAGACTTCGTCATTTTCTCCAAGCGATTGGTTTGGATTTAGAAGACATTGGGGAAATAAGAAGGCTTGATTGGCGACGGAAAGCTCAAAGAAGATTGAGGTAGGAGAGGAAAGTAAGAAGCTCAAAAGTTACCTCAGGATAAGCTTTTATAACTACACGAGTCGGTTACCAATCTCGGAAACTCAAACGGTTGTTACCTCTTCGGGAACCGCTCTAAATGGACAGATCTGCGAGAGTCGATTGGGATTCTAAAATTCCTATGTTTTAAACCACCATATCTTTGTAACTCAAGCGAAATTACCTTTTTTTTATCAAGTTCACTTTTGATAGAATTAGATCGAGAAAGTTTTGTTTTTAATCTTCATTCATCTGCGACTTCTCTTTTTCAAGTAAGCTATTTTCATTTGAAGCTGGGGGCTAGATGACGAGGATATAACAATCCTTAAATTATTATTTATTTGTAAATGATATTTTTACATCATTATACTCTTTGAGTATACACCTTATTTATAAGAGAGAGATTTCACATGGTAGTTGTAAGCTCTTCTACTACCACTTCTTAGTCATAAACTCTTCTATGATCATTTCATAGTCGTAAACTCTCCTACGACCATGATATAGTCGTAAGTTATCCTGTGAACACCCTGTGGTCGTAGATACTCTTACAATTAAGCCGATCTTCGAATGACTTATCTATGGCAACCCATTACATCATAGGTCTGTCTAACGAGACGGTTAGCACATGCCTTTATTCTCTGGAATAATTGCACATAACTACTCTTTCTCTGACAATAACCACCACACGACGCATGAGTTACTATGTCTCTCTGACAATAACTTCCGTTGGACGGTTATCATCCGAAACGTGAAGGTCTTTCTTAGCATAGAACAACTACCACTACTTCGCAAACTATATAAATATTGATGTCAGGGAGAAGAGAAAAAAAGGAAGATAGATCGGAGACAACAAATAGACTCGAGGGAGAATAGAAGGAGAGCAAGATATTTCGCATTCCTCTCTCGATTGTAATCAGTTTATTGAGCAATAGCCACACAGGAGTAGGGTTATTATTCTCGAGGAATACCCGAACCTATATAAAAATCTCTGTCTTTTCTCTGTGTGATGGTAGCCAGGTCGTAGTAAGAGATTCTTCGAATCCAAGTAATCATATATAAGATCGATACTAAAATATCGACAATTAGCTTTTACTAATGGCTTTTGATTGTATCATATAGTTTTTAGCTGAAAATAAATAGTAGTGACTAAAAAAAGTAACTTTAAGAAGAAGGGTGTGAGCGGTGGAAAATGTAAAATAGAGATACATGTATGTAAGGAGTGACCTCTGTGTTATCTCTGAAGTGAAGTAGTAATAAGAAGAGTGAAGAAATTATTTAAAAAAAATTAGATGTTTATATTAGTTTTTTATTTTTCTAATTAAAAGGCAGAAGCATGGTACGTCGGCCGGAGCAATGTAACGTGTGGGGGGCGAGATCGACCCTATCTTACGACAGCACATCAAATTTTGTGGACCACTCAGCGAAACGCGCGACACGTACACATAATACAAACTCAGTAATATCTCGTGTCTCTGACGCGATCAATGTCAAGAGCGAACAAACAATGTCGGTTTTTTTTCCTTCGTTAGTCGGTACATAGATTTTGGGGTTTATATGAGAGCATGAAATAATGAAAATTTATATATAATTTCTATTAATATAAATTAAGTTATTATAGTATGTACTATAATTATTTATAACCTCTATTTTAAAACGACATTATTTAAAAATTAGTTTAAAAATAAAAATAATTTTTAAAAGTTGAAAACAGTAGACCCAATAGCTGAGGAGTCATGGTGCAGTTGAGAGCACATAAATGATGAAGCAAACAAGGGAAATCACTGACTGCCAAGGTACGATATTGTGCCACCTCCTTGAAGAAATGTTTTCCTTTTGAGCCGCAGTTATACAATTAAATTAAATCAGAACTGACATATGTGACTTACTGCACCAAACCGATATGCATGCCCACATTATTATGTTCCAGCCTAAATCTCCCCTACTAATTCAACCTACGCCTGCTCACCAACAACCCGCCCCACACACACACTTATCTATATATATTTTTCTCCCTTTGATTAAACCAGCAGGAGCAAATGAGAGAGAAAGGAAGGAAAAAAACATCAACCCTAACTTCTCATGTAGCGACCATAGTCAGCGGACACCAACCCGAACTTAAGGCAAGACCACAACTCCACAAGAACGACGAGAGTTCCCACGCATCACCCAAGACAACCACAACTCCATGCCGCTATCGGACGACATACATTTTGTGTCAATAGCAGTCGAATACAGGGTTTGCTTTATCTGTAGTTTTCTCAAGAATGTGACGCCCAATCACAATTGACATCACGTTCTTTTTCAACGAAAGATATACTTGATTCTTGAACATGGATGATGGATAACCGAGAACAACAAACACTTGCGAATTTACATGTTCATGGTTTACAAAAATACAGCTATGGTTCAGAGATATCTGGAGACCAATAAGATTGATTAACTAGCCTAAGACCCTCTGCTCTAGGCTCTACAATGATGCAACTTCATGGCAATTCCTTCTGATTAGTACACATAAGGAACGATCCTCCACGGCACAAGCTTGCAGTATTCTACCCAGATTTCCTTGTATTTCTGTGAGCACCTTGCTCCATCTCCTCTTTCCCTCCATACTAGCAAGATGAGCAGGTAGGTGGGGTAGAAGTATGGGATCACAGAACTGCAACAAAAGGGTTAAAGGTTATTCATACTTGATTGGATAAGAGAATTATGTCAGAGGATGATCAGACACCTGGCTCCGCAAGGCAGACTGAATGAAAGTGCTAGCAGTAGATCTCCAAGGTAATTACAGTGTCTTGCAATGCCCCTACATTGGAGGAAGAAGGGATTCGTTATTTCACAATCAAAACAGTACTTAACAAGCATGATTACTCCCAAGAGAGGAAGCATTCACAGTTTGAACATATCTAGAAAAAACACTGTTCTGTAAAATGCAATGATTAAATAAATGAAATAGGCACACTACCCAAACTTGTTACAGCTGTGGTGAACACCAGTTAGGTGCACTGTGTTCTAACTCGGAAGAAATTCATCACATTTGTATTGGCTGCTTACCTACTCACCTACATTTGCTGTTCTTGCATTTTTCCTTATTTCAACTAACAATGACCAACCGAATCTTTAGACAAAAAAGTATATGTGGGCTCTTAATTTTTTCCACTCCATGCTGTTGAAGTAGTCCACAGCACACACTTCAGAACACAATATATACAGATTAACTGGTTAACTAAGGAGAAAACATGCACGTGTTCCACAAGATGTATCTTACCAGTAGCCAGATGCAAGTAGCTTTCCCCCAACAGATTTGGGAGGTTTACCCCATACGAGAGATTTAGGGTCCGTCTTGAACACATGTTTTTGTTTGTTGGCTCCTCTGAATTAGGCGTATTTGTATCCGGACTATTCGATTTGTATTCTATATATTAAGACTCAAAGAGTGTCAATCATATCTTTATTATCCGTTTTATCTGGCATCCGTATCTAGACTATTTGATTCGTATTTGATCCGTTGACACCCCTACTCTGAACATTAGATAGTTGTGTGCCAAATGGAATAAAGCATGGTCAAAGAAATTAGAATGCAAGAATCATGTCATACAGCATATCTGCATAGACATAGAATCCAACAGCAGGTTCTGGAGACACAGGAAGAGTACCCTATAAGGAAAATGAAGCAGTTGCATCAGCAGCCAAAAGGGGCAGTTCCACTTTGTTTCTCAAAAGCCACCAACCCTGGTCAACACGTCATAAACTTTGGTGAATGTCTTAGTTGTCCACCTCTTGACTTAATGAAAGAGGCAGCAATCTTTCACACAATTTTGCTGTTTGATGAGTTTTTGTGCAAATATGTCCAGTCAAATCAAATAAGGAGGTATATGTTTGGTAAGAGAATTTTGGTATAATCGAGTCGTGAAGATGTACGTGAAACAAAACCACCAAGTGGTCAACACGTCGCGCCTTGTATGGTTGCATGTCGCCGATCGATCGCTAAGCGTATGCATCAAGATTAGCCCCTGAACTTGTGGGTCTTCAACCACGTTGGGTCGACCGTGATGTCCTTGACTGCATTGTGTCACCCACGAGGTTCCGACTATGATTGCTCCGACCACGTTGTGTCGGCTGCGTCACTATGATCATGGCAACCTACGCACCAAGATGGAAGAAAAGGATTTATTCTGGATATATTGTCTTCGTGATGGAAAGATGATTGAACCGTATTATCATCTATGGAGGTATTTCTCGATAAATCTTTTCTAATCTGGAAAGCACATGTTTGGAAGGAAAGAATCGGTAATCAAATCAAGGATTCGATTCGATCCTAGAAATTAGGGGACGATTTGTGTTGTGTGAGAGCCGCGTTCGTTGCCGATGGCCCTTGCTCATGTCTATATGAGGAGACCGATACACCCAAAAAGGGGCAGAGGGAGGGAAGACACCGACGACATCCGCTCACGTCTAGACACAGAGTAGACACACAGATGGAGACGTACACAAGATACGCAAACACCGTTAGCACACGTACATGAAGAAGATATCCGTGGAGAAGATACAAGCAAGAAAGGAGAAGAAGGCGGAGAAGCCTGAGGAGGCGATCTGTACAAGTTAGGCCATGGTGTGCTACGCTCAGTCCCTCCTCTCTTTATTTTCCATCTAACTAGCCTATATATTATGAACGGCGACCACGATTAGAACGCCACCAAACGACTACGGCCGCTGCTGGTAGCGCCACCAACCAGGTGTTCTGGAGCTTACCGAGATGCAGCCCGTGACCCTGATGTTGAGACCGTTCAGATCGTTGTTCGCCTTCCGACTCACTGTCATTGAGGCATGAAGTTCCTTCGCTCCAAACTTCTCTAACCACCCGTTGTGCTCGACCGCTTTCGACAGCCTGCGATATTTGGGCACTTACGACTGCCTTCGACACCTAGGCTTCTTGATTGTCCCCAACACTCGGACATATCCGACCCCCTTGTTGAAGTCGAGTGCCTCCGATCGCTTCTCGAAGATGGATGTCTCCGACCCTTTGTTGAAGTCGACTGCCTCCAACCGCTTCTTGAAGACGGACGCCTCCGACCCCATGTCGAAGTCAAGTGCCTCTGACCGCTTCTCGAAGACGGATGTCTCTGACCCCTTGTCGAAGTCGAGTGCCTCCGACTGCTTCTCGAAGATGGACGCCTCTGACCCCTTGTTGAAGTCAAGTGCCTCCGACCGCTTCTCGAAGACGGATGACTCTGACCCCTTGCCGAATCCGAGTGCCTCTGACCCCTTGTCGAGCTCGAGTACCTCTGACCACTTCTCGAAGACAAACGCCTCCGACTCCTTGTCGAGGTTGAGTGCCTCTAATCGCTTCTCAAAGACGGACGCCTCCAACCCCTTGTCGAAGTTGAGTGCCTCCAACCGTTTCCCAAAGATGGACACCTCCGATCCCCTTCCGTACTTGGACGTCTCCGACCACTCGTTATGCTCGAGCGGCGTCGATCGCCTTTGCTACTCGAGCGCCTCCGACCGCTTGTTGTACTGGTACATCTTCAACTTCCAAAGCACCCGTAAGCCCTTCGATCATTCGTGGTACTCAGGTGAGACGTGCTACAGCAACCAGCGTGTTACAGTAAACGGTACTGTTACTGGCCATGACGGTGGTCGATGGCTTCCGACTACCGACTTACGATTGATGGTCAATGGCATCCGACTGTCGGCTACGAGCGATGGTCGATGGCTTCTGACCTGCGACCACGAGCAATGGTCGATAGCTTCCGACTTACGACCACCGACCACGGTGTTACAGTAATTTACGAGTACATCCTTCGACTGTGCTGACTATAGTGCTCTCCCGAGTACGACCTTTGACCAGTGTGCTACAGTACTCCTTCAAGTATGGCGTACAACCGTGGTGCTATAGTCTCTCTTCGACCAATAGCTGAAGACTTCCGACTACCGGTTGCATCGAGCACTATGAATTTCGACCATGGACGGCTTTTGGTGGGTTTCAACCACAATGGTTTTCGACCACGGACGATTTTTGATGGGTTTTGACCACGATAGCTTTCGACCATGGACGACTTTTGATGGGTTTTGACCACGATGGCTTTCAACCAAGGACAACATCTGATGGGTTTCGACCACGATGGCTTTCGACCATAGACGACTTCTGATGGGTTTTGACCACAATGGCTTTCGACCACGAATGGCTTTCAACCACGAACAGCACCCGATGGGTTTTGACCACGATGGCTTTCGACTACAGGCGTCTTCCGATGGATTTCGACCACAATGTCTTTCGACCATGGACATTTTTCGATAGATTTCGATCACGATGGATTTCGACCACGGATGACTTACGATGGGTTTCGACCATGATGGATTTCGACCACGGATGACTTCCGATGGGTTTCGACCACGAATAACTTTTGATGGGATTCGACACCGATTTTTGCTGCCATTATCGTCAGATCAGTCATGTTTGAGGTCAATCATGCACACTTTATATCATTTCCGTTGTGTATTTGTTCGATACCGATGAGGTTGAACGGCACGGGCGGGCGCCGCCAGTGTAAAGGCCACGCTATCAACGGCCTCATAGATTGACGAAGATATGGATGATGCCAACGCCCACATTTACATTAATTATTCATCACATACATGGAGAACGTGAAGCGAAGATTGAAGACGACGACCAATACGTAGCTTAATTGGAGGTATTCTGCGGGTTTATCTGCGGATGTAATTAACTAGGAGCCTTCTGAGGCCCCGGGAATCAGGATACTACATCGTCTAAGTCAGGTCTGCTATGCAAAGCAGGCTATAGAGCGCAATCATGTAAAGGGAACTTATAATTTTGTTATTCTCAAATGAATGAAGAAAATACATGTTTTTTCCTCCCTTTTTTCATGTGTTTATTTATTTTGTGTACTTTAGTACATTGGCACGCCCGCACCTTATACACTGAGGCAAAAAATCCGTGAGCAATTTCTCGCGTCAAACACTTGCAAATGTGATAAAAGCTTATAATTGAGATTAACATAAATCAAATTTAGGGAAGGATGCTCTGCGTAAGGATTAACATTAATCAAATTTCGGGAAGGATGCTCTGCGTAAGGTATCCAATAGCGACATGAATTAGTATTTGCAATCGTGAGATATCAAATTATCAACAAATGGAAATATATACCTGAATAGTGAAGGTAAGTAGAAGGCAACGAACAACGTAGATGCCGTGAAAAATAAAAAAATCGGTTGCATGGTAAGGCTAGCGCAGCAGGGTACCGTTGCAGCGGTAGCAGAGGCGGGAGGAGTCGGGGAGGGCGGCGGCGGCGGCGAGGTAGGAGAGGAGCACCACAACCTGCACAGGATACACACACACACACACCATAAGTCTAAGCACTCCAATCCATGACTAGCAAAGAAAGCGCGGGTGCGGGACCAACCGCGCTTCGGGAGGGCGCCAGTGCGGGGAGTACGGCGGCGGTGGCGGAGGCCTCCATTCCCCGCAGCGATAGGGGTGGTGTGGGTAGCTACAGTAAGTCTCTGCGAAGCGAGAAGTGGGCTTTCCAGGGGAATCAGGCCCGGCAATTACGCTTGTTCGTTCGTGGTCTCTCGCGCCCTTCTTCTTTATTCATCAGAATGATTTTGTCGTATATTTCGGACTTATTGATTCATTCACGTGTACTGCCAGTTGATTGTGTTATTTTTTTAAAAAAAAAAATTTAGCGTAGACAGTAAAAATGAAAAAGCACTTCATAAGTACTACATAAATATTCTTTTAGGCTACAACTACAATTGATAGCTTTTAGTACTAGCCGATAGAAGTTGAAACAAAAAAAATCAGCTAAATACATGGCTACTTCATGCGCTTTTTCTGATCGATCACGTGACTCAGTATTTTATCTGAGGATCTAATTGATGTATTTTTAAATCTTCATTCATTGGTACGAGTGGATGCATGTTGATATGCGGGACACGTCGTGCCATCATTCTGGCCGCCAGATCTCTCGTCAGTTGGGCCGGGTTTTTTTGCCAGGCCGAAGCACGGCCGATCTGGCACGGTTTAAGCACGATTTGGTCCGGCATGTTGCGGGCCGTGTCAGTACGGTATGAACGATGGACCGAGCTGGGCCTAGAAAGCCGGCTCATTGGGCAGCACGGCACGGAGAGCACGGCGAGCACCAATTACCCTGCGCTTCTAATTACTACAACATGCGCTTCTAATTCTAACATAGCTCTCTTCACCAACTGCCTTTTTAATTTGAGCATTTGATGAGATAACCACCCCATGTATGTTACAATTAATCATTATGTAAATAGAGACAGTCTGTTATTGGTGCGTGTATTCCAAGTAGTTACTCAATGTTCGAGAAACTATTTAAAATTGATTTCTTAACTATAGTAAACTGCACTCATGACTCTGGTTGAACTTTTCTATTTGACTAGTTGGGCAGCCCTATGCCAGATTGCTGGACGATGAGCTAGATGTCCACGTACGCCACAGTCCGATTTGCACTAAGATATTCATGCCATTGAACTAGATGACCAAATTCGGAGGTGGAATGACATGAGACAATAGTATGGAATTTTAATTAGGTTTTTAATAAGGCGAGTACGAGAGAAAGGAAGATGGAAACCACCGCTACCATTGTCGTCACTTTCATCATGTATAGTTATTTTGGGTTGGGCTTGGGCTGGTACGGCACGAACGCCGGCACAACGGGCTTTGGGCCGTGTTTAGGCCTGGCCGAAGGCAAAGTGGGCCGGCATGACACGACGGGATGACTGAGCCGAGTCGACACGGTACGAAACGGCCTGAAGCACGGTGGACCCGGGCCGGCACGGCCCCAATGCCCACCTCTACTAGTCAGTAGCACAGCACACATGACATGCATGTACCTGAAAATTAAGCAACCATTCTGGCTCCCAGCTCTCCATTACTAACTGATGCATCACACGACGTCTACAATAGTTCTAGTGTATTTCAGATTCAGCTGAACTGAGCAACCTTAACATTACATTTCCTTTATCCTCCCACAATACCGGTAGAAGCTCGCTCAAACAGCAAACACAACAGATATATGGTTCAAATCAGCCGATCAAGAGAATAGAAATGTCGCAGGTAAGATTGCAAGACCACTGTAAACACCTAGATTAATTCTTAAAACTTCTCTAGCAAGTGAGCTGGCGACGCATCATTCAATCTTAATCTTCAGCGCATCACCTATCCTCGTGCTGCCTTTACTCCCCCAGCACCATGTTGATGCAGTTTATTCCTATGACCAGCACCCTTTAAGTGTTAGAATTAATCTTCATGATTTGTAATGGTCGTAGAACTCGTGGTCAAAGCCACAATCGAAGCAGTGGTCGAAACCATGATCGAAGCCATAGTCGAAGTCATGATCGAAGTTGCGGTCGAAACAACAGTCGAAGCTGTGATAATCGGAGTCAAAGACTCCAAGTATGAAGGCAGTCAAAGACTCTAAGTACGTGTGAGGCTGAAGATCCGGTCGTATTGTAGTAGTACTCGGAAGAATACTGTAGCAATCGAAAACACTGTAGCAGCCGTAGGTACTGTAGCAGTCGTAGGACTCTATAGTAGTCGGAGCATCCGAGTATGAGGAGCGTACAAGGACCAAGGGCAGTCGGAGCATCCGAGTACCGAGGGAAATCAGAAATTGGAGTGCCATGAGAAGCGGTCTCGTGCGGATTGTGGAGAGATTCCAAGAGGCATGAGAAAATAGTCCCAAGTTGGTGGAGTTAGTGGGTGCGTAGAGGTCGTATGTGTGTGTGTGTGTGTGTGTGTGAATGAGGCTTATTTAAGTCGTGTAATTTCTGTTAAGTTCATAAGAGTTGCAGCAAAGATAAAAGATTGAGTAATTCAATTCCAACATTGTATTAGTCTCTCTCTGCGTGTGTTTATCTAAAGTGACAAGAGAGAATATTGAGCGATTTAACCCCAATATTTTGTATTAGAATCTCAAGATCTAGGAGCAAGGTGTAAAGAGAAGCTGCCTGGCGATGACTCGCTGGTCGGTGTGATGGCGTGCGCAGCGGCGCGCGTCGAGCGGAGCTGCACAGGTGCTGGCGACGAGTCGGCTGTAGCACCGTGCGCTCAGGAGTACGACGGCGAAGTTCCGTGTAACACCCTCAAAGTTATAAATCAAAGAATTGCAATATTCCTTCCCTAACTACCATCCTACCCTGATCGGTTCGGCTTGAGCTTCTGGCTTATTTTTGCACTATTCATAAATTTCGTCTTTTTCTGAACTTTTGGCTTTTTGTTGAGCTTTTTTACCGGTTCTTTTTTTCCCGTGTTCGTTTGTACTATACATATTGGGGTAACATATTTTTTATATTTTTTAATTTTTTAAAATTTAATTATGCGAAATAAGCCTCTGTCAGCTAGTGTTTTTTCAACCAGGTACAGTGTTTTCAGCCATAAGCCATGAGCTTTTAAGCCCAACCAATCACTAACTCTTCCCTAATCATCTCTTCTCTTTAATTCTCAAATATCATATTATTACATTATGATTCGGGCACTATGGTTATTGTGCTGCTTGTGTTAAATAATCATGTTATCATTATACTGTCTTGTTGAATTGTCATTATTAAATCCCTGCTTCACATTGTACATATTATTTCACTGCTTCCCTGTTTCATCATATACCTAGGAAATAACACATTCCAAGGTTCTACCCAACAACGTACGGGTTGGGAGATTAACACCTTGTTGCGGGAGATACTGGCAAACGGGTGCTAACCAATTTCGTATCACCTATTTTGCGATTTAATGTAAACTATTACAGTTGCATTACTCTTTAATTTTACCCATCCGTTCCACTCACACAATCTAATCATCTCATATAGGGGTAATAATACTGCCCACCCAACAACGTACAGGGGTTGTATATGCTCGTTGTTCGAAAGATAACATCCTGTCATAGGTATACAGTCGAGGTGAGTACCTAACTGTTCTGGTATAACCTAGGTGCAGTATCTATTCACCTTTACAATTACATGATTGCTTCTATCATTACACCTCATTCATGCCCTTCTAACTTTCTTTACAGCCTATCACTTGTGGTGTTGTTTCCATGTCGGTACCACACTTACTTTTACAAATTACTATGATTCCATCAGGTAACATTATTACATGATCCTACGTCATCTCCTTAATTATCACGTCCGTAGACCATATTTACCTCGTGGCTACCTGCAACCCTTGAGCTATCTTTGTTTTCAATTGTTGCTTTTATTGTTGGTGTGACTTGCTGAGATTTTATATCTCACTCTTGCATTTCTTTTTTGTTTCAGGAGTCAGGTCAGCATAGTTGTTGCATATGGCATCGGGTCATGGTAGCACTGCACACACTGGCGGATGCAATGTAGTTCATGGGTGTTCAGTCGAACACCCAAATTTTTAGATAAAATACTCTCTATTTAGTAGATATATTTGATATATATTGGTAATTAGTCTACATATTTCGTATTTATACCCCTAGTAGATTTCAGCCCACTCAGACACCTCCCCCGCTCAATTTATCTCAAAAACTACAACTCAGTTGAAGGTTCAAGAATGTTAACTAGAGGGGGCGGGTGAATAGATAGTTTAATTTGTTTTTGGCTAAAACTAAGTTTTATGTAGAATTTAAATTCAAGGTGACAAGCAAGCCGCGGCGAGCACCAAGCGTGGCTTAGCCGGATTGCCTACAGCCAGGGTCTCAAGAGAGAGCGTGTGGCGGCGGTTGTGCCATCGGGGCCAACAAGGCAAGTTGTGCACGTCGACAACAGCACAAGTGCATCCCTATTTTCAGGTTCCAAATCTCATATTCTCAATTCAACAAATTTTTCTAAATTATTTGAGATGTTGTTTCTACTACAAATAATTTATACTTTGATTTTGCTACTATAGACCTCTACTTTAACTCTGAACACCCATCCTAAAAATTCTGGATCCGCCACTGACTGCACATTTAGCACCGTGTTGTTTTCTACATTGTCAACTTTTTCCTATTATTTTCTCTTATATCTTAAAAAGTAATGCATTAAAATCTTGGCCAAGCCATTAATTATTGTTTTTATTTTATGACGTTTTGCAATAATGTTCCATGTAGTAACATGTGGGGTGCTACAATCCGTGTGGCCATGGCGAGGCCAGCACGATGCACATCGCACATGACAGGCACACCGACAGCGGCTACGTGATCGACGTGGTGTGGCGACGATGGACGCAACAACAGCAGACTCCATGAGTGGAGGCCAGTGGTGGCATAGTGGCAGGTTCCATGCGAGGTGGAGGCCGCAGGTGGCGATAGACTCCATGTGAGATGGAGGCTGGCGTCGGTGGATGAAGAAATCATTAAGAAAGTCTCGGTGTGATGCCGAAGACGGTGATTGCAACGGTGGTGCGAAACCATTGTGAGGATTCGGTGTGAAGTTGAAGGCAGTGGTGTGAAACCATCGTCGCTAGAGAAGTCAGTGTGAAGCCGAGTGGTAACGGTGTGATGCCACTAGTAGAAGAATTGAGATGATTCGACATGAAGTCAATGGCGGTGGCGGATGTTATTGTCGTCGCATGAGAAGTCGATGTGAGACTGACAATGTCAACGATGTGAAGCCGCTGCGAGATGATGGTGGTGTGAGGCCGCAGCAAGATGAAGACATGCACTAACAGGGGTGCAAGACCACTGTAAGTCATGCAAAGAGAAAGTCGCTGCGTATGATAAGAAGATGCGGGTGATCTATATCGGTGAGTCAATATATCAAGATTAATGTGGAGAATGTTAGAATTAACCTTGATAATTTGTAAGTGATCGTCGAAGCCGTGATTGAAGCCACAGTCGAAGTCATGGTCAAAATAGTAGTCGAAACCGTAGTCGAAGCCACAGTCGAAGTCATGGTCAAAGCCACGGTCGAAGCTATGGTAGTCGAAGTCAAAGACTCCGAGTACGAAGGCAATCGAAGATTCCAAATACGTGTAAGGTCGAAGATCCGATCGACTGTAGCGGTACTCGGAAGAACACTACAGCAGCAAAAAAATACTGTAGCAGACGAAAACACTGTAGCAGGTGTACGTATTGCAGCAGTTAAAAATACTGTAGTGGTAGTAGGACTCTATAGCAGTCGAAGCATCTGAGGACTAAGGGCAGTTAGAGCGCCCGAGTTCCGAGGGAAGTCAAAAGTTGGAGCGCCGTGAAAAACGGTTGTAGATGTGAGAAGCGGTCTTGTGCGGATCGTGGAGAGATTCCAGGAGGCATAAGAGAATAGGCTCAAGTTAGGGGAGTTAGTAGGTGTGTGGAGATCGTGTGTGCGTGTGTGAATGAGGCTTATTTAAGCCGTATAATTCTTGTTAAGTTCATAAGAGTTGCAGCTAGGGGTGGAAACGGATCGGATACGGTCGAATAGTCTCAAATACGAATTTGAATCCATATTTTTAAAACGAATACGAATTCGAATATTCTCAAATACGGATACGAATATGGATTTTTTCGAATACGGATTTTCTTGGATACGAATATCAGATAAAACGGATTCCTAGTGGTTTTATCGATTTTTCACCGGTTTTTGACTGGTCACTGGTTTTAAACAACCTAAATTCAAATTTTGAATCACAAAATTCATACGGATTTTTCATGGGTTCTAGAAACGGATTGAATACGAATCAAATAGTCTCGAATACGAATATTTTCAAATACAGATACAAATTTTCTCGAATATGAATACAAACATTTTCGAATACGAATATTTTCAAATACAGATACAAATTTTCTCGAATATGAATACAAACATTTTCGAATACGAATTTTGCTTACTACATTCCGTTTTCTCGGATACGAATATCGGATAAAACGAATTATATGTTATCGTTTTCCACCCCTAGTTGCAGCAAAGAGAAAAGATTGAGTGATTCAATTTTAATATTGTTGTAGTCTCTCTTTATGTGTGTTTATCCAGAGTGATAAAAGATGATTGTGCGATTCAACCCTAGCGTTAAGTTCCAAATTTTACCGCATCATATCCAATGAAATAGCGCAAATGTTTGATGAAGGAGGCAGACAGGGCGGGCAGTAAAAAAAAGCAACTTTCTTTTTTGCAAGGAAGCAAGTAATTTAATTCAGGTCCCCCTAAAAACAGTTGTATCAATTTCTACTCGCTGAAAGAGATCGCAGTCACAGATAAGTAGGCATCTGCTGCTACAATATAATTAATTAACTGCAGCCGGAGTAGTCGCCGGATCGATATACTTTGAGAAGATAGTGACACTTTTCTTTTCAGTTTCTAAAAAAATTACTTTTCAGCTTTTTTACAGTGATTAACTTTTAAATAGAGTATCTTTTTAAGATATAATTTACTAGTTAATTGTAATACATACTTTACTGACTTCATTTATATCGGCCAAAACCGCACATGAGTTTCTGTTATTCTGTAATCTCTCACATAAATTGTCCAAAAATCACAAACCACAGCCAAAAACTATAAGCTCCAGCAAAAAAACAGACTCAGTACCTACTAGGGCAATAGATGACACATGCACCCCGTTCTCTTGCAGTGCCAAACCCAGCCACACCTTGCACTTGCAGTGTGTTGTTCCCCATGCAACAGCGAGAACCCATGCCTGCCTTGGGGTGCAGGAATCTGACCCTGGCCATCAAGTAAACAACATCTTCGCCGTCCATGCTGGTAGCGGGTTCAGACACGAAGAGGTTGTGCAAGGCTCGCTCTGCTGCAATTTCGGAGCGCAGCAACTGTGAATTCATTGGATTGTTGATTTTCATGTCAGAAGCCTTGACTGTGTAGTCGTGGCGCCAATCCGCCCAAGAATCAGTCATCTTGCTGTTGCTCCATGTGGTGATTGTCCGGTCATCGATTCGGAAGGAGGGGCCCCGGGTTTCATTATCATTATCAGGAAGCTGTATGCCACTAGCTTCAACGTCGACATTGTCGATAAGGCAGCCTGTGGAGAAGAGCATCACTTCTTCGTGTGGCCCGAGTGCTACGAGTCCCCATTCCTCAGTAAAGCTCAGTGGGACGCTATTTGTACACCATCCCGTCCCAACGGCTGTATTTTGCACTTCCCACAGAATCTCCCTCTCTCTCACAGTGACTCTCATCAGAACAAGATCCGGAGGAGCCGAGGACTACGGCGGTGATGGACACCGTGCAATGGATCATCTCAGCCGGGGCCAACATGTTAGAGGCGCTCCAGCTGAACAACGACCTGTCCCGCCTCCGGAGCAGCTTGCCCAAAGCTCGCCTCTTCATCGATCGCGCCGAGTGGGGCAGGTTCAAGAACACGGAGCTGGCGAAGCTGCTGTCACACCTCAAGGACACCACCAACGACGCCGAGGACCTTCTCCGCGAGTTCGATGACCAGGTGCTGCGAAAGAAGATAGAGGACGCCGACCGAAGCAGGGCAGGTCAACTCTTATCCTCCTCTCTTAATCTTGCAAAAAGACTGATCCACGGTAGCAAAGCAAGGGTAAAGGAGACCCAGAGTCGGCTCGACAAGGCTGTGGCTGAGATAGAGGGAGCGCTCAGTCTTTTGCGCCTCAATGTTGAGCCGGTGCAGCTCATGCCAGAGACAAGTTCAGTCATCGGCGCCACTGAAGTATTGGGCCGTGACGAAGAACGAGATCTATTGATTGAGATGCTGCGTGTGACGATTGGACGTGACCATGAGCGAGATCAGGTGATCGAGAGTTTGGGCGTGCCACTCACCAGGGGCGGTAGATCTGCACGGGCTTCTGGAAAGAGAGCAGCAGTAGGCAGTGGCGTCGCATCTACATCCAGAGCTAAGCGACTAAAAGGAGAGAGTAGCGGGGCCCGACCAGCTGTTGCCACTGAGACCAACTGCACTGGAAATGTTTCTGTCTTGGCGATTGTTGGCATTGGCGGGGTGGGGAAGACTACACTGGCGCAGTACATCTACAATGATGCAAGGGTGAAAGCCCACTTCAGCGTGAGGATTTGGGTCTGTGTTTCAGATCTCTTTAACAAGAAAAGGATAACAAAAGAGATCATCGAATCCATCTCTAGGGAAGAGATTAATTCATCACGCAGTTTAAATGCTCTTCAAGAGGAATTGATCGGGCACTTGAAGGGCCAAAAGTTTCTTTTGGTGTTGGATGATATTTGGCCAGATGCTAATGATCAATGGGAGGCATTTTATGCACCATTGAGGCATGGACTTGAAGGCAGCATGGTCTTAGTGACTACAAGATTTCAAATGGTTGCTGACCTTGTCACCACCATTAAGCCTATTGAACTCGAAGGCTTGCCTACTGATATTTTTTGGGAGTTCTTCAAGAAGTGTGCATTCGGTAAAGAGCTCCCAGAGTCGTATCCTCAGCTGCAAGACATTGGTCAGAGCATTGCTAATAATAGGTTGTGCGGTTCTCCTCTAGCTGCCAAAACTCTCGGACGCTTGTTGAATATGGAGCTGACTGAGCGACATTGGATGAATATCCAGAATAGCGAATTGTGGGAGCAACCGCATCAAGAGAATGAGATAGTACCGGCCCTTCAACTCAGCTACCTGTACCTTCCACAAGAGCTGAAGAAATGCTTTGCATTTTGTTCTGTATTTCCGAAAGATCATAGCTTCCAAAGAGATGTCATAGTTGACATTTGGGTGGCACAGGGCTTTGTTGCACCAGATGGGAACGTGCGCCTTGAAGATGTGGGGAGTAGACATTTGGATGATCTGAGAAGAAGGTGCCTTTTTCAAACTGATCCCAAGTTCCCAAAACAAAGTAGATATGTGATGCATGACTTGATCCATGATATGGCACAGTCTGTTTCAGTGGATGAGTGCTTCTTAATGAAAGATTTGAACTACCAGAACCAGAGGAGAATGCTGCAAATAGTTCGACATATATCAATCGAGGTGAATAGTGATGCTCTGAGCAGAATGGGAGACATTCAACATGTGAATAAATTGCGTTCACTTAGGTTTGGAAAAGCATTGCAGATTGAGATTCCATGGTTCAATCTGCTCTCCAACATCCTGTTTTTGAGTCTAAAAGGTTGCACGCTGGTAAAGCTACCTGAGAGCATTTGTGAGTTGAGCAGCCTTCGTTATCTTGATATATCTCATAGCCGCATACAAGAATTACCAGAGAAATTCTGGTGCCTTTACAGCCTACAAGTTTTCGATGCTACACGTTCGAGTCTGCAAACAATTCATCGGGATGTTACAAAGCTGGTCAACTTGCGTCATCTAGCTCTGCCAGCAAAATGTTCTGAGAAGCTGTCAAGGGTAATTGGGCTTGGAAACCTGTCTTGTCTACGGAACCTGAGCTATTTTACGGTTGCAACAAAGAATGGGCGGAGAATTTCTGAGTTGAAGGGCATGAATCAGCTTACTGGGCGGCTTTCAATCAGATCCATTGATAGAGTTCGGAGTATGGAAGAAGCCGCTGAGGCCAGGCTTGATGACAAGCAATACCTGAAGGAATTGGTTCTAGATTGGCAAGAGGTGGGCCCCAGCTTGAGGAGCGGCGAGAACGGAGTGCTCGAGGCCTTGCGTCCTCCTTCAAGAATTGAACGTCTTAAAGTCCAATACTTTTTTGGTGATAAATCTCCAAGTTGGTTAAATCCAGAAAGCCTACCTACTTTAACGATTCTGGAACTTTCCGAATGTCGCTTTTTGAGATATTTACCAATCCGTTTGCCTTCCCTCGAACAGTTGGTGCTAGACAGGGTACGCCAGCTCACAAATTTTGCTGACGGTACGCCAGCTGGTTCAACAGCTGGTTCCAGCAGTAGCATTAGCATTGCACGTCTTCCCCTCACACGCCTCACCACTTTACGCCTGTACTTGTGTGAAAAGCTGACAAGTCTTGACCCGTTCTTGTCCCCGGAATATCTGCCATCCATCAAGTCGATAGATATTGGGTCGTGTTGGAGCCTAGTATCACTCCCTGTCCATACATTTGTGGGATTTGTCTGCCTCCAAGACCTCAAGATCAATTCGTGCAGCAGGTTGGTGTGCCCAAGTGAAATGGTTTTGCCCCCCTCGCTCCGACGTCTCTCTATTGGAAGTTGCGGTGAACTCGACAAGTCATTTCCAGGCTGCTTAGAGAACCTCACCTCTCTCACCCTTCTGGATTACTGTGGCAACGTGGAGTCGATTCCGTTGAGCTCGATCGACACTAGCAAGCTGAAATGCCTGGTTCTCAGGTACTGCCCGGAGTTATCATCCATCGGAGGACTGCATGCTCTTTCATCCATACAGCGTGTCAAGATATTGAAATGCCCTAAGCTGGCCGACATACAGCAGCCATTCGAAAAGAAGGGACTGCGGCCCAAGGAGGAGGAGGAACTACGCAAATTTTTCAATTGGTGGTAAATGTAAGATCTCTAACCACCTGAGCTTCTCGAGTTAATTTTTTGGGGGGACCAAATTCAAGTTCGTGCAGATGCTATACGTATCTTCCAGCTCGAATCACATTCAAAATTTTGAACTTGATGTAGTAGTTCTGCCAAATCTATAATACGAGCTGTCTCTTCGATTTGGCCTTTCTTGCATACGGCGTCGCCTTTTCAGTGTGTATC
Source organism: Dendrocalamus latiflorus (assembly GCA_017311315.1). Classification (NCBI taxonomy): domain Eukaryota; kingdom Viridiplantae; phylum Streptophyta; class Magnoliopsida; order Poales; family Poaceae; genus Dendrocalamus; species Dendrocalamus latiflorus. Next base: position 970,630 of record CM029658.1, read on the forward strand.
GTAGCTTAAGTTTTCACTAGCCAACATTCTTGATGTAGTACATCTGCCAACTTGCTAGTAGTAAAAAAAAATCTAAATTCCTTGCAAACAAGGTCGTAAAATCTTAATTAACTAAGCACGCCTCTATGGTCCATAGCCTTCTCTTGATTGACCCCTTCATACTTACACAGGAATGAATGAAATGACCGCCGGCCTTGCTCCTTCCTTGATTGAGGCTTCCTGATGGATCTGGACACCATGGTTGTCAACACTTCGCTGCGTTTTAGTTTTTGCTTCCCGGATGCAAAGCAGTGTCGTCTAACGTGTTCTCTCCAGTTTCGAGGAACAACGAGATCGTTTTGTTTCCTGCTCTGTTGTATCGCACTCTTAACAATCGTTTCTGTGTTCGTTTGTTAAGCTGGGATTCATATGCAGTGTTCCGAGCGCTAAGCTCTATATTTGTTTTTACGGAAATCCCTGTTTCTGCGCGTGCGCGCGATCGCTCTACGGGACACGCCTTCAAGCTGTTGGATTAATTGGGATTGGCCCATTTTAATTTAGCAATTAATCAAATGGAATTCCTAGGTCCACAACTAATGCTAGGTGGAAAATTGTTTAGTCCCATATGGAGAATTCAATGGGAGTTATACCACTTTAAAAGGTGGAACGAGGTAACCCCCTTGTGAAATTGAAGAGAGCCAACACGCGCGCGCGCGCTCGCTCGCTCGCCTCGCCTGCGGTGCGGTGCGTTCGTACGCGCGCAGGCGTGTCGGGTGCGGGCGCGTTTTTCTTTATCTATTCGAAAATCGAAACGCACTGACTCGCTGGCAGTAACGGTGCAGTTACTAGTGGATTATGGCTGCGGTTACTTTCGAGTAATGGGTGCGCAGTTACTAGTGACTAATGGCGGCAGTTTCTGGTCTCTTCATTTTTGCTGTTACAAGAGAACAGCATAAGAAGGCTCTCCTCTCCATACGAAAGTACAGTTCTCTCTCCCTCTGTTTTGTTGCTGCTCTCTGCAATCTCCGGTCCAGAACCTTGCGCGCACAAGTTTCTGGGCGAGTAGGCCTCCAGAACTTCGTCCGTTTGTGTACCTGCACGGGTAGGCGGGCGATCAAGTTTTTGGGGAGCGCATCGGCGCGACTACTCAATCTGCGACGTCTACTTCCTGGTGGTGAACTGTTCGCGGGACTGCACTGCGAACATCTTCCTGCATCAAGCTTCGTCCTGCATCACGATTTGATCGACTACATCGAATAGGCCATCATGTCGACTGATGGTAACGGCGCCTCCGGTGTCACCGACACTGGCCCCGCCCGAGGGTATAATCTTAACACATCTTTGATGTATTTGTCTCTGTGCGCTATGAATATGTTAATAGGTATTACTGTTAGCTTGTTCGTTAGCGAATATGAATACATCATCGTTGATAGATCACTCATGCATGTTTATGTCATGTTTTATATGCTGAATTTCTGGATTAAAATATGCCGAAAATTGACTACATTTCCAACAATCCAAAAACTTGATAGGTCTTTTTCGGTAGTTGGCTTTGCTGCGTCACTTAAACCGCACCCTCCGTTTGATGGTTCCAATTTTAAGAGATGGCGTGCACGTGCGATCCTATGGTTTACTGCCATGGAATGTTTTCATGTTGTACAAGGCAAGCCCGCTGAGCCTCTATCTGCTGAGGACGAACGTAAGTTCAATATAGCGGATAACTTGTTTCGAGGTGCACTTGTCAACATACTGGCAGATAACATTGTGGATGTGTACATGCATTTGCCTACGGGCAAAGAGATGTGGAATGCACTTGAGGCCAAGTTCGGAGTTTCCGATGCTGGCAGTGAGCTGTATGTCATGGAGCAGTTCTATGACTACATGATGGTCGATGACCGTTCTGTAGTAGAACAAGCTCATGAGATTCAGGCGCTGGCAAAGGAGCTTGAGAACAATAAGTGCGAGTTACCGGACAAGTTTGTGGCTGGCGGTATTATCGCCAAGTTACCACCTTCTTGGTCGGATTTTGCTACTTCTCTAAAACACAAGAGGCAGGAGTTCAGTGTTACTGATCTCATTGGCACTCTTGGTGTTGAAGAGAAGGCGAGGGCAAAAGATACTCGTGGCAAGAAAGTTGCTGCTGAGGGAGGTTCTAGTGCCAATTTGGTGCAGAAGAAGAACCCTCAGGCTTCCCACAATAAGAAGAAAAATAAGCCTTTTGTCAAGCCCAAGGCTACTACTGAGTTTAAGAAGAAAGGCAAAGGAAAGGGCGGCTGCTTTGTGTGCGGTGATTCTGGCCATTGGGCTAAGGATTGTCCAGACCGCAAGGATAAGCAGAAGAAGTCTGCCAACATGGTTATTAGTGATGCTGGAGGAACATCGGGGTACGGTAATTATTTACCTACAGTTATTTCTGTTTGTCAATCACCTGAGTGGTGGGTTGACACTGGTGCTAATATTCATGTGTGTGCTGATATTTCCTTGTTTTCATCTTATCAGGTCTGTCGAGGTTCCTCCTTGTTGATGGGAAACGGATCGCATGCAGCTGTTCATGGTGTTGGTACGGTCGATCTGAAGTTTACTTCGGGAAAGACCGTGCAGCTGAAGAACGTGCAGCATGTCCCCTCCATAAAGAAAAATCTCGTCAGCGGATCTCTACTGTGTAGAGATGGTTTTAGGCTTGCATTTGAGTCCAATAAATGTGTCGTGTCTAAGTATGGAACATTTGTTGGTAAAGGCTATGAGAGCGGAGGCTTGTTCCGCTTTTCTTTGATGGATTCCTATAATAAAATTGTGAACCATGTGTGTAACGATGATGATGAATCTAATGTTTGGCATTCACGACTTTGTCATGTTAATTTTGGGTGTATGACGCGCTTAGCTAATATGAGTTTAATTCCGAAATTCACTTTGGTCAAAGGTTCTAAGTGCCATGCGTGTGTTCAATCGAAACAACCTCGCAAGCCTCACAAGGCAGCAAAAGAGGCAAGGAATTTGGCACCGTTAGAACTCATTCATTCTGATTTATGCGAAATGAATGGCGTGTTGACTAAAGGTGGAAAGAAATATTTCATGACGCTTATAGATGATTGCACTAGATTTTACTACGTGTACTTATTAAAAACAAAAGATGAAGCGTTGGATTATTTTAAGATCTATAAAGCTGAGGTAGAAAACCAACTTGAGAGGAAAATCAAGCGGGTAAGGTCTGATCGTGGGGGAGAGTATTTTTCAAATGAGTTTACTTTATTCTGCGAGGAACATGGAATTATTCATGAGAGGACGCCTCCCTATTCTCCCGAGTCAAACGGGGTTGCCGAAAGAAAGAATCGCACTCTAACTGATTTGGTTAACGCCATGTTAGACACTGCGGGACTTTCTAAGGAATGGTGGGGTGAGGCTATATTGACCGCGTGTCATGTCCTGAATAGAGTTCCTACAAAGAATAAAGAAGTAACACCATTCGAGGAATGGGAAAAGAAGAAGTTGACTCTCTCATACTTGCGCACCTGGGGATGTTTGGCCAAAGTTAACGTGCCAATTGTCAAGAAGCGCAAACTTGGACCAAAAACCGTAGATTGTGTATTTCTTGGTTATGCTATGCACAGCGTGGGTTATAGGTTCTTAATTAAAAAAACTGGAGTACCTGACATGCGTGTTGGTACAATCATAGAGTCCAAAGACGCTACATTTTTTGAGAATGAATTTCCTATGAAATATGATGTACCTAGCTCATCTAGTCAAGAACCTATAATTTCCCTTGATTCTTTTGTGCCGATAGAACATGTTAAGGAAACGCCTATGGAAAATCCTGAGGAGGATAACGATGAAGTTACTCGAAAGAGTAAGAGACAGAGGATTGCAAAATCTTTTGGTGATGATTTCATTGTATACCTCGTGGATGACACTCCTAGAACCATTGAAGAGGCATATTCTTCTCCTGACGCTGACTATTGGAAGGAAGCAGTACGGAGTGAGATGGATTCTATTATGTCTAATGGAACTTGGGAGGTCGTTGACCGTCCTTATGGGTGTAAACCTGTAGGATGTAAATGGGTTTTCAAGAAAAAGCTTAGGCCTGATGGTACAATTGAAAAGTACAAGGCAAGGCTTGTGGCCAAGGGTTATACCCAGAAAGAAGGCGAGGACTTCTTTGATACTTATTCACCTGTTGCCCGATTGACCACAATTCGAGTACTACTTGCCCTGGCTGCCTCTCATGGTCTGCTCGTTCATCAAATGGACGTTAAGACAGCTTTCCTAAATGGAGAGTTGGAGGAGGAGATTTATATGGATCAGCCAGACGGGTTTGTGGTAGAAGGTCAAGAAGGAAAGGTGTGCAAGTTGTTGAAATCTTTGTATGGCTTAAAGCAAGCACCTAAGCAATGGCATGAGAAGTTCGACAGAACTTTGACATCTGCTGGCTTTGTTGTGAATGAAGCCGACAGATGTGTGTACTATCGCTATGGTGGGGGAGAAGGAGTGATCTTGTGCTTGTATGTTGATGACATACTGATTTTTGAGACCAACCTCAATGTGATTGAGGAGGTCAAGGACTTTCTGTCCAAGAGTTTTGAGATGAAAGATTTGGGAGTGGCTGATGTGATTCTTAACATTAAGCTACTGAGAGGAGGTGATAGTGGGATTACACTTGTGCAATCTCACTATGTAGAGAAGGTCTTGAGTCGCTTTGGTTATAGTGACTGCAAGCCTGCTCCTACTCCTTATGATCCTAGTGTGTTATTGAGGAAAAACCGAAGAATAACAAGGGATCAATTGAGATACTCCCAGATTATTGGCTCATTGATGTATTTAGCTAGTGCTACGAGGCCTGACATCTCGTTTGCTGTGAGCAAGCTAAGCCGGTTTGTTTCAAATCCGGGAGATGATCATTGGCATGCTCTTGAGAGAGTAATGCGCTATCTAAAGGCAACCGTGAGCTATGGAATTCACTATGCTGGGTACCCAAAGGTACTGGAGGGCTACAGTGATTCAAACTGGATCTCTGATGCTGATGAGATAAAAGCCACGAGTGGATATGTGTTCACACTTGGAGGTGGTGCTGTTTCCTGGAAGTCTTGCAAGCAGACCATCTTAACGAGGTCAACAATGGAAGCAGAACTCACAGCATTAGATACCGCTACTGTTGAGGCTGAGTGGCTTCGTGAACTCCTTATGGATTTGCCGGTGGTTGAAAAACCGATACCAGCTATCCTGATGAACTGTGATAATCAGACTGTAATTATCAAAGTGAACAGTTCTAAGGACAACATGAAGTCATCTAGGCATGTTAAGAGGCGGTTGAAGTCTGTCAGAAAGCTGAAAAACTCCGGAGTGATAGCGCTGGACTATGTCCAGACAGCTAATAATCTGGCCGACCAATTTACAAAGGGTTTATCACGTAATGTGATAGATAGTGCATCGAGTGAGATGGGCCTGAGACCCACATGAGTCATACCACAGTGGTAACCTGTTCTACGTGATCGGAGATCCCGTGAAGTAGGATGGTGAAACAAGCTGTTGATTGACTGGGAGGAGAGATCTTTACAGGGCTCATTTCTTCAATGATGCACTTCTCTCCTATTCTGTATGGCAGGTTGGTTTTTTACCTTAATGTGATCCGAGTGGCTTATTTAGAGCAGAGATGTCGGCCTACAGGACATCTTAGAAGGAACACACCTATATGAGTTCGACTGCTGGTCACAGTCTATGAGATTTGGGTGATCTCTAGATACTCATGAATAGGCATGGAGTATGACTTATACGCTCCAACCAGAGGGGATGCTTTAGGCAGCCTAGTACTAGTAAAGGAATTGGGTAAAGCTTGTTCGCACAAAACTGTCAATTCAAGGCATAGTCCATTGTTCAGTTGTGGATGAGTGTAACTCCTTTCCTAGGTGGATGTTCAACTTAACAGTCTCCATCGAAACACTGGTATATCAAACATCAGCAGAACTGAGAGCATTTCTCGTGTGCCTTGAAATTTGGTGGGGATTGTTGGATTAATTGGGATTGGCCCATTTTAATTTAGCAATTAATCAAATGGAATTCCTAGGCCCACAACTAATGCTAGGTGGAAAATTGTTTAGTCCCATATGGAGAATTCAATGGGAGTTATACCACTTTAAAAGGTGGAACGAGGTAACCCCCTTGTGAAATTGAAGAGAGCCAACACGCGCGCGCGCGCTCGCTCGCTCGCCTCGCCTCGCCTCGCCTCGCCACGCCACGCCACGCCACGCCGAGCCGAGCCGTGCCGTGCCGTGCCGTGCCGTGCGTGTGCGTGTGCGTGTGCGTGCGTTCGTACGCGCGCAGGCGTGTCGGGTGCGGGCGCGTTTTTCTTTATCTATTCGAAAATCGAAACGCACTGACTCGCTGGCAGTAACGGTGCAGTTACTAGTGGATTATGGCTGCGGTTACTTTCGAGTAATGGGTGCGCAGTTACTAGTGACTAATGGCGGCAGTTTCTGGTCTCTTCATTTTTGCTGTTACAAGAGAACAGCATAAGAAGGCTCTCCTCTCCATACGAAAGTACAGTTCTCTCTCCCTCTGTTTTGTTGCTGCTCTCTGCAATCTCCGGTCCAGAACCTTGCGCGCACAAGTTTCTGGGCGAGTAGGCCTCCAGAACTTCGTCCATTTGTGTACCTGCACGGGTAGGCGGGCGATCAAGTTTTTGGGGAGCGCATCGGCGCGACTACTCAATCTGCGACGTATACTTCCTGGTGGTGAACTGTTCGCGGGACTGCACTGCGAACATCTTCCTGCATCAAGCTTCGTCCTGCATCACGATTTGATCGACTACATCGAATAGGCCATCATGTCGACTGATGGTAACGGCGCCTCCGGTGTCACCGATACTGGCCCCGCCCGAGGGTATAATCTTAACACATCTTTGATGTATTTGTCTCTGTGCGCTCTGAATATGTTAATAGGTGTTACTGTTAGCTTGTTCGTTAGCGAATATGAATACATCATCGTTGATAGATCACTCATGCATGTTTATGTCATGTTTTATATGCTGAATTTCTGGATTAAAATATGCCGAAAATTGACTACATTTCCAACACAAGCACGGGCCCGTGGCGTCTGACGTCGTCGAGGCGCCGTGGGTCATCGCGGATGCAGACAGGGTGGGCTCCTGTCCACGGGTGGCGACGGTGTGAGGGCGACCGTCGTGGCCGGAGACGCGCCCGAGGGGGCGATGTCAGCGAGGAGCTGCGCCTGATTGCCGGAGGCCAGCGCGGAGATGTACTCCATGCTCTCGGGCTCCATCAGCGTACTACTCCTGGTTGGTGAGTTTGTTTGATCTGTTTGTGTGCTATAGTAACGCTACACCCTGCACTAAGATAAGCAAACATTTCAATTATATTAACTTAGATTGGCATGTCACCATAACCATCAATCTACTACTGCTACCCATGCATGCGCTTGGAGAGGTGATTTGTTCTCACCAACTACAGGATGTGCTTTTAAATTTGTAATACTTTGCTCTTAAGTCTGTACTAAATGGCTCTCGAATTTATACTACTATTGCTCTTAAATTTATACGATTTATCTATTTATAAAATTCTATTGATTTTTTGTTAGGTTGGTACTGCTTTGAAATTTATACTAACTTGCTCTCAAATTTGCACCGATTTGCTAATGAATTTTCACTAATCTTTTGTCAAAACTGTACTATAAATTTTTTTTAGATAAAGGATATAAAATCCGGCCTCTATATCCACTTGGGATATATACAGCCAAAAGTTACACGAGCTCTTAGGCTCAAAGCCTCAACACTGAGGAGTACACAACAGCAAGAAAGAGAGTTTAAGGACTATGAAAAAACTAGAAAGACTAAGCTTCAGAATTTCTTCTCTGTCCTTGCTTTCAACCAAGCCCTAAACCTCCTCCAACTGAGCCACCCAAACTCCTGTCTATTCTGCGTGAAGATGAACCTCCAAGGCGACGCCTCCAAGAGGCGACGAGGGTCGCCGACGCCGCCCGCCTCACCGAGACAAGGCTTTCACCTGGAGAACAGAGCACATGAGGGCTATGAAGTGCCATGACAACCCTTCAGGAAGGAAAATGGCGTCCAAAGGCGTCATAGTTGTTGAGACCGGTAGGAACACCGGTAAGGCTTTCGCCAGCACCTCCACAGCAACCCACGCACTAGCCACACACAAAAAAGATCGCCACCATCACACCGGGTTCCACACGCCTCAAGGCCATGGCATAGCCATCCTTGAACTCCACGACGAACCGCTTCCCGCCCAAGCACCGTCGCGCCATGGATCCCTGGACAAAACCAGCATCCCCAACTCCTGCCGCCTCCCGGCCTTTGCCGCCAGCGCTCATGAAATAATCAAAAGTTATAACCCGCAGCAACAAGCCACAAGAGGTAACCCCAAAAAAAAGACGCTCTGTGCTGATTTCAATGCTTCAGCAATCGCTTTACAGTCCTAGACATCGGCCATCGCCAAGATCTGCAGGCGAGCAGCTTCGGCGACGCCATGAAGCAAAGCAGAGGCAAGCCACGGGAAACGGCCGATGACACCGCACCAACCACAAGCACCAACGAGACGGCGCCTGCACGGCCCGAGACTCCAGCGCGCCCACCTCCTCCACCAGCCTGCTCTGCTCCCCCAACGCTGGCGCCGCCCTCCAACACCCACCGCACCTTCATTCCCACCGGAGAGCTCCGCCGAGCCGCCACCGGCCTCTGCCCCCTCGACACTGCTGGTCGCCGCGGACACTTCCGACCCACCTGCCTCTCGCCTTCCTCCTCCACCGCCGCTAGCCGCAGAAAACTGCCCTCCCACCAAGACACAGGCCGGGCTCCGACGACCCTCACCGATCCAGGCCTCAGCACCGCCGCCGGATCTGAGCTCAACCAGATCCGGGCGCCAGCTCACCGGAAGCGCACGCCGAGGCCGGCAACCTTGACGCAGACGAGACCCAGACCGGGCTGCAAAGCGACGCCGCCAACACCACCACCACGACCCCGCACGCCCGGAGGCGAGCTCCGGCTCCGACCGCCGCTCACGCCGCCCAGCCCCAGCCGGCGACCTCCACAAGGACCCTGCCGCCTCGAAACCAACGCCCAGATCTGGAAGCCGCCGTCCAGATCCAGGTGAAAGAGCCCCGCCGTCGCCTTCCTAGCACCCGCACAAGCCACCGGCGGCGTGCTCCAGCGGCGGCAAGGCGAAGGGGAGAGGAAGGGGTGGGAGCCGGCGCTGGGGCGCTAGTGCGAAGGGGAGAGGAAGGCGTCGCTGCAACTAGGCGAGGACAATCCTATCGGAGAAGTTGCTGTGGCTCTTCAGTTGTATATCTGTGATCAGTAAGACCAACTGTACTATAAATTTTGCACTATCTTCTCTAATTTGCATCGATTCGCTAATAAATTTTCACTAATTTCTATTAGATTTGTACTGCACTGAAATTTACACTAGCTTGCTTCCCAAATTGCTATAAAAGTTCACACGGAATTACACGTTGGTGATATGATTGTGTAAATCGAACCTATGGTTGTTCTACTTTTACAATAACGTGAACTTGCTGACGATGGGTATTATGAACTGCAGATATGTTGATGCCTGTGGGCAGCATATGATGGCATACTTTGTCGCCTCTTGCAGCTTGGTTCGGTTTGCTCTAACTCATTGTCTTTTTTTCACCCTATTTTTGGCAGTTTGAACAAATGCCAAATGTGCCGATCATTTTTCTGTGTCACGTTTATACTCTATACTGCATGTTGGGGTATCGCCCCCCCCCCCCCGGGCCCACATGGCCCAATATATTATCCCTATGTACATCTAGATAGAGTTATTTATGTATCCTTAAGAAAAGAAAATGTCACAATTGCCCCTGTAAATATTGATCCAGATAGAATCACCCTTGTAATATGCCTTCTAGGAGTATAAAGGTACGTCCTGAGCCTTATGGAGAAGGCACGACTTAGGCACGACTCACTTTTTGGGAAAGGATAGCCCTAAGGCAGTTCACGTCTCCCCACAATCACAGGGCTCTGGGGAAAGCTACCCATGATGTGCCCATTGCGCCACACTGCTGCGCTTGTCACGTCGTTGTGATCAGCTGCGCTGACTACTAGTCGAGAGCATGCCCTCGCCGTGTGCACTGCGCTTATCGTGCGGCTTCATCGCGGGTGCCCGTGCCTACTCCCATGCCATCCCATCGCATTGTCGCGCCCACGCCATGCCATCATGTCGCCCATATCACCCTCTGCCCCGTTGCATCGCTATGATCGACCACGCCGACGATCAACTGAGCACGCGTGCCGCACTTATCTCACCTCCTCATCACTCGCGCTACCCTGCACTTGCCCTCGTGTCACTACTATGCTGTGCCTACGATGCCCATGCTGTCCTATCAACCACCACGCTGTGCCTCACATGCAAATCGAGCCTTCTTTGCTACCTAGCTATTATAGCCACCCGAAGTCTCTTCTTGCCTCCACACATCTCCTCTACTTGTCCCACATCGCGCAATTGCCTGAGGCTAACTCAAGAAGAGAACTCAAGAAGAGCTCACTGTTGTAGCCGCCGAGGCCGTCTCGTCGCCTCATCGCTCCGGTGAGCCTCCTCCTCACCCTACCGTGCCAATTTGGCCGCCTCACTCTTCTCTAAGTCCCACCTCACCCAATCGGGTTTTCGTCCCTCACAGCTTGTCGGCACCGTCATTTCCCCAACTCCGGCTGACTAATCGCCCCGTCGACCCGGCACGCCTCTGTTCGATTTTCGCCAGCCGAAGCATCCTCACACCTCCCTTTCTTGATCCCCGCCCTCAATTTTGGCCACCGACTACCCTGGCTCGTCGGTGCCGTGGAAGATAGCCACGCCGCCTCGGGCCAACGTAAGTAGGCAATGCCAGATCCAGATGATGCCTTACCAACCTTCCCCTATTCCCCACGCTATGAACGCAACCTTTGGTAAGTTGGTTCTTTTGTCTGCAGCGGCAACGGGTCTGGTGCCGAAGCTGCCATCGTTTGGGAGCACACTGCCTGCTTCTCGCCTACGCTTGCGTGCGTCGGACTCAGATAGTATGGTTAGATTTCTCGTTTTATTAATTTCATTGCGTGCACATGCAAATAGAGTAAATCTTAGTGTATATATCAATACGTACAGTATGGCTGACGATCACGGCAATATATGAGATCACCCACTGACTACTCATTGTCTCGTCCTAGCTGACTGACTGTTGCTTCAAAGTTCAATGATCTTCATAGCTAACGAAGTAACGATCAGCCACCTAAAATAGGCACTAAATTTTGTGATTTAGATTTTAGGGTTTCAATTCTATGCTCGTTAAAATATTTGTAGGTTAGGGCTTTAATATTAGAATTCCCTGTTTAAATTTTTGCAACAATTGAAAGGATTTTTCAATGTGTTTTAATAGCTAACTATCTTTTATTCTCGAATTCATCCTAAATCATTCACTAAACAGTAGATATTTTATTTTAGTATGTTCTCTCACAAATAGTTATTTACCAAAAGTTAGTTAATGTTGTAAAATTTGAAATACATTACTATCTACTATATTATTGATAGATATATTAATAAGTACATACATGAATACATACATGAAGCATAAGACCCTCGCATTATTTTATTCTAATTTCGCCGCTGTGAAAGCATCTAGACCCCTAAAAATGATTTTGGTAATTAATGAATTTATGTGAATATGGGACTAACGTGTTTAATGAGTGTTTAAAGGTTAAGTCCATATGTGGTTGACAAGATGCAAGCTAAAGGATAAATGTGAAGACCAAAAATGGCTCAAGAAAAGGGTATACTTAGAATATGATCTCTTTTTACTCTTATCAGTCTTAGGAGAAAAGGTGAAAGATCGGATTATAGGTTAAATAATCGTACCATAAAGAGGATCATGGCAAGTAGCTTGATAACAAAATTTATGTGCCATTAGGATCATACTACGATCATGCATACTTTAAAAATCTGTTTTAAAAAGTCAATCTGTGCTCTGTTTGGAAGAGTGGTAGTACCGCAGTTTTCAACATCAGAACTACCGCAGAGCGGAAGTTCCGCAGGCAAAATCGGTACTACCGGCTACAGGAAGCTCCGAAATCCGAGCGGAGCCTTTTTCCAGAGAGCACCCTCCGAGTGAGATTTGAGATTTCGCGGCATCGGAAGTACTGGTGATTTTAACGCTGGAACTACCGCTGGGTGTGGTAGTTCCACTTTATGGAGCGGTACTTCCGGAGCCCGAAAGCTCCGGAGGATGAGCGGATCCTTTTTTCCAGAGAACGCCAAGTTGGGGTCGAGCCCGAGCGGTAGTACAGCGCCGACTTTCCAGAACTACCGCAGAGCGATAGTACCGGATTTTATAACGGCAGTAGTACCGCGCCGACTTTCCAATAGTCACTGCAGAGCCTTTGACATAGCTGTTCTGCCGCGCCAGAAGGGGAGCGGAACTACCGACCATAGTCCAGCGGTAGTTCCGCTCGCCCTGAATTTTCTAGAATTTGTTCCAAATGGCTAGTTTTGGTTGGTGAGAGATATAAATACCCGTACCACTGCTCAAGTACAGCAAGAAGAGACTCATTGAACATTTTTTGAGCATAGAGCATTCATTCCACACCTCTTTTCTCTCTTGAGCATTCAATTTGAGGTGGTTGAGGAAAAAGTGCATTGCATTTATTAGTTGATCCTTTGACACTTATTTGCATTTAATTGAAGCCCTGGTTTATTACTCTTGGTGCTTACCATGCACCTGGACGATTGGGCAGAGTTGGTTCGATGATCTTCTCAAAGGAGTTTGTAAGAAGACTCGGCGTTCGTGTGAAGGTAGGAGCTCACTACCCAGAACGGGGAAGAGCTACCTCTAGTGGACTCGAGGTGCTTCGGCTTAATTTGTGGAGCCAGTCCGATTTGTTTGGGCTAACCTCAACGTAGATTAGGGGAAACTGGCAAATTTCCAAACACCAGGGTAAAACATCAGTTGTGTACATCTCTCTCATATTTTCTTCTAACTCTTTTTTGTTAGTATTATTGTGATCATTTGATTGATATAGAGCTAGTATTGGTTCTCTCTTGACTAGAATTGTGTAGGCTTAAGTGATTTATATTCTTGCTATATTAAGATTGTTGAAAATTGTTTAGAAGAAAAGAAAAGTTTAAAAATCTCATATTCACCCTCCTATAATCGGTATCTTTGATCCTACACGCTGCCTTAGTGCCTTAGCCGGTTAAAAATGGAACGGAGTAGCAGCCTCAGTAGTTTCCATGGGCACTCGCAAAGTTATGCTTGCTGACATGGCACACTAATGCTCGGAGCTATAGCTTGGAAGCTTCCAAATTTGCTATAGCATGGGCGCCCGAAATTAAGCGCCGAAATTTGCTATAGCGCTGGCGTCAGGAATTTTAGCTAAGCGTCGAAATCTGACGAAATTTTGGGCAAGTTACAAATGTACCATGGCTCGGACCCCAAATGTTAACAATTACTCAGACATAATTGCACTACCTTAAACAGATGATCTTACTCCACATTTTTAAAACATGCATTGTATGGGACCAGTCAATACTCATACAGAGATATTCCGATGCTGTCAGAATTTGAAAAATGGCAGCATAATCCAGAAGTACAGGCATGCACGCACAACATTTACAAGGCTCTATCAGCTACCGTCTAAATCGTACATGCATTTCAGTACGTATTCTGGGGGTTGAATCGCCGCCTCGCGTCGCGCTTGTAATACGGTGTATCGTCGATGGTCTTCCTCACATACTCCATGAAAGGCTGAGGCGTACGAGGAGAGAACTGGCCGTCAGCTGGGGACGCTGGATCAGGCATCGCAGCAGGGCTGGCTGCTGCTGCTGCTGGTGTAGGCACGGTGTGTCTTGATGGCGCTTGTCTGGTCGGTTTCTCCAGCGACTTCATGAAGAGCGCAACTGTAACTATTGGTACAACAATGCATGTGAGGATAACAGCTAATGTCGTTAAGCCTGACGATGATGATGGCTCTGTTCTTTCCCCAGTATCATAGCTAACTTCAACTTCTTCAGTCTGCCCTGTAGATAGGGGCGGAACAATGACTCGAGTTAATGATCACATTGCAACCACCTTTGGTGAGTGGAACTAAACTCAAACCATGCACTATACTATTAAGGAGAATCAGTTCATTCAAATGTTATGTTGACTTGGTTTGAACTCTAACTTTACCGATTGACAAAAGGGAGGTTCAGGAACCAGGATGATGGTCACACCAAGAGACGTTAATTCTAGGTAGTCAACTTATTACAATGATTTGGCAAAGATGGAATGACGTACCAGTGGCTGGAAGAATTATAGTGACCTTGTCAGAGAAAGGTTGCCTTTGGAGTGCTTCAACCTGCAAAAGGATGGCAGTCAGTACTCAGTACATGTTCACCGGCATTAAGCGTTCATAAAAAAAATGCTGCCTTGTCAGTTGGGACTCACCCGGTAAACAATTTGACCAGGAACACCCTTGTTCTCATTTGTATCAAAACGACTAACTGACATTGAATCTTTAGCACTCCAAAATAACTCAACATCTGGAGAAGGATAATAATAACTCGAGCATTAGAAACAAACACAGCCAAAGGTCTAAGTTCACAGAAACAATAGGTTCACCCATACCAGTATTCCCACCAACAGTGATGATGCTATAATTGCAGCTTGGAGTCAAATTTAACTGCATGAGATAGCCAACTAATAGTCAGTTGCAAATTTGGAGTAAACAGACGTGCGTGTGTGAGGGAGGGAGAGGGTGGCTACCTTTCCAGGTTCTTTGATGTAAAATCCTTTGACAAACAGGGCATGCGCAGATCCTGTCACCTTTGGATCTTCTTTTAGATTTGCACGAACCACAATGTGTAAAAATCCTTCCTTTGGGTTCAACTTAACAGGCAACAGCTGTGCAGGTGAATATGGATGAAATAGGCAGTAGGATTTCTTTGCAGCAAGGTCACTCCATGGCTCAACAAACCTAAGGGAGAAAGAAAAGTGAGATTTTAACGTATCCCTAAAAAAAATACGGAAGTACAGGTTGTTGCATGCCCAGTGATGGGAAACATACCCAACAAAAGAAGGTTCAACCTTGCAGTCAAATGGGACGTTAATCTGATTCACAAAGGACTCGGTGCTGTGGCCAGCTGAATCACTTCTTTCAACAAGGGAATAAAAGGTTAGAGTCAATGGAACATACATAAAACCAAGAGTATCCAAATTCCAATACACAAAAATAGTTAAATGCATTCCTTCCAGACTGGAGGTGGTAGCAGTAAATACATTTTATAAAGACTCAGTTCTAGTCTAACACAGGAATGACAGGATTATTGGTCTAGTTTTCGTTACAACTATATGCTTCTTCCCCCATCTTCTATACAGATAAATCTACAATCTCTAGTTTCATATCACAATCTGCAGCAGCAAATGCATAAAACTGGAAGTATCAAAAGCCAGTTTAATAGGCCTGCTGTGTGCACTGCATATGCAGCGACTGCTTAGGGCCCCCTTTTGTAACAATAATACTCCGTGGATACCAAATGCCAGTTTAATAGGCCTACTGTGTGCACTGCAAATCTGTAATAGCCTAATGTTGCAGACTTGCAGTATTCCAATATAGTCTAACATAAGTTCATATCTATTCGCAATGCAAGGACAAACACCAGGACCATCTACACAGTAATATTAGAGTAGCTTTGGCTTTGACTATATATAAATCAACAACTATGTGAAAGGACTCAAAAAGGAATATTATGATATGAGCAATACAAACCTCAATCTGACAGAGAACTTGTATCCATCAGGTGGGCCAGCAGCATTAGTCAGCGTCTCCGCAGGAGCATCAACAACTATCTGGTTCACTTTGAGCACAGTGACGGTTGTTTGCAGCTTTAGATTTGGACCTTTGAAGATTACTGTTTAGAAAGAGAGAACTTATGAAAAATAGGAATAGGAAATAATGGCATCTAAGTTAATAATGTATTCTACCCGACACCCGTCACATATAGATTCTTAGTTCCATACCTTCTGCTATACCTTCACCGTGTGCCTGTGCTTCACCAGTTATTCGATTAACTTGCATAACTGTTTCATTGCTACTTAACCACTGACCAGATCCACGCACATCCATGCCTACAACAGTAGGACCACGGTTATGAAAACAAAACACAGTAACAAATATTGAACGCCACTACCAGCTAGGTACTTAATGCAGGATATTAAGCTACACATCTTTTGCTCTTTTTTCTTTTTGCGATGTCTTTTGCTCCTATTAAACATGTATTAACTGCAAACTACCTGTTTCTGGCTTGTCTATCACCTACTATGTTACCACCCTTGACCCATTTAAAAACTTCCCAGAAGACAAGACAAAAGTGCTAATTAGAATGTAACATGTCGCAAGCAAGCACCATAAAAAAGGCTAAGCACACTGAAATGATGGATCAAAGGAAACTTCCAATGCAAAACTAAAAAAATGATGGAAACAACTAACAGTAAGAAAATGGTTTCAGTGAACATACGGTCTCCGATAATGGTAAAGTTCAGGTGCTGGCCGGAATGAATGACCACATTCCTAGGATACATTTGTGCACCAACAGATACCTAACAGAGTTAAATATGTTAGTCAAAAGATCATGAATAATTCATTGTGCATATTCAATCGAAAGGAAAAAAGACAAAAAAATTCCTTATTTGTTTTGTATGTCATTTTGCCGGTTTACGGCACTGCCAAATAATGCTTTTTTAGGAAATACTGGTAGTGTATGCTATTGGTTCCACCAGAAGAATACTAACTAGTGAGCTTGGGACATATGAATAAACAGTCTATAAAATTATGTAATTAGAAAATACCAGAATAACCCACTTCGTATTCAAGTTTAAATAGCTACAAACAAGGTTCCAAAACCTGGTACCGGGAGAAATCCCGGCCGGCGGCCGGTAACCACCGGGATTTCGAACCCTGGCTACAAATCAATAATATATCAAACGTAGGAAGAGCGGACTCTAGAATAGTAACAAAGAACTTTACCATTATGAAATCTGCTTTCTTGGGAATATGGTTGATGTGTAACCTTATAAGAGCTGTCCCATGACTTCTCGCCTTAAAAAATGAACAAAACAGAAAGCAGTTGCACAAAAGACTAATGAGTTAAATATGCTCATCTTGAACTCCTATTCTTGTTACAATATTCCTGAATTAGCAGAAACCAAGCCTTACAATAAGAAACCCTTAAGTCTCCCAAAAAAAATAAAATTAAAGAAAAAAATTAAAGCTTGAGTTTAGTGCCAGCAAGCCACGCATACCTGTAGCACAAAACGTTCATGGGCACCATATGTACCATTGCCATCTTTTGGCATGAGAATGGACACAACATCAGGATTATTTGTCTCAATCTTTACAGGTGCTATTCCAAGTGCTTCACTGAAGATATAACCTGGTGGAAGGGAAAAACAGATAAAAACATGTCGATTAAGATATCAAAAAAGAAATGAAACAGTTAATACTGGTAAAATTGTTATTGATCTACCTAATTCATCTGCAAATTGTATTTCAAGTTCAACTTTATCATTTACAGAAAGATAGGCTATCTGGATTGAAGATTCTGCAGCAGCTACCCGTACTTGTGCAACCTGAACAATAATGATCACAACATCAGGATAAAGGACATTTTTATTTGTTTGCTTAAATGCATAGAAATGTAGAGAAAAAGTTATTCTTAATCCCATGGTATCAGCACTAGTTATAAAACACCTGGCACACAATGACAGTTCCAAACTTCCAATTGTGACCTACCTTTACGATTCCTTTGGCATTGCAACGGCTATTTCAATGCAGTTTTATTTTGACATGTTTAGATACACTAATAAACAACCTCTATTTTAGAGCCAAAACAGAAATATTTTCCTAGAATTGATAAATATTTCCCATAAGTATTTGATCCACACCAGAGCGAAGCACAAACAGCAATGATAAACTGGCCCTTAATCTCATGACAGGACAAGAAGTAGGATTTCCTTACTTTTCCCCCAACAACCCAATTGCCATAATTCTGAGTGGCCTTTACGTCCTAACTCCTAAATGACTTCAACCATACCAAGGACAATATTATTTGAAGATGCAAAAGATGGTAACATCAATAATATTACAATACAAAATAGAGATCTTGATAGGCATATCTAGTAATATATCCAACCTCAGCAACTCGTAGACATGATGCTATTTCTGTTCTTCCAGTTGAGTGATCTTTGGCCTGAATACAATCAATTGCATTACTTTCTCCAGTCCTAATTTTACTTCCATCAATAATGTTAGCTTTTTGCATAACAAGATCACTTCTACCACTGCCCCTTAGAAGAGAATATCCAATAGTACTCTCCAGGTCATGTGAGTCTGGTTCTCCAAGTGAATTAGGCAAAAGGTCTGTACTGGTATAAAAGGGTGGGAATAGCCATGTTATAGGAAGTCCAAGTGCGAGGGGAGGATCTGGTACCACCAGAATTGTCTTGGAGGCATTGTAAGATACAGATCCAGAACTGCCAGGTAGCAAGAAATCACAAGTAATTGAAACAGAAATTTTTGTTTTCCCTGCAGATCTGTCACAAGAAAAAAAAACACATTAGGGTCACTTGTTGCTACCCAATTTACTATGTAAGAACGTTCTTTTCAATGTTCCAACCAAGATTTTTTATTTAAAAAGAGCACAAATAAAAACCCACCTTCACTAGGTTTAAAAAAGCTTTGCCTATTGTTGCAACTTTGACTATTGGCACAACGATTTTTTTCTGGAAACAATTTTTTTCTGGAACAACAATTAGTTCCCTTTAATATGAAGCTTGGGTACCAATAAAAGCACTCCTTCACCAGGTTTAAAAAGGTTAGGGAACTGAATTCTACACTCTACACATAAGCAGTCCATTGGCAATTCAATATATTGCTTCATATTTTCATGCAGTACCTTCCAATCACATGATTGATAAAAGCATTGCTACTTCCATTGGAAAACCATGGATAGTTTTTTCCTTCCGAATATAGCGCTTGATCAAGTCCGTATTGCCAAGATCTAGCTGATTGGAATATCACCACCTAAGGTAGAACAGTTTCTTAGTTCACGCCTTCACGGTACTTTCAACTTAAAGATTTAACAACTTTATACAATGGAACAAAAGGAATATTATGAATTTCTGACCTTCTTGTCTGCTATCATCCAAGTGTAACTTAGACAAGCTTCATAGAAGGAAAATAGATCTCCCTGAGCAGCATATATGTAGCATTAGATAAGAGTAGCAAAAACTTGCGAGAGAGAAAACAGGGATTAAGCACACCTTAGGCAGAGAAGGGTAGATTGGCATGCTACAACCAACACAAATACGGTCACTTTGAGTACTCAACATCATAGCCACTGGGATATCCACTTCAACTCTTCCAAAAGCTTCACAGATGAAGGTACCTCCATTTGCTAAAACAGCTGCACGTACAGTCTAATGGTGCAATATCTCAGTACAACGAATATCTAACTGATCAAAACTCATAAGTTAATGAGAATTTCACGCATCAAACATTATAAAGAGTTGCTCCAAAGCAAGGTACTGAATATGAATGAACAAACTATTATATTGTAAGTAAATGACAACAAAAAAAATCGCACATGCATGTAGTACACACTCAAAATGCTTCAAGGTATGACTTACAGAGTTTCCTACAGTCTTTGCAGACAGCTTTCCAGTAGCACTTTGAACTTCTACAGTTTCCACGTTCAGACTTGTGTACTCAATGGAAATTCCAATTTTCGGACCACCTTTAACAGAAAGCTATACAGAAGAAAGAAAACACTCAGGGCCCATTTTGTTCTTAACATAAGTACAGCTAAAATGCTAGTGATTTGGCCACTGTGAATGGTTGCAGTTTAACTGTCCCCCAGGAGAACATTAAAAATATTGAGGGAATGTACATATAGCTGACATATGTTCAAAAAAAAGGGACCAAATGATTACCACAAAAGAGGCACCCGGTGTAAGGTAGATGTACTCAGGATGTAATTGCAGTGGTTTGTACACTTCAACCTTTACAACCTGACTCAAAACTCTTTGTCCAGAGTGTTGCTTAGTACTGACCTGAAGATTGGACATAATGAGGGCTGCTGGCCAATAAGCTACTAAAACCAACAATATATCCATTGTCAACTTACATAAAGAGATGCCGTGCCAGTTTTTGCAGCTTTAATTGAAAATTTTGGTCCATCCAACAACTCGCTTGGATTAATAAGCTCCAGAATCTCATCACCAAGATGCACCTCAATTCCCATGTATTTATACTGCAAATGCAAAGAAGAAATTGACAAATTGGAAAGACAGAGGTGACAATGATAACAAATCAAATGTGTGAGGCCAAAAGGAAAAAGGCGCGGATTCAGTTGACATGTTACAAATATTTGAAAGGAAAAAAGGATCATAAAAAATTAAAAACAAATGACAACTGCACTGATCAGATTGGACTAACAAGATAAGAGTTTAGATAATGGATTTTGTGCAGTTAATTGAATACTTGCTTTTAAGTGCAAAGACAAAGAGGATATCTGACTACCAACAACTAAAGAAATGAGTTTGCTCAATGAAGAGTTAAGACAACTAGAAATTACCATAAAAGGTGTCAAAATGGAAAGAATATCGAAATTTCACATCCAAAGAATACAAGGATTAACACTAACAAATACAAACAATGGGTGGGAAAAATCTGAAGTACAAGTACATAGTAGCGCCAGCAAGGACCTGGGAATCTCCAAAGACTTCTCCATCTTGGGTTCCAGCTGAAATTTGGAAAACTTCTGTGCTTCCTTCCTAGAAACAAAACAAGGTGACAGTGTAAAAAAATAAGAACTTAGCATCTGAAAAAAATAAAATTACAATAAAAAAGCAGATCCCTGTACCATAAGGCTGATGTGTTCTTCTGACATTATCTGAACCCAGTCAACATTTGCAACTCTAACCTGTAATTGCACATAAAACCACACACAAGGTACTGTCAATTTGAAATGCAATGAACAAAAAGATTAGTGCACCTGTATTGCTGAGAGATAATTTGACGAGAGTTAATGCGCCCATTAGTGACAACAGGTATATAACAGAAGTTTTCATTATATCAAGAGAATGCTAAATGAAAGTGTGATGGCTCCAGGGAGGTTGGTGTATTGGTGGCCCTTATGACCAAAACAAACATGGCAAGTACATACAAAAGGCACTTGGTTGACATAAGTAGAAAGAGATATTGAGAAAATCGGGAAGAAAGGTACCAAAGGAATGTACCAGAGAATCAGTTGTTGCTCTAGGAGAAAGGCCAATGTCCTGGATTGTCACAATAGCATTGCCTAAGCCTCTAGCACCAAGAATCAACTGAGAACATAGGGCCTTTCCTGGATGTTGAACTATTTGCACCACATGTGTGTCATTGGTAGAGGCATCTAGGAAGCATGTACCACCACTGACAGCTAAGTTTTCCTACAGCACAAATAAATCAGAGCAGAAATAGCAAAAAGTAATTTAGTTATATGTTGGATCATGCAAAGGACATAGGAGTTGCCATTGCATACCTGTGCTTCAGGATGGAAAACTAACAAGACATACTCTGGAGTGACTCGTAAGGAAGAAACAATCTGTTTGCAATCCATAATGAGTAACATAAAAGATATAGCAAAATCAAGGAAAATCATTATGACTCAAAACGAAATCCAGTTTGATTACCTGCAACTGAATAGCATCTGTGAGATTATCATGCGCGCTTTGAAGAAACATGTGTTCTTCCTCACGGGTTTGGCCAGCAATTTTGGAAGAAAAGCCAACAACTGTAGCACGGACAGTGCACTGGAAGTTCGAATATTGAAAAAGGTTAAGGTGAGTCATCCAGTTTTAAGCCACAAAAGGACATACAGCTCTTAATTAGATTTTTAGGTTCCTAACACCACCGTACTATTTTACTATTTAAAGTGTTGGTGTGCAGCCATAGTATGGTTTATATAATCATAGTATCGCTCATAACATATGGAAGTTGATTGCTTTTGCCTCAATACAATAAGTACAAAATACGAGTGCTGTCACTAATGAAGGATAATGACAAGCATGTAGTTGATGTTAAAAAAAGAAGTTCAAAACAATTGGTGGGGCCTGTGGGAGAATTTGCCATGTGAACCATACTAACCAGTCCTGTCGAATTCTGTAGGACAAGAAACCTCTCCCAAGATGACTGATATAACATTTTAGCATCTTTGGCTTGATCCAAGTAAGCAAGTCCTTCACATTCAGTGACTTCCCATCTCAGGCAAAGAGAAGACGAATTGGCAAAAAATCTTCCATTTTCATGTACACCAGCAGCAGCTAGGCGTATGCTTCTTCCATTTGAGATTACAACAGGAGATGCTTGCAGTCTATTAGGACTACGGTCAGCTTTGCTTGCGGCTTCCAAAATATCAAGTCGGTTTTCTGTCAAAGTGTCAAAAATGGACAAATATCACATTTAGTAAGCTTTACAGAATGGAGGCAGTAATAAATTTTCATCATGGACATATTATAATTTATGAATCATACTGGATTATCAATAAGAATGACAGGTAGTACCATTTTCATTCGCAATCAATGTTATTGCTGACAGAAAGTCACAAACAACTGTGAACTCTGATTTGGCCACAGCAGGCACAGGATGATCTTTCCCAATCATGTTTCCACGTGAGAACAGCAGTTTCTAAGGAAAAAGTACAATAAATTGAACATATTCAGCTAGGAAGCAATGCACTAGAATTGATGGCAACATTGGAAATGTATGTGACCATAAATATTGACAGGAATGAACTGAATTTGAAAGTGCAAATGTCCATTCAGAGTACTTACAAAGTTCCCTTTGCTTTGGCAAGATACTCGGTATAGTCGACTAGATATTTTTTGCACAGCAGAATTAACAATGTAATTTTCCGATTCGCCAATAACATCAACAGTTTCGACAAAATCAACCACTTGGTCCCACTGTTCAGGCCCTCCAAAGAGAAATACATCCATGGTTGATCCAGGAACTAAGTACAGCTCCTTGGGAGAGTTGTTATCCATGTTCTGAATTCCACTCTGTACCTGAGATAAGTCAACCCAGTATCCACCAAACTGGTTTCCATTCCCCGCTTGAAGTACCACAAGAGGATAATATGCAGATATTTTTGAAGTGGCCTTCAGAAAAATAGGTCCCTTAAAAGTCTCAAAATAGGAGTCTGACTCGAAGGAAAACGTTGCAACTATTGTGGCTCGACCAGCAGCAGATGCATTTAGAGATATCCAGGCACAAGGATTGCCATATTTTGCCCAAGAACCAGTATAATGTTTTAAGACCTCAACGCTCAAAGCCTCAGCTGTGTCAACAACTTCAAAAGATTCATTCTCAGATAGTAGACTCCACCTTATAAAAGCATTAAAATAATCACATCGCGAGAATGAGTATCCTGCAAAGACAAACATCAAGAATAGTTATTAGAAAGAACAACATAGTTTAGAAACAAAATAGGAATTAATTAGTGCTCCCTCTGTTACAAAATAGACAGCCCATGTCATGTTAATCACCATTAGATGTTTTTAACGTCACAGCAGCATGAAGTTGTGTTCCAACAGCCACCTCCACAGGAAAGATTGGCAAGATAGCCAACACTGAAGGAGCAGACACTTCAATAGTGACCTATGTGGTCAAGCAAATACAATGAGCAGACAATAATGAGTAAAAAAAATTTTGCGAAGATGGAAGATTAAGGTCGTACAAAAGAAAGTTCACTCGAAAAAGGAAAAAAATAGACCCTCATGATCATGAAATAAATGCAACCCAAAATAAAACAACAAGTAGAATAAACAATAATAAATTAGAAGATAAGCATACTCAGTGATTTGACCACATGATTGCATACATAAGCAGATAGCAAATGCGAGTGATGTGTTTTTGTACATGAACAAGTGCAAATACATGCTAGCATGGAAAAGATAGATCCAACAGTTTTCTTGCATCCACATATGGAAACTCAACAAAGGTGCATTGGCTCATAAATGAGATGCAAATTTTCCAAAATGGATGAGACCAGACTCATCTCATAAGATGGTTACCCAAAAGAAAAGGCTTCAGGAAAAATTGTGCAAGAGAAACAGTGCATATATTTTGCAATAAACAGGGAATATAGCCATGAGAGAATGCTAACAATTTGCATTCCTTACATAATGCTTTTTGTATCAATTATACACGTAACAATAAAATTTTGGTTTTCCGCCTTTGTTGTGGTCAGTGGTTGAGTACGGGTCCGAGAGTAGTGCGCTCACCCCCATCTAGCCACCGGCAAGACTCTTCCTTGACATGATAGAGAGGAGCTCAAGCCTAACTTTAAAAGAAGGGAAAGACTAGAGTCTTGTTTGATTGTCCATTGCTTGGTTATGAATGGTGCGGTTCCCCTCTTTTTATAGATGAGGTTAACCCCTAGTAATATGAAAACTAACACAATCTAATACAATCAATCAACTAAAGATAATATCCATACTACCTAAATACATGGTTGTCACGGCGTCGCCTAGGCGACGCCAAGTCGTCCTGGCACCGAGGAGGATTGCCTCGCCTTGACCCGAACCCTGGCTTCACCGCCAGCCCAGGTACGCTGTCCGCCCCTCTCCTCTCCAGCCGCGCTCCGGCCGCGCCGCCTCCCTCCACCCGCGCCACCTCCCTCCCGCCGCCGGCTTCCCTCTCCAGCTTGCTCCCGCCGCCGAGGGGAGGGGAGGCGACGGGGGGAGGCTCGGGGAGGGGAGGCGTCGGGGAGAGAGCGGAAGGCGACGGCGGCTAGGGTTAGGAGATCGGGCGCGGGGAGCTGGAGGCGGTGGGGGGAGGAGGCAAGGGGAGAAGCCGCCGGGGAGAGGATGCAGCGGACGGGGAAGGCAGCAGCAGGGAGAGGATGCGGCGGACGGGGGAAGCGGCGGCGGGGAGAGGAGGCGGAGAGGTCGGGAGAGAGAGGAGGTCGGGAGAGACGAGAGATAGCGAGAGAAGTATGAGGGGCCGAGGGGGTATGAGTATATTTATCGCCTGACTCGTTGGCTTCATATTGTTATGAATAGCGCTTGTATTCATATGAGGCCAATGGGCCGGTATATATACACAAAGTACATGTGGTAAATATGCAAAGAACCCCTCATAACAATGGGGAATAACAAACTATACATATATCTCTAACACCCCCCCTCAAACTCATGGTGGATCAACAACACTGAGTTTGGAGAGGAAGAAGCTGTGCTGTGCTCGAGTCTGGGCCTTCGTGAAGAAATCTGCGATCTGAAGCTCTGAAGGCACATACTGAAGAGCAATCACCTGATCATGCACACAAGTCCTCATGAAAGAAGCATCAACTCCAATGTGCTTGGTGAGCTCATGCTTCACAGGATCACGAGCAATACTGATAGCACCTGTACTGTCTGACAAGAGAGGGGTCGGTGTAGTGACAGAAACACCAAAATCCTCAAGTAACCACCGTAGCCAAGTAATCTCTGCTGTCAAGAGAGCCATAGCTCGCAACTCAGCCTCTGCACTCGAACGGGACACTGCAGTCTGTTTCTTCGTCTTCCAGGCAATGAGAGAACCACCAAGAAAAACACAGTAAGCAGAGATAGACCGGCGATCAGAGGGATCGCTGGCCCAAGTAGCATCCGAATAGGCCTGAAGCTGTAACGAGCTGGAACGTGGAAAGAAGAGACGGCGAGAGATAGTCCCACGAAGGTATCGTAGAACTCGAAGAAGGTGGCTGTAGTGAACCTGAGTGGGAGCTGAAACAAACTGACTCAGAATATGAACTGGATAAGTGATATCTGGACGAGTAACAGCAAGGTAGACAAGACTCCCAACAAGATGACGATAGCGAGTCGGATCAGAAAGAGGCTCGCCATCAGAGAGTCGGAGGTGAACATTGAGCTCCATGGGAGTCTCAACAGTACGCTGATCAGTGAGAGAGGCGCGATCAAGATCCTGAATATATTTCTCTTGGGACATAAAGAAACCATCTGGAGTGGAAGTAACCTCAATCCCAAGGAAATAATGAAGAGGACCAAGATCCGACATAAGGAACTGCTCACTAAGACGAGCCTTAACAAAGGCAATGTACTCAGAATCATCTCCCGTAATGATCATATCATCAACATACAGGAGAAGAAGAGTCCGACCACGAGACGAAGTGTGGACAAAGAGCGCAGGATCATGATCACTAGCTGAAAAACCAGCAGCAGTGACCACAGAGGAGAAGCGCTCAAACCAAGCACGAGGGGCTTGCTTAAGGCCATAGAGAGAGCGACGAAGGCGACAGACCATGCCCTCAGGAACAGAATACCCAGGTGGCGGATGCATGTAGACCTCCTCACGCAACTCGCCATTAAGAAAGGCATTCTTAATATCAAGCTGAGAAACAGACCAGTGGCGAACAGACGCCACCGAAAGGAGAGTGCGAACAGTGGTCATGTGGGCCACAGGAGCAAAAGTCTCGTCGTAGTCAACATCATGCTGCTGCTGAAAACCACGAGCAACAAGACGCGCCTTATAGCGCTCAAGAGAGCCATCAGAGCGAGTCTTAATCTTATAGACCCACTTACATGTGATGGGATGAGAATGGGATGGAAGAGGAACAAGATCCCAAGTACCAGTACGCTCGAGGGCAGCAATCTCCTCGGCCATGGCAAGCTGCCACTCAGGGTGAGTAACAGCATCCCGGTAGGAGACAGGCTCACGAGTAGCTGCGCCAGCAAAAGCAAAACGGGCAGGAGGCCGAATCGACTGGCGATCGCGGAGAGCGTAACGAGGAGAAGATGACCCATCAGGGGAAGATGGAGCATCAGAAGAAGATGGAACATCAGAAGAAGATGACTCATCTGGAAGATCCTCAATACGAGGTCGACGAGTGTAGACGATAGTGGGAGGAACCTGGGGAGTCGTAGGGGACGACACAGGCGGCGACAACGGCGGAGAGGCCACAGGGGGAATATGTGGAGACTCAGTAGGACAGGTGGACGAAGGCAAAACAGATATAGGAGTATCTGGAAAGGTCAAGAAAGACAGAGACTCCACAGAGGAAGCCGAAGGAGAGGCAGGACGTGGGTAGAATGGACGAGACTCGTCAAAAGTCACATCCCGAGAAACCCGTATCCGACGACCAACAGGATCCCAGCACCGATATCCCTTGTGCTCGGCACTGTACCCCAGAAAGACACACTCAACAGACTGAACGGTCAGTTTGGTACGTTCTCGAGGGGCGAGGAGAACATAGCAAACGCAGCCAAACAGATGAAGGGCAGAGTAGTCAGGAAGAAGACCACAGAGACGCTCAACAGGGATCGCACCCTTGAGAGCAGAAGAGGGCTGAATGTTGACGAGATAGGTGGCAGTGGAAACAGCCTCGGCCCAAAAGTGAGGTGGAATAGAGGCGGCGATCATCAGAGTACGAGCCGTCTCAAGGAGGTGACGATGCTTACGCTCAGCGACACCATTCTGAGCATGAGCACCAGGACAAGAAAACTGAGCGAGTGCCCTGCTCAGAAAGGAAGCTGCGCAGGTGACAAGAGAGGTACTCGCCAGCAGAATCAGCACGAAAGACACGAATAGGAGTGGAGAACTGTGTGTGTATCATAGTGGCAAATTGTTTATAGATGGGCAAGGCCTCACTACGAGAAGACATGAAATATATCCAAGTGTGGCGAGAAAAATCATCTATAAAAATGATATAATAACGATGACCCCCTTTCGAAACGAAGGGAGCCGGACCCCAAACATCTGAATGAACAAGATCAAAAGGACACTGAGACACAGTCTCACTATGAGGATAAGGAAGCTGAATCTGTTTACCTAACTTACAGCCCTGACAATCTAAAGACACGTCTCCTGAGACAGACCCCAGAAGACCACGACGAACTAAGGACGACAGGCGAGATCCACACAGATGCCCAAGACGGTGATGCCACTGCTGGAAAGAGCCGGTAGACGAAGTGGCAGAAGCGGAGAGACTGGCGGCGGTGGTGGTAGCGGAAGGAAGATGAAGCCAGTCAAGCTCCCAGAGACGCTGTGAGTCACGGCGCCGAGGGCCAGAACCAACCAGAGCTCCCGTGTGGCAGTCCTGAACACAACAAGAGTCAGAGTCGAGAATAACTCGATAACCAAGGTCAGTAATCTGCCCAGCAGAAAGAAGCTGCAAGGTAAGGCGAGGAACATGAGCAACAGAAGGAACATGAAAAGATGAGTTGCTAAGAGATCCTCGACCAGAGACAGAAAGAGATGTACCATCAGCAGTAAGAACACTGACAGGAGAATCAAGAGGTGTAATAGAAGACAGAGTGGAAGAATCAGGAGTCATGTGAAAAGATGCTCCAGAATCAAGAATCCACGGGGAGGTACGTGACTGTGTAGGAGGTGGTCTCTCAATGCCTGAAGAGTCAGTAGCAGAACCTGCAGAACCTGTCGAGGGAGATCCTGAAGCGGCAAGTAGGCGTCGAAGTCTGGCTATCTCCTGCTCGGTGAGAGAAGCTGCTGAAGAAGTCGAGGCAGACGTCGTCGTAGAAGCACTAGTGCCAGTAGAAGAACGGCGTGAAAGATGCCGCTTCTTCTTGTAGCACTGGGACTCAGTGTGGCCATCCTTGTCGCAGTAGGAACAGTGAGGACGGCCACCTCCAGACTGAGGACGGCCACCACCACCTGTGGTAGCCGCTGGAGGAGGCAGTGTAGCAGGCGGACGAGCGGCGAGCACAGAGGGGAGTGGCATCAGACCAGCACCACTCAAACGAGTCTCCTCTGCGCGTATCTCAGTAAGAGCCTCCAGGAGAGTAACACGAGGGTGGCGTGCAAGGAGCTGGGCACGCCTTTGCTCGAACTCAGGACGAAGGCGAGTAAGGAACTCGTAAACCCGCTGAAACTGTAGATCAGCACGTACCTCCAGGCAGCACGGACAGGTACGACAGCCAGCAGTGCGAAGTGAGTCCAACTGACGCCAGACAGCAGAACTCTGAGCGTAAAAGGCGTCAACAGTAGCATCACCCTGCTGAAGAGAGTGCTCCTGGCGGACCACGGACAGGTACAGGGCATCACCAGAGGGCTCGTAGCGCTGACGAAGATGAGTCCACATCTGAAAAGCCGAAGGGAGTCCCACAACCTCAGAAGAAAACTGAGGCTGGACACTGGCGATGAAGACAGCAGCAGCCCGAGCGTCGTCATCATACCACTGAGTGTAGACGGTCAGACGATCCGTGTAGGAATCCAGAGCCTCCTGGTAGGCAGAGGCAGCTTTATCATCAGCAGCAGCTTTATCATCAGCAGCAGCTTTATCGGCTGTCGGAGGCAATGCAACAGGCGTAGGCTCCGTCGGAGGAATAGGGCAAGGCGAGCAGGTGACATCGCCAGAGAGGACGCCCCAGAGACGAAGACCACGCATGTGAATGCGCATGTGAGACACGAAGTCGGTATAATTAACACCATCAAAGATCACCGGGCAGCGAGGGAGAGCAACGGTGCCCATTGGTAGGCGGCGCTGGACGGCGCGGCGACCAAGACAACGAAGTCTAACAGGCGGCGCTGGACGGCGCGGCGGTTAGAACAACGTTTTTTTTTTGCTTTTTTTTTTTGCTTTTTTTTTCAATCGGTTTTACAAAACCGAGTAACCTCTCCCTGGCCAAAACCTAGATCGGTTGCGGCGGGAGAGCTGGCGACGGCGGGAGAGCCGGCGGCGACGGCGGCGGCGGGGGAGCCGGCAGCGGCTGCAGCCGGCGGGGGAGCCGGCGACTGCGGGGGAGCCGGCGCGGCCTCACGGCGGCCTCGGGCGGAGGCGGCGGGGGAGCCGGCGCGGCCTCACGGCGGCCTCGGGCGGGGGAGGCGGCGCGGCCTGGGGAAGGCTGCGGCGTCCGGGAGGCGGCCGACCAGCCTCGCGGGCGGATCGGGCGACCGGGTAGCGGAGGACGAAGGACAGCCGGCGGAGCGGAGGAGGCCGGCGGCTGGCGAGGAGCGGAGACGCGGAGACACCAAGGCCGGGCAGGGGAGGCGCCGAGGCCGACGGCGGAGGCCGGGAGTCGGCAACGACGGCGGAGGCCGGGAGTCGGCGACGGCGGCGGAGGCCGGGAGTCGGCGACGGCGGCGGAGGCCGGGAGTCGGCGACGGCGGCGGAGGCGGCACACGGGCGCACGGAACCCTAGGTAAGCCAAACCCTAGTTTTGGCTCTGATACCATGTTATGAATAGCGCTTGTATTCATATGAGGCCAATGGGCCGGTATATATACACAAAGTACATGTGGTAAATATGCAAAGAACCCCTCATAACAATGGGGAATAACAAACTATACATATATCTCTAACACATATATGTACCGATACATGTAACTGTTGGATACGGCGCTCGCCGCGGCGTCGCCTGGACGTCGCCTAGGCGTCCAGGCGCCTCTCACTCGCCGTGGTCGCCAACTTCGCCGTGACAACCATGCCTAAATATAAAGATATGCATCTATCTATTCCTAATATGAAGATATATATCTAATTATTTCTAATATGAAGATATGCATCTACCTATTCCCAATATAAAGATATGCATAAGATTATATCCCTAAACAACCAATACAGCACCGCATGGTACTGTTCATGTGTCGCTACAGTACCTCTGGTACTGTTTACACGCCACTACAGTGCCACGCCTTAACAGCCTTTCATTGGCTACAGGTATAGCCAGTATGTTTGCATAGAAGCAACAATTTCCATCCTATATAAATGGTTGTTTAACCTATTCTTGCTATTAAAATTGCATTTCAGTTAAAAACCCTTTACCCAGGCAGGTGAACTATAAAGAAAGCAAGGGCCAAAAAGGGCAAAAGACATTTTCTGAAGTTCAAAGTTATTACCACCACCACAAAAGTATAAACCTCACAGATCACAAGTAGCTCAGAAATACATAGTGGGAAATGAAATAATAAAAATTTCTAGCGAGATCATGGCATCACTCTTCAAGTCATGATGAACTGTGGTGCATGTTGTGCAGCAAAGTTGAGCTTACATTTTTTAAAGTAGGTAAGAGTACAAATCAGGAGTTCATGAGAGATCAGAAGAACGGTGCAAAGGAGAGTAGATATTCGCATACCTCATCAAAATTCAGGGAATCAAAAGCAGAAACTACTCTGATGACAGCTTGACCAGTCTTTTTTGCACGCACGATATGAGAGTCAGACACAGAAGCAACATATTCATCAGAGGAAAATAACTTGTAGTCCTCCAGCGTCTTACCGCAACCTTCAGTTGAATGCAAGACAATATCAATCAACTCAATTTACAAACAAAAAGTGGGTTGAGAGTATGAGGATATCACAATAATCAACCTCCAACTGCCTTCAGTTCAATTTCCTGATAAACTCCAGGAACCCAGGGAAGGTGAATAATATTGGAGTTCTCCATTCCATCAAACCAGGTTGCCTTTACTTTACTGCATACATTAACTTCATGTACAAGCTTTAGAACCTGGAATGGAATGGTTCAATCAGGCAACCAGAAACCTTGATGGCTTACTGATGAACTGCCATCATCATCCTAATGACCTTTACATACAAGTAAGCATCACCCAGAGAAAAAAGCTAGCATATACAACCATGGAATGTACCTTTGCTGGTCCAGATGCCTCTGCTCTGTAAGTTAAGGAAGCAACTAAATATCCTTTGCCCTGGGAAACGGGACTTAGCAATCTAGAAGTTTGCACTTCATAGCAACCTACAGAATTGTCGGAAATCCGCGATAAGTTCCAGAATTCCACCGTACTGCTTTCCAATTTAAGCTCATTTTCCTACCAACAAAATAAAGGTGTTAATAAACAGAAGAGGATTCCATGTAGATAACAATATCTGAACAATGAAACACTACATCCATAACCAAACTGCTAAAACTCACTATAGCGGTGAGTTTCATTTGTTCAACATAGGGGACGTGCCCTTCTCCATAGCTTCCTCTCTCTTATGTCATAGAGTTTCTAAGTGAAAGAAGCTGCCTATATGCAGAAGCATTTACTGAAGGATGCATGAGCATCTGACATGTATTCATGTATCAATATATATAGGAAAATGGTCCCACACTCCTGAGAGTATGTACTCCCACTTCTCATATACTGCTTTTAATGGTGTTGTCATACCTCTTTATCTATTTGAACATACTCTAATAATGATTTATAATATACTTCAAAGTGAGTTACATAAAATTTTCATAAAAATCCACTTTTTATAGCATAGTTTGTGTATATATTCCTTTTATGTATGGAAAAGAATATGTAGCAAAAATAAATGGTTCCGATGAAAATTTTTCAGTCAAGTCGTATTGAAGTATCTTAGAATTAGTATTTAAATATACCGAAAGTGATAAAGAAGTATAGAATATTTATTTAAGTAGTATATTGGAAGTGTAAGTATGTACTCCCAAGAGTACGGAATAGGCTTCACATACATACGTACGTACATACATACATTATTGCATGTGTATACGATGCATTTATGCTTAGGCGGTATTTTGATTTTCTTTTTTTGGCTTAAAAATACAAGTCAGACAAAAAGATCGTTCCCTGACATCACATGCCACATAATGCTTCAAAAAAAATATTAGAAGCATGTAAACACAGTTATACAGGCCATTTGTAAATTAACCATTGAAAGAATTTGAAAGAATGTTCATGCAGATCTAATCATTATATGTGCATTATCCTTGTATCCAATAGTAAGAAATAAATAAAGACAGCAAGGAATCAAATACGTCAGATGAATAGTACCTCTGTAATAAATATCTGTGTAGCATCAAATCGCTCTGCAAAAGCTTTCGCAAGGACCATGTATTTTCGTCCAGGAAAAACATACCAAACTTCTGAGGATGGAATATTTGTTATCCCATGAAGATGAGCAGAATCATCCACAATAGGAATTAGATAAAGAAAGAGTGTCCGTGGAATAACAACATGTAGAGACGATACTTGTTGATGACCAGAAACTCTTCTGTCTTCAACAACAACATCAGTAAATCCCAGACTCAAAGCATGTAAGATACCCAAAGAACTATCCACTTGGGCCACAGAAGAGTTCGTCACATGCCAATGATGATATTGTGTTGGTAAATTGACCACTAGTGAAAAAGTAGAAAGGGAGAGGATATGTTAGCTTTCAGCAGCAGACATGCAATAAAGGAAATTTGGGGAGAAAATTTCTAACAATGAGATCAAACAATACATGCTACTAAACCAAACTACAGCATATAAAACTGGAGATCTTAATAATGTCTGAACCATTTTCTTCATTTTTTGTTCCTGAATAAGAACTCCATATGATTAATGTAAATTGTTTCTCTGTAATGTCAGGGGTGTGGGCCTTGGAGGCCCAAGGCCTAGTCGATTTATTATTAGGAATTAGAGATTGGTTTCTATTTGAGTTAGAAATTAGTTTCCTTGTGTTAGAGATATGATATGAGTTAAAGATATAATTGGGATTAGATTTCATCTGTTAGGGGGAACCGTCTATATAAGAGGGCTACCGCATGCTATTGTAATGAATCAGAGTAATATCAAAGTCTTTCTCGTCTCTATTCTCTCTCTCTCGTTCTACGCCGACGCCATCCGACCATATTCTTGGTGGTGTTTACCCCGGTTCATGACAATTTGGTATCAAAGCAGTCGATCCCTTCCCACGACTTCTGCTACCATGGTTTCTGTTGCCGAGTCGTTGGCCGCAATAAGAGCTGACGCTAATGAGATGGCCAGCATCAACAAAGAGAGAGCGGACACCTTCCTCAACATGCAGGCCACCTTTGAGAATTTCTTGGATCGGATGAGAGAGATGCAACGCGAGGCCACTCGTAGAGCAGAAGCGGCAGCCACACCAAAGCCTCAACAACAAAATCAAGAACCATCTATTCAGCTACCGCCAGATGCCGCCGACCACATCACCGCAGCATCTTGTCCGGCGTCTCCGTCCAGCACCACACCTGCCGTCGCCCTGCGTCGGCCACCGCCGCCGGCAACCTTCCGACGTCGGCCGCAGCACCCGCCTCCTCGCGCAGGCCACCCTCACCAACGACACCGACCGCGCGTGCTCTTGATCCGATGCTGGATCCACGGCCGTCGCCGTCGAGGTCGTCATCCTCGGTCGGGAGACGCCATCCGTCGCCCGGGCCGTCCCCGCCTGTGCCGCTGCCGCCGGATCTGTGGAGTCGTCGCTCGCGACCGCGGGTCCACGCCGCCTCCGCCCGAGCCGCTGCTGCAACCGCTCCGCCGGCCGCTCCGCAGGCCGCCGCTCCCTCGGCTGCTGCTCCGCCGCCGGCCGCTGCTCCGCTGGCCACCAGTCCTCCGGCCGCCGCCATACCGGCTGCCCTTTCCGCCGGTCGCCGGTTCCATGCTTGGAGACGCCCGACCGCCGCCGCTCCAGATCCGCATCCGGCCGGGCCATCTCCGCCGCGTCGTCGCCGCTCCACAGGCCGCCGCTCCTCCGACCGAGTTCGCCTGCGCCGTCT
Source organism: Dendrocalamus latiflorus (assembly GCA_017311315.1). Classification (NCBI taxonomy): domain Eukaryota; kingdom Viridiplantae; phylum Streptophyta; class Magnoliopsida; order Poales; family Poaceae; genus Dendrocalamus; species Dendrocalamus latiflorus. The sequence goes on from CM029658.1 coordinate 1,005,117, forward strand.
CCGCCCGCTCAGCCGCCGGTCCGCCTCCGTTCGCAGCCGCCGCCCGGGCCATTTCCGCCCGAGCCGCCGCCTCCGTCCGTGTCGCAGCCGCCGCCGCCGGTCCGCTTCAGCCCGAGAACCGCCGCCGCCGCTCTTCGTTGCCGCCGGTCGCCGTGGGACGCCCGGAACCGCCGCCGCCGCAGCTCCTTCAGCCGCCATCGGGTTGGGCTGTGTGAGGTGCAGTGGGCTGAGGGGTTTCGGTCGGTTTTAACCGACCGATTACTTGAGGCCTCGCCAAAAAAAATATATAAATAAATAAAAATTCAAAAAATTCAAAATATATATATAATAATAGTTAAAAAAACTTCTTTTGCAGGCATCATATAGCCGACAGCGCTACACTTCGTTGACGTGGAACTACAACCTTGGCCGCTGTCTAACAACTCGAGGACGAGCTGCATGTCCGAGAGGGGTGTAGTGTCAGGGGTGTGGGCCTTGGGGGCCTAAGGCCTAGTCGATTTATTATTAGGAATTAGAGATTGGTTTCTATTTGAGTTAGAGATTAGTTTCCTTGTGTTAGAGATGTAGTTAGAGATATGATATGAGTTAGAGATATAATTGGGATTAGATTCCATCTGTTAGGGGGAACCGTCTATATAAGAGGGCTACCGCATGCTATTGTAATGAATCAGAGTAATATCAAAGTCTTTCTCGTCTCTATTCTCTCTCTCGTTCTACGCCGACGCCATCCGGCCATCTTTTTGGTGGTGTTTACCCCAGTTCATGACATGTAAAGTGTCACATAACTTGTTAATCGTGGTTCTCTCTGATCTGTTTTCTTTACTATTATAAAAGTGTGAGTTAGTAGTTGGTTCATTCTCCCTTTTCTCTTCTTAGCCATCCGATTTGATCTGGATCATTCTTCTCTCTCCTCTCTCTCATGATACAACCGCCCACCCCCTTCACTTTTCCCATCTTCTCGTGCATTCTGACCACAATTCTCTCTCTGTCGCTTGCTCTCCAATGTTTAATGTGCGAAGTTGGCCAGGTAGTAAGTTCCGTCTCATTATTTTTATGACTCCGTTGCAACGCACGGGTTTCTAACTAGTAATATATGACATGACACCACAGTTCACTTTTCTGATTTAAATGGAACTGGTTAAAGGTTTGCTTTCTATATTTAGAGAACCGGATGTCTCATGATGACAAAACTCAATCTGCTAGAGAAAGTACCTTGGGCAACTTTTTGTCGAAAAACCTTGAGTTTGAACTTTAACGAAACACCAATAGTCACAAGTACTGGTGAAGGGGGCTCTAGCGACATCGCCTCAGCAACAGTCAATGTGAACGTGTCAATCACATGCTCAAACTGTGGTTCAAATAACTGAGCACTAACCACCTCTTGACCAATCTCAGTACCCTTCACCACAAATAAATCTGAACCAAGATTCTGCAAAAAAAAAAAAGTATTACAACAGAGTTCAGAAACATGCATTTTTATGTAACTGAACATTGGTAAAGTCAATGTGAAAACAAGATCATATATGTTAATATATACTCATACCTTGTCTTCAAGCTCAAACCGTATATTCATATCACCACAGAAGCCACCACAGTCACTCAAAGGTGTTTCTTTCAATGGAATATGAACAAGATGATGGCTACTGTTATCAAGCAGCCTTGGGGTAAGCTGCCATAAAAACTGTAATCCCACCAATGAAGAGAATACATTTTCTGAATCAAAAGGGAAAAAAATTAAGCAAGTTACAACGAAAGAAATAGCAGCACTGAACAACTATTATAAGAAGTAATCCGAAGAAAAAGGGCTAAAGAAACTATGTTATTCCACTAGCAAGTGTTTAGAGCAAGGAAAAGTACCAGTAACAGTTGAGAACCAATGTAAGATAAATCTCAACGGTAATGGAGAATGATGGTCTGAAGAATTCTAATTTGAGCACATAAAAAATTTATATGACCACAAAAGAATATATAAACATACCATTGTACATATTCATCACGTAAAACTGACTTCATCAATATTTAGAAATTTGGAATGATCCAGCAAACAATAACAACATTGATGATCCTATGAGCACTGTACAGGCTAATTTGACAAATGCAAAAGCAGCATCACAGTAAACAAGTACTTTTAATGAGATGTGGAGGGTAATGGCACTTTCTATTACAATAGTTCCTCCACATCAGACACATGAGAAGAGAAGCTTAAGAAAGAAAGTAAGAAACCATGACAATTGTTCTCTAAAAAGATGAAAAGTTTTACATGAATTATGTTAGAGATATATGTATAGTTTGTTATTCCCCATTGTTATGAGGGGTTCTTTGCATATTTACCACCTGTACTTTGTGTATATATACCGGCCCATTGGCCTCATATGAATACAAGCGCTATTCATAACATGGTATCAGAGCCAAAACTAGGGTTTTGGTTTACCTAGGGTTCCGCGCCGCCGCCGGCCTCCCTGCGCCGCCGCCGCCGTCACCGACTCCCACCCGGTCGCCTCGCCGGCCTCCTCCGCCGCCCCGCGCCTCCCATCTCCCCGCTTCGCCTCCCCGGTCGCCGTCGGCCTCCCCGCGCCGTTGTCGGCCTCCCTGCGCCTCCCCGTGCCGCCGGCGGCTTCCCCGCGCCACCGCCGGTCTCCCTGCGCGCATCTCGGAGTCGCGCGCCGCCGCTCGGTCGTCGCCCGCCGCCGGCGCTCCCGCTCCGGCCGCCGCCTCCAGCGCCGGGCCGCCGCCTCCGCTCCGGTCGCCGCCTCCCGCACCAGGCCGCCGCCTCCGCTTCGGCCGCCGCCTCCGCTTCGGCTGCCGCCTCCCGCGCCGGGCCGCCGCCTCCGCTCCGGCCGCCGCCTCCCGCGCCAGGACGTCGCCGCCGCTCCGGCTGCCGCCCCGGCCGCCGCCTCCCGCGCTGGGACGCCGCCTCCCGCGCCGGGACGCCGCCGCCGCCGCCTCAGGCCCGCACCCAAATCCTGTTCTAGGGTTAGGGTTAGGGTTGGGTTCGGCTCGGTCGGTTTTGTAAAAACCGACCGGAAAAAAAAAAGCAAAAAAAAAAAGCAAAAAAAAAAAGCAAAAAAAAAACGTCGTTCTAACCGCCGCGCCGTCCAGCGCCGCCTGTTAGACTTCGTTCCTTTGGTCGCCGCGCCGTCCAGCGCCGCCTACCAATGGGCACTGTTTCCCTCCCTCGCTGCCCGGTGATTTTTGATGGTGTTAATTACACCGACTTCGTGTCTCACATGCGCATTCACATGCGTGGTCTTCGTCTCTGGGGCGTCCTCTCTGGCGATGTCACCTGCCCGCCTTGCCCTATTCCTCCGACGGAGCCGCCGCCTGTTGCATTGCCTCCAACAGCCGATAAGGCTGCTACTGATGATAAAGCTGATAAAGCTGCCTCTGCCTACCAGGAGGCTCTGGATTCCTACAAGGATTGTCTGACCGTCTACACTCAGTGGTACGATGACGACGCTCGGGCTGCTGCTGTCTTCATCGCTAGTGTCCAGCCTCAGTTTTCTTCTGAGATTGTGGGACTCCCTTCGGCTTTCCAGATGTGGACTCATCTTCGTCAGCGCTACGAGCCCTCTGGTGATGCCCTGTACCTGTCCGTGGTCCGCCAGGAGCACTCTCTTCAGCAGGGCGATGCTACTGTTGATGATTTTTACGCTCAGAGCTCTGCTGTTTGGCGTCAGTTGGACTCTCTCCGCACTGCTGGCTGTCGTACCTGTCCGTGCTGCCTGGAGGTACGTGCCGACCTGGAGTTTCAGCGGGTCTATGAGTTCCTCACTCGCCTTCGTCCTGAGTTCGAGCAGCGGCGTGCCCAGCTACTTGCACGCCACCCTCGTGTCACTCTCCTGGAGGCTCTTACCGAGATACGCGCAGAGGAGACTCGTTTGAGTGGTGCTGGTCTGATGTCACTCCCCTCTGTGCTCGCCGCTCGTCTGCCTGCTACACTGCCTCCTCCAGCGGCTACCACAGGTGGTGGTGGTCGTCCTCCGTCTGGAGGTGGCCGTCCTCACTGTTCCTACTGCGACAAGGATGGCCACACTGAGTCCCAGTGCTACAAGAAGAAGCGGCATCTTTCACGCCGTTCTTCTACTGGCACTAGTGCTTCTACGACGACGTCTGCCTCGACTTCTTCAGCAGCTTCTCTCACCGAGCAGGAGATAGCCAGACTTCGACGCCTACTTGCCGCTTCAGGTTCTCCCTCGACAGGTTCTGCAGGTTCTGCTACTGACTCTTCGGGCACTGAGAGACCACCTCCTACACAGTCAGGTACCTCCCCGTGGATTCTTGATTCTGGAGCATCCTTTCACATGACTCCTGATCCTTCCACTCTGTCTTCTATTACACCTCTTGATTCTCCTGTCAGTGTTCTTACTGCTGATGGTACATCTCTTTCTGTCTCTGGTCGAGGATCTCTTAGCAACTCATCTTTTCATGTTCCTTCTGTTGCTCATGTTCCTCGCCTTACCTTGCAGCTTCTTTCTGCTGGGCAGATTACTGACCTTGGTTATCGAGTTATTCTCGACTCTGACTCTTGTTGTGTTCAGGACTACCACACGGGAGCTCTGGTTGGTTCTGGCCCTCGGCGCCGTGACTCACAGCGTCTCTGGGAGCTTGACTGGCTTCATCTTCCTTCCGCTGCCACCACCGCCGCCAGTCTCTCCGCTTCTGCCACTTCGTCTACCGGCTCTTTCCAGCAGTGGCATCATCGTCTTGGCCATCTGTGTGGATCTCGCCTGTCGTCCTTAGTTCGTCGTGGTCTTCTGGGGTCTGTCTCAGGAGACGTGTCTTTAGATTGTCAGGGCTGTAAGTTAGGTAAACAGATTCAGCTTCCTTATCCTCATAGTGAGACTGTGTCTCAGCGTCCTTTTGATCTTGTTCATTCAGATGTTTGGGGTCCGGCTCCCTTCGTTTCGAAAGGGGGTCATCGATATTATATCATTTTTATAGATGATTTCTCTCGCCACACTTGGATATATTTCATGTCTTCTCGTAGTGAGGCCTTGCCCATCTATAAACAATTTGCCACTATGATACACACACAGTTCTCCACTCCTATTCGTGTCTTTCGTGCTGATTCTGCTGGCGAGTACCTCTCTCGTCACCTGCGCAGCTTCCTTGCTGAGCAGGGCACTCTTGCTCAGTTTTCTTGTCCTGGTGCTCATGCTCAGAATGGTGTCGCTGAGCGCAAGCATCGTCACCTCCTTGAGACGGCTCGTACTCTGATGATCGCCGCCTCTATTCCACCTCACTTTTGGGCCGAGGCTGTTTCCACTGCCACCTATCTCGTCAACATCCAGCCCTCTTCTGCTCTTAAGGGTGCGATCCCTGTTGAGCGTCTCTGTGGTCTTCTTCCTGACTACTCTGCCCTTCATCTGTTTGGCTGCGTTTGCTACGTTCTCCTTGCCCCTCGAGAACGCACCAAACTGACCGCTCAGTCTGTTGAGTGTGTTTTTCTGGGATATAGCGCCGAGCACAAGGGCTATCGGTGCTGGGATCCTGTTGGTCGACGGATGCGGGTTTCTCGGGATGTGACTTTCGACGAGTCTCGTCCATTCTACCCACGTCCTGCCTCTCCTTCGGCTTCCTCTGTGGAGCCTCTGTCTTTCTTGACTTTTCCAGATACACCTATATCTGTTTTGCCCTCGTCCACCTGTTCCACTGAGTCCCCACATATTCCCCCTGTAGTCTCTTCACCGTTGTCGCCGCTTGTGTCGTCTCCTACGACTCCGCAGGTTCCTCCCACTACAGTTCCTTCTCCCCTTATCGTCTACACTCGTCGACCTCGTATTGAGGACCTTCCAGATGAGCCTTCTTCTTCTGATGCTCCATCGTCCCCTGATGGGTCATCTTCTCCTCGCTACGCTCTCCGCGATCGCCAGTCGATTCGGCCTCCTGCCCGTTTTTCCTTTGCTGGCGCGGCTACTCGTGAGCCTGTCTCCTACCGGGATGCTGTTACTCACCCTGAGTGGCAGCTTGCCATGGCCGAGGAGATTGCTGCCCTCGAGCGTACTGGTACTTGGGATCTTGTTCCTTTGCCATCTCATTCTCATCCCATCACATGTAAGTGGGTCTATAAGATTAAGACTCGCTCTGATGGCTCTCTTGAGCGCTATAAGGCGCGTCTTGTTGCTCGTGGCTTCCAGCAGGAGCATGGTGTTGACTACGACGAGACTTTTGCTCCTGTGGCTCACATGACCACTGTTCGCACTCTTCTTTCGGTGGCGTCTGCCCGCCACTGGTCTGTTTCTCAGCTTGATGTCAAGAATGCCTTTCTTAATGGCGAGTTGCGTGAGGAGGTCTATATGCATCCGCCACCTGGGTATTCTGTTCCTGAGGGCATGGTTTGTCGCCTTCGCCGCTCTCTCTATGGCCTTAAACAAGCTCCTCGTGCTTGGTTTGAGCGCTTCTCCTCTGTGGTCACTGCTGCTGGTTTTTCAGCTAGTGATCATGATCCTGCGCTCTTTGTCCACACTTCGTCCCGTGGTCGGACTCTTCTTCTTCTGTATGTTGATGATATGATCATTACGGGAGATGATTCTGAGTACATTGCCTTTGTCAAGGCTCGTCTTAGTGAGCAGTTCCTTATGTCGGATCTTGGTCCTATTCATTACTTCCTTGGGATTGAGGTTACTTCCACTCCAGATGGTTTCTTTATGTCCCAAGAGAAATATATTCAGGATCTTCTTGATCGCGCCTTTCTCACTGATCAGCGTACTGTTGAGACTCCCATGGAGCTCAATGCTCACCTCCGACCCTCTGATGGCGAGCCTCTTTCTGATCCGACTCGCTATCGTCATCTTGTTGGGAGTCTTGTCTACCTTGCTGTTACTCGTCCAGATATCACTTATCCAGTTCATATTCTGAGTCAGTTTGTTTCAGCTCCCACTCAGGTTCACTACAGCCACCTTCTTCGAGTTCTGCGATACCTTCGTGGGACTATCTCTCGCCGTCTCTTCTTTCCACGTTCCAGCTCGTTACAGCTTCAGGCCTATTCGGATGCTACTTGGGCCAGCGATCCCTCTGATCGCCGGTCTATCTCTGCTTACTGTGTTTTTCTTGGTGGTTCTCTTATTGCCTGGAAGACGAAGAAACAGACTGCAGTGTCCCGTTCGAGTGCAGAGGCTGAGTTGCGAGCTATGGCTCTCTTGACAGCAGAGATTACTTGGCTACGGTGGTTACTTGAGGATTTTGGTGTTTCTGTCACTACACCGACCCCTCTCTTGTCAGACAGTACAGGTGCTATCAGTATTGCTCGTGATCCTGTGAAGCATGAGCTCACCAAGCACATTGGAGTTGATGCTTCTTTCATGAGGACTTGTGTGCATGATCAGGTGATTACTCTTCAGTATGTGCCTTCAGAGATTCAGATAGCGGATTTCTTCACGAAGGCCCAGACTCGAGCACAGCACAGCTTCTTCCTCTCCAAACTCAGTGTTGTTGATCCACCATGAGTTTGAGGGGGGGTGTTAGAGATATATGTATAGTTTGTTATTCCCCATTGTTATGAGGGGTTCTTTGCATATTTACCACCTGTACTTTGTGTATATATACCGGCCCATTGGCCTCATATGAATACAAGCGCTATTCATAACAAATTAAAGTAAGAAACCATGACAATTGTTCTCTAAAAAGATGAAAAGTTTTATATGAATTACCTTCGTCATCAAAGGCATGAGCACGCAATGTGGCAATTTCATCTAGGTCAATTTTAACAGCGTGATGGAAAATCCTGATCCGAGAAATTTTGTCAACAAAAACTTTGCAGTGTATTGTGATTCCACTAATAATATCAGTGGCATAGACAGAAGTCTCCTTCCGGCCACTGTAAGGGGCAATTGATGCCAAACGAGCACTAGTCGAGCATCTGCTGCTGTCATTGTACTCTGGTTTAACTGAAATAATATCATGATGATCCCATGACCTGTAAACATAAAAAAATGCACACATTAACCTCCTCATACTGTGAAACTAAAAAATGCCAATGCACATACAAAGGATTGGAGCATGGTCCCAAAACAGTTTCTGAAACATGAAACATCATTCTACGACTGGCTGCAGATGCATACACAAAGCATAATGGTGCACCAGCGCAATTAATACCATGTTAACTCTGTTGCTTCTTAAACCCAAATTCATGTGTAAATGACAGAGCCGTCAAAAAAGTAGCAAACAACCACCTCAGTCGGAATCCATGCGTCGTGTGAACCAACTACGAATAAATACCCCACCCCATGCCATTGAAAATTTGAAGGTGCACATGACATTTTCCTAGTGTGCAGTCACTAAATAAATTAAAGGTGTATACCGGAAGACAGCAAGAGAGTCCAATTAACTTTCGAGTAAGAGATTTGGGAACTCAGTCACTCCAAGTAACAATAGAGTATACTACAGTTCCGAACCTTAAACCAAATCGAGTAACAGTATTGCATCACCATGATCGCATCGAGTCACACGCAAAAAGCAAGCAAGCGCATGAAACAAATCACGACACAAAAAAATCATCCCTAATCACTAACTGCGGTAACAACCACAGTTCGCATTCGCTCCACATAACAAAAGCAGCAAAGCACACCGTACTACGTCACACTACAATGAGCGATCAAGCAAGCACCACACGACCAAAAAATTAAAAAAAAAATAGGGCGAGGAACACGGAAGTATACCAGGAGAAACAGCCGTCCCCGCCGATGAGGCGGTACTCGACGGGCTTGGTCATGCGCGGGGGCAGGAGCACGCTCAGGTCCGCCATGTGAGGCCCGCTCGCCGGAGAAGCAACGGCCGCCGCTGCCGAGACGCACAGCGCCGCCACCGCGACCACCGCCGCAGCGGCCCACGGCGAGGCCATCGCCGCGCGAAGCTTCTAGAACGCTCTGGAGTTGGGCCACTAAACCCTAGAGAGATGGGAAGGAGGGTGTTGAGGAGGGGGAGGAGTCGAACTGCAGAAGCGGGCAAGCAAAAGGTGGCTTTACGGCCCAGGGGAATGCGAGGGAGGGGCTTTATGGTTAAAAAACGTATTTCCCCGTCTCCCTTCGCTTTTCCCGTGGTAAGTCTGGATAATTACGGAAGGTTAAACAGGTTCTTGAGGGAGTTTGAAGGGGTTAATAAAGAGCATGAGATGGGGAGACGGAAAGTGTGATGGGTTGGGCCTTTTTACAAGGTGGTCGTGGAACAGCGTCATTGGTAAGCGCGTCTAAAAAAATGCCAAAGCAATTGCTACGCGTGCACAACACGTGGTTGGTGATCTATTGTCATTGTCAATGCTTGAGTTGCTGACTCATACATGGCGAGCTGGCACGAGCCGTCTGATTCTGCGATGGTTTACACTTTGGGCCCGTGGCTTACAAATTATGTTACTGTAACTAGCTTTTAAATTACATATTCTAAAATAAAATTAACAGAAAATTATAGTAAAATATATTAAGTTCAGTTATACAGGTTAAAATCGCATATGATTATTTTTCACTATATACTGCCTCTCGCGAATAGTTAGAATTCAAAATTTTAAGTAATAATCCACAGTCCAAAAGTACTCACCGTGTTGCTCAGTTTGGTAATGACTTATGACTTTTCACAGTAGCTGCCTTATTTTTCACTAAACTGATGGTGACACATTTGGCGTTAATTAAATTTAAAAAAATAAAATGAAGCACCCAACGACGTTTGATGACGTCCGAGTACCACGGGTGATCAAAAGCACCCAAGTTCCGAAGGATGACGAAGGCAGTCAAAAGCATCCGAGTATAGGAGGCAGTCGGCGACGTCCAAGTACAATGGACAGTCTTAAGTGACCAAGTACCTAAGGATGTCGGAAGCTTGTAGGAGGCGGTCAGAAGCATCCCAGTATAGGAGGCGGTCGTAAGCGACCAGGTATCAAAGGAAGTTAGCGACGTCCGAGTACATCGGGTGGTCGAAAGCATCCAAGTTCCAAAGGATGTCAGAGTCGGCCGAGCACAATTGGCAATCAGAGACGACCGAGTATCAAAGGCGGTCGAAGGCGTCTGAGCACAGCAGACGGTCGTAAGCGACCAAGTATCAAAGGCAATCGATGACGCCTGAACACAGTAGGCGGTTGTAAGAGACCAATTATCAAAGACAGTCGACGACATTCGAGTAAAGCAGGTGGTCGTAAGCGACCAAGTATCACTGGTGGTCGGAGACGTCCGAGTACCGCAGGTGGTCGTAAGCTTCCAAGTATCAAAGGGTGGTCGAAAGCATCTGAACATAGTGGGCGATCGAAAATGGCCGAGTATCAAAGGCGGTCGACAACGCCTGAGTATGGCAGGCAATCGTAAGCGTCGTGATGGGTACTGTAGGAGACGGCTGGGACAACTCTAATGTGGTGAAGGCACTCGGCAGGAGAGTGCCAAGATCACGAGGGCAAGCCATCCTCATTGAATTGCAATGGCAATTGGCGACGTTGCGTCTCAAGCGTCGAGAAGGTCTTGCGAGTAGCGCCATCTGCCTCGTCTTGTGGAACTATCATCAGATGGGAGGTAAGGGCCTATATAGCCCATTGATTCATGCATGTGTGGTCATGTATTGCCATGCCTTGATCTCAAGTCAAGTAGTATGTCGACAGCAGACACGACGTCCTTAGCAACAAACGTGACTACTATAGTACATGGCAGATCATTAGACCACACATCTTGGCCGGGGCGCGCACCACATGTAAGAGTGGAGGGTCTTCATGCTTTAAGCCCAGTGAGTTGGAAAGCGGACGACAATCTTGATGGCCCCGTCATCAGGGCCACGGGCTGCATCATGGAGAGCTCCAAAGCGTCTAATCGACGGCATCATCGGCAACGATCATAGGCGTTTGGCGATAATCCCATCACTGCCGCCATCTATTAGCATGCTAGCTAGATAAAAGAGAAAGCAAAAGGGGGAAGGTTCTCTGCCATTTTGAACATAGTATGCCATTGTCTGGGCTTGTGCGGATTGCTTCTTTCTATTCCTTTGCCTTCTCCTTCCGTGTATCTTCTCTGCGTATGTTTTCTCTGTGTATGTATACTAATGGGGTCTCCTCCCTTTTATGTGTATCTGCTCCATGGGTCCCCCCGCCGATGGGGTGTGTTGGGTGCATCTTGCCCTCTCAATGGCTTCCTCCATTTCTCCTTTTATAGGTACAAACAAGGGCCATAGGCAATGTATGCGACCCCCACACGGTGTCAATCGTGCCATTGATTTTTTAGATCAAATTCATGGTCGATTGTCAATCCTTGCCTTCTAGACCTCTGCTTTCTATATTGTTGTGGTGTAAGCACAACAGTGGGTATAGGATACCCGTTTCCCCTTTGGGGATATGAACTGAGGACGAGAGAGACGACCAACAAAGAGAGAAAGGGCTGGTAGAAATGAGTGGCTACAGAGCCACTCGCCCCTTGTTGGGGGGTTTATATATACATCAATGGGGTAGGACGGGAAATCTCCATCCTACCCATTAATAATTACAAATGGTGATGGTACATTGGTATATTCCCTATACTATTAGGCCTGTTGCTATGCCCAGTTTGTTGTGACATGAGCACAATAGTGGGTACTGGGTATCCGTTTTCCCCTTTGGGGGGATATGGACTGAGGGACGAGAGAGATGACCGACAGAGAGAGAGAAAGTCTAGTAGAAATGAGTGGCTCTGGCCTCTCGCCCCCTGTTGGGGGTTTATATATACATGAATGGGGTATGACGGAAAATACCTATCATACCCATTAATAATTACAAAAAGGTGATAGTACATTGGTACATTCCCTATACTATTGGGCATGTTGTTAGGCCTAATTGTTTGGGGCTGGGTCACCCCCACAACACATCAAAAAAGATTTGTTGAGAATTACTTCTATCAGATGGAGATACGATGCACTCATTTTTCCTTTACAAATATGGCACATGCAGAACAAATCTTTTCCTTCTATCTTGGTAAATAAGTTGCCATTAGTTGGCCATGCGCTTTGTGATCGGCTAGGAACATGCGGGCATTTGAACTGGACCGTAGATCGTGTTGAAGTTAATCTTGTTGTTGACGGTAGTCCTGTGTCGGAGACCAGTCAGAAAACCTGAAGTCGAAGACCTTCTAGACTACAGTAAACCGGTCGGTCATTCGAAGACATGCGTGATTAAAGACCAATAGTACCAGCTCTGTGTAAGCGGTACGATTGGAGTTGTGGTAAGATCGTCATGATCGAACAGCTGTGGTCAAGGTGTCCAAGTAACAATTGAAGAGAACAACATGGTCGACACATCGTTGTCGTCACAATGTGGCTGTCATAATGTGGTCGACACATTACTTGACACAGCGTGGTCGACACAACCTGATCAAAACAATGTGATCGACGTAGATATGGTCCATGTAACTTTTGATTCGTAAATCTCAAGATATTTTAGGATGTCTAAGGATACGATATACATAGTGGAGGCAAATATTTCTTTTCAATCTTAGCGTATATGCTTAGTGATCGGCCTGCGACGTGCAACCATACGAGACGCGATGCAGCGACCAGTTAAACTAGGCCGTAGAACGTATAAATAGCAATGTCTTTTTTCATTCTCAAACATATATCTCTGTATTTGCTTTGGTTTAACATATTTACACAAAAATTCATCAAACAATTTCGTCTTTTTTTGCCTTTTTACTTTTTTTGAGCTTTTATGCCCTTTTTTCTTTTTTCCAGTATTCCTTTACATTATCTGTGATAGGATAACCTGTTTTATTTTTAATTTTTTAAATTTAATTATGCCAAAAAGGTACCAGATGATACAGTTTAAAATAAGCCATCTATAATGGAAAAAAAACCAAAAGCCACAAAAAAACCAACTGAGCACAGCCATATACAGGATCAGTGAGCATTTGTTTACATTGCTAATTAGTATTTACTTTGCGGCAAAAATCTCGAGATGACAAATCTGAGTCATGCCAGTACAGAAGAGAATATGTTGCTTTCCTGGATAGCACAACTAAAATAACAAATGCAATTTACCAGTGATGATGTTGTCCCAGAAAATTCTTTAGTGCATGTCACATATGCAACATCTCCGTATTTTCGTGTGCCATGGATCACTGTATTGTGAAAATGTGAATGGTTTCTTCCGGATTTGCAGAAGTTCATCTCTGCAGATAGATCGCTGTTCCAATCAAAAGGATCCATAAAGTAACAATCACCCAGGCGCTCTTTTTCCATTCACTTGGCGGTCGCAAGAAAGAGAAGTCACCAAAGATGTTTGTCGAAGGTTGAACTTGGCTGCTGGCAGCCACCATCTTCCTTTTCTTGTCCTCTTGATCCTTGATTTTGTCACTCCATGTTCCAGCGTACCTAATTAACATAATAACACACATCATGTTATATGAGGATGGTGCTGCTCGCAAAGTGTTTTATGCCATCATTTTTTAGCTGATTCTCTCCAGTTAAAGTGTTTGAATCACAAGTAAAAAACGTGAATAATTCCAGGATGTATAAGAGTAGCTACAAAATGAGGTCAATCAAAATTAGCAGGCATGTGTAGATGAATTTAGAAATTTGGCTTTACTTGCAAGCACAGAATACGTAGTCTATATCCCATGCAACCAGATAACTGTTGTGGTTACGCACCAAACAGTACAAGCAAGGCTACTAGGAGACCGCTTAGGCGGCTTCCCTGGAGCCCAATGAATCTGGGAAAACATGAATGGCCTTGGGACTATCTATCTTTTCCCAAAAAATGAGTTCTTCCTTCCTATGAGGCATATGACCTACTTTTATACTCCTGAGGAGGCATATTACAAGGCTAATCCTATCTAAGCCTACACTTATAGAGGCAATTATGCCATTTCCTCTCCTTAAGGTTACACAAACACCTCTACCTAGGCCTAAGTATACAGCGGTAGGACCAATATTTTACTGTACAACCACCCTATGCTGGGCTGGCCACACCCTGCCACTGACGCATTGGGCCGAGTGGGCCCAGGTGGAGGCCTCCCCCAACAATTACAAAGAACAACAATGGAACAAAAATTAGCCATTTGTTACACTAATAGAGGGAACTACATTTGAAATCAGAATCGCATAGGAACAAACACCAATACCATGAAGGTTCCAGGATTGCAACTAGTTTAGACTTGAAAATATACGGTTCAATAGACATGATTATAAAGCAGCCGATGTTCTAAAGTTTAACATGACTCATGTGGCTATTAAAGCAGATATGTTTCTAAAAATCGACAAATGTCCTTTACACAAGGTGAAAGAAAACCAAATAGGTTTTTTGTTTTACTTCTTCGATTTTTGATAGAAGGCATGACCCAACTAAAATAATGCCCACATGCAGAGAAATCAAAGTACCTAGCTGAGAGGCACGGAGATGGTGAAAGCAAATAGTATAGTGTTGGACAGATAACTAACCAATCCCAGCTGGATCCAATTTGTGGTATTGTGACCACCTCATCATTGGAGATCTTCAACTTGGGTGCCTCCAGAATGTACCGGAGTTCAGCCGCCTGCCGCCTGATGTTAATCATTGGATGGGTACTCTCCAACTCTTTGTACAATGCAATGCAATCCTTGTGCCGCCTATTGGCCTCATATGCCATTGCAAGCCAAATTTGGATCTGGAAGTGAGAGCAGGCAGTAAATATCAATAAGGCACCTACAGAATTTTACACTTTTACAAGCATGACCAAGGGTTGTCAACAAAATCAGTGAACTGGTACAGGTGAAATGTGCTGCTGGTATATTGATAATACAGTATGAGGCTTGCCTTGGTCAAATATGTGTACACCAAATCCAATGCCATGCTCACTAAGTCACCATAAAGAACTATTCCCATTCTCATTCATTGTGAATAGCCTGTCTTTTCGTAGGTTAGGATACAGCTAAGGTTGTGGTAACAAGCTGACAATCACATATATCAAGTGCTACTAAGTCCATTTACAACACACTTAGCCATAGGGCATTCAGACAATGCCAGTAAAGGGTAAGCTATACCTAACAACCATGTGCTTTCAGCATCCATATACACAGAATTGAAAAATCTCCAATATCCCGATCCCAACTGTATGAATATTTCCAGTTCCCACAAAGTAACTAACCTCTATGCTCAGGCTCAGTTTTAGTCATTTTCACTCATTTGAAGGTTTACTTGGATCAATTTACTCTACAAAATACCTGTTAGGAAATGATATGAAGAGGTGTCCAAACTTTATATTTCATGGTTTTGTAGAAATTAGATATTTAATGGTTTGTAAGACTTCCTACCATAATTTGGGAGCCGTGAACCTTAGGTCTGTGAATGCCTCATATTTCATATGTGGGTAAAATATTTCCATTTTCTCCTTGGCTCTAGCTATCTTCTTTTTATCTTACCAGTAGCATTGGATTCAACTTTCGTTCTGGCTCAACTCGCTAAAATGAGCATTTAGATACAGCTAAGGTTGCAATAACAAGCTGACACCCACATGATGCTGTTACGTCATGTAGAACATACTTGACAATGGCACAAGGCGCTAGCAGTGCAGTACTAGTAAGTTACTTAGCAATAGTATCCATATTCTTTCTAGCTCAACTTATTTAAACAGAACATACCAGTGAGTGAACTACACGAAACTTAAGACGTGTGGATATAATAATCACATAACATGAGCGATATACTACCTCGCCACCAAGGAGCGAGGAGGGGCGTATGATAGTGAGTGCAGCCTCCAAGAATTCGATGGAGCGGCCATACATCCCTTTTCCGTACGCCCTTTGCCCCAGTTCAAACATTTGCTTCGCCGTTGCCCTCCTTTCTGCCTGCTCCTTTGCCACCTGCAAACCCCCCACGACAAAATAAGTTCCTTCCCCCAAGTTTTGCAAATAGCTAGTGATACTGATACTAAAACAATGTAGGTAAGACAAAATAACAAGATAGCGAATTAGCGAGCAAACATGTTAAATTGCAATAGCACGCTGCTGCTATTAATTGTGTGATTAAGAAGACAAATGTTTTGCTCCTCTCTACTAGTATTTCTCTTCCTGTTTGGTTGTGTGTGGCTGCGTGCTAGACAAAAAACACAGTTAATTAGGAAGACAAGCTAAGCAAAGAGTGTGGTTATATGGGAATTAGGACCTTTCGTAGCTCGCGGCGGACGCGCTCGCGCTTCTCCTCCTCGGACTCCTCGGGGGCCTCGGCGGCGGCCTGGCTCTGCAGCTCCTCTGCCGTGCGCTCCAGCTCCTCCATCTCCTCCGCCTCCTTCAACCGCCGCGTCATCTCCTCCTCCCACTCACTCTGCGCATCATCCTCCGAGAGCTCCCCCGGCTCCTCGCCACCGCCCGAAGCGGAGGCGGCGAACCTGGCCACGTGGCCAAGGCGGGCGCCGGAGAGACAGGCAGCCGCGCCGTACGGCCGCAGGGGCTTGGGGGCCCAGTTGCAGAGGTGGAGGCGCGGCCGGCAGATGGTGAGGTGGGCCCGCGGAGCGGTGGCGTCGCCGAGGAGGAGGCCGGCGGCCATCGCCGCGGGAGGAAGAGGTCAGATGAGGAGGGTTAAAACGTGAAAAAATTTCCCCGCATTTTATTTTCTGCGTCAGTTAAATCAGCTTTGGCCACGGGAGAAGAACCCCATCACGGCACTGGTGTTCTGGATGACACGTGGGCCCAGCCGTGGGAGATATTTTTCACGAGCTGCAAGTGGCGGAAAGAAATGGCGCGCAGTGCTGCATATGGGTCCGTCTGCGAGGGCTCGATAGATGTAGACAACTAGCCACGTAAGTCACCGTGATCGAAACAGAAGAGACAAAAATTCGTGAGAAGCTTTGAAAAAAATTCAAGGACGCATGCGTATTTTCAGAAAAAACAAAGGGTTTTTTGTAAAAAATCGAGGGACTGTACGTAAGTAAAAGAGGACCCGTACGTAATTTAGAAAACCGCGGGGCGCTATCCTGCAAAGGATACGAAATTTCGGTGAAGTGAAGGGGTGCTTTTTAAAAAACAAAACTGGCAAGAACCTTTTCGCGAGGAAAAAAGACCTTTACATAATTTTCGAAAAATTCAGGGAAATCGGCTCCACCGGCTGTACGCAAATTTGGGCGACACGCGCCGGCCGAGGGAGCGCTGGAGCGTGATGTGGAGGGGCTGGCCGGCCGCGAAACCTTCCGGGTTTAATAGGGGTAGTATTTACGGTGTATCAATGAAGAAATGAACGGGATTTAAAGACACGAGTAGTTTAGACGGTTTCCAACTTTATGTACAAAGGTGGGAAAAGGTATGCGCAGTGAATATGCGTTATGTAGGTGTAAACATGCGTAAATGCGTAAATTATCTAGATGGATAGAGATGCAACCCAGCGAATATAGACGGATTTAGCTTATCATATATTCTATTTTAATTTTTTTTTGAAATCGGAGTCAAATACGAACAGTTTCAATTACAAATACGAATAGTCTCAGTCATGAATGCGAAACGAACATATGTTGCCTCGAATACAATTAGTCTCGATCATGAATATTTAGTCGGATAATACACGAAAACATAAAACTATATATGTCACACATATAAGTATCAATTTAGCTATGCTACATATGCAAAATGCAACTAATTAGCAGTTTAACAAGCAAATTTAATTATACCATATGATAACAAGGACTAGTTAAGTAAGTAATAACTAGCAAGTAGCTAGTCACAACTCTTACGCACCCACACGGTCCAAAATTCAACTAGCCATAACCAAGTACATCACAAGTTCACAACATAACGGTAGCACAACATGACAGCAAGTGTTAAGTACTAAGTAGCAGCTCTTTGGCAGCATAAAAGAGTTGTCTAGGAGCATAAAAGATAATCGAATACAAAATGATAGGAAGGAATGGTTTTTCGCAATCTGGATAGCAAGAAAAAAATAATACATTAAGAAATCCATAACAAATTAATAATTATCAAATAGTCTCATTTATGTTTATAGTCGCACATTATTTATCTTCATAATCCAACTCATCAACAAGTGATGATATCTTCTCCTTAAAACATGAAATTTAAAAATAACATAAAGTTACTAAACAAAATTTGGAAGTAGTATAAACTATGAACTAACTGGTTTATTATTACCTTTCCTAGATGAAGTTGTCCAGTTCTTGGCACAAATTAGAGCTTCAACCACCTCGAACTCTAATCAACTATGAAGCCACCAACACTAAAAAACTGACTCTGAAGCAATGTTTGGTACATGAATAGCTAACACATCACAAGCTAGTCATGAGCAGAGGCGGAGCTAGGTTTCGGGCCACAGGGGCAATGAGGCTAGGCCCCAGATAAAAAATTCCTTTGTATTTTACTGTAGTTAGCGATAGTACAAGCCTTATAATCTTTATTTCTAGTGGGCTGGGCCTAAGGCTAGACCTTAAACTGGCTACGCCCTTGGTCATAAGAGAACAGAAAAAATCCCTTAGCTATGGTAAACGCTCTTGTATCTTGATTTTCGAAGTGTGTTGTAGGAGAATTGCCTATTGCATTAAGGATAAGTAAGGAGGTTAAAAAAACATTATAGTTGCAGGCCGGATTGGTGCCGCTTGTATCTTATTCTAAAAGCGACTTCACCAAATGAGATTACCATAATATATGTAATGCCAAAACCACCAAATGAGATTACCATAATCTATGTAATGCCAAAATCGGATACAACTTTAAGTATTGCATGATAAGCAAGTAGATCCAAACACTCAAATTGAAATTGGTAAAGAAGACGTAACTTATAGGCAGATGAGAAAATATATCCGTCATATCTGGAGGAATGCACAAAAAATATTATTGTACCTTGCATTATACAAGCATTCGTACCCTCAACAGTATAGCAGACTGTAATAGCAATTGATCCGCAGAAGAAAACCGTCCATATATACCCTTTGATTAAAGGAGCAGCTTTGGTGAGCTCTCTTTTATTAGGGCATGTTTGTTCTGTTTAGTATACTGCTGTGTCTTTTTTTAAAAAAAATCAACAAATTGACTCCAAAAATCCTTCAATCCAAAGGGGGGGGGGGGTTAGGGTTGTTTGGGTGACAAATAGGGCTGGAAAAAAAAGCTCGAGGCTCGTGAGCTGCTCGAGCTCGAAGTTAGCTCGGCTCGGCTCGAGCTCGGTTCGTAAATCAGCGAGCCAAGCCAAGTTTTCAGCTCGGTACATTTACGAGCCGAGCCCGAGCGGCTTGATGGCTTGATCGAGCCAAACATCGTGGCAGGCTGGCAACCTTAGCCTGGCAGGCCAAAGAAAGCCACCCGACCTGATTCCCCGAAGGCCCGAATGCTCCTCTCTGATTTCCTCAATCCACCGAAATACCGAATCGTTTCCTCAGTCATTGACTCATTCTCATTCCATCGATCCGCCGCCCCCAAATCCACCGATCTGCCGCCCCAAATTCATCCGATCTGCCGCCCCCAAATCCACCGCCGCCCCAAATCCATCGATCCGCTGCCCCCAAATCCACCGCCGCCCCCAAATCCATCGATCCGCCGCCCCTAAATCCCCAAATCCACCGCCGCTCCCAAATCCATCGATCCGCCGCCCCTAAATCCATCGATCTCCTGGAGATAGCGATGGTTTTGCGACGCCTCGTCGGCGCGTCCGATGGCTCGCCGTCACCGGTCGCGTCGGCAGCCGCCCTTCTGCTCCGTCCAGCAGTTTCTCGGGAGGACTTGTGGCATTGCCATCGGTGCGCTCTGCGCCGAGCTCCGGCCAGACAGTGCCAACACCAGTGGAGGCGTCGGTAGCTCTGCTCCTTCATTCTTGGCCCCGCCGACGTTGCCGCCGTTCTTCATTCTTGCTTTGCCGTTCTTCATAAGAGCATATACACATTTCAAGCCATTTTGGCTTGAAATGTGTATCTGCTCTTATGTATTATGTGTATTGGCTGCAAAAGTATTGGCTTATGTGTTATGCTGTTAAATCTGATAAGCTATTAGTATTACATCTGAAATGCACTATTAAATCTGATATACATCATAAGTCTGAAATGCTATACTGATAATTGACA
This sequence comes from Dendrocalamus latiflorus, assembly GCA_017311315.1. Classification (NCBI taxonomy): domain Eukaryota; kingdom Viridiplantae; phylum Streptophyta; class Magnoliopsida; order Poales; family Poaceae; genus Dendrocalamus; species Dendrocalamus latiflorus. The sequence goes on from CM029658.1 coordinate 1,025,069, forward strand.
TACAGACTGTATGCTATGCTATTTATCTCTGCTGTGCTGCTCTCTGTTATGTGCTCTCTGTTATGCTATACTGATAATTGACATACAGACTGTATCTGCTTTTTGGCTCGGTCGGGCTCGCGAGCTGGCTCGAGCCGCCAGTCGAGCCGAGCCAAGCCTCCCGCGTAGCTCGTTTCCAAAACGAGCCGAGCGGAGCCGCATCTTTGACCGAGCCTGGCTCGAGCCGGCTCGGCTCGGCTCGTTTCCTGCCGGCTGTTAATGGCCTCGTCTTCTCTCCAGCCGGTTCATCCCTTGTGTGGGCCGGTGATAGGCCACCCGTTTTATCAAAAAAAAAAATAGGCCACCCGTTTTCGGCCCTGTTCAGCCTCGTTGGCCCAGCGTTTCGGCCCTTCTGTACGGCCCAGTGGAACTGGGCGGACGAGGTCGCTCCTCTCTCCGCACGACACGAGGCGAGGCCGGTGCTTCCACGGCTTTTCCTTGGAGATCCAGACTCTTCTCCTCCCGGATCGTCGCGACTGCTTCGGGAGAGCGCCATCGGAGAGCAACCGGCGCGCGAGGGATCTCGCCGAACGCCAGCCAGCTCGCTCACCGCGGGCGCCCTCGCGACGGCCGCATCTCGCCGCCCGTAGGGATCCGCTAACTTGCACGGGGGCCTAATCACGCATCCGCTCCTCCACTCCCTCATCTTTGCTCCGCGTTGGTAACGTTTCTTCTGCGATTGGCCAATCCCGTATAAATCTTACGATTCTTATCTGTTAAGTCTCCGTTCCATAGTAGTTTACTAAGTTTCGGACATGTGTATTCAACTGCATTGTTTCTCGGCAGTAGGTTGCCTTTGTTTCCAATTACAACGCAACTACCCGTCCAATTCGTAGATTGGAATCGTTGATATATGGTTAAGCCATACATATCAATGTATAAGGAGCTATGTCACAGGGCAAAAAATTATTACCAGTGATGTGATTTGCCCCCTTGCTCTTCTCTCCTTGAATTGCTTCACAACAGGGCTTTTATTAGCAATTCAGCACGCAACTTAGGGTACTTCCCGGGATAAATGTAGCAAAGGATTTTCTCTTGGGCACAAACAGTGAAACAGAAGAAAACTTCTGAATCTATGAAGTTTTAGATGTTAAAACGTACCGGCATGAATTTTGCTATGCAAAAGCATCTTGTGCGCAAGGAAATTGATCTAGTTGAAATACACAGTGTGCAATGTACGGAACTGATATAATCTTATTGGTGAAATTATTAGGATATTTTGTGATATAAGGCTTCAGTAGTGTTATTAGGATTTTTGATGATTTAAGGCTTCAGTAGTGTCTAGAGTGACCTGAAACTAGTAGAAATTTGGAACATGTAGTACTAATACTAATATACACCGTGCCATTGCATTTACTCGTTACTGTGACAAAGTCCTTATATCCTCACTGATTCAGGAACTGAACGAATCTTGTTTGGCTTCTGTTCTAGCACAGGGATCATCGCTTGCTATTCCAAAGTCTCCTTTTGCCGGTTGATTTCAAAGGTCCTTTGACCCAAATTTTGATGATGGCTGTGACAAATGGAGTAGTCCATGCATCTTATAGGGAGCCCTTATTTTCCTTTGGTGTCATTGCTGATGTCCAGTATGCTGATATTCCAGATGGCCACTCATTCCTTGGCGTCCCACGCTACTACCGTCACAGCATCAGTGTCCTCCAAAGGGCTGTCAGTAGTTGGAACAAACAACACAACATCAATTTTTCAATCAACTTTGGCGATATCATTGATGGATTCTGCCCAAAGGACAAATCGTTGTGGGCGGTTCAGAAGGTCCTTGATGAGTTTGAGAAATTTGATGGCCTAACCTACCACATGTTTGGCAACCATTGCCTCTATAACCTTCCTCGCAGGAAGCTAGTGTCTGTGCTGAAGATGCCAACCAATTCTGATCGTGCATACTATGACTTCTCTCCATGTCCTGAGTATAGATTTGTTGTTCTTGACGCTTATGACTTCAGTGCCCTTGGCTGGCCCCACGACCATCCAGTGACTGCCGAAGCAATGAAGCTCCTGGATGAAAAGAACCCAAACTCTGACAAGAACAGCCCTGACGGTCTGGTTGGTGTCGACCGGCGGTTCGTGATGTTCAATGGTGCAGTTGGCAAGGAGCAGCTGTCATGGCTCAATGATGTCCTCCAGGATGCATCAGCGCGCCGGCAAAATGTCATCATATGCAGTCATCTCCCAATGGATCCCGGCGCGGCTTCCCCAGCAGCTCTCATGTGGAACTACGATGAGGTGATGGCTATTGTTCGCCAGTACAACTGTGTTAGGGCCTGCTTTGCCGGGCATGACCACAAGGGTGGCCACTGCGTGGATTCGCACGGCGTACATCACCGCACTCTCGAGGCTGCGTTGGAGTGTCCTCCTGGCACCAGTGCATTCGGGCATATCGAGGTGTATCCTAACAGGTTATTGCTTGTAGGTTCTGATGGAATGGCTAATACTGAAATCTGTTTTGAATCAGAGTGAGCTCTGCAGCAGAGTAAAATTCAGGTGACTTCATTGTTTTGACCACATTATTCAGAGAAAATAAATCCATGTGACGGCAGTATCTGACGACATTATTACATGTAGCATTGAAGCTGGTGGGAAAAAAATGGAATTAATGTAATGCTTAGTTCTCCTTTGTGAACTACTCTAATGGACATTCTGATATTTTTATGGGCAGATATACCTAGCAAGATTGTTCTCTCCCATTCCATTTGTATCGGTGATGAAGTGTCTTAACTACTTGGCTTGTCTTAAGGGAACATTTATAGCCTTTATTTCACAACAAGTTTTTTCCTTTTTTGAACTTTATATTTCACAACATATACATTTTGGAGATATCTGCCTAACTGTGAAGTTGATTAAACTTGCCATGCGTACACATTCTCTAAAAATAGCCTTTCTTTTTACTGTTTTACAGTTTTCTTGTAAATTATACAATGCAATGCAAAAATATGGTTATGTTCTTTTTAGCTTCTAAAAGCTGTTTTTCAGTTTTTCTACGGTAACTAACTTTCAAACAGAGTATCTTTTCAAGATAGGGTCTACTAGTTAATTGTATTACATACTGTACTGACTTCATTTATATTGGCAAAAACCGTATGTGAGTTTCTGTTACTCTGTAATTTCTCGCACGAACAGATCAAAAGTCAAAAGTCGCAGCTAAAAGTCATAAGCTTTAACTAAAAAGAACATGCCCTATTATACATAGTATTATGACTCATAAGTAGTAGTAATATTTTAGACAGTATCTTGAGGCACGAGTTTTAAGAAGATCATGAGTTGAGAGTTTTCTATGCTAATTTTGATGACAAATGCTCTGACTGTAATGTGCGCACGAATCTTCCATTTTATGTGCCTCTCCATTTCTTTGATCTGTAGTTTGCACCCTTCATCTCCCTAAGGGGTGGGTTTTTGGGAAGGAACTCCTCTGGGGTCAGACCCAGAGGCTCTCAGTGGGGATTGCCCTCGATGGCCGACACGTCTCCTCGCGCGCACAAATCTCCTCGCTGGTGGCCGAGCACGCGCAGGCCTTCCTTCCTCTTTCCCCACCTCGCATCGCCCGCGGAAACCGTCTGCCGCCGGCACCTTCTCCTTGCCTGAAGCCCGCATCGTCCAAAGCCGAGTACGCGCAGGTCCTCTCTAGTCTCCACTTCGAGATGGCTGTGCTCGGCTCTTCCCCCGGCCTTCCTTCCTCTTTCCCCACCTCGCATCGCCCGCCGTCTGCCGCCGGCACCTCCCCGGTCGACTCGCAACGATTCCCTCCGCCGCCGCCGGCAACTGCGCGTCCGCCACCGGCACCTTCGCGTCGCCCGCCGACCCCGACCCGAGAATCCCCGCCGTCCCCCGCCATCCCCGACCGGAGAATCGGCAGCACCACCGGTCGGCTTCGTCCTTCCCCACCTCGCGAGGGTGGCAATGAACCCCACGGCGTCGGCGGCGCAGTCATCTTCATCGGCGGCTGGAGCCAGAAGAATCTTTTCAGCAAGCCGACTGGAATTTTTGTATGAAGATGCTTTTCATCGGCGATGCGGGCTTCAGGCGAAGAGGATGTCTCGCGGACGGTGAGCAGCGGGAGGAGGTTGTCGTCCTGCGTGACGAATCCGCACAGCCGGCGCAGCTGAGAGCGGGAGGTGACGGCGTGGCCGTTGATGGACACGGTGGGCGGCTTGGCTATTTCGGTGCCGGTCCCGCGGCCGGAGAGGATGCGGAGGAGCGTCGACTTGCCGGCGCCGCTGGGGCCCACGACGGCCAGGATGCGGGAGCTGGAGGCGGTGAAGGAGACTGAGTTGAGGAGCCCGTCGCCGGCGGGGGCGTGGGAGGAAAAGGGCAAGAAGGGGAGGAATGCGGCGAGGGGCGTGGGAGGAAAAGGGCGAGGAGAAGGTGCCGGCGGCAGACGGTTTCCGCGGGCGATGCGAGGTGGGGAAAGAGGAAGGAAGGCCTGCGCGTGCTCGGCCACCAGCGAGGAGATTTGTGCGCGCGAGGAGACGTGTCGGCCATCGAGGGCAATCCCCACTGAGAGCCTCTGGGGTCTGACCCCAGAGGAGTTCCTTCCGAGTTTTTGGCTGTCTTTGACTTTTAATTTATAGTTTTTAAATTTTAGTTGTTCGCAAAACAGTACGTAAAGATAAATAGCCATATATAGTTTTGATCGGTATAACTGAATTCGGTACAGTATCTACTATAATCACCTGTAGGCCCTGTCTTAAAAAGACGTACCGTTTAAAAATTAGTTACTATAATAAGAAGTGATAAGCTAAAATCAAAAAGAACTCAGGGGTCTATTGGATGAGATTTTTTGGGCTGTGGTTTTTGAATTATAGTCTGTTTGTGAGAGGCAGTACGTAGAGAAAAATAATCGTATACGATTTTGACCGCTACAGCTGAAGTCAGCATAATATGTATTATAATTCACCTTTATACACCGTCTTAAACAACATATCGATTTTGAATTTGTTATTGTTCATCCGTACATAAGCAGTAAGCAAAACATGGTGTCGAGGCCAGCCAATTATCTAGTTATACTTATCAAACTATCACATGTATGCCTTGTTCTATTTTGCTTCTTTGTGGTTTTTGAATTCGACTTCTCTGGAAACAGAAAAAAGGGGTGATTTTTAACGTCTTCATCATCCATCGTAGTTTTGAAAAGAGTAAACAAAAGACTTTAGCCATAACCAAAGGCTATTGCCGCAGCACAAAAGAACAATAACAATTTGCATTTTCCCCTTCCATTCAAAGATGTACATGCCGCATACAACCAGGTTACTAGAGATAACAGAGTCAAATACTAGTAAGCAATACGGATTTATCGTATCACGTATAATATACCGTATTTGCTTTCACGGCTATGCGTAGTTATCTACACATCCCCCGGTTGGTCAAATCGAAGACCGCACGCCACCGCATCCAATCCCTATCCAATCCTTGCACTATATGTAAGGGCACCCCTGCACTTTCCCCTTCCCGCGTTTTCCCCTCCTCGACCTCCTCCAATCCCCAATTCCCCAAATCCCAATTCGAAATTCGAACGACAAATCACTGCTTAACCATGGCGACGGAGTGCGCCGCCGCGGCCGATCTGGCTGCCGGCCGCCCCCGCAAGCGGGCGAGGCTCGGATGGGACGTGGCGCCAGCGACCAAGGTAAACGCCATTTCCCCTCCCTTCCTGCTCTCCGATCTGCCGTTTGAGGCGTGTTTTGTATTGATATAGCCTCTTCAGAAGGTGATTGGCTGGATATTATTGATGATTTCGTTAGTTATAGCATGATCCAATCCTAATCTGTGGAGATATTGTTCGTGTAGATCTCGCTCGCCCAATTTGTGTTTAGTGCAAATTTGTCGAGGGCTATGTAGCTACTGGTTCAAAATTTAATGTTTCGAATATTTTTATTGAATGTTCCGAATATGTTTTATGTAATACTAGACCTTATTAGTTGGTGATTAAACCATAGATCTCATCAGTTCTGTAAATGTGATTTAAGAATTTAGGATTGTGTAGATTTGTCACAGTGAAGATGTGTTTAGCACCAGTTTTTTTGGAGGATTTGTTAGCTGTTTTTTTGGGTGAAATTAGGATGTGTGGACCCAATTTGGTGAGTTCTTTGGCCCCTGTTACCCTTTTTGTGCTGCGATTCACTTAGATCTGGCCTGCTTGAATTGCAGTGCTTACTTCCGTACAACTTAGCAGCAAGTTCTTGAATTTAACATGACTTACGGTTAATTGCATAAATGTATGTTGACTGCCTGAAATAGGAACATGGTTTGATCTAATTCATCCAAAGCCTTCTTTTGTAAAGATCATTTGGTGGATCTACATGATTATGATCCAACGGAATTCAATTCATTTAATGAAAACAATCCATAACATTTTCAGAATAGTCCGGTGTGTATTAGCTGCTTAAATTTATAGGTTAATACAAGTAGTGTGCAGCGTATTAACTGTCCTTTTCACATGTGCTTATGTATGGATGGGAATCGGTGAGGGAATGTACCATCTGTTCTGTTAAACATTATGTACATCCATATGTGCTTTCAAGTTAGTTACTTTCTAAGCTTCTATTGATTTATACCTGTGGTGCTGTACCATGTTCAATTCTGCACTTTATTTATTTTCCTTGCTTGTTTCACTTGACAACATTACCAACAAATGGGGAAGTATTTGTTTATATTGTTTTCTGCATGAAAAACATGAATGGATCGATGTGTGTAGGCTCAGATAAGAACATTTTGTGGGCAAGAAGTTGGCGATGTGACCAGCCTGGTATTGTCGGCACATCCTTCGGACCATACTTGTTTGTCTCTGCTCTCGAAGGGTGTGGCTCGAAATGCTTCCCCTCCTTGGAGAGAAGACGATAAAGATGGCCATTACATATTTGCTGTTGGAGAGAATTTGACCTCTCGCTGTAATTACACTTGACCATCATTACTGGAGTAACATCACTGTGATTTGTGATCCTTAGCCTGCTGGGAGCTGCATTTCCCCCTTTTTCCTATTTATTTTCAGATAAAAAATTGAATTGAACTATAGAGAATTAGAGATGTATGTTTATGTTATTTCTGTTTATTCTGCACAGACATCATATAATCTTTTCTAACTTGTTTTCTTCTTTCAAATGCATGATACAAAGTGGTTGATATGATCAGTTTCTCCTAGTTTTTTTAAAAAGAACCCTACTTCGTTCAGCAAAATTTATTTTTCCTTCTATGGCTTTTCTTTCTTTCTTTTTCTCACTTAGGATTTCCCTATTTTACTTTTTCTTTAGTTTTTGGTGGTTGAAACTTTACAAGGTTCTCTGTATTGACTTATTTTATAGCTGAACCCAATGATGCTACTGTTATGATTCAGTTTCAGTGATAACACAAGCGAGTCTTTTCGCAAAGTGCATGCCGGTTGCCTGTTTTATTATTCCTTTTATTTACACAAATGCTATGAAATTGTTGAATTCATTAAGGTCACTATTCTAATACCCCTTTTCTTTTCTTTTTTTGCAGACAAAATATACAGAAAGATGGGTGAAGGTTAGAATTTCCTTAGCATAATGTGTATAAATATGTGAACTCTTCAATTTATTAATGTGTGACACTAAGGACCTCTTATTGTGTGTAAAGGCTCACACCCACCTGAAATTATTTTGAAGATGAAACTCCAGCAAAATTCCCTTTAGTATAACAATAACATTAAAATTATCTTTGTGTGGTTAGGTACTTTTGGTCAGGTACTGGAATGTTGGGACAGAGAAAGCAAAGAATTTGTAGCTATTAAAATTGTTCGTGCTGTAACAAAATACAGTGATGCCGCAATGATAGAGATTGATGTGCTGCAGCAGCTTGCAAGAAATGATGCTGCAGGAAAACAGTAAGTTATACATATAACTTACCTTTCTCCACAAGAAAGCTGAAGAAACAAGTATATCATGAACTAAATTATGTTTTTCTTTTCTCAAATTGTATCGCTACTGTAATGAAGGAAATTTACATACTCGCGAGTGTTTTTGCAGCTGTGTTCAAATACGGAACTGGTTTGACTATCGTAACCATATCTGTATTGTAAGTATATGGTTGATTTATAGAATTTCCCCAACTTGTCTAGTAGATGTGTGGGGTCGAATCAATCAATAAATTTCGATGGCTCAACAGGTCTGCGAGAAGCTTGGCCCAAGCTTATATGATTTTCTACGGGAAACTGGCTACCGCCCATTTCCAATTGACCTAGTTCGCGAGCTTGGAGAGCAACTTTTGGAATCTGTTGCATGTGTGTAGAGACAGTATCTATGCAAACTTCAATTATGTCATATATTTGTTTCGCTTTTTAGGATTCTCTCTTATCTTTTTTTTTCTCCGCTGTCTTATTCTTCTATATCTTACCTTTCTATTGCCAAATTACTGTATCGTCAACTGAATTTTTTCAGTCCGAAAATTTTCATCACTTTTAAAAGGCAATGGTTAGTGCTTTTCATATTTTCTCATATTTATGCGATTTTTTCAAGTTTCTCTTGTTTCACTTTATCACTTGTCCGCTTTTGTCTGTGTTTGAGTATTCATAGTTTTGTTTTATATTATTCTTGCTCATGTGTCTTGATATTTACCTTTACTTCTTTGCAGTTATGCATGGCCTGCAGCTAATTCATACCGATCTAAAACCAGAGAACATCCTCCTTGTTTCTTCGGAGTATGTTAAGTTACCTGAAAACAAGGTATATATTACTGTTTGCATATCATTGATGAAGTTTTAATTACAGGAAAAAGTTTCTTCAAATTTTAACCATGTTTACACCAGCTAAGCCTTGTGTTCAGTATAGTTCAGTTTTAAATACTGTTTGCTGCACTATTTATCTTACTGTCTATTTTAAATCTAGGATGGGTCATTCTCAAGGAAGTTGCCAAAATCGAGTGCCATCAAGTTAATTGACTTTGGTAGCACAACATATCATCACCAAGACCGCAGCTACATTGTCTCTACTAGACACTATCGAGCTCCTGAAGTTATATTGGGTATGACTTTGGACTTAGTTGGCTAGTTGCATACATTCTTTTCATTGCCCTTCAAGTACTGGAACTGAGATTTTGTGTCCTGTTGTTAGGGCATGGATGGAGTTATCCATGTGACATCTGGAGTGTTGGTTGTATACTTGTTGAGCTCTGCTCGGTATGTATTGCCTTCATTTTCTTTGTTTCTGCCAAGGTGCATGTCTGATAAAATCATTGCCCTTTGAGTTTTTACAGGGTGAGACATTATTCCAAACCCACGAGAACTTGGAACACTTAGCGATGATGGAGAGGGTTCTAGGCCCTCTTCCGCGGCACATGCTGGAAAGAGCTGAGTATGTTTCTATAATTTCCGCTACCTGTGCTGTTGGCATTATTAGCACCTAATGCTGCCTTTGAGATTAATTCTAACCTTTGCATTTCGGAAATTCAGCCACCATGCAGAGAACTACATTAGAAGAGGAAAATTGAACTGGCCAGAAGGAGCAACAACAAGAGAGAGTATTAGAGCAGTTCTCAAACTGCCTCGCCTTCAGGTAAATGAGACAGGACTCTTAATTTTTGGTGGATTGATGCTTCCTCCTGCATTTTTAATTTGCTCGCATTATAAATCTTATGTGCAACGTCATTTTACAGCTATTTATTCTATTGCATGTATCGACACTTTTAAGTTTTCTTATTTGGAAGCTCCCTTTGAAATGCATCTATTTCTCTGCAGCACAATATTGCTTCCATTGGACTTTGTTGATTGTTCTCATAATAATGTGCGCTCCTTGTTCTATTGCAGAACCTGGTGATGCAGCACGTGGATCACTCTGCTGGGGACTTGATTGACCTGCTGCAGGGCCTTCTAGCATACGAGCCTTCGGCTAGGTTGACTGCTCAAGAAGCGTTGAGTCACCGCTTCTTCACTAGATACCGTGACAAGCGGTCACTATGATATTTTCCGATCACGTTATTCCACATCCAGCTGACCCAAATACTAACGAAATTTGCGGAGCGTTTGAGCTATGAGGAGTTGCAGGCAAGAAATACAACCTTGAGAATTCAGATACTCGCTGGATACAAACAGGCAATTGCCACGACTCAGTCACGCCGGTACTGGTAGCCGTAGAAGAGGCAGGAAGTTTGGTGTGTGGTGATTTTAGTAACTGTAAGACGCGAACTTGTTTTTACCTATTTCTGCTGCTGTTGTAAAACAGAGCACGCGTGCTCCGTGATCTGATGTGCCGACGATGTCATGACAAATCTGATATGCCGACCCTGTCATGACAAATCTGATGTGCCGACCCTGTTATGACAAATCTGGTGCATCTCGTATTCCAAATCCTTTGCCAACATGTTCATGATGGATGATGTAAATGTTTTTTTTCCCGCTTAAGATAAAGTTAGTTGATTCATCCTTAGGTTCTAGCAACGCCTCGCCTTCTCTTTTTCTCGCTCTCCGGTAACCTTGGGCACCTATTAGCCTCGCAAGCTTCATCTTCTGTCGTTATGGGGGGTCTCACTCAAAACTCTTCTATCGTTATGGGTCACACACTCAAAAACTCTGCTTGGAAGCTGGAACGTTGAATTTGTTCTTGAATCCTACGGGATTGGATTGTTTTTTGTGATTATCTGTAATCACAGACACCATTTGCAAAAAGTTAGCCACGGGTGTCAGCCAATTAATATCATAATAAAGTATAAAAATTATTACGGTTGAATATTTTCAGCCTATGGCTTCTTCCAAATCCGAAGAGATCATTCCCACGGAGAATTGTATATGCGATTCCTTCCTCGTAACGAACAAGCAAAATGACATCCTTCTTGAGGATCTTCGTATCAAGACACTTATAACTTATGAATTAAATGTTTAAATTTTGGCTATTCATGAGAGATAATGCGTAGAAAGAAATAGTTATATATGATTTTAGTTAATATAGCTGAGCTCAGTATACTTTTTTATTACAATTTTTCTATTAATCCGCCCTAAAAAACGTACTATTTAAAAACTATTTATTATAGACAGTATAAATATTTTAAAAATATATTATTTTAAAACTAGTTATTATAAACAGTATAAACACAAACCTCCTTTACATTAAATCAAAAGAATCAGATCGATATCTATCCACACCTAGAGATCGTCATGTAAATGGGCCTTGGACTTTGGAGAAAGGAGTCGCACCAAGAGAGAATACGGGGCCAACTGGACGAGCGCCCGAGCCACTACTACTCATCTTTCCAGAAAGAGTCCAAGCTACGTTACCCCACCCACCCGTCCGCCCTTCCGTGCCCGACCCGCGTCCCAGCCGGCAAGGCAAGGCGAGGCGACGAAAGCCAAGCCAATTCCAACCCCATGGCCGACGACGAGGACGCCGTCCTCTCCGACGTCGACGAGGACCCCCTCCCGCCTCCCCCCTCCTCCGACAAAACCCCACCCCCATCACAAACCCAATCCCAATCCCATGCCCAGGCGCAGGCGCAGGCCCAGCGCCTGCTCGACCTGGCCGCCGAGCTGGACGAGGAGCGCCGCCTCCGCCGCGCCGCCGAGGATGCCCTCGCTGACACCGAGTCCCGCCTCAGCCGCCTCAAGGCCTTCGCGCAGGACGTCCTCCGCAAGCGAGACGACCTCACCGCCGAGGCCGCCGCCTCGTCCCGCGCGCTCGCCACGCTCCAGGCCGAGGCCTCCACCGCCTCCTCCATGCTCTCCTCCGGCTTCGAGCGCATCTCCGCCAAGGCCGCCTCCTCCTCCGCCGCGCCCGCCCCGCTCCCCACCTCCCACAAGTACTCCTCCGGCCTCCCCGCCCTCGCCTACGGCGTCCTCAAGCGCGCCAACGACATCGTCGACGACCTCCTCTCCCAGATCGACGCCGCCAGCCGCGACCGAGACCGCGCGCGCGAGCAGATGGACCACCGCAACTACCAGATCGCAATCGAGGTCTCCGAGCTCGAGGCATCCCTCGCCTCCAGGTCCGCCCAGTGCGACTCCCTCTCCAAGTCTCTGTCTGACCGGGAAGCCGAGATCTCGCAGCTGCGCGAAAAAGCCTCCTTCCTGGAGGAGAAGCTGGACGCGCAGAGGCCCGTGCTCGCCGAGCAGATCAGGTGTGCCTCCAAGGTGTACGACGAGATGCGCGAGCTAGTCAAGCTGGTGGACACGGACGCAGCGGGTGCGCTGTCCGATTCAGTGTTCGTGTGGAAGGAAACGGACGTGGAGGAGAGCCTCAAGGTGTCGCTGGAAGGGACAAGGATGGCGTATGAGCTTGCGGCCATGGCCCTGCAGAAGGTGAGGGCATGGGTGGATGCAAGGGAGAGCAAGGTGAGGGCTCTGGAGGAGAGGGTGGATGAACTGATACGAGAAAAAGAGCACATTGGGGTGCTGCTCCGTAGCGCGTTGCAAGCGACCACGAGTGAGGTGTTGAAGGTTGCTGAGGATGGACTGAGGGAAGCCGGGATTGAGATAGGGCTAAACAAGCGCAGGGAGCACAGGCCAGGGAGCGTGGAGAAGGATGAAGTCTATACCCTGGTAAGAGCGCTGTAATGTTATGGTGTTGCAAGTTCACGGGCCTCTGCAGTGCACTAAATTTAAATTGTTTGTGATGCAATCAACATTGCACTTGCAGGCAGGGGCACTGGAGAATAGCATGAAGGAATCCCAGGTTAAGATCGTTGAGCTGCAACATCTTGTTGAAGCACTCAGGTAGCTACCGTGATTGATAGCTTTCGGTTCTATTTACTTCCAATCCTCCGTAGGTTTCGTCATTCCTAGTTATAGCTTCGAGGGGTAGAAACTAGAGAGCATTGGTTCAAGTTTTTGTTTTTCATTTGGTTGTCAATTTTGATGCACTGCGTGTTGAACCTAGAGTAGCAGCAATAAATTTAGAAGACTATCTATTTGGTTTCCTCATTCCTAGTTATAGCTTCTAGGGGTAGAAACTAGAGAGCATTGGTTCAAGTTTTTGTTTTCCATTTGGTTGTCATTTTTGATGCGCCGCCTGTTGAACCTAGAGTAACAGCAATAAATTTAGAAGATTATCTATTTGCTTTAGTGTGAAATTTTCTATGGTTTTAGCATTTGCCTTTTGAACTTCTGTGTAAGAAACAAGAAGATATACAAATTGATGACAAACCATTGCCAAACATCGTCTCAATATGGACAACTGAAGCTGCAATGTCATTTTCCTATTGGGGATTTTTTTTTGAACTATCCTAATCTGCTTCCGGCTTGTGCACATGTATGTACTTTGCTGGCTTTTAAGGGCGGAATCTGGTCTACTTAGAACAAGGCTGGAGGGGCAAGAAAAAGAGATTGGCCAGCTAAGGAAGCAAATAAAGTATCTTGAAGAGAAGGAAAGGGTGGCAAATGAAAGTGTAATTTTCTCCTCATGTCAAGTCTGATTTTTGAAGACATCACTGTTCTTCTTTGAGTTATTTGATGTTGATACTCATATGTCAATGACTAACCACGTAACGTGCACTCTTAAGGTTGAGGGTCTGATGATGGATGTAACTGCTGCTGAAGAGGAGGTTAAAAGATGGAAAATGGCAGCAGAGGGAGAAGCTGAAGCTGGTAGAGCAATTGAACAAGAGTTCCAAACTCAGGTGCTTTGTTACAAACATGCTCCATAATTTTGCATGTCTTTATGCTGCTAGTGTGTTCTTGGTGTTTTAGTGAGTTACATTATAAGTCAATGGTTCCATCCATATTAATCATCTTGCATCACTGTTATTAGATTATAAATATTTCTTTGGAGAATAATAGCACAATGAACTTGTTTGTTCAAACAACCTACAATGTGCACTGTTGTGACTTATTTTTGGTGTTTTGACAGAGAGAACTACAGAAAGTGAAAAAAGCACAGAGGATCATAGGCATGTTTGCAAAACCTAAAGTAGCATGCTTGATAACCTAGACTATTTCTTCTTTGAAGCAAATTGAGGCTTAGTCATGAAGGGTCTCTAGTGCAATTTAGTGACAACATCGTTGACGCAGATAAATAGTTAATCTAAGCTTGGAAAAAAGCCGGGCTTTACCCTTATTCAATATAGTGAGAGAAACATCCACAAGACTTCAGAATCATATGTTTTGGCTTAATTAGACTCCATGGTTTGCTCTGTTTATTATTGTGGTAGGCTCAATGCCAGTATTATTATGGCTGCATTCGGTTTTTTCATCAATGAACAGTACTGCATGACCTATTTGTTTTTCGTGGAAGTTAATGTTACCAACATTATACTATTCCAACGTCCAGTGTTAGATATGGGCCATATGGCCTTGTCGCCTTGATCAACAACAACAACAACAACAAAGCTTTTTTCCCAAACAAGTTGGGTAGGCACCTTGTCGCCTTGATCATACTAAAGATTTTGAGAAACAACAAATTAGATGCCTATGGATGAATTTTACCTACTGATGTGTAATAAGGAAGGACTTGTGCAACTAGTGGTGGCAGCAGATTTAGCTGAGGCTGAGCCCCATTAGTTGTGCAGTGGCTGTGTGAAGGATACAACAATCTGTATGGGAGCCTTGGTATAGAGACATTGGATCCTTTGTGCTTGGATATGGCTTGTGGGATTTGTCTTCAAGAGAGAATATCTTCCCTTGATATTTTGTAAGTTGATCTTGTTCTAATCAAGCTTTGTTGCACAGATTTCTTCCCTTCGCAAGGAATTAGACGAAGCAAAACAAGCAATGCTGGAGCTAGAAAACAAGCTGAAGTTCAAGGAAGAGACAGCGGCTGCAGCAATGGCAGCACGTGACGCTGCAGAGAAATCACTAAAACTAGCGGATACGAGATCTTCAAGGCTACGAGAGAGACTGGAGGAGCTTAATAGGCAGCTCGAAGAATCAGACAATAGAACGGGCTTGGGTAATCGCAGTAGCCATAGGTACATGTGCTGGCCATGGCAATGGTTGGGGTTGAACTACGTGCGATTACCTCCAGCTGAGACTGATCAAACTTCCAATGAGATGGAGCTATCCGAACCCCTAATATAGTTGTGGCATATTTGTACAGACCAAAATACGGATCTTACTCTTTCATTTAGAGAAGTCTAAAAGGGTCACTAGATTTTGTTTGGTTGGTTTGCTTTCTTCTTCCTGTAGATGTCTTGCCAATTTGTTTGTAGTGTGCAAACTCACGAGGGTGTTAGATGGAGGCACCGTGTAATTGTAAAAGTTACCACTTGGGATATAGTGAAGATGCCAAGAAGTTCATTCTTTGACAAAATTGTTCCATTCTGTTGTGACATCTCACCTGGTCTTCTGTATGGTACTCTGTAGTCTGCTGTGCTGCTTTTGGTGGGAAATGCACTGTGCAGAGAATTTTTTTATGCTTTAGGTGGATAATACACTGCAGAAAGAGAGATGTAGTCGCTGTTTGAAAATCATCTTTTTTTTGGGGGGGGGGGGGGGGGGGGGGGTAAACTGAAGCTGCAAATTGAGCAGCTATATGGGTGGATTATTTTGGTCTTATGGCTTGGCTTTTTTGCTTTCTTAGTCTTATGGCTTGGCCTTTTGCTTTCTTACTGGTAGCCTGCACCATTTTTACTTGGACAGTATGTCTTACGAGATATGATGCAGGAGAGCAGCTAGACGTAAGGATAGGCAACATGAATAGCATATCCCGTATTCCAACAGTTGCATAGGGCAGTGAGACTCCATTTTTATGGTAATGTGTATATATTTTTTCTCTTGCTGTCTTTTTTGAGGTGTTTTTATGCTTTTCTTAATAATGACTTACATAATTTTTAAAGTATGATAAATGGTTGATATATGTTACTTACCTCTTCGTTTATTTTGAGATTAGTACTACTCTTTCGGAGAGATAAGATATTCCTATATTCATATTGCAGAAACAAACTGAACAAAGTATAACAGCATGAACAACGGCCAGGTTCTTCAAATGGAAAAAAAGGGCAGTATCCATATGTTTCAGCCGTTCACCACATGTACTCTGACATGGAGTTGCTCTTCTTTCGGAATCTACCCTTTACAGATTTTTATGCTTGTATTGCTCATGTCACCCGTCTCCAAGAAGTACTGGTGCTCAATGGGATTAAGTACTGGTGCTCATTGGGATTATGTCATCTTTTCAGATTTGTTTCCATATTAGACTTTAAGTCGTTTTGTACCCCCTTATTTATATGTGGTACGGGATTGAATTGACGATTCATTGTAAAATTCTCTGCTTTGTAATTTTTCTCATACAGTGATCATTGTTGATTGTATATCCGTAATTTTTTTGGAACAATTTTTCATGTTAAATTAGTGTCTCACGTTATTTGGTCATCTTTGTTATTTAGCTCGGCTTTTCTAACAATTTGCATTGAAGCCTTGATCAAGATTCCAACCCAGTACGCAGCAATAATCAGCCGAAGGATCGGGTTATGTATTCAGAGGGAAACTGAAGGTACTAGCGCCGCAGTTGAAATGTTTTTTTTTTTGTTCTGGAGTTTGATTCTTTGCAATGGTGTGATTTGAGTGATGAGGTTGCAAGGGCGCCTACAAGGGACACCTGTTCCTCCCCTTCATGACCTGTTTGGAGCATAGGTAGCGTTCTGACCCAATCACATTTAAGGCTAAATACTGTGGTGATTTCTTGGCTTCAACTAGGTAGGATTGCCTCTTGGGCACCTTTCTAGTCTCACCACCCTTCACCGGTGTCTAGATCGGCTACAAGGAGGCGACGGAGATGGTCGAAGGAGGCGACCACAGCCCGGCCCACTTTGGAAATGGATCGCACATATTTATCGCGATGCGGCTCGGCCCATTTTGAAAGTGGGCGCCTCGCAGCTCCCTCGACGCCACCGACGCCTTTCTCCCCAAGCCCACCTCCGCCCCCTTCCTCGTCCTCCTCTCCTCCTCCAACTCCGCTCCACCCGGCGCCTCCCCCTCGCCCCGCTCGCCGCCTCCGAATCCTCCTCCGCTGCCGCCCTCGACTTCGCCGACCCTGCTGCCGCCGAGGAGACCGACCAGCCGGAGCCGGACCAGCAGGAAGAGGAGTACACGCCCGATGAGGACGACTCCGCGGATGAGGACGATGCCGTCGAGGCCTCCGCAGCCGTCGAGGAGGTGGCGGAAGAGGGGGAGGAGGAGGTCGGGGAGTACGTCGAGCCGCCAGAGGAGGCCAAGGTGTACGTAGGGAATCTACCCTACGACATTGACAGCGAGCGCATCGCCCAGTTCTTCGAGCAGGCCGGCGTCGTCGAGGTCGCGGAGGTGAGCCTGTTAGCTCATCAATTTCCCTTATCCACTCGTCGATGTAGTTGGTGAAAAAGCGCCTCAAAACCCTAACTCCTTAATAATGCATACACAACTAAAATTGGCCCTGCAACCACTGTAGAACCATAATTCAGTTCTGGACTTCCGGTGTAAATGCGTAATTGTATGTGGTGGCGTGCGCTGTTGAAGCTCACAGTGTGCACGTGCTAGAATCTATTCGGCTGCTTTGTAGCTTCTTGTGTGAAATGAATAGGTTGCAGTCCGTTGCTCTATGATGTTGTTTCAAGGGGTGTGTGTGCTGTGTGGAGAGGCTGTTGATTATGGGATTTATGTCTTGGATTGGTCATTAACTTGTCAGGCGTGCGGTTGTAGATTATTAAGAGACTGAATTGCAGGGGGATCCTACTCTGATGTGGCTTCTAGTACGAATTTCTGGTATAGAAAACTGAAAATCTAAATATTTTTCTTATGAAAATTGCATTGTTTTTTCACGTTCTTTGGGCTATCGATGCGTTATGTGATATCTGTTTGATCAGAACTGTAGGGAGGTGGTTAGACAATAATTTTTAGGGTATGTGTTGTATGGTTTTGCTCTTACACACTCTTGGTGGATGTGCAGGTCATTTACAACAGGGAAACAGACCTGAGCCGTGGATTTGGGTTTGTTACCATGAGTACTGTTGAGGAGGCTGAGAAGGCTGTGGAGATGTTCCATCGCTATGTGAGTGTATCTGCTAACTTGATAATGCTAGTTTCCAGTTTCCTTGACATCTTCTGAATTTCAATTGAAGCTGAAGATAACCTGTTTTCTTATGCTAGCTACACCTCGTGTGCTCATAGTTGAGCTAGTAATTTACGTACTTTCAGTATGCATGGAATGAGCTGCTCCCAATTTGCATTTGCATATCAGCATATGTTTCCTGCAATAGGTTGCTATGGTATTTGGGTATGTTTTTTTCATTCTTAATTTATTTTGGAATTTACATGACAATACTCTTTAGTGCCTGATTTGAGGGAACACATTAATGAGTTGATGTTAAGCCAACTTAATTCGCCACTTCATTCTGTTGGTTTTGTTTACTAAATTCTTTCATTCATTTGCTATGCATGTGAGAGTGTTCTTTAATCTATTCCATCTCTTGTGGTTACCATTACTTCCCAAGGTCATGTAATTCATATGCTTTCTTAGCATGTGTTAAAGAATGTAGAATTGCGTGCTTTGCTGATTGACCTTTAATGTGGACAGGACATGAATGGGAGGGCAGGAGGCTTCTGACTGTAAACAAGGCAGCTTCTAGAGGGTCTCGAGTGGAAAGACCTCCCCGTCAATTTGGGCCTTCTTTCAGGATTTATGCGGGCAATCTGCCTTGGCAAGTGGATGACTCTAGGTTGGTACAGTTGTTCAGCGAGCATGGCAAAGTAGTTGATGCTAGAGTTGTCTACGACAGAGAAACTGGGCGTTCACGAGGATTTGGTTTTGTAACAATGGCGACACAGGAGGAATTGGATGACGCTATTGCTGCCCTTGATGGACAGGTCAGTGTACACTTGATTTCCCTGTCATTTGCTTACCATAACAACCGGATGAAGCAAGTCTGGTTTTACCGAGATGATCAATATTGCAGCAAGGCTGTGGGCTGATACTAATCTTATCATACCGAGCACAAATTATCACCTTTTAATTTTCTTGCCCCAAGTATATGACTTTTCCACATTGAATTCCATAGAGTTTGGATGGCCGTGCCCTGCGAGTGAACGTTGCAGAGGAGCGGCCACGGCGAAGCTTTTAACGAAGACGTGGGGTGGACAGCAGGCTTGCTGCATAGGCGCTTCATAGCACGTCTGATACTGGTTGACCCTCCATTAGCTCCAGATGAGGATGATGCCAGATGAGCCAGGCAAATGGCGCAAATGCAGGTACGTCTTCGATTCTCGCGGCGAGCTGTTGTGGGCATCTGTTCTAGTCAAAAAGGGGTACGATTACGACGACTGGAAGCGTTCTCGATAGGGCGCCGCCAGTCTGGCGGCTGTACTGTTGGTAAGGGTGGTAATGGATTGGTTTTAAACGGGTTAAATGGGATGGGTTTTTAATTGAACAAGATGGAAGAGCGAACGGGTTAGGTTACCTCATAAAAAAGGTTGGTGATAGGGTGGGTTTAGAAAATTTAAATTGAGATTAGATTGTGAACATTTTCAAACTGTGACGTGGTCTAATAGAGTGGTACTTAGTATCCGTGCATTTGGACCACCTATACACAATTATTATTTTTTGTAAAAATATGTGAAAGCCACCAGTGCATATGTTCCCGTCAAATTACACAGAGTGACTCTCCTTGGGAGACCAAAATCATCAGACAGCGTGACGGGCTCTGAGCGAAGAGCAAGAGGAGGTAGAGAGGCTCACCGGGTGAGCGACCGCTGGGCGGTGGCAGCAGGAGAAGAGCCACGTGGGCAGGCATAGGAAGAGGAAGCCGTCGCCGCCATCGTCGAGCGCCCTTCTCTCTTGTCCACCGGCCGCTGTTGCCGAGCGTCGTACTGTTGGTTGGAGGAGCGATGGGAGATGGAATTGGTGGCGGCGCCAAGGAGGAGGAGTCGCGGCACGAGGGTTCAGGGGAGAGAAGGAGGCGGCGGTTGTGGGAGGTGGAGGTGGGGAGGTGGCGGCGGGCAAATGGGGAGAAGAGATGGTGGACGAATGCGTTGGGGAGGCGGTGACGAGGAGATGCAATGTTGTTGGGGGACTGCGACTTGTCACATGGGGAAGGAATTGGTGGCGGCACCAAGAAGGAGGAGGAGGCACGGCACGAGGGGTCGGGGGAGACAAGGAGGTGGCAGTTGCGGGAGGTGGTGGTGGGGAGGCGGCGACTGGCAAAAGGGGAGAGGAGGCGGCAATACCACTAGCCCACTACTAATCTACTATGGTACCAAAAGAAAGTTTTTACAATAAAAGTATAAAACAACAGGAAAAAGACGATATTTAAGGAATGAGAGTCATGTATAGCACGTTCATACTTCATATATCAATCTCAGAAAACACCCATGCATTACAATTCAGCCTCTATCCGAAGAGAAGAATAGTCTCATAAACTCGCCAACAAAAATGTTCAACAAGCTAATATGGCTGATATTTATTCCATTTAAGGTTCAATAAATTCAGAGTTGCATTCTTGTGTCAACGCTACTGTTAGTTGCCAAATAATGCCAAGGCAAAATGCTCTGCCCTCTTTATCTCTAGATCACCTGTGAGTCTGTGACATGCAGGAGTGGATCTATAGTAGTTTATATGTGTTCAGCTGAACATTTAAATTTTTTGATAAAAAATCTAGTATATGTAAAATATAATACATATGTATGTATGTGTAGTTGGGCTAAATTATTATATTCACGTCCAAACCAGTGCAGACCGACTCTCCTCGCGGTCTGGGCCTGGCTCATTTGCGCCTTTGTGCTTTGCGGCCTGACACGCTGGTCGCCCATGGGCCATGGCTGATCCACAATACTTGCGTTGCGGCAATGCAGCTAACCCTAACATTCACCGCTCGGCTCTCCACGCCTCGGTCGGTCACTCGGCGTCTCGACCTCACCAGGACGACGAGCGGCGGCGGCCAGCGGAAGAGGTTCGAGAGGAGACCAGCAGCACTGGGCTAGCAGTCGCGGCCGGCCGGCAGCCGCCTGGCGTTCACCTCTGGGCTCCGCGCGACCGGAATTGCATATATGAAGACTGCAGACACATCTGGAGTTGGTTAAACTAATGGTAGCTACTGGAATTAGTGTGTGGAACGCCTTTTGTGTGTAGACAGTGGTGAACTTGAGATGTCTTGTGCTTTGAGGTGTGCCCTTTGTTATGTTGATGGGCGAAACCCTTTATAGTAGGATGGTAGACAGGTTTGAGTTCTACGTGTATACATGGAAAGCCTTGTTTGGCATTTATCTTATCTGTGCTTTGCTGGTAAAATTGAAATCCCTGGCTATTCTTGTAATAATTAGCTGTCTTAATCCCCAGTGAACTTTTGGTCTTTGTTTGGAATGGTAGGATGTAGCCATTTGGATGCTCAGTAGTTCATTGGTTTTACCATGAATTGAGTACTACTGAGTTTGCTATGAAGATATTCTCTGTGTCTGCAATTACCTTGATGAAATTTTCGTGAGGGTCATGTGTAAGTTATTTGTTTTGCAGACTTGCTCATCGTTTATTCATCAACACCATTATGAAACTACGAGGAATCCGTGAACAAATGCGGATTTGGTCTGTGGTAGCTTGGCTTTTCAATCCCTTAACATTTACCATTGGTACAAGAGGAAACTGCGAGCCTATATAGCTGTGCTGTCATACTCTGCATTCTAATATGTTTGATGAAGGGTGTAAGCTCTTAATCTCTTTTGTTGTTTGTTCAATAATTGCTACCTTTCTAAACTTACTACGGATAGAAGGTGGTAGAATTATTTGGAGCATGTCAACTTGTGCTGGTGGATTAGTGCATATTTTGCAACTGT
This sequence comes from Dendrocalamus latiflorus, assembly GCA_017311315.1. Lineage (NCBI taxonomy): Eukaryota > Viridiplantae > Streptophyta > Magnoliopsida > Poales > Poaceae > Dendrocalamus > Dendrocalamus latiflorus. The sequence continues at coordinate 1,046,787 of CM029658.1, forward strand.
GTTGGACTATTAATACTTTGTGGCCAAGTGCCTTTGCCCCAGAAATTCGGGTGTAGTGTAAATTATACTATAATGTTGTCATTACAATGTCTTTATATTTTTTTGTCATTTATTTGAGTTGATGTGTTTAGACGCACATTCAGCTTCATAAACTAGTTTGTGAACACGACTTATGTTTGAGTTAAATGATTTGCTAGTTGCTTGAATAGGAACCTCCCTCAGAAATTTATGGATTATTTACTCTGCAGTGTACATTATGAACAATTTGCTGATATTACTGTCAAGTGTAGAAAGAAAGATTCTCAGCGAGAAAGTATCATTGTTTGTAGATTATTTGCATGGCTGTCTTACGGTTTGATTATCTATTGTAGGTAGAGTATTGCAGGCGGCATTCTGGTATGGGCTCATTGTGCACCTCAGAATATACCCAATCATATATGCAATTCCTTTTGTTATAGTTCTTGGCAGGAGTTATGCTGGTCCTGCTGGTAGGCCTATTCTTACTCAATGGAGTTGCAAACAACACTTACAAAATGAGAAAGCCAGTGAAAATGTGCAAGAACCAACGTCATTCTTGACCGCTCTATGGAATTTTCTTCAAAGTCTCATAACTAGAAATACAATCATGTTTGGATTATTCTCGGGGTCTATATTCTTTGCTTGGACCGGTGTTTTCTTCTATCTTTATGGGTGAGACTTTCTAAATGAAGCACTACTTTACCATCTTACTCGGACTGACCCAAGGCATAATTTCTCGATATATTTCTACCACATATATCTACATCATCAGCAAGGGTTCTCAAGCGTACAGAAGCTTGGTTCTTTTCTGCCACAGCTGATTGTGCAATTGGCACTCATTCTAAGATTTTCTAGGGATCTTCCATTTTGCCTGTTTCTCCAAACTGTTGCATTTGTTACTTTTAACAAGATGTCTTAGACATTTCTTGTTTTTGAAACATTGCTACATTGAAATGCTGATTGTTAGTTTGTCAATAAGCAGGTGATGACAGCGCAGTACTTTGTCTTTGTGTGGTTCTTTTGCCTGCTGCACTTCATCCTCCCTTGGACCAGCATGAAACTGAAGTGGAAGGGTCTGGCCTGCATACTGGTGTGGATGGGGTCCCAACTGCACTGGCTCATGTGGGCCTACCTGCTTGAATTCAAGGGCTGAAACGTTTTCGTACAGCTTTGGGTTGCAGGTCTCATGTTCCTGGCTGCAGACACCTTTGTTACGCTCATGTTGATCAGGCACCACAAGTACGCTCCGCTCTTCTCGTCGTCAGTGAAGTCTGGAAGCAAGGGTGCTATCAAGAAGGAATAGCATACTTCCCTTCTTTCCATTTTGCCAACTGATGTACTGTTGCCAGATGCATTTTGATTTTTGATGTACTAGATCAGTGACTTGCGTCCTGTAACATCGCTAAGTATTTTAGGTTATTGCAATCGCTTCAAAATGGAAAAATTTTGTTGGTTTCTGTTTGCTTGGAGTTGGAGCGGACGGTTTTGCATGGGGGCATGTGAAGATTCTATTTGATTGCTTTTGCTGAGTTCTCTCTCGTGGTGAAGTATTAGATTTTCCAAAGCAGAATGATCTGACTGGTAGAATGTGCCGCCGTTCTGTTGTCAGACAGTTGATTAGTTCCACGTAGCGCGGTTAGGATTTGGCCAACAGTCTAGGGTAAGGCAACCAACTCTGCACGTAAGAACAGAGACATCTCCGTGCCAAAGGTCAGCTCATGAATGCTTTGTTTTTTCTCTCTCGCTAAACGGTTATCGAAAGATTTTGCACGTGATGTCAGCCTTGGTAGGACGTTCGAAATGGCTTTTGTTATTTTTTAGCTATGATTATAGGCTTTTGGTTAAAATAAGTACTATAGCGGCCGTTTATTTTAACTGAAATATTTAATTAAAATAAAATGAAAAAGAGAAAAATAAAAAATCGTTATATCTCCGTAAACCATGCAAAAAGAAACAAACTGGATAGCCGCGTTTCGCTGGAGCAGAGGATTATGGTTATTTATAAGATATGGTACACTTACATAACAATATGACCGCGTGGCCTAATGGATAAGACGCTCGACGCTCGCCTCCGGAGCGTGAGATTGTGGGTTCGAATCCCAACGTTAGAGAACATAATCTTACGTTACATGTGGATCGGCAAATTTGCGTAGTTCCTCCTCCTCCTCCTTGGACCGCAGTTCCTAGTTTTCGAATGGCTGCTGTATCTGAACATGCTGTATGGATGAAAGAGCATACAGTCCTCCGATGGATGATAACTCCCAGCAGCTCCTGAGAAGCAGGCATTTCAGCTCATAATATAAGATTGGCAGAACTACTACATCAAGATCCTATAGATTTTGCACGTGATGTCAACTAGTGTGATTCGAGCTGGAAGATACATATAGCATCTGCACGAACTTGAATTTGGTCCCAAAAAATTTAACTCTAGAAGCTCAGGTGGTTAGAGATCTTACATTTACCACCCATTGAGAAAATTGCGTAGTTCCATCTCCTCCTCGGGCCGCAGCCCCTTCTTTTCGAATGGTTGTTGTATCTCGGTAAGTTCGGGGCAGCCGGATATCTGGACATGTTGTATGGATGAAAGAGCACGCAGTCCTCCGATGGATGATAACTCTGAGCAGTGACGGAGAAGCAGGCATTTCAGCTTGCTAGTGTCAATCGAGCTCAACGGAATCGACTCCACGTTGCCACAGTTCTCCAAATCCAGAAGGGTGAGAGAGGTGAGGTTCTCTAAGCAGCCTGGAAATGACTTTTCGAGCTCACCGCAATCGTCAATAGAGAGACGTCGGAGCGAGGGGGGCAAAACCATCTCCCTTGGGCACACCAACTTCCAGCATTGATCGATCTTCAAATCTTCGAGGCAGACGAATCCCACAAATGTATGAACAGGGATTGATACTAGACTTGTACACCACTCAATCTCTATCGACTTGATGGATGGCAGATATTCCGGGGACAAGAACTGGTCAAGACTTGTCAGCTTATCACAGCCCTTCAAATGCAGAAGGGTGAGAGAGGTGAGGTTCTCTAAGCAGTCTGGAAATGACTTTTCGAGCTCACCGCAATTGGTAATAGAGAGACGTCGGAGCGAGGGGCGAGGGGGGCAAAACCATTTCCCTTGGGCACACCAACTTGCTGCACTCATGGATCTTGAGGTCTTCGAGGCAGAGGAATCCCACAAATGTATGAACATGTAGTGATACTAGACTATCACACCCCTCAATCACTATCGACTTGATGGATGGCAGATATTCCGGGTACAAGAACTGGTCAAGACTTGTCAGCTTATCACACTTGCTCAGGCGTAAAGTGGTGAGGCGTGTGAGGGGAAGACGTGCAATGCTGCTGCTGCTTCCATGCTGTTGCGTCCTATCATCACCTGTTGAACCAGCTGGCGTACCATCAGCAAAACTTGTGAGCGCTTCAATTCCTACACAGTCGGATAGCACCAACTGTTCGAGGGAAGGGAAGTGGATTGGTAAATGTCTCGAGGAGGGACATTTGAAAATCTCGATCGACTTGATGGATGGCAGATATCCCGGGGACAAGAACTGGTCAAGATTTGTCAGCTTATCACACTTGCTCAGGCGTAAAGTGGTGAGGCGTGTGAGGGGAAGACGTGCAATGCTACTGCTGCTGCTGCTGCTGCTTCCATCAGCAAAACTTGTGAGCACTTCAATTCCTGCCAACTCGGATACCACCAACTGTTCAAGGGAAGGGAAGGGGATTGGTAAATATCTCAAGCAGCGACATCCGGAAACTTCCAGAATCGTTAAAGTAGGTAGGTTTTCTGGATTTAACCAACTTGGAGATTTATCACCCCCAAACCCTTGGACTTTAAGACGTTCAATTCTTGAAGGAGGACGCAAGGCCTCGAGCACTCCGTTCTCACCGCTCATCAAGCGGGATCTACAATTTGCCGTGGATCTCCAATTTAGAACCAATTCCTTAAGGTATTGCTTGTCAACAAGCCTAGCCTCGGCGACTTCTTCCATACTCCGAACTTTAGCAATGGAGCTGATTGAAAGCCGCCCAGTAAGCTGATTCATGCCTTTCAACTCAGAAATTCTCCGCCCATTCTCCTCTCCAACCTTAAAATAGCTCAAGTACTGTAGAGAAGAAAGATTTCCAAGCCCATTTAGCTTTGGTAACTTGCTAGAGCATTTCACTGGCAGAGCTAGACGACGCAAGTTGACTAGCTTTGTAACATCTTGATGAATTGTTTGCAAACTTGAACGTGTAGCATCGAAAACTTGTAGGCTGCAAAGGCGCCAGAATTTCTCCGGTAATTCTTGTATGCGACTATGAGATATATCAAGATAACGGAGGCTGTTCAACTCACAAATGCTCTCAGGTAGCTTTACCAGCTTGCAACGTCTTAGGCTCAAAAACAGGATGTTGGAGAGCAGATTGAACCATGGAATCTCAATTTGCAATGCTTTTCCAAACCTAAGTGAACGCAATTTGTTCACATGTTGAATGTCTCTCATTCTGCCGAGAGCATCATTATTCACCACGATTGATATATGGCGAACTGTTTGTGGCATTCTCCTCTGGTTCTGGTAGTTCAAATCTTGCATTAAGAAGCACTCATCCACCGAAACAGACTGTGCCATGTCATGGATCAAGTCATGCATCACATATCTACTTTGTTCCGGGAACTTGGGATCAGTTTGAAAAAGGAACCTGCTTCTCAGATCATCCAAATATCTACTCCCCATATCTTCAAGGCGCACGTTCCCTACTGGTGCAACAAAGCCCTGTGCCACCCAAATGTCAACTATGACATCTCTTTCGAAGCTATGATCTTTTGGAAACACAGAACAAAATGCAAAGCATTTCTTAAGCTCTTGTGGAAGGTACAAGTAGCTCAGTTGAAGGGCCGGTAATATCTCATTCTCTTGATGCGGTAGCTCCCACAATTCGCTGTTCTGGATAGTCCTCCAATGTCGCTCAGTCAGCTCCATATTCAACAAGCGTCCGAGAGTTTTGGCAGCCAGAGGAGACCCGCACAACCTAGCAGCAATGCTCTGACCAATGGCTTCCAGGTGAGGATATGACTCTGGGAGCTCTTTACCAAACGCACACTGCTTGAAGAACTCCCGAAAAATATCAGTAGGCAGGCCTTCGAGTTCAACAGGCTTAATGGTGGTGACAAGGTCAACAACCTTTTGAAATCTTGTAGTCACTAAGACCATGCTGCCTTCAAGTCCATGCCTCAATGGTTTATAAAATGCCTCCCATTCATCATTAGCAATTGGCCAAATATCATCCAACACCAAAAGAAACTTTATATTCTCCAGTTGCTCCATCAATTCCACTTGAAGAGCATCTAAACTGCGTGATGAATTAACATCTTCCCCAGAGATGGATTCGATGATCTCTTTTGTTATCCTTTTCTTGTTAAAGAGGTCTGAAACACAGACCCAAATCCTCACGCCAAAGTGGTCTTTCACCCTTGCATCATTGTAGATGAACTGCGCCAGTGTAGTCTTCCCCACCCCGCCAATGCCAACAATCACCAAGACAGAAACATTTCCAGTGCTGTTGGTCTCAGTGGCAACAGCAGGTCGGGCCCTGCTACTCTTTCCTTTTAGTCGCTTAGCTCTGGATGTAGAAGCGACGCCAGTGCCTGCTGCTGCTCTCTTTCCAGAAGCCCCTGCAGATCTACCGCCCCTGGTGGTGAGTGGCACGCCCAAAAGCTCGATCACCTGATCTAGCTCATGGTCACGTCCAATCGTCACACCCAGCATCTCAATCAATAGATCTCGTTCTTCGTCACGGCCCAATACCTCAGGAGCGCCGATGACTGAGCTTGTCTCTGGCATGTGCTGCACCTGCTCAACATTGAGACCCAAAAGACTGAGCGCTCCATTTATCTCGGCCACTGCCTTGTCGAGCCTACTCTGGATCTCCTTTACCCTTTTTTTGCTACCGTGGAACCAATCCTTTGCAAGCTTAAGAGAGGAGGATATGAGTTGACCTGCCCTGCTCCGGTCGGCGTCCTCTATCTTCTTTCGCAGCACCTGGTCATCGAACTCGCGGAGAAGGTCCTCGGCGTCGTAGGTGGTGTCCTTGAGGTGCGAGAGCAGCACCGCCAGCTCCTTGTCCTTGAACCTGCCCCACTCGGTGCGATGGATGAGGAGGCGAGCGTTGGGCAAGCTGTCCCGGAGGCGGGACAGGTCGTCGTTCGGCTGGACCGCCTCGAGCATGTCGGCCCCGGCTGCTACGATGGTGGTGATGTTGGCCCCGGCTGAGAGAAAGGACTCCATGACCGCCGTAGTCCTCGGCTCCTCCGGATCTTGTTCTGATGAGAGAGGAGATTCTTGTTCACTGTGAGAGAGGAGTTTCTGTGGGAAGTGTACAATAATGCAGCAGCATAGATGATGAAGTGAGGCTCTTGTCCTACAGGCTACAGCCGTTGGGACGGAATGGTGGTCCTGCAGCAGCATAGGGCCTGTTTGGTTTGTCCCACTGAGCATAGCGTCCCACTGAACTTTACAAAGTAGTATTTCGTGCTCTGAACTTTACACATAGATTCCCACTGAACTTTACAGAGTGCTGTCCAGCGGTGCTTTCTCCGTCGTGGTTTTGGGCCTGTGCTATTAGCCTCTGGCATCTTTCTTATCGGCCAGCCCTTTGCAGTCCGTTCGTTGGGCTGGCCGATCTGGCCCGTTCCTTCTCTGTGGGTTTGGGCTCGGCCTGGCTTTAGTTCCTTGCTATACTAGGCATGTCGGCGTTGCGCCGCACCTGTATAGGTAGTGAAGAGTCACTTGCTATATTTATTTGTTGCATTTTTCATAGAAGAGATAACTCTGTGATTTTGAAGTAGTTCGGATCGCTGAAGGCAGTAAATTGCTAAGCCAGCACATTACCATGGTGATGTTCCCATTTGCATACATCTGCATCCCCAGGAAAAGATATTTGATTAATAGCCGGTCATCGGAAATGCTATTCTTACTGACGCTGTACTCCCTACGTACCGAGTCCTTGCCAGCGTGGACGGACGTGGCCGAGCGAGTCCATGCGACGCCGGCTGCGGCTCGTCGCCGCCCCCACGACGCCCCGCGTCTCGCGCGCCCCCGCCACCCCGTCCCGTGCACCCCCGTCGCCCCGTCCGCCGTCGGCTGCATCTGGTCCATCCGCGCCGCCCCGTCCGCCCCTGCTGCCCACTGCATCCGTGTGTACTTGAGGATGTCCGACAATATTTTAGTTCTGCACTTATGTTTTGCTTGCGAGCATGAATTTTTTTAGCTAAGAGTCAGACACGATCTAAAGCCATTAGGCTCAACCTCTTACATCCAAAAGAAAAGAAATAAAAGCAACAAGATTCAGTCCAACCAGGATGAATGACAAGAATCTAGGAAAAGAACAAGGACTAAGCTTCAATTCGATTCCAAAGGCTCCACCCAAACTTTTTGAAGACCGCCATAATCATTGTCTCCAAGTTTCTGCATCCACGTTTGAACGCCGGTCGCTCCTCCTCTTTATGCAGCAGGGACCACTGTCGGATCCAGTACGTCGCCCTGAAAATTACCTGTAAATAGGTAGTAGACTTAACCTTGTTAAAAACCACATCATTTCTATTCAACCAAAGAGCCCAACAAAGCGCAGCTGCTCCTAACAAAATTTGGTTTCTAAGCTGAAGACTCAAGCCATTTAGCCAAGAGCCAAACATATTAGAGAAACTAGTGGGTGGTTGAATTCCAAATGTGAAAAGCACAATATTCCAAACAAATCTCGCAAAATGGCAATCAAAAAACAAATGTTGAATAGTCTCTAAGGAACTACAGAAACAACATTTGATACTTCCTTTCCAATTCCTTTTTGCCAAATTGTCTTTAGTGAGAGTGACTCCCTTTTGTAAGTACCAAAGAAAAACCTTAATTTTCAGCGGCACCTTTAATTTCCAAAGAGGGTTTTTTGCCGGAATTTAGAGTTAGTGAAACAGTGGCAAATATTTGCTTTTGAATTCTGCGATGTACATGTACGGAAGCCTAGCAGTGGCACAAACCTGCTATTGTTCATTGTGTTGGAAGTTAATAAATCTGGTACTGTTCATTGCTGCTCAAGTTGTCTGAATTGTAAGCCTGAAAAATTCAGATTGTCTAAGTTTAGCTATAAGTTGTATGAATTCAGTGTGTGGAATTATCTGGCTTTCTGATAATCTAACATTTGATGTTGATGCTCGGATTAATCTTTTTGAGGTAATGCCATTTGATTTTTGTCACAGTTACCAAAGAACAAAGACGTGTTGGCCTCAAGATTTTAAGCAACACTCATTCTTCTCATGCTCCTCAAGATTTTAAGCAACACTCATTCTTCTCATGCTCTTTCTTTTTTCATGCCTTCTTTTGCCAGTGTAACGTAAGACTTCTTGGGGGGCTTATTTCTACTCATGTTCTTGCAAAGGACTACAGCAGTCAACTTAAAGATGGACTATATCAGGACCAATTGCTACATCTTGCTGAAAATTTAGGCAGTCGGTTTCTACCAGCATTTGAGACACCTACTGGATTGCCATATGCTTGGATCAATCTTAAGGTTCATTTACAAATCTTTGACCTTTCTGATTTCAAAAGTAGTAATCAGTACAAGCATATCTGCTTCCAGACAAAAAATAATACTAGAAGTTTAATACTGGCAAATTAGTCTTGTATATTTATGTAAGGCCACTTGAAATAGGTTACTTTCAATAGATCAAACTTTTGGTGTAATCATTGACACAATCTTACGAACATAATTACTTACTTTCATTTCTACACTGTAGCATGTCTGATGAGTTCTACCTGCATCATTTTGTAAAGAATCAACCGATGCTGTCAAACATCACATGCGAATTTACAAGGGACCGAAGAATAACAAGAACTCATAAATGGTAAGCTGAGAAGGCCGAGCGCCACGGCAAGCTCTCATTTTGAGCTTCTGCTTCCGTCTTTTACCTTCTTGATTTTTAATTTCATCTTAATTTAACCTCTTTTTTATTTTTTTTCTCTTATTCCTTTGCATTGCGAAATTTCGTGCTCTCGAGAACCAAGGAGTATTTATTCCAAGATTGGGTGAAAAGATGCATATAAGTGTTTGTATTTATTCCAAGGTTACGTGAAAAGATGCACCTTGCGCGTAGCCACCCAATTCAATACCGGAAAAAAATTCAGCAGAGAAGACCCTCACGTGAGACCCTTCCCCCAGATGCTAACTGTCAGCTGACGTGGCAGCACCTGGGGAGGCATCCCCCATACAATTCCTTTCCTTCAATACCCTATCGAATATTGCTGTGCTGTCCCACTGAGCTTTACAAATACCCTATATATTCAATACTTTACAAATAGTGCTCTGAAGGAACATCTGTGGGTAACACAGCTGGCAGTGGTACCAGTGTATGACTATGTAAGCAATATATGTGCTGGTAGGTTCAATCAGCACCTACAGACTGTGCTAGTCATCAAAGTAGCGAACTGGTTTGTAAAAATGAATCTAGCTAGTAATGTTGGTGTACGTATTTGATAGATGTAGCAAGCGCAGTTAAATCTATCTCCGACTGTAGATAAGTATACATACTTGAGGATGACGGTGGCACAACAATAGATAATAGAGCCGGTTTATGATTCAAAAGTAGGAGAATACAGACACAAACCTGATGTTGTTTTTTTTTTTAACATTCACCTGCATAGCAAAGACCGGCTGAAAATAATCGTCAGTGAGAAAATAACCGGTCCTTTGAAAGAATTAGTACATTACAATTAGACTTCGGTCATGCAGACCAACAAAACATATTAACCGAATCTTCTCGTAGTAATGTTCTGTAATAATATATATTGGCAGGGTGCCTATACAACAAAAGCAATGAGACATGGTGGTGTCGCCCTTAGCCTAGGCCGTAAACTGACAATTTAATATGAATTCTATTAGTCACACAAAAGAGAAGAAATATATGGTAGCTGCGAAATGATCTTGTTTTGATCTTCTCATTTGGTATTTGTATGATAAACATGGTAAGCATCTTTTTTTGCTTGGGCAAGGAGAATATGTACGCGCTCGCATATAACTCTGTCGTAAGAACAACGAAAAATCAGTACTTACTGTTGTCATCTGCTGTAGCTTCCCATTTAGCTATAGCATAATATGAAGTGGGTACCAGATGACGATGTAGCACCCTGCATAGTCTATCAATAGACGACGTTAGCATGAGAAGGCATGCGTATGACTAAGATCCATCTGACACAATAAAACCATACAAGCAATAAGCAGGGAATCTATAGAAGTGTTAGGAAAGCTAAACGAAAAGGCTGAAAAAGGTACGAAATTTGGACAGTTCTCGAAATCCATGCCGCTCACACAAACCATCAATTGTTTCATATTTGTACTCTACCATGCAATGTTATTAACTATTGCCATAAAAGAATGATTTGAACTAATAAATTTCAGCCCTCATAGCTCAAACCTAAATTTGCAAATCCTGAAGGGAAAGCAATCGACAATAAGCAAAGATAAATCTCTTCGAATGGTAAGTTGGTAACAAAAGCAGTCTAGATCAGTAGTCTAAATCTTAAAATCCATATATATCCCAAGTCCAAATAAGGCATGTTTCAGTAGGCCCATGTATGGTACAACTTCTTCTCTGGCATGTTATGACTACAAAATGTAAGGCCAAGCCAAACTTTTCTAGCATACCTAATTCAGGTATATCTTGTTTGGCTGTTTGATGCACTACATATGAAATATGAATGCTTATATTGAATTGTAATAGGCAGGCAATGAAATAGCAAGGAAATTACTGACAGCAGGTATATATGTCAGCAAATATTACATACAGGGCCAACATTCCCCAGAATGCAGCAGCTCAATTGGCTCAAAAATTCCAGAAAAGTGAGAGCTCAGATCAGCCCGCATCGTACCTCGTGGAGGACAGTGTCGCCATAGGAGAGCTGAGGAGCCCTGACCTAATAGAGTTGCGTGAAACTGTAGCCAACACCATATAGATTTTTGGATTTGACAAGGCATGATTAGATAATGAAAGAGTCCTTGAGGCTTGAGTTCCACAATAGACAACTAAACGGCAATATGTATTAGCAACAAGTAAAGCCCCAAAGCATTTTAATGAACAGGCAAGGAGGTAAGATAGCCCCTGTCGTATATCGTCTTACCAATGTGACAAATCTGGAAATAGAAATGGCGTGCCGTGCTACATGATATAATTGGTGAGAAACAACAAGAAGCATATAGCCATATACATACGCATTGTCTGCATTGTCCATTTCACTGTAGGAATTTTAAATATTACTACCTTACCTCTTATAGCTCTAGTGTGGCACTTCGACAAAAAATAACCCCGGCAAACATTTCGGACATATTCTCCATAACTACCATAATCTTGACTCTCCGCAAACAACTACGAACATTTAAAAAAGAATAAGAATATAGAAAAATGGTTAAGGAGGAGACAAAACTATGACTATTTCATTATTCAGTTCATTCATGCAATACATAACAAGCCGCAGCTGAAATTTTACGCATGCATGATAAGCTCAATCCACAAATTCTTAAATTTACGCATGCATGATAAGCTCAATCCACAAATTCTTAAATTAGGCGAGTTCTATGGAGAATACCTAACATAAATCCAATCTATCAACAGTATACTAAAATCTAGATAGTAATCATGATAAACAATATAAAATTACTGATAAAAAGTGTACTGGAAAGCTAGCAGCTACCAAACTTCCTCCAAGGACTATATATTTGAGAAGTCTTCCTTTTAACCAACAAAATCTCCATGAGTGCTCCTTATCTCTGGTTGTTCTAGTGTGGCACTTCGACAAAGGTGGTGATCGGTTCGGCTGAAAGCCTCATGGCTTATGGCTGAAAACACTGTAGATGGCTGAAAAAAGCACTGTAGCTGACATAGGCTTATTTACCATAATTAAATTTAAAAAAATTTAAAAATAGAAAAAACATATTAGCCCATCACGTATAATGTAAACAAATACGAGGAAAAAAAGAACCGGTAAAAAAACTCAAAAAAAGACAAAAGTTCAGAAAAAGACGAAATTTATGAATAGTGCAAAAATAAACTGAAGCCATATTGATCAGGGCCTCAGCAAGCATGTCTGACACGTTTTCCGTAACTACCATAATCTTGATTCTCCGCAAACAACTACAAACAGTAAGAAAAGAATAAGAACATAGAAAAGTGATTAAGGAGGAGACAAAACTATGAGTATTTCATTATAAAAAAACGGTTCTAGATTTTCATGAATACATATGGTCCCGAAGATAAGCCGTAGATTATGTAGCACCGACACGCGTCCAAACCGCCGTATCCGTGTCTGACACGTGTCGGACACGGATACGACACGGACACGGCTCGGACACGTGTCCGCGACGTATCGGGCGATTTTGAAATTAATTTTAATTATTAAAATTCTCGACACGTGTCGGACACGATAAATACACGAATCGGACACGGCCCAGGACACAGCCAGCCCAGGAGCCGGCCCAGAACAGCAGGCCCATGACTTCCCTGCCCCTAACCCTAGGCCGGCTGCTGCCTCCCGAGCGCCGCACCGCACTCGCACTTCTCCCATCCCCCACGCGTGCGCCGCACCACCACTTGCGCTCGTTCCCGTCGTCCCGTCGCCCGCATCGTGCCGCCGCCCGCCAGCGCGCGCATCGTTCGTGCTCCGCCAGCTCCCGCATCTCCCGTGCGCCGCCGCGTTGAGGTGGAGACGGAGTACTTACCAGATCTGACGGAGATCCCCGCGCGCCGCCGGCTGCTGCCTCCCCGCGCTCCACCGGCTGCTGCCTCTCCGCGCACCGCTGGCTGCTGCCTCCCCGCGCTCCACCGGCTGTACCTCCCCGTGCGCCGCCGGCTGCTGCCTCCCCGCGCGTCGCCGGCGTCCCCGCTGCTGCTTCCCCACGCGCCGGCTGCTGCCTCCCCGAGCTCCACCAGCTGTTGCCTCCCCGCGCTCCACCGGCTACTGCCTTCCCACGCGTCGCCGGCATCTCCGCTGCTGCCTCCCCGTGCGCCGCCGGCTGCTGCCTCCCTGTGCTTCCCCGGCATCGCCGCTGCTGCCTCCCCGCGCGTCTCCGACCGAGGTATGTGGCTTTTATCTTGAGATTTCCTGCTCACTTGCTCAGGGCGGTGGTGACTGGTGACAAGGCATAAAAATGCCAGCGAAGGCCGGTGGTGACTGGTGCTTTTAATAAAATCTTGATGTTAATGAAAGCCACCGCCCAGTCTCTCACTAGATTATTATTCCCATCCATGTCCTGCTCAGGCCGGTTGATATAAATTATTATTCACATCCATGTCATTGTAATTGTAAGTTTGTAACTTATGCTTGATTGCCTGTTTCATCATTCTAGAACAATGGAAGCCGCTAATTCTAGTGCTAGAGAGGAGGAAAACACAAACAATGTAGAAACATAGAAAATAATATATATATATATTATTTATTATTTAAATATATATAGCTGTGTCGCCGTATCGGTCTTTTTGGGAAAACGGCGAATTCCCGTGTCGGTGTCGTGTCGTGTCGACGTATCCGTGTCCGTGCTACATAGGCCGTAGAACAGAGCTGGAGTGACCTGATATTGTAAAAAGCTTGATGTCCAAAGCTCAGCTATAATAAAATAAGTACATATTGTACATAAATACTGCAATAGACCATTTGCTGAGGTTTGTGCTTTTTAGTTGTGGCTTGTGGCTTTTCGTACAAGAGATTATAGAGTAATAGAAACTTACATGTGGTTTTTACTGATATAAATGAAGTCGGTACAATATATACTAAAATTAATTAATAGATTTTTATCTTTAAAACACTCCGTTTAAAAATTAATTATTGAAGAAAAAATCAAAAGCAAAAATTAAAAGCTGAAAATGAACAAACCTAAGAGCAAGTTTAATAGTACAGATAGCTGCTAGCTCCAATACATTTCCATGTCATCAAAAGATAATGATGCAGTTAACTCATACAATAAGCTGGCTATAAGTTGTCTCCACAAGAGCTCTCAATCATTTAATACATACATGAGTATTGATAATTTAATACATGCATGGGTATAGTAATTAGTTCTATGGGTACATGCATGGAGAATGCCTCTTTTCCTGTGCTATAGCCTGACTCTTGCATGGGAGTCGGCTTGGCTCTCTCTCTCCTTTTCTCTCCCCTCCACATAGGACTATGCTGATATGGATTCCCTTATAGCTAGCACAGTCAGCCTTATTAAACTTGCTCTAAGCAAAGCCAAGCTAGCGAGCGGGCCTAGACTATCTTTACGATATCGTTTGTGGGGTTCTATGGCCCACTTCAACCGTGATCACTAAGATGGGCCCATTTTTTCTGGACCTGATCATACATTTATAATTGTATGGACCTGATCATAAGACGTCGAACGTTAGTAGTGCAAAAAGAAAAAAGAAAAAAGAAAAAAGAAAAAGAGCGCGTCAGGAGGCCAAGGGCATCATAGCTAGTCTCATTCTTTGCGTCATAAAAGCAAAAAAAAAATGCACTGATTCACGTCGGGACTGTCAGTGTCTTACCGGCGAGATTTGCTTCACGCACACGAAAAGTGTACCTAGGAGGTTGCAAATTATTACTAGGTACACAAAGATATGTACTAAAATATTTCAACATTCTCAATTCAGCGATTTTGACTCACCTCGATTCCGTTAAATGACTCGACTTGTATTGAGGAGTTTAAGGTAGAGTTGTGAGTTTTCAACACTAGTTAGGTTACGTTTGATCGAGGAGACTTTGAAAAAAATTAATGTCAGTCATGAGAACTGAATTTGGTGTTTTATTCACCGTTTTGATGACATCCTGATGGTAACTATCATAATACTTTCCAGAGTTTTGCTATTTGAAAATGAAGGTTGTACTCCAATTTCAAATTAAGATGAAAGATTTAAGTGTAATAATAGGTTTATTTTTGCATAGATACTACAAACGTTTTTAGTTGTCATAGCTTGATATAAGGGGGCCATTGCAGTTTATACTTCGTTGACAATACGAGAGTTCCTTTCATCCAAATAGTTTACATGAGTAATTTCAACCATATCATGGAATTTAATTACCTTTGAATTTGACGTTTTGACGTATGTGATGCCACACATACAAGTTGTTCTTTCAATGAGTATTTTCGCTTAATTTTTGTGCTCAGGTAGAGTATGTCAGATTCCATGGTATGATTTTTCCGCTATCTATCTGGCGTCACACGTGATGTTTTGGCTTATGTCGTTCGACGATTGAGCATTTATTTCAGGAGGTCAGTTGTACAGACTCAAACTTTTGCTGGCGTTATAAATTGTTGAAGACCCAGATTTGTTCGCCTGCTTTGTTGACAGCTGTGTATTTAGATCTGCTGGTTTGCTTAATTTTGCTTCGCAAAAAGCATTTGGATAAGATTGTTCCATTTTTGTTGAAGATTAGTCCGCTGGAGTTTCGGCACATAAGGTGTTTATCGTGATTTAATTGGAGAAGTTTATTATGTTTTTAACCACGGAATGGAATTTTACTCAATGTGGAGATTGTTAAAGTTGATTCGAATTCATATCATGTACATGTAGGACACATCATTGCCTCAGCTAGATGTGGCATGACCGGTGCTAGAGACATACGCATCGTAAAGATTTTCCACTGTGTTTTTTCTGTTTTTTTATCTTTTATTTCTACCGTTTGTTTTATAACATACCTCACAGTTTTTCCCTCGAAGAAATTAGTCATCAAAATCGTAGATCCAAAGATAGAAAACTTCAGATCTAAACCTATTACATTAAATTAAATTCTATGCGGTGCAAGTAGTTTTATCGCATAATCACAGATTGACGGCCGGCAATATCAAAAATTTCTCCCCCCGGCAGTTCCTTTTTTTTTATGTCTTCAAAAGGCACGAGAAACTGGAATGGTTCTTTTCGAAAGACTAGGATAGCAAGCGTGAGATAACAAGAAACCGGAGGAATAAAGCTCAACGGGAATGGTTCTTTTTCTTTCTTTGCACGATACTGACTCAAATATTATGTTCTTCCTGAAAGCAACGCTGCCATGCAAGGGCCAGTAACCTGTAGCATCAATTTAGAACAGTGTTAACGCAGCTCATTTCGTCTTTTAGCTTCTAGTTTATTAATTTCTTTTTTTGATTTTAGAGCTTTTTTATCTCTTTTTCTTGTATTTCTTTGCATTGCCCATAATGGAATAACATATTTTCTATTTTTTAATTTAATTACATTAAATAAGCTATCAACTACTATAATATAAAACAAATCTCACACAATAAAAATAAGCCATAACCAAAAAAACAAACAAGCAACCCAAACGCGTATTAAAATTGATTCTTAGACCTCAGCTCCTTATAGTTTTGAGAAAACCTATAGTTTTGAGAAAACTTGTTGTTTTATAAAATTTACTCTATTAATATGTTTAGCCTAATATGAAGGCCAAATATATATGCATATAACCAAACCAGTTAATCGTTAAAGGTCATTTAATCCGTTGATGTTATCTTTACTAATATAAAAAAGAGTTTGTCCGTTCAACTCTCTCCTCCCACCTTCGATCTTCTCTTGTATGCGTCGACACTTGGGCCATGTCGTCAGCCCCAAATTGCTCTTTTGCTCGTTCTCGCTTAACTGCTTCGCTATGTTCCCTACTTTTCGTACTATTCTCACATAGCGAGACAGCAACTGCCTTTGATTTGTTCTCTTCCCTCAAAGCCACCGCTATTCCTTCCTCCTGTGCGCTACCGTGTTGCTGCTGCACTAGGACGATGAAGAAGAGGAGAGAGGCGGAGCGGTACTCAGCGGTGAAGCGTTGGTGTACACCACCAAGGGCAATGATAGAACGAAAGTATACACCATTGAGGTCGATGAACGGGATGTGCAGTACACTGGTACGGACGACGAACAGGAAGGTGAAGTACACCGGCCCGGACGAGATGTACACTGCTGGAGGTAAGGAAGAACCGTGAAGCCGACGGGGCCAAGCAAGGTAGATACAGAGCAACAATCCCCACAACAACAGATTTAGCCGCGTTGACCTCACAGATGGCCGATCCGATAGCGGCGACCTTGGAGACAGCGGATCCAGCATGCCGAGTTATAAAAATATTTTTATAAAGTGTTTGATAAGATTACATATAACTAATTGAGCTGAGTCAATAGGAGCAACTACCGTGTATGATATTATAATTCTTTCAGCGCTGCATTACATAATTCGTCCAAAGTGGCATGTTATGTAAATTACTAAGGATCTAACCATCTATCTTGCCTTGATTATTTAGACAATGATAGATATTTAATGTGTTCTTCTCATTTAAATTGAACTTTTCATAATTTGCAACCTTTCGTATCCCTCGAAAGCAAAGTTGTCGAAGGTTTACTAGATTATTTAATGTACATAAAGCACAAACTTCTCTTTGACAACCTCAAATCCATTCAACTCCTGATGTGAAACTAATCTACCAATCTAAGTAATTCTATATGAAGTATTGTCACGAACATGTGGATAACAAGGGCGAGTGCAAATCAGATATGTTCTCACAATCTGTCAGATCCAGATTTACTAACTGTTAGATTTAATCTTGACTTAGAGTCCTAGTCGTAAATTGAGTTTGTTTTCGGGTGTAATTCGAATTGAAGTAGTGTCCAATTCGAAGTCCTAGTCGTGTGCTATTAGGAGTTATAGGCATATAAATTGAGATACTTGTAACCAGTTTAGGCAATGCAATATTTGCAAGAAATAAAGCGTAGAAATTGAGGGCTAATTTGTAACAATTGGTATCAGAGCCAAAACCTTGAGTTCTTCCACTGTTGCCCCCGGGGGGGTGATCTTTGCTCCCGGGGGCAGCCACCGTTGCGCGCCGTCGCCAGCCTAGGGTCGCCGAACCCCCGCCGCCGCTGAGCTACAGGCCGCGGAAGAGAAGACCGCCGCCGCTGCAGAGAAGCCAACCGGCGGCCGCATCCAACCAGGCCGCCGCCGTACCCCGCGCCTGGAGTCGCCCTCCGTCGCTCGGCCCCCCACTAGCGCCGCCGCGCCCGAGGCGCCCACCGCCGCCTCCGCCTCCTTGCTCCCGTGCCCGGCCGCCGCTCGCCGCGCTTGCCTCCCGCGCCCGGCCGCCACTAGCTGCGCTGGTCTCCCGCGCCGTGCCGCCAGCTCCGCCCGCGAGATCCGCCCGCGCAAGCAGCCCGACCAGGTCTGGATTCGGCTGGATCCGGCCACCATTGCGCGCAGCAGCCAGCCTCCTCGCGTCGCCGACCTCCCGCCGCCGCAGAGAAGAAGGAGGAGTCCGGATCCGACTGCCTTCGCCGTTGATGGGTCCGATCTGCCGAGACCACCGCCGCCGGAGCCCGGAGGAGGAGGAGGAGGCGCTGCACAAGGGGGCGCGTCGCCTGGAGCAGAGGCTGTCGCCGCGAGGCAAGAAGCGGTGGCGGTCGGCAGGCCGTGCACCCGGCGAATGAGAAGGCAGAGATGAGGCGACGGCGGCACCGGCGAGGAGAGCAGAGGCGCGCGCTGCGTGCGGGAACCGCCTCCAAGCGAAAAGAAGTCGAAATTTTTGTACGGATAATCCATTTTTTATTCAAAATTACAGAAATATACCCGCGGGAAATTTTTTTACAAAAATAGGCTTCAGTCGCCCAACCATTGGGCGACTGGAGCCTTTCGCCCAACCCAGCAGCGACAACTGGAAAATCTCCCAACCGTTGGGCGATTAATTGCAGTCGCCCAACCGTTGGGCGACTTTCATCCAGTCGCCCTCCCATTGGGCGACTGCATGAAAGTCGCCCAATGGTTGGGCGACTGCACTCAGGTCCCTGAGAGAAAAAAGAGAGGAAAGAGTCCATTTTGCCGAAATTTGGAAAGTGCATCAAACCTCGCCAAAAATAGTGAAAATTGGTGGAGCTGTTCTTCATACATCCAAAAGCCTCCAGAAAAAATTTTGAGCAATTTCGGCCATGGGATCAAAAGTTATAGCAGTTTCAATTGAGGCCGAAACGAATTCGAGTCCGTTTCCGACACACCTTCAGTGAAACGGGCATAACTTTTGCATACGGTGTCCGTTTTCGACGTTCTTGTACTCGTTGGAAAGCTAACGACGAGCCCGATCCAAAAATAATGACCGGCTTGCACCCGTCACCCTCCAAGACCCCGAAAATCGGCTATATTTGGACCTAAACCTGCGTCGCAAGTTTTTTCTTTCTGTTTTTGCCCTTTTTCTTGTTTTTCCCTTCGAAATTTGGATTTTTCTTCGACTGAAAAGTTGTAGATCTCGTCGAAACCTTTCACATGAGTATATATAAGCCATATAGAACTTTACCATTTTATCTTTTCAGACTAGTTGTTTATATTGCATCGGTATATAAAACGATCGGTACATACGGTTTTGTCGGCCCCTGAGTGTAGTCGCCCAACCATTGGGCGACTGCATGAAAGTCACCCAATGGGAGGGCGACTAGATGCAGTCGCCCGAGGGTAGAGCAACAGCTATTGTGTCGTCCGCTGGTTGGGCGAAAGGCTCCAATCGCTCAACCATTGGGCGACTGAAGCCTATTTTTGTAAAAAAATTTCCCGCGGGTATATTTCTGTAATTTTGAATAAAAATGGATTATTTGTACCGAAAATTCCAAGACCAAGCGGTGCAGAAGGATTTTCGGAGAAGAAGCTAATTCAGGGGAGGATCCACGGACGAAAGAGGACCAAGCGGAGGAAAGAAGGATTCGGCCGCAGCGTGAGATGGGTCTCATGGGGAACAGACCGAATAAGGACATGGCAGGGTCAGATGGGCCCGGAGAGGAAGAGAAGCCCGAGACGGATACGGAATTCTTCTCCGAGTAAAACAAACCGAGCACGAGTTGGAGCGGTCAGCAGCCCAAATAAAAGAACAACGCAGCACCCCAAAACGCAGAGCAGCAAGAGCGCAAGTCCAAGCAAGAGCAAAATTCAAGAAATAGAGAAAAAGGAAAACAACAATTTTTTCCTTCTGTTTCTCTCCGTCCAAGAGACTTCAAAGTAGCCGGAGTTTTTGATCCGCGTCCAAGATCATGTCGCGTAATTCAGGAAGCGGTGTCGACGGCAACGAGGCATCATCCGGTACGATGGCGAAGGAGAGTTCCGCTATCTCGCTGCATTATCCGATGCTCACGGAGAGCAATTATGCAGCATGGGCAATCAAGATGAAGGTATACATGAAGGCTCAAGGTGTGTGGGATGCGATCGAGAACGGCAACGTCGATATGCGCAAAGATCAGATGGCATTGGCGGCCATCTACCAGGGCATCCCAGAGGAGACGCTCTTCCTACTGGCCGAAAAGGAAACGGCCAAAGCCGCGTGGGAGACGTTGAAAGCGATGCATCTTGGCGTAGATCGTGTGAAGGAAGCAAAGGTACAAACTCTCAAGACCGAGTTCGAGGTGCTACGTATGAAGGAAACGAAGTCGATCAATGACTTCGCCGTCCGGTTGACGGTCATCGTCAACAAGATACGGGCCCTTGGCGAGAAGGTGGAAGAGTTGTATGTGGTAAAGAAAGTCCTTCGTGCTATTCCCTCACAGTTTCTCCCGATTGCTTCAGTCATAGAGCAATTTGGAGACCTAAAGGCAATGACCATGGAGGAGGTCATCGGTCGTCTTAAGGCGTATGAGGAACGCATCCATGACACTAGCAACAAAGGTGAAGGACAGCTCTTGTTGACTCGCGCTGAGTGGGAGGCACAATCATCGAAGCGTGAAGGCAAGAACACTTCCAGAGGTGATGGCCAAGGCCGTAAAGGTCGGAGGTTTGATAAGGCAAAAGTGAGGTGTTATAACTGCAACGATTATGGACACTTTGCTTGAGAATGCCAAAAGCCGAAGACGAAGAAAGCGTTTGTTGCCGAAGCACTCAGCGAAGATGAAGTGCTCTGAAGATGAGTTGAGTCAGGGACGTTTGAGATGTGTCGCCGTCCAAACTCAAACAATATAGAAAGAAGATAGAAAGTCAAGAGTAAGGGGGAGATTGTTAGATTTAATCTTGACTTAGAGTCCTAGTCGTAAATTGAGTTCGTTTTCGGGTGTAATTCGAGTTGAAATAGTGTCCAATTCGAAATCCTAGTCGTGTGCTATTAGGAGTTATAGGCATATAAATTGATATGCTTGTAACCAGTTTAGGCAATGCAATATTTGCAAGAAATAAAGCGTAGAAATTGAGGGCTAATTTGTAACACTAACAGATCCTCTGTGTATACCGAGCTAGTCCCATGATCAGTCATTAGCTTATACAGTACAACATCGATAAATATCATATTCATACATGCGTATAAAATAAAGGAGTAACTCATTATATAAGCAGTCATGAATAGACCTTATGGCCAAGTTCTTACGCCACGGGTTGACTGACTGGCCTCATAAGTCCAAACGAAACATGGCAGAAAAGAAAATAAACGAAAAGTGACCTCTATAATATGTCACAGGCAATCGACTATGGCTACGACATAGTAATTACCGCTATCTTCATCTCCAAATCCTGACGCATAGAATTATCCATATAGCGGATTTTCATTCTCAAGGTCTAAATCCACATATTTGAGCAACAATGAGCATGGAAGTACTCAACAAGCCTTTATACCAAATACATGTATATATATATATATATATATATATATATATATATATATATATATATATATATATATATATATATATATATATATATATGCTACGCTAGTCTAGGGATGGTCATAGGGTTATTTTAGCACAAAGCAAGTTTGATTGGAGTTAATATAGTTACTTACCAAACTTGTGACCTAGTCATTTTACTTAAAACCAAAGTGTCATTTTGTATGATAAAGTTTTATCATGAAGAGTAGGTTCCATCCACTCAGCTCTACGTATGAAGTTCCATCCACCTTAATCTATATGGGAGGATACATCCATCTCCCAGTATACCATGGCTCCAACCATGACTAGTGAACACTTCCTTAGATGTATAACTAAGATAGATCATAATAAGATCTTTACAATACCTCACCCTAACACAACTCTAGACCGACGACACTCTTAGGCACTGGAACAACCCTAACTTCGAGTGCTCATTGTTGAGGGGGAGAAAGCATATAATGACCGGTACCCCCTGACATGCAGGCAACACCCAGAATATCTGCCACATTACCTTGTACCAAGGAATACGTGCCCCTACACATACAACGACCAATATCCCAACCAGTCGGAAAGTACCTAGAAGTACGTGATCGATTTTCCAAAGGTGTCCTAGAACTAAGTAAATTATTTAGTTAGGTTGCTCCCATACTTGACTTTTGCTTGCACGATTATTAATTTAGGAAAACAACACATGATTTAGTCATTAATCGACTCAGGCGAGGCATCCAAAAACCATATCTCATGCAATCAATGCATCAGTCTCGCCCAAGTTTATATCATTTTATAAATATTTTTTCCATTTTCAGTGGGTAACCCATGTTACCATACCAAGTATCATACTATATCCCCCAAACATTTATTGGCAATGTTTGTGGCAAATTCAAAATTACCCACTAAGCATTTCTAGGTATAATCATTGTCTAATATTGATTAACCAAGGACAAATTATTATTACATAATCAGCTTAGGATGACAAGGTATATGTAATTTCAAAAATCGAGGTAGGGGTATAGCAAAGAATCATTTCATGGAATAGTTAAGCATAACAAAGAATTATTTTATGGAATAGGTAAACATCAATTTTTAACATAGCATTTAATAAATAACCATAAGCATACAAGTGATAATTTAAAATAAAATAATTGCATTTAAAAACTAAGTTCAACATAATCAATTATAAGAATTTACCTTGCTCAATAATAAATGTCACAGAGTCTTGATCGGCAACGACTGCGGCGTCCGATGTGTCAGAGGAGCGGCCATGGGCACCTTTGGCCGAGCTCGGTGCCGGCGAGGGGGCAAACGGTGGCGGCCAACGACCATCAAACAAGAACTGTTCGACCTCGGCGAGCCTTTAGGTGGCGGCGGAGTTCTTGGAGGAGCCCTCCAGCAACGGCGCTGCTATGCACGGCGGCGGCGACGACTAACCGGCCGCTAAACCAGAAAAAGGGCGTGCGCATGAGCATCTACACCCTGAGATGGTCCTAGCAGCGGTACTGGCATGGTGCGAAGTGTTCCAAGCGCGGCCGTTCATGGCGACCGGCGCTGCGGACGAAGGGGCCACGGTGCGGGGGACTACAGCAAGCTACATGCCAAAATAGCTAGCCTACTCGGTTCTACTACTCCTAAAACATGGGATGACGCGAAGACTTATGGGTTTGCGACCGGGAAAGCGAAACTGGGTGCCAAGAGAGGACGGCAGCGCGGCTCGAAGGTCACTGGCGCGGAAGAAGAAGGCGACGGCGTTCCGGGCGCTCCTGTGCGGGAAAGAGGAGAAGAAGGTGAGCATGGTGAAGAGGGGAACGAGGTGAAGCCAACGGGACCACACGGCAGGGTCGAAGCTTACCAGAGAAGGCGGTGCGGTTCGGTGAAGACGGGCGACGGTGCGTGCTCCACTCTGCGGCACAGCGAGGAAGAGGCCTGGACGGGAGAAAGAGGGGAGGCTTGGAGAAGAAGATGCTGACGCGTGGGGCCAGGCGTAGGTGGCAGTCACCAGTCAGTGCGGATGGAGGGAGTAGTGGTGCTGGGCTGCGCCGTCGGCTGGGCCGGAGGGAGGTGGGCCGGCCGAATTGGGTTTAGGCCCAACTGAGAGAGGCAGGAAAACGGGTTTCTGACTATTTGCAAAGCTAAATCTAATTTAAATTCAAATATCAGTTTTTGAAGTCTCTCAAAGCATTTGATCAATCCAATGTGCGAAACAAGTTTTTGAAAATGACGAAAATTCTTGCGGTTTCAAAATTGAGTAAAATTTTGGGATGTCATAACGTCAGTTTCATTTACCGTTGAATTAGAGACTTTGAACACTCGAAGGTTGTAGAGCCTAAAGACTTTGTACAAATGAGGTCTCCTCACCTTAATTAGATACAAGGTAGACTCATACATTTTAAGCCTCGTAGAACAATTTCAAAAAACGAATAGTTTCATCGCTGTATTCATTATCCATCAACCTGATGATGTAACCACGCAACGTATTATCGCCCATAACCCCACAAAGAATCTTTGTTAGCAAAGGAAATACTCCATACCTTTTTACTTTTTTTATACAACAAGTGAAGTATTTTGCTCCGAGATCGAGACCATGTGAAAGAGCTGAAGATATCTCAGGAGCCAAACCGGGGAAACGCGTACCATTGCGAGTGCATCAAGCTAGGCTATCATCGTAACCTAATCCATTCAAAAGCAAAAGTTTTGGTTGGACTCCTGTCAAATTTGCAACAATGTTTACATAATGTTTAACAGGCCTTTGGTGTGGTTTTTGTAAAAGGAAGAATGCGCTCCATTAATTACTCACACTGATCTGGTGTCTCTCGGTCTCGGCCGGTCCATCTCTACCTCTAAAATCCATCAGTTCAGTTCTTTCCTACGACCACCCCAAATTGTGCCCCCAGCAGTCATGAGTTTTCCTGCGTCCACACCAATTCGTGTCCCCAGGAAAACCAACCAGTGAAATCAACGATCAAGGATCAATTCCCACCTTTCTCTCTCCTTACCCACTCATATCCAACGATCCAAATCCAAATTCAAAGGCGACGCCCACCTCCCCCGCGCGACTCGCGATCCCAAGCGGACCCAGCGCGCGCGATCGGATCACAGCCGCCGTCCCAGGCGTCGCCTCCTCGACTCCGCGAAGCCTCGCGCGACTCCTGGGGACGCCGCGCCGCCACGAACACGAGAGGGCCTCGCGCGACTCGGAGAGGGCCATCGCCGCCGGCGAGTTCGCCGGCATCGCGCGCGTCCGGATAATAAAGGTGGGTCTCCATGGCATGGGGGTGGAATTGGGAAACGACGATTTTGATCTGGTTGGTTGGTGCCACAGGCGGAGATAGGGTTCAAGGACAAGTTCTTCGCGTGCCTCTCGCTGGGGGAGCGCACGTACCGCACCGAGACGTCCGACAAGTTGCGTGTTTGTTTGTTATTTTTGGCATCCCATCCCTCCACTTCTCTGTCCGTTCCAACTCTGAGTTCGCCGTTTGGCCAAACTGTTCACCATCGATGTGAATATTATAGTAAATTTTTAACTCTCACATGCACCAAAGAAAGCAGATGAGCTCCTTATCTTACGGCCAAATTTTAGAATAATGTTTCTGCTATCAGAGTCTGTTAAACACAAGGCAAAAATTCCCAACTTGTTTTGTAGCAGGGATTCCTGGTTTTTTTATCACAAGGATCTGATGATTTAATAGTCAATGCTAAAAATATATAACTGCTTCATCTTGTGAATTTGCTTACCTGTACTTTCTTCTGGCTTGAAATTTGTTCTATGTAGGCTCGTATTGATGCACATCTAACGTCTTCTTGTTTTTTTTGTTGCTGTTGCTGCTGTTTGCAAACTACATACACTTTCTGCAGTACTGACAAGCCTGTATGGAACTCAGTGAGTAAGCTGCAAGTTTTATCCGTGCTTTTGTTTGCTACTCCCCCCCCGGAATAACATGCGTTATGTATCGAACTGATCAGCAGTAAGCTTTTTTTTACCAACTTCTGGTGCAACACTTTTTGAGGCATAGGTTGACCCTGATAGGTGTATAACACTTCAACACTTTTATTCAGAATACATGATCCGTCTCACCGTTCTTTTGATTCACATGTATGCAGATATCTGGTTGTTTGATTCCATAATAGTACCTGCTTATGCGTTAGGTCTGTAATCCTTCTCACCAATCATCGTCCTTGTGTGATTACTGTTGGAAATATGCGTTTATATCTACCAGATGTAAACTTCAAACAAAAAACATAAACCAAGCTCTTGGTTATAGTTATAGCACTAATCAGTGTTTACATTTGGTGTAGTGGAGGTTTACTTGCTCACTAATGGGGACTCCAGAAGAAGGCCCCTCTGCGTTTAGAGACGTAACAAACATCATCAACACAGGCAGAACTGATTTGGGGACTCGAGAAGAAGGCCTCTCTGCGTTCAGAGATGTAACAAACATCATCAACACAGGTAGAGCTGATTTTTCTAGCCGTACCAATAATTATTGTCGTTGCTGTCGCAACTAATCTCTGCCATTCTACATAATGGCCAGCACCCCAAAGCGACGCAGATCGTAGGCGGGAGGAGATAAATAGAAAAAAAAACGTGAATACCGTGCACGCAAGAAGGCTGAAGAGACAGATGAGCAGAGAGAAGAGAGGAATAGGAAACAACGTGATTACCGAGCAAGACAAAAGGCTAATTCATTAACACCTATACCTGGTAATGTTACCTGTGTCGTATGGCTCTATCCAATAATTCTCATTGTAACTGACTATGGTTCTGTGCAGCAACATTCCAAAGTCGACATCATGTAGCCTATTATGGACACCGTGCAAACTTTAGTGTTTCAACACCGTCGATATTGGGACAACACTCAACACCATCCAGTGGGGGTACATTTGGAAGACATTTATGTGTACTCATTTGATCCTGTTTCTTCACATGTGATGGCCACAATAACATGATGTGCTGTAGGTCAACAATCACCTGCAGGTACGGGGCGTTTGACAGTTTTGCAAGCATCAATCATAAACGACAAGGAAAATATCGATCCAGATGATCCCAGTGATTGGTTGCATAGAAATCCTAATTACGTCCGACGCTGCCAACGCACCAATGATCCACCAACTTCAGACCGAGGTGACTGTGTATAACCTTATATGTATAACTCAATATAATTTAAAAAATTCTTCATATTTAAGTCCTTGTCTCTGTGACCAGCTGACAGCTCAAGCAAACTTATTAGTTATCGCAAACGGTATATAGATAGGGATGAATCCAAGAATGAAGAATTGGCGCAACAGAAACCTGATGGCAAGAGGATGAGATCAAGTAGCATAGGGGAGGAACAGTCTCCCCTTCTTACTGTAGACCCAGGTGAGCACATAAATAAAGACCAGCAGTACCAATATCATGTTCAGTTCAGACATGTGTTACTTCCATCATAGGACATCATGTGTTACTTCCACTGTGAGTACCCTCATTTCCCATAAATATAATATTTTTTTAGTATCACCGTAGTGTTAGCACGTGCATGTTACTAGTTGTAATAATTGCTTAGTTAGACGTGGGTGGGTTCTTTTGTGACGTGGTTTTAGTTTTTTTAGTTTATGCCTTTTAAATTTTGGTTATTCGTGAGAGATAGTATAGAGATTATTTGCGAGGAACAATACGAAGAGAAAAAAGTTACATACGATTTTGGTCAGTACAACTGACTTCGGTACAGTATCTACTATAATCGACTTGTAGATCATACTTTACAAATACACACTGTTTAAAAGCTAACAAAGTCAAAGGTGAAAAGAGCCTATCCAAGGTTTAGAAGATTTGGGCCGCATCGTCATCCTAAATTTGACCTACCTTTTCTTCCGGAAAAAAATCTATCAACTTTGAGTGTCTTTTTTCTCTTTGTAATTCTAAGGTGGACGTACACGTCTGTATAATACATACGCACGAGTGTACCCATAACACGTTTACGCCTCACTCAATTCGGTTTGAACTTTTGGCTTATTTTTCATTATTTATAAATTTCGTTTTTTAAACTTTTAACCTTTTTTGAGCTTTTTATTAGTTCTTTTTCCCTGTATTCGTTTATGTTATCCGTGATGAGCTAGCATATTTTTCTATTTTTAAATTTTTAAATTTAATTACGCTAAATAAATCACATTCAGTTATAGTGTAATTTCAGTCATAAACCACTATTTTCAGCCTAACCGAGCGGGTCTTAGAAATATGGAGGTTGACTTCTCTTCTGTTGTTCTTTGAAAGCAGGATAAGCTGAAAAAAAATGGATTACTTGCGCTCTATTCAAGAGATAAGAATTAGAAGAAGAAAGAGAACCACGAGATGACGAGACCAGAGGAATAAGAACATCATGGTGCATCTTTTACTAAGCATATTCCTTCCCCTTTGTTTGCACGAGAGTACGCAGCTTATATAAACTCAATCTTTTATTTTTCTTGAAAGCATCTTTAAACACCATGGACAATGCAAAATCTAACTTGTCAAATCTCAATCGCTTTAGTATTAATCACACCATTCCATCCATCGCCTGCAGCATCCACTGGTGCTCAGTTGGACTAAAATTTTATGACTTATGGCTAAATTTTTACTGTAACTAGCTGAAATTATACTATACCTGATAGTAGCTCATTTAGCATAATTAAATTTAAAAAATAAAAATAGAAAAAAGGATTAGTCCAGCACATATAATTCAAACGAATACGAAAAAACCGATAAAAGATTCAAAAAATAAAAAAAACAAAATTTAAAAATAGTAAAAAATAAATCGAAAATCAGAAGTGCAAGTGCAAGTCCAAATGAGCATGAGTAATGTTATCGGGTCCAGGTATCAAAGCATTATTGGGCCGGTGGCTTTCGGCAACGATTTCATATCACTTTCCCACGGTTATTTACAAAACCGCCCTTGGACTTCTTCTGTTCACACACATAAGTATCGATTCGTTCTCTCGGAGTTTTTCGGTTTAACACCTTGGAATTTGTGGAGGTTACAGCCCACCGTAACACACCAGCTGCTCTTAGGGAAACACAAACCTCTTTCTGACAAAGAAGGCGTTGAAGCTTTCCCTGTGTTTTTTTATTTGCGCGAAGAACTACAGAGCACTGACGTGTAAGGCAACCGGACCAGATAAACAACGCTAAAGAAGTTAGGATAAACAACGCTAAAGAAGTTAGGAACTTTCTCAGAACAAGGATAGAAAACACAAATTAACATATGATATTCATGTTGCTTTACTAATGCTCTTTTATCAACGTACGTTGTTCTACCATGGTCTGAATAATCGGGAGCGTGTATATATAGTGCGAGCAAGCTTGAAATATGAT
Organism: Dendrocalamus latiflorus; assembly: GCA_017311315.1. Classification (NCBI taxonomy): domain Eukaryota; kingdom Viridiplantae; phylum Streptophyta; class Magnoliopsida; order Poales; family Poaceae; genus Dendrocalamus; species Dendrocalamus latiflorus. The sequence continues at coordinate 1,075,760 of CM029658.1, forward strand.
AATAAAAATCTCAAATATCCTATGTTAGATAAAATTTGAATAGCGTAGGTAAATGTGGATTGCCCATATCGCTAGCTAGCGTAGATAAATGTGGATTGCCCAAACTCAAATGGATTCAATCTAACATGAGATTGTTTGTTCATATTATCCTATGCTAAGACTAGTTCTCATTAGATAAACTCTCCATGATAAAATGGTACTTTAGGCCCAACCAATAACTTAATAGCATTATCAACACTATTTCATAATTTGAAGATGACAAAAATGCAAAATTTTGATATCTAACTACAACCTCAAAATTTATTGGGCAGCTGGTGCGTCTTCTCAAAGTATTCCTTCATATGTTCATGGTCGTGGTGTTGTTGACCAAAACACTACGGCTTGAAGGCTCCATCACGATCAATCCATTGCAAATGCAATTGCAACACACTGTAAAAAGACAAACGTGCCCCACTGACCGAGACCAATTTGACGACGCAAGCAGCATCATACCTTCGAAGAGAAGAATATTACATGATGTAGTCCCACCGAACTGAGGTCAAAATCACAAAACAGAAAAATTTCAGGTACCTTCCTGTGAACTGAAGAAGCTCCAGTTGCTAACCAAACCACGAACCCCCTGGTGGTTCCTTCAAGTTCAGTCAGACCACACCGAAACCAAGAACACCAAAAGACCAAAACCAGAAGCATTTCCTTCTTTTCCCATTTCGTGTTTACTTGCTCCTCCCCCTCACACACGAGAGGGAGGGAGGGAGCAGGGATTCGCTAGGAGATTCGCATTCTCCGCGCACACGAACCGAAGCTAAGCAAGGATAATTTTATTGCAAAAGTTGTCTTCTTTTTCCTTGCCCTTGCAAGCCACCACAGTGTCCCCCTGCCGGTACAGCTCCTCGATTTCTCCGTTGCCTCTTCAATTCCATCTTCTGTTTCCTTGCGTGTTAGAATTCCGTGGTGTTTTCTTGGCCGGCTCAACGATATAGGTAGGTGCGGTGGATCTTGGGGGGAGTTTCTGTCTTTCTTGGGAGCTCCGTCTTCCTTCTCTGCTTCTCTTTCGTAGCTTTGGTCCCCAATTTTCTTTTTTCGCCCACCCGTTTATTTTATTACCTGTGGTCCTGTGCTGCTTTGATAACCGCCCTGTTCTTTTACCTGGGTTTCTCGGTTTCTTGGCGATTCTCGAGTAAAGGTGCGATCTTTGTGGTTTTTCGCGAGCCGTTTGTCGAAATCCGTTTACTACTGCGTATATCTGAACAAAAAACTTACCATTTTGTTGCCTGTTCGGTTCGGGGTGTAATTCGTGCGTGCAGTCAAATCTGTACTTTTTCATCTTAAATGTCCATAAGTGACGCGAATTCCTAGATTTATTGCGGTTTATGTGCGGAATATACGCCTTCCTTTTGCGGCGCTGGTCAGGTGACTTTAAGGACTGAGTTCTTGCAGATTGATTTGTTCGTTTCTCATTTTTTTCGACCACGTTTTTATCTGTCTGGTGCGCAATTCACGTTGCAGTTGAGTCTTCTTCTTGCCTACCTGGTACGTTTTAATGAACAATGTGTGGGTTCAGTTCTTAGCTCTATGAAAAGATATAATGGCATGGGTGTCGTTGGCTGTTTAGGAGAAATGCGTGCGAGAAGTTTCCTCAGTTGGAGACTTGGAGCTAGCTTTGCTTGTTTTTGTCTTAGATGTGGATAAGCGGTTAAGAGTACTTTTTTTTTTCTTTTTGTCTGGTAATGATTGCCTCTCGTTCCCATCGAATCTGTTAATGCCATGTGCTTAATGTGCTCCTGCAACTTGTCTATTTATATTTTTCTGCGTTCTTTTGTCTCATTATAAAATTTTCCCTCTTGGAGATTACAGCGTGGGGTGTATGGTTTTAGGTTATACTAGCTTTGTAAAGGGCAGCATTTGCAAATGTATAATACATGTATCTTCTTGTATTTATAGAAATCATCCTATATAGAGTGACAGCCTCTATGTATTTGCTATGTGGTTATTTCGTTTCAGAAGAGAGGTGAGCAACCATAGAGGACTAGGTAGTAGACTAGGTTACTAGTACTGTAAGGACTGGATGATAGTTTTGACATGCTTTAGTGTAGAGGTATTGAGATGTTTTATAGGATATCATGCCAACATGTTCATGGTACAATGTGATATCATGTGGTTGTGGCAGTACACAACAAACGCTCTACATAATTTTTAGGATTCATCCTTTAAAGTTATGTTCAAACACCACAATCCAATGAATCGGTTTGATCTTTTTGGTTAGGAGCAAGAAGGCACATTCTAATTTCTCATTAACATTTGGTTTTTCTTATGTCCACTTTGCGGTTTGTGTTCTCCTTCAGAAGTGATTTTTGATGTTGCTCTTCCGCATGTCTACCGTCATGCATTCGTGGATTTTATCAAATGCCTTCTTCCTTTTCTTTTTATGTTCTCCTATTTTATTGGATTATTTGTTAACTAATTGGGTAGATGAAGTTATACATCATGATTATTTCTCTACGCAGATCCTGGCAAGATTTTGAAACATTTATCCAGCGACAAAGTGCCCTCAGTGGCTGTTTTCAGGAGTATGAAATATCACTGACTTTGGGAGCAATATTTTATGGGAAAAGAAAAACTCCGTAAGCAGCCCTCTGGCCGTCTGATTGAATCCCTCAAAATGGAGAGGATGAGGACTATCCTGACTCATAGATACCGATACCCACATGAGCACTCAAGACATTTCATGATTGCCGTATTTGCTGGCTGTCTTTTCTTCATTTCATCAGATAACTTGCAAAACCTTATAATGAAGTTGGACAAGAATTTTAAATGGTGGTCCATGTATGCCTGTTTGATTGGTTTCTTCTATTTCTTCTCATCACCGTTTATTAGGAAGACTATCAAACCAAGCTATTCAAACTTTAGTCGTTGGTAAGCAATCTCTGGAGTCTGTGAACAAGTAATGTAAGTAAAACAAGATGTATTGGTTCTCTAAAGCTGTTTCCTGATACAGGTATATTGCTTGGATATTCTTGGCAGCATTATACCATCTCCCCAGTTTTCAGTCAATGGGGTTGGATTTGAGGATGAATCTTTCCCTCTTCCTCACAATTTATATCTCCTCTCTAATTTTCTTGATTGTTTTCCATGTCATATTTCTTGGCCTGTGGTATTTGGGTCTTGTTTCTCGTATGGCAGAGAAAAAGCCAGAGATACTTACTATAATCCAAAACTGTGCAGTAAGTTTCTTGGCTCACAATGATACAAGTCTCTGTTTACACCTAATCTTCTTTAGCTACCTGTGCTTATGTCTAAGCTACCTGTTCTTTATCTAAGAGTTTGCATTTTGTGTCATATCGTAGGTTATAAGTATAGCTTGCTGCGTGTTTTACAGCCACTGTGGTAACAGGACTGTTTCAAGAGATAAATCTATTGACCGCAGAACTGCTAGCTGGATTGCATTCTCACTCTGGAAAAAGCATGATGACAATACACTGATTTCAAAGCTATTGCGTATGCATAAGTTTAAAGACCAGATTTGCTCGTCCTGGTTTGCTCCGGTTGGCTCTGCTAGTGATTACCCTCTTCTCTCTAAATGGGCCATTTATGGAGAAGTTAGTATACTTCACCTTTTGTTTGTCTTTGGATATTCTTCCTTTTGTTTTCTTAGTTTATTCTTATCTTTTATGTTTGTTCCAGTTAGCTTCCAATGGATCCGGACACTCCAATGACATTTCACCTGTCTACTCTTTGTGGGCTACATTCATTGGTCTTTACATAGCCAATTATGTTGTGGAGCGGTCGACTGGGTATGTCAACTATCTGAACACATCCATCTGACAGCTCAGACATATTATTATGTATTATGACAATTTGTGAGTCAACAAATAAGTCTGTGTTCTATCATCTCGAGAAAGGAACAAATATCATGGTATCATCTAACCATAGAACAATACATATTTGAAGTTCCAACCTTCACGGTCCCACCATAAAATGCCAATGATTATTTGTTAGAGAAAATTGGGAAATTTTAAAAGATGCTACATTCAGTTTATTACCTATCAGCCACATTAATAATTTTAGCAATATATCTAGTTTTAGTGGAATAACATTGTGTGAGGGGATATTACTTCCTTACGTGGTGATGATCACCTTATTTGCTCTATTTACACATGTTCACATGCTGATATAATCGTATAATCTAGGAGATAACTAAATAGGCAAAAACGTTTTTTACATAGTGTAATTGTATAATGGTTGAAGAATAATATAAAGTGAAAGCATCCTTGGTTGGTTCAGTTTTGGACTCATTCTACTATCTTTGTTTCCTTTGAGTTGATGTATAGATGGGTTCTAACTCATCCTTCGAAAATTTCGGAGTATGAGAAACTGAAGAAACAGTTGAAACCAGATTTTGAAGACATGGTTCCTTGGTACTCTGGGTATGTTATTGGTCAATACATAAGTTCTTATTATCCCACTTCATGTGGTAAAAAAGGTTTGACTATTTGTTGATATGTTCTGCAGGACATCAACTGATTTATTTAAAACTGTTTTCGACCTCATGGTATCTGTGACACTCTTTGTTGGTCGATTTGACATGCGTATGATGCAGGTACACAACCTGTTATTTCATGCCTCTTGTTTCTCATTTTGGTTTTGATTATTAGTTTCCTTCAGTTTTACCTTCTCCCAGAATGCCCTTATATTTTCCAGGGTTTGTTCTTGTGCACAGTTTTGCCTAATAAGTAGATAGCACTAAAGTGATCTATGTACTGCTTTTCATATTGTGATCTATTTTTTCACTTTCTAATTGTGTTTGTGGTTCTGTTAAGGAAACAATTGACATTTTGTTTTCTAACCTCGGCCAGGCTGCTATGAATAAAACTCCAGATGAATCTAAGAGCAGTGACCTTTTTTACGATCATCTTGATGGAAAAGACGAACTTTGGTTTGACTTCATTGCAGATACCGGCGATGGTGGCAACTCTACTTATGCTGTAGCACGATTACTTGCTCAACCTTCTTTAGTCATAAAATCTGATGATTCCAGGCTTATGTTTCCCCGTGGAGAACTGCTCCTTATTGGTGGAGACCTTGCGTATGTTGCAATCTTTGATCATACAATTTGCATTCTCAGAGGTTTTCATTTTCAATTCACATTGTCTAATACTCTAATTGATGACCAGTAAAAAAATGCTTTGATATGCTTAGTTCTTCACAAGTCGGCATTCCATCTATAGATAGTCATATATTAGTTTTTTCTTGTCAGTTCACTTGTATATAGTATCCTTTTCATTGTTACTTAGTTTTGGAGTTTTCCATGTTGATCTTAGATTAAGTTCTCCACAAAGATGGTGATTGTTCCTTTTTATCACAGATATCCCAATCCTTCCTCATTTTCGTATGAGCGGCGTTTTTTCTGTCCTTTTGAGTATGCTCTCCAGCCTCCTGCTTGGTATAAAACTGAACATATAGCACTGGAGAAACCTGAACTTCCCCTTGGAGTTTCTGAGCTCAAGCAATATCGTGGACCACAATGTTTTATGATTCCTGGAAACCATGGTAACTATTACTCATCTGTAATCTTATACCGTGTTATGCTTTATGACGTTTATTTACCCTGTGTTCCTTGCCCATTTGCCAATGTGTCAATTTGTTATGCCCATGATGTCTTGGCATGGGAAATGCCAAACAAATTTCCAAGACATTGTTGTGGATTGATGTATATAAAAAAAAAGTGACAAAATCTACACTGTTTTGGGCAGATTGGTTTGATGGGCTGCACACATTCATGAGGTATATCTGTCATAAGAGTTGGTTGGGTGGGTGGTTTCTACCTCAGAAGAGGAGTTATTTTGCATTAAAGCTTCCCAATGGGTGGTGGGTTTTTGGCCTGGACCAAGCTCTTCATGGTGACATTGATGTCTATCAGTTCAAGTTTTTTGCAGAGTTATGTCGACGGAAGGTAATTGCATTTTCTTTTTTTTTTTTCTCGAATACGCAGGAGAGCTGCATATCATTTCATTAAGAAGAAAAGGTAAACAAAAGGGGAGGGAAACCCCAAACACACACTCACACACACAACACACTAGCAAACTACAAAAGAACTCCCAACGACCCAACTAAGACTGCTAGAGACAGAAATCACTGTATCAGCAAATTGTTTTTGTGGCAGGTGCTATGGTTTTCATTTGTGAATTTGATGATTCAATAGTAGTACACCAGTAGATTACTCCATAAGTTTGATCAGTACTAGGAGATCTGGGTATCTTGAGCACAAAACAATGCAGAATTTTGTTATTGCACATGAAGATTGCCGCATGTGGATTTTCTTAGTGACTAGTTCAACTGGAAGTTATGCAGGTTGGAGAAAGTGATTCTGTAATAGTTATAACTCATGAACCAAATTGGCTTCTCGATTGGTACTGGGGTGATAGCACTGGAACAAATGTAGCATATTTAATACGTGAGTACCTCAGGGGAAGATGCAAACTGCGGATGGCTGGGGATCTGCACCATTATATGCGTCATTCTTGCATTGAGTCTAAAGAACCAGTTCATGTACAACACTTGCTCGTAAATGGCTGTGGTGGAGCCTTTTTGCATCCAACACATGTCTTTGAGAACTTCAGGGAATTTTATGGGAACAAGTATGAAACAAAGGCTACATATCCTTCTTATGACGATTCTAGCAGGGTAAGGTTGACTCTTTACATTTTACCTTTCTTTTAGTTCATTACATAACAGCGCTTGATCTTTCATGTTCTTGGAATGGTTTTACTTATCAATTGACTTGTATCCTTTGTTTATCCCTTCAGATTGCACTCGGTAATATTTTGAAGTTCCGAAGGAAAAATTGGCAATTTGACGTCATTGGTGGTTTTGTATACTTTGTATTGGTTTTCTCGATGTTTCCACAGGTGAGGCTAGCTGATTTTTCTATTTATGAACTGTACAGTTCTTGGGAAGTTATTGTTCTTCTTTGGTTAAGGTGAAGACCCAAGGCTTAAAAATGATTATTTGGTTTTCACATTCACAAACGCTAAATTATAAACTCCATGGAAATGGTTGTCCTCCAGTGAAATAACTGACATATGTTTGCCATGATGGTTCTTTCTTGGCGGTACGAGTTCATCGATGGTTATGCCGTGCTACTTGGCATTGAGATTTAACAGGACATATACTGTCCAGAATATTTTAGGACTTTAGGACAATGCTTGATATCCTTTGTATGGTTATATTTTGTAATCTTAGCTAATTAAGATTTAAGAAACTCAATGGGGTTCTATTTATAGGATCAGATCATTCCAAGCCTATCTCCAAGGGTGCCTAACATATTCTCAGACTTCATGAACACATATTTTCCAGTAGGGTTTGTATATGTTAAGACTTAGGAACATGTTGTCCATAAGTAATTCTCTTTGTACAAGCAAATTCTGCTCCATTGTATTCTATGAGCCAACAATTGGAGTTAAATTATGCTTTTCCAGATAATGAATGTGCATGGACCATATAATGAAAACCAAATAGGCAAGGGACTACACTATCAACTTGTGAATGTTAGAGCAGTGCTAACAGTTTATTAATTACTATCTTTTGTGGCCTGACGTATGATTTACTGTTCAGTGCGACTTGTTTCGTATCTTACATGAAGACTCCTGGGCTGGCCGTGTCAATAGTTTCTTCATTGCAATGTGGAATGCTGTTTTTGAGATTCTGGAGCGGTCCTATGTGTCCCTAGCTGGTGTTGTTACTCTATTGATGGTGTCATTTTTCTTTGTGCCCACGAAACTATCACGTAGAAGACGTGCTTTGCTTGGTTGTCTGCATGGTGCGGCTCATCTAACTTCGGCAGTGCTACTGATGCTGCTTATGGAATTGGGTATTGAGATATGCATCCGCAACCATTTATTAGCATCATCAGGTTTGTGTTTGTTATTTCCTTTTGCATGCACAATTGCTTGATGTATCATGTTATGTTTCGTCATCTTGAACCCTTACAAGTTATAGCCCTGCATTCTCTTTTGGTTTAAGAAGGTAATGTGCCAGTTTCACCACATTTTTCCATAGCAGTCAGATTTTTAATACTGCAGTTCCTCAGTTGTCTAATTAGTGTTCATTTTTCCATAGCAGTCAGATTTTTTTTCCTTGAGAATCTGAGTATATTATGAATATTACAACATGCAAGGATTAGCTTCCTAAAATGGCCTGCCCACAAAAACGATTTGGAGAAGAGCCACAGGATAGTACTTGCCAATCTTTTTCATCATCTCTCCTGTATGTTCCAAGGATAGTGTACTAGTTTACAAAAATGAGTTAGCCTCTCATATAAGTCATATGTTGTTTGTTTACACATTTATTTCAAGACATTGCACTTCCACAGCTGTTTTCCATGTCTTGGCAATTTAATGCCTGAATGTTCATTTTCTAACCCTCTTGGCGCCATCTACAATGTAAAAAAATGTTGGATTACTCGATTTCAGGCTACCATACCCTCTACGAATGGTACCGCAAGGTGGAAAGTGAGCATTTTCCTGATCCCACGGGGCTTCGTGCTCGTCTGGAACAATGGACTTTCGGGCTTTATCCTGCATGTATTAAGTACCTTATGTCTGCATTCGACATCCCAGAGGTTACCGTTTGTACCATACAAAGATCACTCCTGATGGACCGTACTATTTTCCACTGTCACATATATTCTCCTTTTCAGGTCATGGCAGTAACTAGAAGCACAATCTGCAGAAAAGGAATAGAGTCCCTTCCTCGGGGAGGTGCCATCATCTACTATGTCTGTGTCTTCCTGTATTTTTGGGTCTTGTCGACGCCTGTTGTATCAATGGTGTTTGGGAGCTACTTATACATATGCATAAACTGGTTTCATATTCATTTCGATGAGGCCTTTTCCTCCCTACGCATAGCAAACTATAAGGCATTTACACGGTTCCACATCAAGAAAAATGGAGACCTTGAGGTCTTCACCCTGGCTGTGGACAAGGTAAGAAGCCTGCTTACTCAATCTCTCTCTAACTTGACTTAGCAACACACCATTATGGTTGCACACTCTCGTCTACATCTATCTTGTATCTTAAGCAGGTCTGATATGCTTGAGTTTATTAGAGTTTTCCAGGCTTATGTTTCCTTGGTCTCGTTGGCTGTGACTGTGTGCTGTCACAAGCCGGTTACCGTTTACCGGTGGAGACCGGTAACCGAAAAACCGCACCGGTAACCGAAAAACCGGCCGGTATGAATTTTTTTATTTTCGAATTTTGGCCGGTTTTCTTTTCCGGTTTTTCCGGTTACCGGTTTCAAGACATCTCAAAATTCAAATTTTGATTTTCAAATTGTGACGGGTTTTTCCGGTAACCGCCCGGTTACCGTTACCGGCCGCCGACCGGGATTTCATCCGGTTCCGGTTTTTGGAACCTTGGTCTCACATATGTTGTCAATAACCAGGTGCCAAAAGAATGGACGCTGGATCCAGACTGGGATATGGAGCCCAAGGAGCCATTCCAGATGAGCTACACCAGGAAATCCCCGAGCAAGTGGCGAGCCGCCTCTGGGTTGGACCCAACCGATGCGGTGCGGGTCGTCGACCAGTTCGTCATCCGACGGACACCCTCAGACCCTCCCACCCCAGACACTGTTAGTTAGGTGATGCACTTGTAGGCCATACTGTAGTGATGTACAATGTAGCTATCTTGTTCCATCTCCTTTGGAAAAAAGAAAGATTGTACAGTAACATGTCTTCTGACATAGCATGGAATAAAGTAGAAAGTATAGGAAAAGAAATGTGAAATCAGCACGAGAATGCATGGTTGTTGAAACCGGACAGGAGATCGAACCGGCTAAGCCATCGGTTCACCGGTCTACCGGTTGAACCGTTGGTTTTGCACAGGGATCAAAAAACCGGAACCGGGACAAATCCCGGCCGCCGGGCGGTACCGGTTACCGCCCGGTAACCGGAAATCCCGGATTCTAACCGGTCAAAATTCGTCAAATGTTTTTTTTGGGCGGGGCGGGAGAAGACCGGTAACCGGACCGGTAACCGGCCGGTTACCGGTTTTACCGGTGAGAAAACCGGAAAAACCGGTGAGAGGGGTTTGGCTAATCCAGTTGTTGATTCAATTGAGATTTTTTGAACTTTGATGTTGAAGTGATTTCTCAATCTATTGTTTCCTGGTAGATGAGTAGATCCTTGGCCCCTGTCTATTTGTGCTTCATAACTCTTGATTGATTGGGCAATCTTAGAGAAGTGGTTCATTTTTCAAGAACTCACTTGGGAACCATTTTTGAGTTTGATTTGTGGTGGAAATGTTTGGAGTTTGCTTTTTTTTGGCATCTTGGCTTTTTTGAATTCTAATACACAAGAATGAAATCAGAGGCTGCCATTGTTCAGGAACTTGAGAGGACCAAAGTAACACAACTCTCATCTAGTCTTTACAATCTAAAGATGAACTAGTGATGCATATAGAAAATGAAATCAGAGGCTTGCAAAATGGTAATCCGAACCATGGCAGCTAATCAACAAAGCCCATCTGCGGCTGCCGGGGATGTCGTAGTGTCGGCTCCATCCCAGGCGGCGGTCAGAGCAGAGGACGTCGTAGCTGCAGCTCCGTCTTCAGTCTCTGCCCTTGGTTTCATCAGCAAGATCGCCGGGGACGTCGTAGCTCCGGCTCCGTCCCAGGCACTATGCGAGGCCGAGGTTATGGCTCTGGTCCCTCCTGCTTTGGCATCTTCAGGTGCTGTTTCTGCCGGGGACGTTGATGCTCCGGCTCCGTCCCAGGTGATGGTCAGAGCTGTGGGCGTCGTAGCTCCGGCTCCGTCTTCAGTCTCTGCCCATGAAGCGTTCATCAACAAGCTCACCCAGCACACAGTCAGCCTGCTGCGGACTCCGGTGGTGTCTAAGCGTCGGGGACCTGTAGCACCACCATCTGTTACCCCGCGGCGTAGCCGTCGGTTAGCAGGAGCCCATGCGGAATTTCAGATGGGAGTCTTGGATAGAAGATCAAAGGAGAAAGCTATGAGGGCCCTTGACATCTTAGGCGATCTTGGAGGGATCGACCAGCAGGCACAAGAAGATTATGCGAAACTCTTTAGTCAGCCTTTGTCTGATTCCCACCTGCAGGCTTTAGCAGCGCTGTTTAAATGGTCCATTCCCAACCTGAATCATTCTGGAGAGGGAGAGGGAGTGGTGTAGATGTGCTGCTTCCGGCTCTAACCAGAAGTTGTGTGAGGTCGTTTTATTTGTTGTTCCTATGGATCCAAAGAAAATTTTCATTTGGAATGTGTGCGGTCTTAACTCGGTAGCCCGGCAAGACTCAGTGCGCACAATGCTAGAAGCCTCTCGTTCTGACATTGTTTGCATCCAAGAGACGAAGATCACAACAATCTCTAGACGAGTTCTGTTATCTGCTTTGGGGTCGGATTTCTCGGATTTTATTGAATTACCGGCGGTGGGTGCTAGTGGTGGCATCTTAGTTGCGTGGCGCCGGCACATAGGGATCTCTGGAAATCGCAGAGTTGATGCTCACAGTGTGTCTATTCAGTTCTGTCCAGAGGGAGGAGTTTCTTGGTGGCTCACTTGTGTCTATGGTCCTCAAGGCACCGCAGAGAAAATTAAGTTTTTGCAGGAGCTGCAGGATGTCCGAAGCGCTTGTTCTGGTCCTTGGCTCCTGGCTGGGGACTTCAATTTGATTTATAAAGATGAGGATAAAAATAGTTCCAGCTATAATCGGGCGATGATGGGTCGGTTCAGACGGCTTATTGATGATCTTGCTCTCAAGGAAGTTCCACTTCATGGGCGGAAATTTACGTGGTCGAATCGGCAGGACTCTCCCACGCTTGTCAAGCTTGATAGAGTCCTTTGTTCGGTTGATTGGGAAGACCTCTATCCAAATTGTTTATTGCAAAGCTTATCTTCAGATGACTCAGATCATTGTCCCCTTTTACTAGGGCTGCATGACAACAAGGCAGGTCGAAGGCGTTTTCATTTTGAATCCTTCTGGCCAAAATTGGAGGGGTTTCAGGAGGCAGTAGCTACAGCTTGGGGCTCGGTACAGGAGGGATCTTGTCCTTTCTCAGTTCTAGTTAACAAGTTCAAGGCTACTGCTAGAGGGTTGCAAAGTTGGAGCGACAAGGCAGTGGGACACGTCAGTTCTCAACTTGCTTTGGCTCGAGAGATACTCCATCAGTTTGAGATCGCCAACGACAAGCGTCAGCTTTCTTCAGAGGAGTCTTGGCTGAAGCACAACCTCAAGAAGCATTGTCTTGCCCTCTCTTCTCTCAAAAGGACTATTGCCCGGTTGCGTTCTCGAATTGGGTGGTTGCGAGATGGAGATGCTAATACTAAGCTCTTTCACCTTCATGCCCGGCATCGCAAAAGAAAAAATTTCATTAGCAAGTTGGTCTTGGATGAACGAGTTTTTTCCAATCATGAAGACAAGGCAAGACTTGTTTTTGATTTCTATGACGGTCTGCTTGGTACCAACTTGGACCGAGAACATACCATCAACCTCGCAGAACTGGGCATACAATCGCATGATCTTGCTGACCTAGACTTGCCTTTCTCGGAGGAAGAAGTTTTGGATACTATCAAGCAGTTACCACCAGATAAAGCCCCGGGCCCCGATGGGTTCACCGGTCGTTTCTTTAAAGTTTGTTGGCCAATCATTAAACAGGACATCATGGCAGTGGTCTCGGCTGTGTGGAACAGAAATTTTATGGGTTTTAGCTCTCTTAACACAGCCTTCATTACCCTCCTCCCCAAAAAAGAAATTGTCGATCACCCCAAAGATTTCAGGCCCATAAGTTTGGTACATAGCATTGCCAAGCTGATCACTAAAATGATGGCCAACAGATTGGCAAGTCGGCTGCATTGCTTGGTATCTCCTAACCAAAGTGCTTTCATTAAGGGTCGGTTTATTCAAGACAACTTCATGTTGGTGCAGCAGATGGCAAGATTTTTTCATCAGCAAAAATTGCCGCGTTTCCTATTAAAACTTGACATCTCCAAAGCTTTTGATAGTGTAGCTTGGCCTTTCCTGCTTGAAGTGCTGCAGCAGCTGGGTTTCGGGCAAGTTTGGCGAGACTTGGTCAGTGGGCTGCTCTTCACTTCATCCACGCAGGTTCTTTTGAATGGAATTCCTGGTAATCGTATCTTTCATAGGCGTGGATTGCGACAAGGAGATCCCTTATCGCCAATGCTCTTCATTTTGGTTATGGATATACTTGGGCGATTGGTGGCAAAGGCGGCTGACGAAGGGTTGCTGCAGCCGCTCTCACGGCGTGCAATCCAGCACCGGATATCTCTTTATGCAGATGATGTGGTGATGTTTCTCCATCCAGCGGCTGCCGACATCGCTATCACTTTGGATCTGCTGCAATTATTTGGGGATTCATCTGGACTCAAGGCGAACCTGCAAAAGAGCAGTGTGTTGCCAATTAGATGTGGTGAATCCGAGCTTGACATACTGCACCATTTGCTCCCCTGTGATATTTCAGTTTTCCCCTGCAAGTATCTTGGCCTGCCGCTCTCCCTAACAAAGCTTAAGAAGGAGCACTTCCAACCTATCATTGATAGAATTGCCGATCAACTGCCAGGATGGAAGGCAGACCTCATGACGCGTGCAGGAAGAAAGGTACAGGTTCATTTCGTTCTAACTGGGATGCTGATTTATCTAGTTATGGCTGTGGATTTTCCTCAATGGGCCATCCGAGCAGTAGATAAAATTCGTCGTGGCTATCTGTGGCGAGGTCGCAAGGAAGCGCATGGTGGCCATTGCCTTGTGACTTGGAGTACAGTTTGCTTGCCAATACAGCTTGGAGGCCTTGGTATCTCTGATCTCAAGAATATGATTTGGGCGCTGAGAATGAGATGGATGTGGCTGCAAAAAACGGAGCCTCATCGCCCTTGGGCAACTCTGCCTATTCAAGTACCTGCACAAGTCCAAGCCTTCTTCTCGATCGCCCTCAAAACAGAAATAGGTGATGGCTCACGATCTTTGTTTTGGACTGACCGCTGGATTCATGGGCAATGCATTGCCGATTTGGCTCCCCGCTTATTTGCTATAGTTCAAAAGCAAAAAATTCAGAAACGTACTGTTCAAGAGGGCCTCTCAAACCGAACTTGGGTTTCAGATTTACAGGGAGCTTTTTCAGTGGGAGTTTTAATTGATTACTTGCATCTTTGGGATATCTTGTTGGATTTCACATTGCAAGTTGATGTCCAAGATAAGCACATTTGGCAATTCTCTTCGAGTGGGCTTTACTCGGCCAAATCTGCTTATGAGAGCCTTTTTATAGGTGCTATTCAGTTCAGGCCTTGGGAGAGAATTTGGAGAACTTGGGCACCTGCTAAATGTCATTTCTTTTTGTGGTTGGTCGCTCATAATCGATGCTGGACGGCGGATCGTCTTGCGAAGCGGGGACTACCTAAACCTGAGTATTGCCTCTTATGTGACCAGGAAGAAGAAAATATCAATCACCTCCTCACTTCCTGTGTCTTTGCTCGACAATTTTGGTACTTCTTCCTTAGGCAGGTCGGGCTTCACTCTCTTGCTCCTCAACCCTCGGATCAATTATTTGACGCTTGGTGGGAGAGAGTCAATAAAGCAACCAGTGGTATGATCCAACATGGGCTCAACTCTCTGATCATATTGGGCGCTTGGATTATATGGAACCACCGGAACCGTTGTTTGTTTGATGGTTTGACTCCTAGTGTTTCTCAAGCCCTGATCATGGCAGGGGAAGAGCGTCGACTTTGGTCTATGGCAGGGGCTAGAGGAATCTCCTTCTTGATTGCCCCCATGGACAGGTCTTGACTGCTGTTTTTTAGAAGGCGTGACTGTTTCTTTTTAGTGTTTCGTTTGTGGTGTGTGTTGTATCCGGGTTCTCGTCCCTTTTTTCTTCTTAATATAATGAAGCGCAGCTCTCCTGCGTTTTCGAGAAAAAAATTTTTACACCAGCTGTCAATGACAATAATTCACCCTTTTTTTACTTCCAACAGCAGCTAATCAACCTAATATATCAAAAACAATACCCAAACTAACATACTCACTGCATTAGCAAGTCAAAAATTCAAATCTTCAATTCAAAAAATTTCGGCCGGTATTTCAAAACCCGGTTGTCACCGGTATTTCCGGTTACCGGCGGTTACCGGCCGGTAACCGCCGGTTTTCCCAACCATGGTTTTGCACATATTGATGTTTTATTATTTACTCTGGATTTGGGGAAAGAAGAAAGAAGTGGTATATGCGGAGCATCAAAATTGATCCAAATGTGAGCGATAATATAGATCAAATGCTTGCAAAAAATAAATCGAAATGTGCCTTCAGTGACAAGGAACCTATGATGCTAACTTTCTAATTGGATGATTGGAGTGGCTGGGGTGGCTACGAAGTGAAGGAGAGCAATCAAACTAACAAACTCATTTGGAGATCCAAAATCTAAATGAAATCTAGCGATCATGTGACAAGAATTTATCAGATCTGCGCATATGCATCCTTCCGGTTGCTAGACCTCGCCGCCGACTTTGCCCAAGCCGAATGGTCGTTGGCTCGCCGCCAACTGCTCCGCGCGCGCCGCCGCCGCCGAACGGTCGCCTCGCTGCCTCTATACTCTTCATAAGATCCTGCTAGCCCCATAGCATCGTGGATAATGAATCAAGCTCATGCTAGCTTCTTCGAGAGGAGAAACGGGAGCTCCAGATATTAAGAGACGAGAGCATGGGAGGCGGCGGCAGGGGAGCCTAGGGCTCTTCAGAAACGTGGTGGGCATGGGCCTCATGTAATACACAAAGCATACAATAATACATATGACTGCATGAAAAGGAATAAGAGACCTTGATCTAATCATCCACACCTTACGCAATTACACGAGGAAAAATTGTAGATTTGCCCCACAGTTGAGTGGCTTTGTAGATTTGCCCCACTGATGTCTCAATGACATGTGGGTCCAGGACCCACATGTCATCGAGACAACTGGGGCAAATCTACAAAGTGCACATTTTTAAGTGGGGCAAATCTACAAATATTTCGTGGTTAATACGAAATACGAATCATCGTGTCTCATACAGGCATAGAGAGTAGCATCAAATCGTCTTTGGCAATGCATTAAGAGACCTGTGATGATAAGTTACACTTCCAACAATATCTTTTCCCTCAAAAACACAAAACATCATGAGAAATTTAGCTATCCCTATGCATACTACCAGAAACTACTTCAGTCTTGTACTGGTATGCTCCAATTGGAATAGTGAGGATTCTTCTACTCAGCTGCTACAGTATCAGTATTTCCAGTTTGCTACTACTGTCAATTGCACCTAGGCGTTCCCATCAGAGTTCATCACCATGTGTACTTCCCTGTCTGTCTTCACCACAGATGCTTGATCTGGCCTCTTCAGAGTTGTTGGACTTCCCACTTCTGAGCTTGCCAAGTGCTGGCAACAATGATGAACCAAGAATTGCTTGCAGTTTTGACTCGTCCATTGTACTCAAATCTGCAACATTCAAATCAAGTGAAACTGTCTCCGCAGGCGCGCCATTGTCCAAGGATGGATCTTGTCCACTGATTACCTCCATCACATTTGAGCAGTTTGGCTTGTTCGTGTTTACTTCACAAGGTTTCTCTGTTTGTATCTTAATAAGAACAGCAGGGCATAACACAGTGCTAGCATACTCCCTCACTAGATCACTGTCTACGGATGCAGGTTTGTTTAGGTCAATATTGAACTTGTTTCCACCAACTTCCTCTACACCATTCCCTTGGAGCTCTTTTCCAGAACTAGCAGCATTATTATCTTCTCCAAAGGAAGGGCGCACAAGCTTTCTTCTCTTCACTTTCCCACTAATCTCCTTTCCTAAATTTGCATCCAACTTCCCCGCTTCGCTGCGTCTCTTGAAGTTCAAGAAGGGAGGCTCTGTGCTTTCTTCTCCTTCTTGTAGACTCGGCAGGTTTTGCTCAGCAAGAGGACAGGGTCTGTCCATGACCTGCTCACCAACCAACTGTTTACCAACATCATATGTAAGTGTTCTATTCTCGCTACTCCATTGTTTTGTTCTCTGCGAAAGTGAATGAAGCAATTGATTGAGTGAAGGGCCAGTAATTTCTTCAGAAGGTGGTTGTTGGTTCAGTGATAAGCGAGAAAACACGCTGTTTCGTGGACGCTGATCAGGAACTATTTTGTTGCTTTCAGCTCCTATATCATGATTTGTACGTAGTTGTTCTGACATGTAGGCTCTAGAATCATTTCCAAGACCTGATGAGCCTAAAGCGTTACAATTAAAACCATGTTTCCACTTATCATTCTCAAAGTTTTCATCACAATGAGGGATCAAGATGTAATCAGTAAAACTTTCTTTCCCCTGACCATTTGCTGATACTTCAGGAACTTCAGGGTATGCGGGAATACCTTGTTGACTTAATTTTGGAGGTGTTAGGGCTTTTTCTTTGCTTAAATACTGATGCTCAGATGCATAAATGTCTTCATGTGGACCAAAACGGCATTGGTTGCAGTGGATATCATAATGGTCCTTGCAGTTAGCATTGCCTTGTGGATTTGCCAAAGAGACACGAGTATAAGTAGAACTCAAATAATTTTTGTCTCCAAATGGATCCTGAGTTATATACTGAGGAGAGAGCAAACTACTGCATAAATAGTCAAGAGATGATGGATATGACTGATTTGCAGACGGCCTAACTCCATCAGTTGGGTCCCGAGTCACGCATCCAGAAGACAAGCTATTGTGCGGATAATCACGAGGTAATGGATATGACTGATTTGCAACCAACTGATCTTGGTGGTATATAGTTGTTTGAGAGCAAGGGGCGGATACTTCAGTTGAAATGCCATCTACTGTTGAAGCATCTTGGAAAAGTTCATTACTATGATCAGGTAATTCTATTTGGTCATGATGGCCGCTGCGGATGGGAGCAATGTGGACTCCAAAAAGTTTAGTTCCCAAGGGCATTGACACATTTGGCTGTATCTCAACCCTAAGTGGTGCAATTGGGTGCATGCTTGTATGAGCAGAGTAGTTTGTTTCAACTGTTGAAACCTTGGGAGTACTTGGGGACATCAGAATGTGCGATTGATCAGCAGAAAAGGGAGAAATATTTGGAGTCAAGCTCCTTTTGTCTGGTGTCCCTTTACTGGACTGCTCTTTTTCCAAATTAGCACTTTTTGAATAATTGCAAATAGGATGCTCTACCCTCTTCTCATCAAACAACCCATATAGCCGGACAACCTGCAAGTAAAAAACAAATTTGCATAATCATAGCCGTGCGATCAGAAGGTTCATCAAGTTTTGTAGCAAAGCAAACCTGCTGGTAGGAAAGATCGAAGTAGAACTTTTTTGGCATATAGTAGTTTTCCTCTATAGCAAGAGAAAACTCATCTTCTGTGAGTGGTCGGCACTTCCAAACAATTTTGAAGCAAACCTAGGGGAAACAACAGCTCAAAACCGAATGAATAATTTCGATCATAGTAGTTAACTAGTTATAATCAGTAAGTGGCACTCAAATACAAGAAAGGGAACAGTTTCCTAGAACCAACTCTTACAGACAGTTCACCATACCCTTCTTCACCATGTCATTCTGTATGCAGTTTCTCAACAAAGAATTGTCCACATTTCAAGTGTACATACAGTGAAATATGTAAAATAACCATCAAGACTAAAAAGGCATTTAAACCTAATCCATTTTATGTTATACTTTTTTAATAATTGTCATAGGCGGCTAAAGAAACCACCCAATGAGAGTACATAATCACACAAAACATTATCCATTTTATGCCAATATTCTTTGCATGCTAAATTTTTTGGACATGTTTACATGCTAAATTTGATAATTCCGCCTTACGGAATCAATTACTGTCATTCATCAAGGCAGGCTTAGTCAGAGCTACATTATTTATTAGCTGATCTAATGTGTGAAAGTCAAATACATATGCAGCCAACTTGGGTGTCCTCTATTCTTGTGCCTAGACTGTATGCCGTGCACTACCATGTGTGGAAGGACCATTACGATTTCAACTTTCAAGATAACACAAGACTAACCCAAGATATATAGTGTTGAGGGTTCAATTCTAAGTTCTAGCATGGCTTATTTAAATCACTACTTCCTCAGGTTTTCTAAGCCCAAGGAGTTCATTCAGGCATATATGTTAGCTGCAGATTACCTGTGCAGGATACACGCGTCCAATTGACCGAAATGCGGATATGTTAATATTCAGTCCACCATCAGAGGCAGCCGCAAAGACCCCATAAAGTTTACGGTCAGTATGGTCAAAGAGAAACAAGGGCATCCCTTCTTTGACATTGTTCACAAAGGGTTCATACTGTAAGGGAAGTCCAAAGATGTTGCGGCGAAAACACTGCACCCTTGACTCGGTGTTGGACATGAAGATAGCGCCTGCCATAGCAGTGTCTTGTCTAAACGATCGTGTAGGTTCCCCGCGCCTCATTCTGACCTTGCACATGCACAGGTGAAATCAATTAGAAACAACTCTGTCCTTTACATAAATTTTATTATACAAGGACTCATATATACAGTGTATGATAGACAACCGTTCATTACAACGCGTGATTCTCAGCTGTTTGTCAAACAGAGAATTTGCACGCAGGTTAAAAACAACTGCAATGTTATATCAAATGAAATCAGAATCCAGATAATGCCCCAATAAAAGAAAAAAGAAAGGCAACAAAAGAAGAGAAGGGAGAGGTGGTCGATGAGAAGATACTGTCTACTATGGATTAACGTGTAACATTAAAGTGATATAGATCTCAGTTGTTAAAAGGAGCAGTTTAGTATTATTCTAAATCAGACAAAAAGTAAAGAATAATCGTAATCTTAACAAAAAAAGTACTAAAAAGACAGATCAATTCATTCATGATAAAGAAAGGAAGATAGTACATTGACTCAAGTAGTTGGATAAGTATATTCAGTAATAGTTGTACGGAATATGTCCGCCAATAATATATGACCACTCTCACTAGAGTTGAACGCATCACATGAATAAAAAGATAGATTGATTTAGTAATGATTCCCAAAGCAGTACAGATCGGCAAACCCTAATCGTGGGAAGTACAGCTAGGAAAACTTGAGAGATGAAGTTGATAATCACCAACTTTTTTTAAAAAAAAAGGATGCCGAAAACAAGAAGACGGCAATGATGAATTTGCACAAGGTTAGGTCATGTCGATCGACAAAAACGGCGGTTAAACTAAACAGCGAAACGAAGAAAAAGCGACCGTAGATCGAAATTGACGAGGCGAAAACCCCAGTTGGTGAACTAGCACTACAAGATCACTAGTAGTACTAGGGGATGCCATGCAAATGCCGTGATGAACTAGCAAGCACGGGAAGGGAAGCAGGGTAATACGTGCGGAAAACACGAAGGGAAGGCTTGATCGCGCGATGGATGGGGGAGCGGTGCGGAGGAGGAAGAGCCCGGCGGAAGACGAGGCGGCGGCAACGTCTCGCTCGTCGGCTATTTTCTGTTGGTTTCTTGGTCTGCCTTGTAGTGATGGATGGAAGACGAGGGGATGGATGGATGGATGGATTCTCTTCGATTTCTAGTCGTATTTACTCGTGACCTCTCCTCTCCTCCCTCGAAACTGATTTCACTCTTTTCTTTGGGGAGTGTGCTTGCATTTTTTTCCGTGTGCTGGCGCTCGACGTCCGATGGGGTCGCGGACGCTACTAACGCCGTTAGATCTCGCTTAAAGCTATGAGTCTCAATCGTTCGATCGGATGCAACAAAGATTCATAAAACCCAGCGATAAATTACTTGGTTTACGATAAAAACTCGTCTCACGTGCAACAATCACAAAACACAACCCAAATAATTATAACAAATTAAAATTGTTTATATAATATTAAAAGAAAACTATCCTAACAAAAAGTAAATTGTTCTCGTAACAAACACAAAACATGACTAAACAAATTATAAAAAGTAAGAATTATTTATGCAATAATATAGAAAACTACCCCAACAAAAATAAGATATTATCGCAACAAATTAAATACTCATTAAGCGGACCACAATATTTTAGAAAATGTATTATAACATGAAAAAAAACTTGTCGCAACAACTCAACTTACTTGTTGCAATAATTTAGACGAACACGAAGGAGGAGATAATGTCTAACCAAATCTAGCACTTTAGAGCTTGTGAGAGGAGGTTGCCCACTTCCTTATCGCAGGTGACATGCTCGACCTCATGCTCCCTAATGCTATCGTGGGCTTGCCATGCGCCGCCACCGCTCTTCCGTTCTCTGTTCTACGACCTGAGTTCGAGATTGTGTGTACTCAACTCCTGACTCGCTACTCGTGCCTGAGCTTGGTGGAGGCCCTCACGTCTGCGTGTGTTGAGGAGACTCATCACCCTACCGTGGCCTAGATGCAGGCTATCTTATCTACTTCAGCACTTGCTCCTTCGCTTGTTTCTTCAGCATCGACCATGATCCCTCCCTCAGCTCTTAGCGCACCAGTGGTTGCCGCCTCTATTGCGGGTCTCCACTGCACCTACTGTCAATGTGACAGCCAAACGTATCAGGACTGCTACAAAAGCGGAGGAGGGACTAGGGTCGTCGGGGTGGACATCCCCCAAAGGGCTTTGGCGGTTCCTCCCATGTAGGAGATAGCGCCTCTCTCTAGGGCTCCTCGAGTGACGCCACACAACAGTTCCTCTCGCTACTCCAGCTTCTTGGTGTTAGCTCATTCTCGGACTCCTCGGGTTTTACTTGTCTGCCTTTTTCTTCTCAACTATCTTCCTCGCCTCTGCCTCTTCCCAAGTCAGGTATATTGTCTCCGTGGATCTTGGACTGCGGTAGCCGACATGACCATTTGGGTCGCAACTGTGAGAAGGAGGCTACGGTGAATGAAATGGTAGTCAGAGACATGGAAGCAGTGGTAGGACCAGAAATTGAGTATGTAGGGGTTGAGAAGTGGGCGTCGGCCACTAGTAAGGAGACGAAGTGCGCAGCGACCCCACAGAGGCGAGCTGGGGGAGAAAGGAGGCGTTGTGACAGGGGAGACAACAGTTGGGGAGTTGTCTTGTCTCAACAGGCTAGCAGTGTCTCACGGTGCTGCTGCACGGCAAAGGGAGGCGATAGCGTCGACGCTCGTGACGAGCCGGTGAGGTATTGGTGAAGGGAAGAGAGAAGAGAGGGAAGGGAGGTCGAGAAGTGAAGTGTGCAAGGGTTTTAACAAGGAGGTTTTATCTACATGCTTCTTTTCTTTCTTCCTTTTTTTTGGAATATTTCAATATTTGCTACGGTAAAGATATATATTTCAAGATTTGTCACTTCATATCTCACGGATTTGTTACTCTATGTCTCACTAATGTGTGAAAATCCTGAATTGGCACAAAGAGGCAAATGACCCATTATCTTGAGAAACTGAGGATCTATTCTTTTCAGTTTTTTAAAGTTTTTCGGCTTTTTTTAATAGTAACTAGCTCTTAAACAGAGTATCTTTTTAAGACGAGGTCTATAAATTGATTGTAATATACACTGTAACGACTTAATTTATATCGGCCAAAACCGTATACAAATTTCTATTACTCCATACTTTCTCTCACGAACAACCCAAAAGACATAAGCCGAAATAAAAAAGAACAGCCCCTGAGTTACAACTTGTCTATATGTTGGAGAAACCTTTCTCATGTGGAAATGTGGAATAGGAATATAGGATGATGAGACATGATAAACAGTAGCTGCAATGAACACTCCCAAAGTCTCCAAAGTGCAAGAAAATCAACTGCGAATCAACGTTTTACATCAGGAACAATTAGCTCTTCTACTACCTGTCGTGCATCAAATGTCTGACTGAACTCCTAACACAAACCAAATATCAGTCAGCTCGTCGCTCACTGAACATCGAACAAGGTTAGCCCTGGCGCGATCTTTGCTAAAAAAGTTCTAAAGATCATCATCTCCTTGTGCTTTGGTTATCTCCTTCAGCTGCATTTCATCTGCTTCTCCGTGTGGCATCACAAGAAGAGCAACCTTTCAGCTGTTCTAACTCTTCAGGTGGGTGCATCAACATCACCCTATTGTCACGGCGGCACTTGAGCAGATGACATCAAGAACAGGAAAACAGGTTGTAAAAGTCACTTGTCAAACGGTGGATTCCTCTGAAAAGTCCCTGGAGCAAACACCGGGAGGGAGCCCGTCAGCACCCCCTCGCCCTGGGTGTCGCGCCGGTGGGCATTAGGATCTCTACCTCCCTCAGGGCGCGCTCTTGTGCCTGCCTCATTCCTTTGAGCGTTGATACCAGGGGTGCTCAGAATGGGCCCGCCAAAGAAAATTGATTGCCCAGTGTACGTCAATCTCTCCGACGGCTGTCCTGACGACATCGCTGATGAAGATGTGTTTGCAGGTGCAAGATTTTTCCCATTGTTGCTTGATTCGCCAGTTGGATTTGCCAAGAACCATGGGGTTCTTGACTGCAGTTCGACACCAGCTCCTGTTCTTGTTTGCGCAGGCACTGACACGTACCGACCAGCCTCTTGATCCCACACAACGGAGGCTCTTCGGTTCTCCCGAACATAAGATGTGGCTGACTGGAACATCGGGTTGGTTATCTGTGTGGTAGGAACAGGTGACCTCACTATCCCTTTCACAGACCTTTCAGGAGGTGGAGGCGGATGAGGTGCTGCATGAAATTGAGAACGAGAAGCAATCTTCACAGACCTTTCAGGTGGTGGAGGCGGATGAGGTGCTGCATGAAATTGAGAACGAGAAGCAATCCTCACAGACATTTCACGAGGTGGAGGCCGATGAGGTGCTGCATGAAATTGAGAATGAGAAGCAAGCTTGTGGATGTGGACCGGGCTGCTTAAACTGCTTGCGCTTTGTGTGCCAGTCTCATAGTCATCCTGGCTTGCAAGACTTTGAGGGTATGAGTTCTGAAGAGGAGACAGTCTCATCTCGTTCCTTGATTCCTTTGTGCCGCTGTAGTCAACACTCATGCTACTCCTGACGCTGGCGTTGCCACTGGAGCTACGATCAGCTTCATGACCACGGTGGGCATCTATTGGTCGGAGAATGGAGGATGATGCCCGAGCTTTTGCTGCAGCTTTCATTACCTCATTTCTGTCCAGCTTTGCAAGGCTCCGAGCACTGATCTTGACTGGCTTCTTGGCTTTGTTTGCTCTTTCGGCATATCCAGCAGCATCAGGGTCAACGGTTGAAGGTACCATCCCAGGCTCCAAATGTGGAATCACTTCATCCTGGTTCAAAGGTTCACCACAGCTAAAGTTAGTATGGCTGTAGGACTGCTTCCAACATTATAATTATGTTTTTCCAGCTTGGGGTTCTTATTAAACTTTCAAAGATCATACATATTTGCCGTTTGAAACAGGCAGGCTTACCTGATCAATAAATACCCTTGGAGGTGTACACCAAGCACCCTTGTGGTGAAGACCAAATGAACTTCCAACGCTGAATCCAGTTGTTGCTGAATTTGATGGGGAATAGATGATGTTTGCTCCTTCCTCATCCTCTGGAGGTGCCTCACTCATAGCTCTCATCGCGACAACATAATCATAGGTTGTGATCCCCTGATATAGAGCATAGAGAAGAAAGCATGATTTGATTTGGATATGTATTACATTTGCACTAAGAACTGTGAGGCAAACCTTTCTGATCAGTATCACGTGGAAGAAGAAAAGTTCCCCTAAAGGTATGCAGGCCACTAATGAAAGAAAAGTAAATATACCCTGCACATAAGAAATTTATTGTTTAATTAATTATCAGCTAAAAGGACTCAATCTAAGAAAACAATATACAAGCATGTTTTTCAGGAAGTGTGGCAATAATAGGTAGAAGAGCTAAGAAGATAATACAGGGATCCTAAATAAGTAAATAGGAATAGTTGCACTTCCGACAAGAGAGAATGCACAACACTCTTCTTGTAAAAACAAAACAATAAAATAAGTAACAACATCATAACCTTACAGTTATGTGCCTATCATAGAGTAAAGCAAAATAAAAAAAAAGTATTTTGGAATTCCTCATCAGATAATGGGTGGAAAGGTGCTACTTCAGATAACTTCTTATAATCAAGAGAAGAATTTTATACACTAAAAAGATATAACAATTTTTTCTGCAACTTACTGCGATAACAGCAAATGGAGCACACTAAAAAGATACAACAATTTTTTATGCAACTTACTACAATAACAGCAAATGGAGCACGAGTCAAGCCATTCCCAAGCTTGTCTTGAATGTTTCTTGATGCATTCTTATTGACAAAGCAGAGTACAAGAACAGCAACGCCCACTCCAAATTCAATTGCAAGCTAGCACACAGAAGACTGTAAATGTTAGTACCAAACAAGGAAAGGAATAAGTCTACACAAACCTATAGAATTAAAAAAGGATATGTGTGTGTGTATAGAGAGAGAGAGAGAGAGAGAGAGAGAGAGAGAGAGAGAGAGAGAGAGAGAGAGAGATTCCATATTACAGACCCAGAGGAGACTGATTGCCATCAGAGCAATAAACGAGAAATAGTTCTTCCGCCCAACACAGTTATTTAGCCACTGCCAAAGATGTCCATATCAGTTATGCACAATTAAAGATTACAGGGTAACATGCTAATTCAGTGCAAGAAAGTCACCCGACAATGATGATCAAATCCATCCACACACTTGTCACAACTTCTGCAGTGTTTACTGAATTTGCGAACCTGTAAAATTAATTTTGTAAAGCAAGTTTATACAACATAAGCTTCAAATAAGTTTACTGTGTGTTGCATAGCCAAAAGCTAACTCAGCATACCTCAGCATTACATAATGTGCAAAACAGAGTGTCTTCACCACTAGCTTGTTGCTCTGAATCATCAGGCTTCCGGCAATCCTCCTTGACAAATAAAGCACACACAAGCCCACCAAGGAAGAAACAGCTTGATCTTTTCTTTGGCAGTTGTGAGCTCAGATTTATGTTTGCCTCCCCTATAGATGAACCTCTCTTGTTAGAATGGCCATCTAGAGAGCTTCTGCAAGTAGATGTTGGAGTGTGTGTTCCAATAGCATTGTCTGCTTTTTGGGGTACATTGATAAAGCCATCCTCAAACTTTGACATGATCCCAGGATCAGCAGGGTTAATACTTGTGCACCGGATGTAAAGGATGAAAACAGCAAATGCCTGAAAGTGATGTAGAGAGGAGAAATGATGTTTCATGGTACCAAAAAATAGCTCTCTTCAGATGATGAGAAAGGCACAAAATAAGGACCATTTGGCAGGCTTACCACAGGAGTATAAACACCTTCCGCAACATACTCAAGGATTTGCTTTCCCAGAAATGGTGCAAAGAAGGCATAAAATGCAACCACCAGAATGAAGAATACCGTAATGGCAATGATCTGTCAAAAAGATATTATAAATCAGTTATTCAACTGTTCAAGAAGTAAGTACACGATTTGGCATATTTTGCAGCTATTTGAAGTCCGTAGTACGAACTAGAAAAATATGGTACAGAAAAACACAATATTTATTGTACATGAGTAAAAAATTCAAATTCCAGAAAATAGTAGAATTTGAAAAAAAAATCTTTGAAAGTACAAATAACAATGTAAGAAAATGGACCCTACAGATATTTCTAACTATATTAGACCCCATGGATGTCAAGTCCTGGCTCCATCACTGCATTTCACTTCCCTCTCTGTTGAGTATTAGATTTGCCATGGATCTAAAATTAAATGCAACAGCTGAGTAAAAGGGTAAGCAGAATTCCTTTTCTTTTTGTTCTAATGATCTGATACCCTTGATGCTGTGCCAAGGCTACAGGTGCGAGAGCATATGGATTAAAATCATGCAAAAAAAACAAGCAGACATGTGAACCGACACTAGTAAGAAATGCAGATGATACCAAATAAACTTGGCAGGTATATTTTCTCTGGAAATTCAAATAACTGACAACCCATGTCGAAAAAAGAAGCAAAACCCATGAACCAATCACTTAAGAACACCAATAACAAACTGAATATTACTTATGATGGAGAAATTGCCTATGCTGCGACGGATTACCCAAATGAAAAGGAAACTATTCTGAACATGTAAGTTCTTGCAACCACTTAACCAGTAAGAATTATCCCCAGGCATACATTTTCCACCAAATGCGCAAGGTAATCTTTCGCAGAACTTGTGGCAAAACTAGGATAATAGTTTTCTCCATGGCTTCAAGAATAAACTTAGGAACTACTGAGCTAGCTCTCTTACAAGGCAACAGAAGCCACCAAACTGACGGAAACATTGTAATTTTTTGCCATTATTCTTAAGCCATTGAATCGATACCATTTAAGCATGTTTGTCTTACAAATCAATAGGACAAGAAAAACAAACGGGCGAACACAGGCAAAATGACGAGGAACAAGACATAAAAAAAGAAACCGAAGGCATGAGAGAACTATCCCTCTGGGGGCAGCCTAGATGCAGAAATAGAACAAAGCTTACAACTTTTTGCACGCATTTCGTCACAACTCACTCATGAATAAGTGGAGAATTTAGTAAAAGGGTTTTACCACTTCCGCCATAATAGCCACCACCGACGAACGACCAATTTAGACTAAAGACATCTAGCCTTGCTTTATTAAAGCAAAAAGGGTGCAGCCAACGAATAACCCTAGCTCGAAGAATCATACCAAATCTAACACAAGCGACATAACTTGCAAGATTTCTAGCCATATTGTAGGCATTGCATCCCGACCCAATTCCTTTCGAATGCACATTAGTCATTTCTCTCCACCGACGTAGGCACAGGGAAAAGAATAAGAAGAAGAAAGAACCAATCACTACCTAGTGGGCTCTCTCCTCAACAGATCTTCAAAACAGACACAAAAGATTGCGAATTACTTGCAGCGCGGCCTCGCAGGGATGGAATTCTACAACGAATTTCTACGGTTACTGAAGATACACGCGCAGAATCGAATAAAAGGGCCAAACTGTGGGCTAGCCTTTCTTGTTACACCGATCCAAGAACCGGAAGCAAGAAGGGAGACAGATACTGCACCTGTAAGGTGTGGGCTGGGAGCTGCCATCCATGCTTCCTCGCCATGGCCTCTCCCCTCCTCCCCCTCCGCCTCCTCGGTCCCCAGATCACCACCACCCTTTCTCCTCCCGGACGGCAGGCGGCTGCAAAGGGAAGGCCTCTCCAGTGCCTTTCTTGAGGGGGCTGGTAGCCTGGTAGTTCAGTAGTAACGAGAGAAGAACAGAGCTGGAGATTTTTATTAAAACTCCTCTCTCTCTCTTCTTTCCCCACTTGTATTTTCTCTTTCTATGTGTTGATTTCTGTTGCCTTTTTCCAGTGTAGGTTTGTTGGGAAAGATTGGGTCAATTAAGGCTGGGCTCTGATGAACCAGGAATCCTATGGTGTCCTGTAACCTTGTGTAGTTGTGTCACTTGTGTGTTGTGCTTCAGCTGAGCCTGAGACTGCACAGTGCAAGTATGTGCAGGGTCAAGGATTGATGAAGCCACTGCAGATGTGAAAGTGCCCTGTTTTGCCCAACTAATGCGTGCTAAAACTTCACTTTTTAGTTACAAATCGGGTGTTCATCTATTAGTCGAGATTTGGCGAGGAAATCAACTAGGATGCTAATGGGAAGCGGACCCTGCCAAAAAAAATGGTAGCAAACCATACATGCCAAATCTGATTAAGGTTACCATATTTTGGTGACTAAAATGTGGCAACCATTGGCTTCAATTAAAATTTTTTTTAGAATACCTGATCTTGCCTTGTGCAGCTGTGCTATGCCTATATAATTTTAAGGCACACAATGTTAAGAATGCATTACTATGGATAGCATGCGCATGCACCTGATTTTACTAACATACGACCGTTTAGCGTCCAATTTTCAGCTAAGACACATACACACATACTCATTTCGACTTGAGTTTCTAGCTTTTGGCTTATTTTCACTATTTATAAATTCATTTTTTTTATTTTTTTGCTTTTTGAGTTTTTTTGCCGTTTCTTTTATTTTGGTATTCGTTTACATTGCCCACAATAGGGTAACCTATTTTTTCTATTTTTAATTTTTTTAAAAAATTTAGTTGTGTCAAATAAGTCACTATCAGATACAGTATAATTTCAGCCAGTTACAGTATAATTTTAGCCATAAGCTAGCTTATTTCAGTCTAACCGAGTGACACCATAGTAGCAAACAATTCCCTAATGCTCGTATTTGATAAATGATTTAGCCTGCACATGTATTTCAGGATCAAACAAATTCCCACTTGAGTGCAAGAACGGGGATGATCATGTGGCCTAGCAGAACACAGGCAGGTAGGATATCAAAAAGATTGGGATTAATGACTTTTGGTCATATTTTTCGAGATAGTGGAGGTGTTACCATAGATAGTGCATATAATTTTTGACTAAAAAATTATTTGGTGTTTAAGAAATCATCCTATCTATTTTAATTTCTAGAGAAGCTAAAATTTAAAACAAAGAAAAAACTAAAAAAGTACGGGCCATCAATTGGGCACAATGTCTTGTCCTTAAGAATGAGCTGGTCTCAGCTGCGATCAGCTTGGCTGATGCTACAGTGGTGGAGGCTTATTTGGTACTATTCACAAGTTTCGTCTTTTTCTGAAATTTTGGCTTTTTGTTGAGCTTTTTTGCCGGTTCTTTTTTTCCCGTATTCGTTTGTATTATACGTAATGGGCTAACATATTTTTTATTTTTAAATTTTTTAAATTTAATTATGCAAAATAAGCCTTTGTCAGCTACAGTGCTTTTTTCAGCCAGCTACAATGTTTTCAGCCATAAGCCACGGGCTTTTCAGCCATGTTGATCACAACCTTAATGGTGATAGTACCAGCACTGTTTTTGTTTCGGCTTTCAAAAATTGCCTTTTGGTTTATCTATAGTAGCAACTTTTAAAAGAAATGTTTTTAAGATAGAGTCTATAAATTAATTATAATATATACTATAATAACTTTATTTATATTAATTAAAATTATACATGAGTTTTTATTACTTTGTACTTTTTCATGATCAGACTAAAGACATAGGCCTGTTTGGTTGCCTGCATGAGCTGATGCAGCTGTATGAGCGTGGCCAGGCTGAGTAGAGAAGGTCCTCAGCCGCGTTTCTCCTCAGCCTGACTCCAGTTGATTTTTTTTGCATCCGCTCGTGCAGACTCTCACCCCGATACAGGCAACCAAACACCATCCCCTGCATACGCTGGTGCGAACCACCCCGATACAGGCAACCAAACAGCCCCAAAACGAAGCCACTCCAATCGTCAATGGTGCATATGTGGTAGGCCCACCGGTAGAGGTAGGTGTAGTGGTGGGCCCCATGAGCACGTACACAACTTAAGGCCAAGCCACACTCCACTCCAGCCGCTGCGTGCCGTGCCGCCCTCGTATATTGGCATGTATGTAATGGTATAAATCCCTCAGAAGCGAGCGGCATTTCGTACGATAATCGTATTGTAGAACATACCAGTATAGTAATACCCGTAGCAGTACGGTACAATGTACGACGTAGCACGTGCCGTTTGGCCAGGACGGCCTGCGTACTGTATCAATGTGCTGTAGACAGTGATGTCTCGGCGGGAAGCGCGTGGCCAACCAGAGCTTGAGACGACGACAGCTTGGGGCTTCCGGCGACGGGCGCTCGGCTACTTCTCTGCATTTGACATGGGCGTCGTGTACCTCCATTGGTGGAGGTGCTCTCATGTGTTTGGATGGCCCGGAGGTTGGTACAAGTCTCTCTCAGGCCATATGTTAGTGTTGATTTTTGTTTCCGTCTTTGCTTAGGAAAGCGAAAAGGCTAACACAAACATTTCTCTCGCTGTAGTTTTACTTTAGGAGATCAAATAGGAGGTTATAGATGTATTACACAGGTCACTCCTCTCGTTCCTATTACTCGTACGTATCTCTCTATTACTTTTCCTATTACTCATATCTTTTTTTAAAGTTATTTCTTTCAGCCATTACTATTTATTTTTCAGCTAAAACTTATAAACCATTGTAAAAAAGTATCAAAAAATCAATATTAACGTGTCCAGTATCAATGAATGCATTATGCGTGCCCCAGTGGGCTCCTCTCTTTCCTAAAAAAAAAGAAAAACATGTGGTGTTTGGTACTTAGGTTTGTGTTCCTGTCAGTATGTCTCCACCCAAAGCCAATTCTGTTCAGGTTTCTTTTCTTTTGATAGAGGAATGTGATGTCTTTTTACACCAGGCTTTCTTTCCCAAGGAATCGTGCTGCATGCCAGAAAGGAGTGGTTATTACATCCTCGTTTGACATACGTCAATTTTGATCAAGAGACTAATCGCTAGTATTGCAATCCTACTGTTGATACTTGATCCTGTCCACCTTGTGATGTCTTGCTATTTTATGCTCGGGTACAGAGACAGCAACATCATTGCAACGAACACCAGCCTTGGATAGATTAAAAAACACACCAAGTCAGCTTCAAAATGCGCTAGGGCTAAGTATAGCCAAGCGTCACTCATAACAAAAAAAAATTGCTATTACTATGACATGGACATCACCAAATGGTCTTCCAATATATTTGGGTGAATAATTGAGTTTACAGCGCACCTGCAGCCATTGACATTGGCCATTAGCTATCTATTGTTGCTGCTGCTCCTCAATTATCGAGTCGAGCGGACAAACCAAATAGCGACAGCTCTCCAAATTCTCTCCACTCCTCTCCGTTTACACCAATCGAACAGCTATCAGACAAAAATTCGCGAATAATTCCCTGAAATACCCCATCTTGCGAATAATTCCCTGAAATATCCAATCTTCTTCTCCCCAGCACACATCCCCCGTCTCCGAATTGACGATCTCACGCGAATTCCTCACGTCTCAGCCTCTCTTCCTCTTCGCCACAAGGCGGCAGCGCCTCCACGTATGGGCGACGAGTTCTTGATGGTCCCCGAGGGCGGGAGCTCGTCCCGGTCCCGCGAATCTACGTGGTGAGCAGGAAAGTGCGACAAAAAAAATTCCATCTTGGCAATGGTTTCGGAGGGTTGGGGGGTCGTCGGCAGGCGTCTTGGATTGGTGTTCTGAGCAAGTGAACCGGGCAAGTTTTGATCTTGGCGTGCTGTGTGCGAGCTTGGAATCCGAGAAGTCCTTGTGTCTTTGAATCGTTTGCAAGGTTAGCATCGACTTCTTTCCTCAATTGTTCGTAGATGTCGCGAAAATGCATCAAATTTTGATCATTTTTGCAATTTGTGATTAGTTTGTAAACCTGCAATCTGTATGCTAAAAGTTGTCTTGGATGCCTCTTTGCTCCGGCTTCGCTCTCCCATATGCCATTGGAATCCTGTTGCCGGATTTAATGCTGGAAAACAAACTTCGGGATGGCTTGTTGATTACCTGTTTTAGAATCGAAGAATTCTGCGTTGATGTTTCATTTCCTGAATTATGGTTTTCAATTCTAACGATCCACTAAAATTTGTTCTTAGGATCGTTAAAAAATATGTTCTTCGTATTGTAAACGACTTATGTTGGTTTTCTTGATGAAACTCGGGGACCTTGCCCTGCGTTTCAAAAAAAGGTTCTTGGGCTGCCTTTCAATTGTGCTTAATTTCAGAGCTTTGCTTTCTTGATGACTTTGGAAATTTCAGATTTCTTAATATTTTAACCTTGTGATTTTTGCTGGCAGCTGCGAGCCTGCGATCGTTTTGGGTGTATGTTTTGTTTTGCACCCTCTTTACAAATTTGGATGGCAATTTGTTTTTTTTTCCTTCTGGCGTTCCATTCATGTTTGCAAACACTAAAGTAAAGAATTCCTTGTTCTCTTTGATTGTTTGTATCGTGGCCATAACAGTGGGTACGGGGACCCTTTCCCCCATTGGGGGATATGTAGCTAAAAGAGCCAGAGAGAGAGCCAGTTGGTAAAAATGAGTCCATCCCCCTTTGGGTCGTATCTCCTTTAGGGGCTTATATGAATGAATAGGGTGCATGTTCTTTTTGGCTGCGGCTTGTGACTTTTGGCTACGATTTGTGTCTTTTGAGCTGTTTGTACGAGAGATTACATAGTAACAGAAACTCACGTACAGTTTTTATCGATATAAATAAGTCAGTAAAGTATATACTACAATTAACTAGTAGAGCCTATCTTAAAAAAATACTTTGTTTAAAAACTAGTTACTGTAGAAAAGCTGAAAAGCAGCTTTTAGAAGCTGAAAACAACAGGGCCTAAATGAGAATTTCCTATTCTATCTCTCAATAATTACAATTGGTGAGGGCATATCAGTACATTCTCTTATATACATGTACAAAACTACCCTACTAGGCTTACTCTAATAAGGCCCACTAGGCGATCCCTACAGCCCGAGGGGTTGGGCACCCCCACAATAGTTTGGTCACTTTGTGTATCATCCCTAGTTTCAATTCCGATTGTATCATGGGCCTTGTGGAACAAAGGTTTTCTATGCTAACTTGGGAATGGACTTCTGTTAGATGATCTTGTTAGTTGTCATGCAGGTAGCGATCAGCATGTATGGTGTTGGGCACTTGGAGATATTTCTTTATATAAGAGCGGAAACAACAGTTAGACTAAGATTTTCTTGATGCCTGCAGGTTGTAAGATAGTGCAATCGTTTAGTCTGAACCCATGGAGACCAGCTCAACAAATGAGCATTCCGGTAAGGGGGCGATGTGGGAGCTGGAGAGGAATCTTGATCAGCCAATGGATGCAGAGGCCGGGAGATTGAGGACTATGTACAGAGAAAAGGTGCTTATCATTTAAGTATTTAACTGCTCAGAAAAGTCTGTGTCGTTTGGATATCTAACTTTTGGTGAACAGAATTGAAGTTTTGGTTTTAAACACTGCATAAAGGCCAGGAAACATCATTGAAAGTTCAGAAGCTAGTGAAGCTACTAACAGAGCTCATATGCAACAATTTGGTGCTTTGTTGTTCATCTTTCAGAGCTTTTTGGTTCTAAAAATATTTCAGAGCTTTGTTAGGAGACGCAAATACTTTTGATCGCAGAGCTAAAGAAAATGCCAGTCATTTGGCAATTGCTGTACTTATGCATGTCAATGAGATCTCAGTTTGTTTTTTTTTTTTTTTTTTGCCATTTGCAATAGTTTTGCTAGTAGCATTTCTGATACTTCTGAATATGAAGGTTTAGCCAGTTGATTCGAGATGTTGCCTATGATGCAGACTGGTTTGGTGTACCAATTATGAATTTCTGATAAATGAGTTGCCAAAGTATGTTAAATTACTTTGTTTTCCTCCTTGTTTTCCCTTTTGCATCTGCAGACCTACCCAACAATTTTGCTGTTACGACTAGCTTTCCAAAGCCTCGGTGTGGTATTTGGAGACTTAGGCACATCACCCCTATATGTTTTCTACAACATCTTTCCTCATGAAATAGAAGACAAGGAACAAGTTATTGGAGCACTTTCTCTTATTATTTACTCCCTTACTCTCATCCCACTTGTCAAATATGTTTTCATTGTCCTGAGGGCAAATGATAACGGCCAAGGTAAGAACATGTCTTGCTTCCTTCAAAGTTTCGCTTCAGTTATTAAAGATCAAACTGTACATACGTGATGTGTCTTATTTGTTGAGATATCAGATAATGCAGTAATATTTATAATGTGTTCTACAGCCGTTTGAAGGTTCTCTGAAAATGAAAACTGCATGTGTTAGGGACATAAGGTATAACCATTCAAAGCAAATTCTAGTCAATTTCTTCTTAAAAATAGAATAAACTATCTACTTAAATTGGTAGCTACCAGCCTATCATTTTGAGAGCTGAAAGTTGCTGCAGTTACTGCTGCAAAAGTTCTTTGTCAGGCCATCAGCAGAAGAACATTGTTTTGCAGTTCTCCTTGTATGCTTCTTTGCTCAAAGCTCTCATTCATATGTCTGCTTGAGTTAGGCCTTTCATTTGTTCAGCTCTGAGTGAATGGTAATTCTTCAAAGAGATTAATTTTGTCACTCTGAAATTTCCAATTTGAACAGAATATCAGCACCTCTCAAAATAATTAATTTTCTTCATATTTAAGTAGTTCTGTCAGAGGAAAAGCCTTACAAGAAAGCCCTCACTTTAGGACAGACATATCTGCTAATGTGAGTTCATGCCTTTTTGATAAGTTGTGGCACTTGTCTGTGCAATTGCTCTCATGTAGGAACATAGTTCGTGCTCCACAATATGATATCATCTTCAGTACATGAAACTAAGCCATCATATTGGTATAACACACACCATTGCACATTTGCACAGTTATTGTGGATAAATTGGTCATGACGAGGAGTTCAGTGCTATTCCTAATTCACCTTTTGTTTCTCTGTGTATCCTTTTCCAATTTCCAATATGAATATCAACATGTTAGAGGTTTATTTGTAATTGTAGGTGGAACATTTGCTCTTTATTCACTGCTTTGCCGGCATGCAAAGATAAACATTATTCCCAATCAACATAGAACTGATGAAGAGCTAACAACATACAGCCGTCACACATATGATGAGAAGTCTCTTGCTGCAAAGATCAAAAGATGGTTAGAGGGGCACCAATTCAGAAAGAATGTCATTCTTATTCTAGTACTTTTTGGTACATGCATGGCTGTTGGAGATGGAATCCTCACTCCTGCCATATCAGGTGATTATGTATATGTTTTTATCACCGCTTTAGTATCACATTTGCTCAGAAGTTAAAATTAATACGGTTAGGAGAATTTATAGCTTTTTAATATAATATGAGCTGGTAAGCATCACGTTCGTACATAAAAGTTCTGTCCTTGGCTTACTAAGCTTCAACTTTGTGTGAAATGACTTAGTTAATGAACACATTCTCCACATAAATGCGCAGTGAAAATTTCCTCTGATGTATATTGTCCCCATTTTTTTGCAATTAGGTGATGTGCCAGCAACCACAAATAAATTATATAGATGTTGTTTTCATGCTTTTAGATGGAAAACTTTGGTCATGGTGGTGTCCTGTTTTACCCTATATTGCCATTGAATTGTCCCATTCCAGTCTTAAACAGTGCTCTGATATGATCACAACAAACAAGTATTGTTATAGCGCTCTTCCATCCCTTTTTACTGTACAGCATATCTCTTTTGTAATGGTTGCTATTTCATTGTTCTATCATTCACCTTTTGCCCAACTGGATTGATGTTAACGATTGCCTTGCAATTTGCAGTTCTTTCTGCATCTGGTGGAATAAAGGTTGAAGAACCCAAAATGAGAAATGGTACATGTGAAATGTTGATATTAGTACTTTGCTGCTTTTATTAGCATCTACTGTTTGTACTTTCATATCTAGATGCTATTGCACTTCGGAGGAAGATCTCAAATTTGTCATTGTCGTTAATTTAACTTGAACTGTGGATAACCACTTTGAGCAATTTGCCAAGCTGTTCTGTGTATGCAAATGATAGCCTTAACATGCTCTGATTTATAGCATTGCCTTGTATTCTTTGAACTTTGAAGTGGTGGTGTGGTACATGGGGCTAGTTATATTTGCTATGATGAGACAGACTATACGTATAATGATAATACTGAGAGTTAGATCTATGTGTGGATAGCTGAATTCTTTTTTTTTCCATGTCAGATGTGGTTGTAATCATCTCCGTGGTGATATTGATTGGGTTATTCAGCATGCAGCACTATGGTACTGACAAAGTCAGCTGGCTTTTTGCACCAATAGTATTCCTATGGTTCATACTCATTGGAATCCTGGGAGCTGTCAACATTTGCACATATGATCGGTCAGTTCTCAAGGCGTTCAATCCAATTTATGTATATCGGTACTTTAAGCGAGGCAAGGGTAGCTGGGCTTCTTTAGGAGGAATTATGCTCAGCATAACAGGTCTGAACCTCTTACCTTGTTTCATAGCGTAGCTTGTCCTTTACAAACTGGCAATAACCAGAACTGACTTTTTGGCTCATGCTGCAGGCACAGAAGCACTGTTTGCTGACCTTTCCTACTTTCCTGTGCAAGCTATTCAGGTACCATTTGTTGGTTCACTGTTGTTGACTATGCATGCTCTGATAATAGCTAAGAAGCATGGATTCAATAGAATTTTGTAGAGGCAGATTTACATTTTTAACAGGCGTTTTCACATTAGTAATCAACTTATTTGCTTGCTTGCTGACAACATCCTTTATCATTTCGTTATGCAGATTGCTTTCACTGTGGTTGTGTTCCCATGCCTTCTTTTGCAATATACTGGTCAAGCTGCCTTTATAGCTGCACACAATGATCGTGTCTCCCATGCCTTCTATTATTCTCTTCCAGGTAAAATCAGACATATGAACTCCTCAATTACCATTTTTTTTAGATAATGGAACAAGAGTTCCAGCCTCTACACTCCGAAGAAGTGTACACAGCTAGAAGGCAAAACGATATCTGTGAGAATACAAAACGATATCTATGAGAATACAAAACGATATCTGTGAGAATACAAAACGATGTGATTATTTGGCGCAGGTTCTGTACGTTGGCCAGCATTTGTCATTGCAACAGCTGCTGCAATAGTTGCTAGTCAGGCCACTATATCTGCGACGTATTCGATTATCAAGCAAGCACTTGCTCTAGGGTGCTTCCCCCGAGTGAAGATCATCCATACTTCCAAGAAGTATCTTGGCCAGATATACAGTCCTGATATCAATTGGATCCTTATGGTTTTATGCATAGCTGTCACTGCTGGATTTAAAAACCAAAGTCAGATTGCAAATGCATACGGTAAACTATTCCCATAACTCTCTCGACATAGAAATTTCACGACTGCAATGCGTCTTTCTGCTCTGCTGCTAACACATATGGGATGCGTAAGCAGGTACTGCTGTGATCATGGTTATGCTTGTGACAACATTTCTCATGATCCCTATAATGCTGCTGGTGTGGCGCAGCCACTGGACGTTGGTCGTCCTTTTCACCGCTCTGTCATTGGTTGTCGAGGTTCCGTACTTCTCTGCTGTCGTCCGGAAGATCGACCAGGGTGGCTGGGTTCCGCTCGTGTTCGCCGCTGCCTTCCTCGTCATCATGTATGTATGGCATTATGGTACACTCAAGCGCTATGAATTTGAGATGCACAGCAAGGTGTCCATGGCATGGATCTTAGGCCTTGGTCCAAGCCTTGGTCTGGTCAGGGTCCCCGGAATAGGCCTGGTGTACACCGAGCTGGCGAGTGGTGTTCCTCACATCTTCTCGCACTTCATCACCAACCTCCCGGCCATCCACTCAACCCTGGTCTTCGTCTGCGTCAAGTACCTTCCGGTCTACACCGTGCCACCAGACGAAAGGTTCCTCGTGAAGCGAATCGGCCCCAAGAACTTCCACATGTTTCGTTGTGTGGCGCGCTATGGCTACAAGGATATCCATAAGAAGGATGACGATTTCGAGAAGACGCTCTTCGACAACCTGCTGCTCTTTGTCCGGCTGGAGAGCATGATGGAGGAATACACAGACTCTGACGAGTACAGCACCCGGGAGCTGAACCAGGCGAGCAACGCCAATCCAAGGATCAATGGCATCAGCACCGGTTCCGACATGGAGCCCAGCTACACGTCCCATGACTCCATTGTTCCTGTGCATTCCCCAAATCATACAGGGAGCAGCCGGGTCATGTCGTCAGGCCAGGCGTTCCAGACCGTGGGCGACGAGATCGCGTTCTTGAACGCGTGCAGGGACGCTGGGGTGGTCCACATCCTCGGGAACACGATCATCAGAGCTCGCAGGGATTCGGGGTTCGTCAAGAAGATTGCAAT
Source organism: Dendrocalamus latiflorus (assembly GCA_017311315.1). Classification (NCBI taxonomy): domain Eukaryota; kingdom Viridiplantae; phylum Streptophyta; class Magnoliopsida; order Poales; family Poaceae; genus Dendrocalamus; species Dendrocalamus latiflorus. The sequence goes on from CM029658.1 coordinate 1,114,441, forward strand.
CAACTACGTGTACGCTTTCCTCAGGAAGATCTGCAGGGAGAACAGTGCCATCTTCAATGTTCCCCATGAGAGCCTGCTGAATGTCGGGCAGGTGTTCTATGTGTAAGCTGAAAGTAAATGCAATGCAAGTCTGTGACGGCAGAATTGTACAGCCATGATCACTCTCCAGACGTGAATATGTATATGTAGCATGTACTACACTATATGTATGCGTGAATTTGTTCAATCCAGAGCCAGATTTGCTCAGTTTTTCGTTGGACTGGACCTTCACACACCATGCAGTTGCTCTTGAGGTATGGCCAGGTGGAGGAAGGTACTGCCTGTTATAACACATTATATTTTCTCTACGTACACGTCAAGATGGCAGCTGCTCTACACTGCTTTCACAGCGTGGAGGATGCATACTACAGGCGGGAGAATATCCTGTACCAGTACCACAGGTAGTACAGGGTAAACATCTCGTACCAGTTCCATAGATAGTATAGGGTATTAATTCCGTCGTCCCCCTTAGGTTTTAAGAGGACTTCCGAGTTCGCCGCCGACGTCCGTACCACCGAGCTGCTGTCCGTCAACCAGCCAACCAGGTGAGCATGAACCATCTGGTTGTGCCATCCGCCGGACCCCAGGCTGTACACCTCACAACTCTTCTGCCTCTCCCATTTCTCGTAGAGCCTGACCACCCTGTGCTCGCCTGCCGCCGGGTCGAGCCCAAGCACCGGTGCTCGAGAGGTCGTAGGGGCCGTCGGGCCATCCCGTGGCAGCCGGTCCGCAGGTGGGTAAGGCGACGTGCTCGCCAGTGGAGAGGTTCCAGACGTAGTACTCCGACGAGCCGTGCTGGAAGAGGAGGGTGAGGCCGTGGCACGGCTTGGCGGGCGGGACGAGCTGGCGCTCGACGCGCGGGTTGCCCATGGTCGCGAGCTCGCGGACCGACTGGTCGTCTGATCCGTTCTGGAGCGTGCATGTGTAGAAGGTGGTGGTGGAGTCCGCGGCCGGCGCGAACAAGACGATCTCCGGGTGGCGGGTCCTACGACGATGACGACAATGGCAACCTCCCCGCCCGCGGCTGCCTGATGAGTTGCTGATCCACCAAATCCTTAGGAAAAAAATCTCAAACGACTACATAGTAAACACGTCCACCCTAGCTACCATATGCACATTTTGCAAACGATCGACCGCTCTTGGTCTCGCATCGGTGGCATCGATCCAAGCACGCGATGATGATGGAGAGGTCCAAAAGGACAGTGGCGAGTGCTCTCACGCAGCACCATTGGACCCGGGACATCAAGATTCAAGGGGCACGTACTGTCCATGCAAGCAATCATAGACATCCGGCGCGCGCATGGCGCGAGCGTGCCCTTGACGGCCGCGTGCTCCTTCAATTCCGGCGCCTCCGAACGGCGACCTCGAGCGCCGCGGCGAGCGTCGAGCAGCCTGACGGACGTACGCCTGCGCCCCCCCCCCCCCCCCCCCCCATCCGGCCATCCCGTAGGAGCGACTCAGCCGCCCGCTCGTGCAACTGCGCCGCGACATCCATGGCATCCAAGCGTGCAGGAGACGGTCGGAATGCGGCGGTGCTCCGGCGAGATATGGCATGAAGCTACCGCTTCTGTGGTAGGTGAATGGAATCAGAGTTGTATTGACGTGCGTAATTGCAAAGGAGACCCTTCGATTATTGGCTTCCCAGCCTACCCAAGCCGTGTTCCACATCACACAACATCAGGGAAACTCCAATCCATTGTAGCTGCAGTCGTCGTCATTGTGCCCGCCTGAGTCGCTTCTCACAACCGTAAATGACAGCAGCAGCCAGCACTTGTTTTAGATTAGTCGTATGTACTTATTCACAAACTGGTTAGCTGCATATGCTCCCAACGACAATGACTTGATAGCTTACCCAACCATAATTTTATCCCGGAGCAATGAAAGAAACAATCTAACCTAACCCTAATAAGACTAGACAGATTCTTTTTTAACAACTCTTGAAATGCCACCTTCAACAACCATGTGCAGCATACCTTATCCACATCTCATTTAGACCACTTGCCCCTGCTCCTATTAAACACAAGTGGCCCATGGTTGCCAAAGTGTTTTCGCTTCGAAATTTTCTAGACTCGGCTACTGCAATTCCCACACATAGTGCAACAAGCTTGGTGGAAACCAACCCTCAGCCTAGATCTCATTCTAAGGCTAAACAACAAATTGGCAAACACGGCGAGAAGGCTCAAAAATTGGAGTAAGAAAATGTTCTCAGAAAACAAACTCTAACTGCATATGGCCTAAGAGATCATCCTGCGCTTGAACATCGCATAGGATAATAGGCCCCTTTCACTGGAAGAGAGGGACTTACGAATATGTCTAAAGAAAAGGGTGATGGGCCTAGCTGTAATTGAAAAGGCTAGGAAGAAACATGCGGCACGAATCAACTAGCTACGAGTGGGAGGTGTAAACATAAAATTCTTCCACATTAGAATGAATTGTCGCAAGAGGAAGAACTTTATCTAGCGACTATCAATGGGCCCAGAATGGGCGGTGGCACATGAACATAAAGCAAATCCGCTTTTCGACCACTTCAACCAACTTATGGGACAGAGATCACCTGTAGTCACCTCCTTTAATTGGGAGACTCTACAGCTGCCCTGGATAGATCTGCAACCCCTAGTTGCTCCCTTCACCGAACATGAGACGCATCAAGTGATACTTCAATTGCCAGCTGACAAAGCTCCAGGCCCCGACGGATTCAATGGAACATTCTACCGTGCATGCTGGGACATCATAAAGGATGACTTCATGGCTGCCCTACAGGCCTTTTTCAACTTGAGAACAAACAACTCCAATTGCCTGAATACTGCAAACTTGATCTTGCTACTGAAAAAAGATGGCTCCACCTTTGTAGGAGACTTCAGACCCATTAGTCTCATTCACAGTGTATCCAAAATCATTGCAAAAATATTGGCACTATAGCTGAGCCCTACATGCATGAGCTTATCTCCCCAAGCCAAAGTGCATTCATTAGAGGGAGATGCATTCAAGACAACTACCTCTATGTCCGTAACCTAGCAAGAAGATATCACTAGAACAGAAAGCCATCCCTGCTTCTCAAGCTCGACATTGCAAAAGCCTTTGACTCAGTCTGTTGGGAATACCTGCTTCACCTTCTAGAAAATAGGGGTTTTCTGACACGCTGGAGAGATTGGATCTCATGCCTCCTATCCACTGCCACCTCGAAGATTCTCCTACATGGAGTACTAGGGGATAAACTATAACATCATAGAGGTGTCCGCCAGGGCAACCCATTATTTCCTTTCCTCTTTATCTTAGTGATCAACCCGCTGCAAAAAATTTTGGATATTGCAACAGAACTTGGTACTTTATAGCCCCTAGGGGGTCGCCCACTTGCCCTCCAAACCTCTCTGTACGTGGACGATGCTACCATCTTCCTGGTGCCAGAGCAACAAAATGTTTGCACCCTCATCCAAATCCTACAACAATTCGGCGACGCAACAGGCTTGCGCACCAATCTTCAGAAAAGCCAAATGGCACCAATAAGCTGCAACCAGATAGACCCATGACAAATATTGATTGAGTTACCTATGCAACATGCCTCTTTCCCGATGAAGTACCTAGGCCTACCGCTCGCAATCAAAAGATTTCGCAAGGTTAACTTCCAAGTACTGCAAGATAAATATGAGAGCCGCCTCGCAGATGGCGAGGCAAGTTGCTGACTCCAGTGGGCAGGAAAACCTTGATCAAATCCTTCCTAAACACCCCAATCGACTTACTTCCTTACAGCCATTAAGGCGTCGAAAAGCATGATCAAAACACTTAATAGATAGATGAGACGCTTCCTTTGGGTTGGGTCAGAGCAACAGCTAACGAGTGTAAGCTGTAAGGTAAAACAGAGTTTGTAGGCCTACACAGATGGGAGGACCGGGCCTCCTGGACCTAGAGTGCTTCACCAGGGCTCTTAGACTTAGATGGCTTTGGCAGGAATGGGGAGCCTAAACCAAACGCTGGCAAGGAATGGAAACTCCATGCGACAACCTAGATTGCCATCTCTTTGCAGCAGCCATAACCATAATTAACAATTGGCGACGATACAAAGATATTGTTCTGGACTTCCTCCTAGGCTGATGGCAACATACTCTATGATATCACGCCCATGATCTTCAAGGCATCCAGGAGGAAAAAAAAGCATCCTACAAACTACCTTGACAGGGAACAATTGGCTTCATCACCTAACATGGATAGACGGCATAACACCGCAGCACATACACAAACTAATCTCTATCTGGGGACACATGTCCACGATTACCCTACATGAGGCAGCCAAGGATACAATCACATGGAAACTAACTACCAATAGCTCGTACACAACCGCCTCAGCATAGAAATTACAGTTCTTTGGGATGGTTCAAACCACCATGAATCCTTTGGTCTAGAAAACTTGGGCACCACAGAAATGTAAAATTTTTGCCTACTTCGCCTTACAAAATAGACTGTGGACCACGAACTGTCTGGACAAGTGTGGCTGGCCTAATCATCTCGCATGCCCCCTATGTAGATAGGAACCATAATCTGTCTTACACTTGCTAGTCGGGTGCCACCTTACCGCAGAAATTTGGACCTCTATAGCACAATGGGCTGCTTGCGACTCCATTAACTCAGCTTCCTGGCGGGCATTCCATTTGGTCCAAGACTAGTGGAAGGAGGTTGTCCTCTCACCTGGAACACCACGAAAGGCAATGGCATCACCACTGACACAAGTCGTTTGGCAAATTTGGAAGGAACGGAGTACTCGTATTTTCTGTTCGATGGCAACTGCACCCCTGCTCTTGATTGTCATCATTAAGGATGTAGTCGGAGCCTGGGTCCTAGCAGGACCAAGAGGCTACAGGAGCTCACTTCATTTCCTGTAACAACAATTTAGTTTCTTTTTAGGCTAGCGCCTGGTCACATCCCCCCACCACCCCTCCCTTGTTTTCTCAAACCGTCCCCATTGATTGTTTTCATTCTCCCTTTGAAAGTAATACAAGGCAGTCCTCCTGCCCAATTCAAAAAAAAATCCTACTGTACTAATCAATCTAGTCCTCTCGCATGTTCTTTTAGGCTACGGCTTATAGCTTTTGGCCCTAATACAAGTACTCGTGCGAACGAACTAAAAGCTGATAAACCGCTTTTGAAAGACTATCCCAATAATCCGCTTTGAAACGGCGGTAGAGAAACCATCCTATTTGTTTGTTCAAGAAAAGTCGTAAGGTATAAGGTAAAAATTACCATTTAGCAAAGTCCAAATTTGGTAGTGTCTAGGGAGAACTTAAGTGTTTTCTTGCTAAATAGTATTTAAATTTTGAGCCTTCAGATCTAGATCCAATGGATGAAATCACTTTGCCTCGTCCCCTCCCATTTGAGTATTATTTGATCAAGGAGTACTCAATTTTTTAGATGTTGGATGTATATCTACCTTTATTCACTAGTTTGCTCATTAGTTTTCAGCATATGAGGTAATACATTAAGGAATGCTCTAATATAGATTATTCTTTTCTATATGGCTTTCTTACATCAATTATATACTAGTTTTACATAAAATAAATTATGTAAAAAATGATGTGACAATTTATAAAAAAGGAACAAAACGAACTATAAGGAACACAATAAATAAAAACTCTACAAAACCCCTACTTGTTCGTTTACATTACGGCTCCCAACGACCCTAAACAAATTGATTACTCACTTATCACATTATTTAACTAGAGAAAAACTCACAAAGTCAAAATCATAAAAGCATGGTGTGGATCATAAAGCAACATCTAATAGACAAAAAATTGAGTACTCATAAACACAAAAAACACTCAAGTACCCATTTAGCAAATTCCAAATTTATATAAACACAACCAATTAAGCTGATAGCCTCAAGTCGATGGTGACCCATGCATAGGAGAAGAAGACCCCAACACTTAGAGCCCGCTTAGTTGGGCTAAATTTTGGTGGCTTATGGTTGAATTTTCGTTGTAGCTGGTTGAAATTGCACTGTAGCTGATTGTGGCTTATTTGGTATAATTAAATTTAAAAAAATTAAAAATAAAAATGCTAACCCATCACATATAATGTAAACAAATATGGGAAAAAGAACCAGAAAAAAGATCAAAAAACTGAAAAACAAAAAAAACAAAATTTTAAAATAATGAAAAATAAACCAAAATGCAAAAACACAAGCCTAAAGGAGCGATCCCTTAGCTAACTATTCCACGGCCTACCCTCGCCGTGGTCCACATCACATTCAACATGAGGGAAACTCCAACCCATTGTAGCCGCACGTGATTGTGCTCGCCTCTCGCAGCCGTACGTGTCAGCAGCAACCAGCACTTGTTTTAGATAACTCGTGCGTACTTATTCACAAACTGGTATGCTCCCAAGCTAGGTCAATGCCTTGTTAGCTTACCCAACCATGATTGTTACTTTATCCTACTGTACTAATCAAGCCAGTCCTCTCTGTCTCTTGCCTCTATATAAACGCAACCAATTAAGCAGACAAGCCTCAAGCCGATGGTGACCAATGCACCGGAGAAGATGACCCAAATACTCGTCATAAATATCTAACGTACCTGTGCTTTAGGCGCTCGTCGTCGTCCATCCATGGCTTCCTTCTTCTCCAAAGGCTCCCGCCAGCTGCCATGTCTCCTCCTTGTCCTCCTTCTGGCCGTCTTCCTCGACGGCTGCTCCTCGGCGACGCCCCGCCGCCTTGCGGCCGACGCGGGCACTGACGACGACGATCCAACGATGATGATGGAGAGGTTCCAGCGGTGGAAGGCGGAGTACAACCGGTCCTACGCGACGGCCGAGGAGGAGCGCCGCCGGTTCCGGGTTTACGCCCGCAACGTGCGGTACATCGAGGCCACCAACGACGTGGCGGTCGGCCTCACGTACGAGCTCGGCGAGACGGCCTACACCGACCTCACCAACGAGGAGTTCATGGCCATGTACACGGCGCCGCCGCTGTCAGCCGACGAGGACGACGTGGCGATGATCACCACCCGCGCCGGGCCGGTTGATGCCGGCAGCACTGCGAACCTGGTGTACGTGAACTTGTCGGCGGGCGCGCCGGCGAGCGTGGACTGGCGGACGAAGGGCGCCGTGACGGAGGTGAAAAACCAAGGGAAATGTGGTACGTTACCATGACCATCCATCCATCATCTCCAATTATTTGCGACCTGTCTTGTCTGTAAACACATGGCATTCCACAATCCACATGTTTGCATGTGCTCCTGCCTTCTCCATTATGAGCGCTAACAACTACTAAATTTTTTTTGAAGAACCCAACAACTACTTAATTTGGCATCATGCATGCAGGGTGTTAATCCGAATAGTTTAGGAGATAGCTGACCCATTTGCTGCAAATTAACCTAACGAAAATCACTATGTTTCATTGGAACAATCACCCGATTGTTCTTGGAATTTTCCTAATTGAACAAACGCTCGATTGTTCTTGGAATGTTCCTAATTAATCTCCTACAGGATCGTGCTGGGCCTTCTCGACCGTGGCGACGGTGGAAGGGATACAGCAGATTCGGAAGGGTAAGCTGGTGTCCTTGTCGGAGCAAGAGCTGGTGGACTGCGACACGCTGGACCACGGCTGCGATGGCGGCGTGAGCTACCGCGCGCTGCAGTGGATCACCTCCAACGGCGGCATCACCACGGAGGCCGACTACCCGTACACGGCCAAGGCGGGCGCCTGCAACCGCGCCAAGCTGCCCCACCACGCCGCCACCATCTCCGGGCTCCAGCGCGTGGCGGCGAACAGCGAGGCGTCGCTGACGAACGCGGTGGCTGGGCAGCCGGTGGCGGTGTCGATCGAGGCCGGCGGCGACAACTTCCAGCACTACAAGAAGGGCGTGTACAACGGGCCGTGCGGGACGAAGCTGAACCACGGCGTCACCGTCGTCGGGTACGGGCAGGAGCCCAACGGCGACAAGTACTGGATCGTGAAGAACTCGTGGGGGAAGGGGTGGGGCGACCAGGGCTACATCAAGATGAAGAAAGGCGTCGCCGGCAAGCCGGAAGGCCTCTGCGGCATCGCCATCCGCCCTTCTTACCCACTCATGTGACAGTGTGACACTACATTGCTCTTTCTCTCTCTCAATAAGTCAAAACTTAATTTATGTTTCCTTGAAGAAAACTATGTTCATGTTACGTGTACTGCTGCACTTGTGATCTGTATGAGTTAATACGTGTAAAATTCTTCCTCTCGCGTGCTAAAATACATACATGTGCAAAATAAAAAGGATGGGAATTTCTTGATTAGTTCGAGTGGATTCGGCATTTCAGCTTCCTACCTACGGCGGTACGGCCAATGATTTTGTATGAAATGTCCTACTCAACCACCGAACTGATCGATCACGTCCATATAGTGATAGTTTAGTATCCTGAATTCCTGACACGCAAGGGAATAAATTTGACTTTGAACATAGGAAGGCCAATGATTCCTGCATGTTTCTTGCTTCTTGGGCTGGTGAAATGTTCCATCTGATATCAGTACTGTTATCATCAAATTTCTCTGCTGCAACATTATCTGATCCATGCTCCTTGCACGTTTGAATGCTTTCAAGTGCCATCTCCATTTGTGTCATAGTCGATCGGTCCTCTCCACTCAATTAGTGTGTATGTCACAAAGCTGAGGGTACACGCAATAGTTTATCTTTTAAGATTGTTTCTAAATCTTTCACTTCGTTTAAAGACAGCACTAGAGACAACTTCTTTAATAGTTAATTATTCATCTAATAATTTTATACTATTTTCATCATAACTTCTTATCTCACACTCTCACTATTTACGTTGGTTCACGAACTCAAGTCGCCTCTTGTACAAAAGATAATATATTATCCCTTCTCACTTCATCTCTTCTCCATATAAGATTTTAGTTATTTAATATAGTTAAGATGATACTAGTGAAGATGCCATAATGCAGCCACCTCTTCAACTTCTTTGCCTCCCTCCTCCGTGAGAGGATATGGAACAAACTACCTCCCGTAAGCAAAGCGACGAAACGTGCTACAAGACCTTCGCCTTCACCTGTCACATATGCAAATGACTTCTTCCTAGTAAGCAATTAGAGCCTGTTCACATTGGTTTGGGCTTCTAGCCAAAAGCCCGAAGCTAATTTGAACGGGGTGGATTGGAAAAGCGGATTCAAAAGACCGTTAATTTCTGTTATAAGGTCGGGTCGGCGGTTCGACCTCACGTCGCCATGTTCGTCTACGTCACCGGTGTCCGCCTTCCTCACCGTAGGTCACCGCGTCCCTGTTCATCTCCGCTCCTTGCCTTCCGCAACGCCGTTCTCTGGTTGTATAATGCCCGCGATCTACATCTATTGATTCCATAGGCGTAGTGAGAAACGAAATGAATCAACAAATTTTACTCAAGTGATTTTCAATGATTTGTGTCGAAATTATTGGTAAGAAACTGGGTGCGCAGCTTTTCAATGAAAACAAGCGAGGTGTCTTTTTTTAAAGTTTTGTTGTCCTTTTTATGTCTACAGCGTACAGTCGAGTAATATTCATCTGAATACCAATATGCAATATATATATGGAATTTGCTATATAATATTCGAGTAAATTTTTTTTTGATCAAGGGCCTAAAATTCGACTGTTTTTGACAAAAAAACACTCGGCTGTTTATGAGAACACACACTCTCTCTCTATATCAACTGAGTTGGGTGCTCAGACCACTGTAGTAACTAGTAACTTGTCTTCATCTTGAAAGAAAAAAGAAGTGTGGAGTAATACTCTGAAAGCTCTGTAATGTGCACATGCAGTGTCGCTCACCTGTAACGGACTCGACGCAGACACCGGTGTAGGGTGTGGTTGGCTGGTTGCCAATATGCCATGGGTTCCTCGTGGGCACCGGCACCCGAACTATCCGTCCGTATTGCTACACTCGCCGAAACACTTTGGAGGTATTTGGTTGCCAGTCACAGTTTACCATACTTCAAATTAGGCAAGTTTAACCAATTTTGAAAGCTGTTTGGTTGCAGCCACAGTTATGGCAAAATTCCCTTCCAGCAAACTAGGTCCCACGCGTCAATGACTCAAAAAAGTGTGGTAAGATTTCCTTAGACTTGCTAAGGTGTGGCAAAGAATTTGAGCACCTCAACTTAGGCAAGTGTGGTAATATTTGTTGGCAAAGTGTGGCTAGCAATCAAACAGCCCCTTATTCTACTCTGCTGGGAGGTCGCACTCGTTGATATCTAGAGCCATGAAGAACAAAAAAAAGGTTAAATTCACTTAATTACATACTAGAAACAAGGGTAATTAACCGTATCCGAGACTTCCGAGTAGGCGCGAATCTTTGCATCCGTCGGTGATGTAGCGATTGCCGTCGTAGCCCTCCCTGCAATGGCGCGAATAGCCTCAGAACTCTTGTGTGCAGTTGCTGTGCTTGCTCTTGCAGAGGCTGCGGGCTACCTCCCTGGAGCATTTCGGATACGATTCAGCTGGAACTATGCCTTGCATGATCCCCACTGGAGGTCAATGGGAACCTCCGCTCTCGACGGCGGCCGACGCTTATGCACCAGCAGATCGACGGTGACCCACGGCTGATCGAACCACCCCTCCTCCGCGACGAACACGTACACGGGCAGCGGTATGAGGTCCAGCTGGGTGTGTTTCCGGTTGATCCATATGAACTGCACGTCCTTGGACGTGCTGTCGATGGAGATGGGCGCCTGGCAGCAGCCGATGCCGGAGCAGCACTTATCGTGGCCGCTTGGCACGCCTTCGTAGTTGTCAATGATGGAACAGGAGGAGGCGCAGCCGCTGATGATGTTGGTGTTGCCGTCCCCAAGCAGCATCTCCTGCGCGTTGCACCCCGTGTAGAGCGTCCGGCCGCGAGCGCCGCCCGTGAAGCTACTGCCGAAGGCGACATCTCAATCTCCGGAGGTGGTATTTATGACGGAGCTGTGCGGACGACGTGCACCGTTGCGTTCCGGAGGGAGATCTCGACGACCCGGAGGCTGCCGTCGCCATGCCGCAGCCATGGGGGCCCGTGGCGGCTTGTGTCGCAGGTGAACCCTGGCCAGTAGCACCTGGCGAGCCTATGCCGAACGGGTACGGCACGCTCACGTTCCCGCACGATGTGCTGCAGTTCGGCATCCCTATCGCCGGAGCTGGTGCAGCTGCTGCTCCAGCGGAGAGCGGCAACGCCAGCATCAGTGCTGCCACTATTGCAGCCGAGATGGTAATTTGCGCCATTGATCATATTATCCATCCATGCATGCATCATCCGGAGCGTGTAACAAATGCAAAGCGCGCGGCATAACCGTGTTCGGTTAATTCCGATGCATCAAAGATGTTTCTAGCAAAAGTTGAAGGAAACTGCACACAATGTACACTGTGTGCTTTAATAGTTCTCTTTATTGTGTAATTTAGATCCAAGTTGGCAGAGAACTACATATGGATCGAGCCAGTGGCAAAATCAGACCTCGGGCTATCTGGGCTGTAGCCCAAGACCTGTCAACTAAAGTCTATGTAAAATTCATAAAAAATTACAAAAAAAAAGAATTAACCCAAGAGTCAGCCCAAAAACAACGAATCTAGCCCGGGGCTTGGACTTAGACTGGTTCCGCCCTAGATTGAGCTACTGATCATCAAGTCCTCAAATTTCAAGATACCCTGGAGACAACACGAATGGTTCTCCCAAGCTAGTGTAATAATGCTGACTCAAACCGTCCGAGTCATCCCCTCCTTCGATTAATAGGCCATTAGGAGTACTGCAAAAATTCCCCTCAAATATCACTTGTACCGTGTTATCCTCATCTTGCTTTGATGATGGAATGCCTTCTAGTGTCATTTCTACTTGCCTCATCGTCGGCCTATCCTCTCCTTTCATTTTGACACATGCCACTGCCAATTCAGCTACAACTTTCGCCTCCTTGTACCCTTCCTCCATAACCTGTGGATCTAGTATTTGAACTAGATTGTCTTCGTCAAATAACACAGAAAAATGCGCAGCAAGACCATTGCCTTCAGAGGTCCTATAAGAGAAGGGTTTCTTTCTTGTAAGCAATTCCACAAGAAAGACACCAAAGCTGTACACATCACTCTTCTCGGTGAGGCGCCCTCTGCAATAGTACATAGGGTCCAAGTATCCTATAGTTCCTTGCACAACAGTTGTTACCCCTGTTTGATCCATTGGGACGTGCTTTGAAGCTCCAAAGTCTGACACCTTTGCAGTTAATGTATCATCAAGGAGTATGTTAGAAGACTTGATATCCCTGTGGATTATTGGAATTGAAGCAGCCGAGTGAAGATAGGCAACAGCTCTAGCAGTTTCAATTGATATCCTTAGCCTATCATCCCAAGATAGTGATCTTGGTCCTTCAACATGAAGATGATCATAAAGGGTTCCATTGGAAATAAACTCATAAACCAATAGTGGGACTTCCGTTTCAAGGCAGCATCCAAAGAGTCTTACTATATTCCTATGGTTAATCTGTGACAAGATGGCGACTTCATTTATGAACTCATCGATTTCTCTTTGTATCCCACTATTTGGCTTTTTTATAGCCACGACGTGCAAGTCTGATAAAATTCCCTTGTAGACAGTGCCTTGCCCACCACGACCAAGCTCACGAGCTTTGTCAAAGTTGTTTGTGGCTTTCTCTAGCTCTTCCAAGGTGATGATCATCCTTTCAGCTATATCCGCCCTTTGAGACAGCAATTGCCCATGGTTTTGCACGAAGAATCTTTGTCTTGTCTTCTTTACTCGTTGTGCTTTAAGTTTGCGGGTGACAATGATACCACCGAAAACCAAAAATGAAACCAATACGCTACTTCCCACTCCAAGGCCAATACTTAGACCTAATATAGGAATATATGCACATGAGATTGTCACCTTCTTTTCAGTCATAATTAAGTAGCAGCATATACAAGTTAACAAACATTATATTAGAACAATGTTCGCAAACACAACGGCCTTCTTAAAAGGTTGAGAGGGGGGGGGGGATCTCAAAATAAAGTGCGCTAATTAAATATGAAACCAAATATCCAAATTTTATTTTGTTTGCAAAGAAAATTTCATATGCTAGCTATAGCTATACTATACCGCACTGCACTGCACAATTACGCGAGTCAATCAGCTAGTTAAACTATAGTAGTATGATCTCTCTCTCTGTTTTTTAGATGTTTTGAAATACATACAATTAACCTTTTAAAATTTGATAACTAATATACATAAAAGTATTTGAATTATTTTATGTCAAAACGATGTTACTATATTTTTTATTAAAAAAATCTTTCATATCATGGAGACCGTGTCATGCAATGGTTACCTGCGGAAGATTTTACACAGCCATCTCTCACGTAGGGATTACCACGAGCTCCGCGCGGACACCGGCACAGGAACGCTCCGGGAGTGTTTGTGCACTCGCCGTAGCACTTGTCCGGGAGCGCGCATTCGTCGATATCTGGTCAAGCGAACCAAGCACAGGTGCAAAGCATATTAGTCATTTGTAAACGCGAGCTTTACTAGCTGAAATGGTGCTGTGTACAGAGATGACACGCACCTTGGCATCCGTCGGTGAGGTAAGGGTTGCCGTCGTAACCATCCCAGCACCGGCACGTGTAACCTCTGCGGTTTGGAGTGTCCAAGTTGTCGCAGGAGCTATGCTTGCTCTTGCAGGCGCTGCTGCCCACATCCTTGGGGCAGCTCGAGTTGCCCTTGTGCGCCGGCGGCGCGGACCTTATCGCCCACTCCAGCACCACCGGAACCGCCGACAGATCAGGCGTTATCGCCATGGGGTGCTTCCCCATGATCGCGAACACCACCCGTTCCCGGACGTTGTTGAACCACCCGCGCTCCGCGATGAGCACGAGGGCAGTCTGCTGTGGGTCGCCGCCGTCGTTGATCGGGCCCTCCAGCCTCTTGAGATGCACGTCGTAGGACGGGCCGTCCACGGGGATGGCCGCCTGGCAGCAGATGTTGCCGGAGCACTTGCTGCAGGAGCTTTCCTTGACAAGCATCAAAGTGTGGTCGCCGGCGTCATTACTCCGGCGGCCCACCAAGCAGAACGAGGAGCAGGCGCTGACGATTTCGTTGGTGCCGTGCAAGAGCAGCGTCGCCTGGACGTTGCACCCCACGAGGACGAACTCGTTGTGCTTGCGTGAGAGCATGTAGGGCCCGCCGTCGGCGAAGCCTCCCCAAGTGACATTCGCCTCGGTGTCCGAGTTGGAGGTGAGGTTTACTGCGGCGGCGCTGATGACCTGCGCCGTGGCGTTGTGGAGGAAGATATTTTTAACATGGAAGCTGCCGTCGCCGAGGAGCAGCCTCGGCGGGTGGTACGTGCGGTCACAGGTGAGGTTGAACCCCGGGTAGGAGCATTGGGCGCTGATGCCGAACGGGTACGGCACGATCACATTGCCGCAGCTGGTCGTGCAATTCGGCAGCCCGATCGGAGCAGCCGGCGCCGATGCTGCAATACAAAAGAATGTATGTGATAGTTTGATTGATCTCTTATTAAACATTCGTGATAAAACAAAGGACGACATTAATACACGGCTTGACTTGGTTGATATGAACATCAGACCTGAGTTAACATCGACAAAAACAGATAATAGACGAACGTACCTTCTCCCTGTGTATTACACTTTGTCCAAGGCCGAGAAAACAGAATTGTGCCAGTGTTTGTATGTTGTCAAAGTTCCATCTGGTTACTTCAACAATATGAAGAAATTTGTTTCGACGCAAAATTTGAAGTTAAATGGCATGAAGTCTCATGATTGTCATGTGCTAATGACACATATGCTCCCTATTGCAATTAGAAATATTTTACCGATCAAAGTCCGAAAGACAATCATAAGGCTATGTTATTTTTTTAATACAATTGCTCATAAGTCATCGATCCCGAAGGATTAGATGCTCTGCAGGATGAGGTGGTGATGACTCTATGTCATCTTGAGATGTATTTCCCTCCTTTATTTTTCGATATCATAGTCCATCTCATTTTTCACGTTGTGTGGGTGATAAAAATGTGCGGACCCGTATTCCTACGTAGCATGTACCCATTTGAGAGGTTCATGGGAATTCTCAAGTCCTATGTACGAAATCGATCTCGGCCGGAGGGCAGCATCGTCAAAGGTTATTCAAGCGTAGAGGTCATTGAGTTTTGTGTCGATTATATGACTCAAATTCAATCGATAGGTGTGCCTCAATCTTGTCATGAGGGGAGGCTCAAGGGTATCAGAACTATCGGAAGGAAAACACTCACTCTAGATATAGACGCATATGTTCAAGCCCATTTCACGGTCTTACAACACATGACTGAAGTGGCGCCTTATGTCGACCAGCACAAGGATGTACTTCGGCAACAGAATCCGGAGTGGCCGGATGTTTGAATCATGAGGCAACATAATAGTCGGTTCAACCAATGGTTGAAGGTGCAAATCGCTAGGAGCTCACCAAGTGAGATGCTAACATGGTTGGCAAAATGGCCAACATTTACAGTTGTGATATGGCAATGATATAACATAAATAGGTACACATTCTATGCACAGGTTCATGATGTAAAGAGCATTAACCAGAACAGCGGTGTCTGCATAGATGCGCTCAGTACCGATGGGTTGAGAAACTCATACTATGGGTTCATAGAAGAGATTTGGGAGCTCGACTACATGGTTTTCAAGATCCTCTTATTTTGGTGTCGTTGGGTGCATCTCCCACAGGTGAAGGTTGACAAGTACGGTGTCACTACCGTGGATCTCCAACGTGTCGGATACAAAGATGAACCATTCGTACTCGCTAATCAAGTTGTTTAAGTTTTCTATGTAATCGATCTGGCAAATAAGAAGCGCCATATAGTTCTTCATGCAAAAAGGAGATTTGTCGGAGTAGAGAATGTAGTGGATGAGGACGAATACAATCAATTTGACGAGTTACCTCCTTTTGGAAATGGCATAAGGGTCGACGACGAACAACGTGACGAAACTAGTTATATACGTACTGATCATCATGAAGGGCTAATTTTTAAAGGAAATAAGCAAGTGGAATGAGAATGTGCGATATATATACGGGCATTTGCATTTATGTATATAACAATGCATGTATGTGATGTATATGTGAATTTGCATTTATGTATATAACAATGTATGTGTGTGATGTATTTGTGAATTTGCATTTATGTATATGTGAAAATGTGTGATATATAGGTGAATTTTGAGAATGAGTCATACATATGTATCTCTATGTTCATTGGGCTGTTGTAAAGCAATATACTCTGTGAGGTTTTATTACAGTGCCTACTGGTTGGTGTAGGTAATAACTCTAGTGCGTGGGAAGGAAAGGGCTTATTACAGACGGTTCTATTTCAAAACCGTCTGTGATATCGTTATCACAGACGATTCTAAACTAGAACCGTCTGTGATAATAATGATATCACAGACGGTTCTAGTTTAGAACTGTCTGTAATAAGCCTTCCTATATATACCCTCAAGCTAGGGTTTTGCACGTACACTTCAGTTATAGCTATACCAACCAGAGCATAGAGACATAACGTCGCCGCTCTCCCGATCGAGCCCGTCGCCGACCGCCTTTATCCCCCGAGCCCGTCGCCGACCGCCTTCCCTGAGCCCCTCACCGGCCGCCATCCCCGAGCCCGTCGCTGGCCGCCTACTTCCCCGAGCCCGTCGCCAGCCGCCAACCCTATCGCAGTGACAATCCCCATTGTTGTTTGAGTGCATCCGACCGGTGCATTCTTTGTGATCTTGTGCGGCATTCCTTGACCTTCGTCTCCGCCCGTGTGTGTGCCTTGCCCTGGTTTTCTGTTCTTCACTGATTTGTGTTGCTTCTGGACGGTTTTGAGTACCGTCTGCACTGTGAGTATTATTCATTCTCTGCAAGATCAGCAATTGTACTTGTTCTTTACATTATGTTCAAGTGCATGGGAGTTGCTATGCATGATTGTGGGCTCAGACTATGTGCTCTGTGATGAACTAGTCGATTACTAAGATAACTCTTGATAACAGGATTAGGATCTTGAGCTCTAGTTGTTTGGTTTCCACTGTCAGTGCCTTAGTTGTTTTTCGGCTGAATAGATTTGTTCATATACAATTGTATCTTGCTGTGCAGTAGCTGTTCCAGGAAGGATTATTCCATTAGATTCATTCCTGATGCTGCATGTTATTGCTATGGTATATGCTGCTTGTTAAGTTCTAGTGTACAGCATGGTTACTGCCTGAATTCTTGTTGTATGTGAACATTTATACCGAAAGTATCACCTTTGCTGCTCTCTGGTTCCTAAGCTTGACAGTAGAAACATATTTAGAGCTCAAATTTTAATTTCTAGTTATTGAGTTGTTAGTGGAGAATTTCGACATTAGTATGAGAAGGCCAAGATCAAAAATCTTGTGCAACTCTATTCTGAGAGCAATTCTAAAGCAATTATTTTGTCTTATGCTTATGAATATATATTAAATCATACTTCTTGTTGTTGTTTGTGTATATGTTGTTGTTAAATATTACTGTTATGAATATATAGTTGTTTCATTGCGCTTTTCATATATGAGAAGGCCAATATGTCATCTGCGCATTCTTCGACATCATCACAGATGCGTCCGCTCCAAAATCAAAACGCCAAGGAAGAGGACTATCGAAAAAGCCTGAGGGCCGATTTACCATCACAAAGGTCGATGGATCTAGGACCCCTCTCCTTCCTCGCCGAGCAGCATGCGCATTTCGAAGAATGATCAGAATAGTTACACGAGAACGAATTGAGACCACATTTGATTCGTGGAAGACCGTGACTGAGACTCGAAAACGTGAGCTGCTGACAGAAATTTTTGCATCGTTCAAGATCCCAGAAGAACACCACGACTCCGTGCAATGACATGCCTTGCTAGCGGCGTGCAAAGCATAGAAGAACTTCAAGAGCGTGCTTATCAAGCAGTACGTGGAGAAGGATCTAACGTCCTTTCATCAGTACCCATTCCTGTAACCACAATGGAAAGAGTTTAAGGTGATGAAAACGACCGAAAATTTTAGAAGTGCAAGTGCGGTGCACAAGGCTCTCTAGGCAAAAAACACACACCCCACAGACTTGGCACAGCTAGATATGCGGGTAAAATCCCGCAATGGAGGATGGAGGACGAACAGGCAATCCTGCAGGACACCGCCCCGCCATTTGCCACAATTCCGGATGAACACGCTCAAAATTGGATTAGAGCGAGGTTATCTACCAAGTCATCGGGGGACATCTCCTTCCGAAACCCTGTAGACCCGGAAGTGTCCTATCGCCTGGTAAGATATCGATCGAACTATGTAGCTTGTAATTACTCCACAACTTCGTAGGAAGTGAAATGACATGTCAGGCTCTTGCAGGACACGCTGAGTGTAGAATCTTCCCAGGGATCATTCCAAGCAACTAGGGAGAAAGATATACTCTCCGCGGCTTTGGGAAACAAGGAGCACTCGGGTCGTACGAGAGGCCTTAGGCTTTATGTTCCTTGGAAACATGGTTTCTCAGATGACTCCGAATTGTATCGGAGTAGAACGAGAATCAAAGTCGAGCGTGAGGCACGGCTTCGAGAGGAGATCAAGGCATCTCTTAGAGAGGAGCTGGCTTATTACGTCAGAGATGAGATGCGAAGATATACAGAAAATCAGCAGGTCGCCGCCGCTCCTATGCTAGCTAGCCCCCAACCGTCGGAGCAGTTGCGCGTCCAATCCAACGACGAAAAGCGAGGCCAGATTTCTTGTGGACGACATCCTAGTAATAATTATTATCTCTGGAATGCTCGATCCGTTGATAGGCCTATTAGAGTAGCTAATTTTGTATCGTTATATAGGAGCCTACGAAGTGCAAGCTCCAAGTGAGATATGCCTCCGTTCCCTTGTGTGCTGCTTGGGGCCAGCATATACGTTTGCTCACGGGGCCATGGTGCACCGTACATCTTTAGCACCAGGCTTCAGAAAAGTTCATATGGATGGTGTGCATGTCAATTTCGAAGTCGTCTCACTACCGAAGCCCCCCTAACGACGAGCTCGTGACTCTAGGGCAAGCCATTGGAATATTCATCTAGTGACCCAAAAGCGACATCTGCCTAGAGGCTTCTTTACCGGTGGCAGGTCCACAAGGGCAGTCCGAACCAGAACTACATGCACTGGTGCCATCTCCACAACGCCTATCTCCACCACCGCTACCTGCACCGGTGCCATGTCCACGGACCACGGGTGCAATTCCCGGTGAAGCAACTCCCACCGGTGCTACCTTTACAGTCGACTACCATCAAGTCGACTTACAGCCGAGACAGCAGGGGCAAATCAAAGAAGACCGATAATGATATTCCATACCTGCCATTGGCCCGCAAATTTGTTCTAGGCGAGCCGATGATTGTCCTAGAAGAGCGCCTCATAACCCTAGGACTTAGTTGCCAGAGATTACACATTTGGTATATGGAACAGGCCAATAAGCCACCAGGAGCGCCTGCAGTAGTAGTATTATCCCTCCGTTTTTTAGATGTTTTGGAATACATACAGTTAACCTTTTAAAATTTGATAACTAATATATATATATATATATATATATATATATATATATATATATAAGTATGGGAGTGTCTATACAACAGGCGCCTATTTTTTAGGACAAAAACAATCACATTTTGAGCTGTTAGATGGAGATCCAACGCCCTAGATCATTTTTTTGGTGGGGGTCATTTTTTTTTGGAGGGGGGTTTGTATGAGTGATGCATTGGATGGAGATCTAACGCTCCAGATCAATCTGGCTATTTTTGTCCTAAAAAACAGTCGAATGTTGTATAGCAATACTCTAAAAGTATTTGCATTATTTTATGTCAAAACGATGTTACTATATTTTTTATAAAAAAAATCTTTCATATCATAGAGACCGTGTCGTGCAATGGTTACCTGCGGAAGATTTTACACAGCCATGTCTCACGTAGGGATTACCATGAGCTCCGCGCGGGCACCGGCACTGGTAGTGTCCGGGGGTGTTTGTGCACTCGCCGAAGCACTTGTCCGGGAGCGCGCACTCGTCGATATCTGGTCAAGCGAACCAAGCGCAAGTGCAAAGCATATTAGTCATTTGTAAACGCGAGTTTTAGTAATTCAAGCCGCGTTAGCTTTAATTTGTGTTTATGGGTAGACGTACGTACGTACGTACCTTGGCATCCGTCGGTGAGGTAAGGGTTGCCTTCGTAACCATCCCAGCACCGGCACGTGTAACCTCTGCGGTTTGGAGTGTCCAAGTTGTCGCAGGAGCTATGCTTGCTCTTGCAGGCGCTGCTGCCCACGTCCTTGGGGCAGCTCGAGTTGCCCTTGTGCGCCGGCGGCGCGGACCCGATCGCCCACTCCAGCACCACCGGAACCGCCGACAGATCAGGCGTTATCGCCATGGGGTGCTTCCCCATGATCGCGAACACCACCCGTTCCCAGACGTTGTTGAACCACCCGCTCTCCGCGATGAGCACGAGAGCAGTCTGCTGTGGGTCGCCGCCGTCGTTGATCGGGCCCTCCAGCCTCTTGAGATGCACGTCGTAGGACGGGCCGTCCACGGGGATGGCCGCCTGGCAGCAGATGGTTCCGGAGCACTTGTTGCAGGAGCTTTCCTTGACAAGCGTCAAAGTGTGGTCGCCGGCGTCGTTACTCCGGCGGGCCACCGAGCAGAACGAGGAGCAGGCGCTGACGATTTCGTTGGTGCCGTGCAAGAGCAGCGTCGCCTGGACGTTGCACCCCACGAGGACGAACTCGTTGTGCTTGCGTGAGAGCATGTAGGGCCCGCCGTCGAAGAAGCCTCCCCAAGTGACATTCGCCTCGGTGTCCGAGTTGGACGTGAGGTTTACTGCGGCGGCGCTGATGACCTGCGCCGTGGCGTTGTGGAGGAAGATATTTTTAACTTGGAAGCTGCCGTCGCCGAGGAGCAGCCTCGGCGGGTGGTACGTGCGGTCGCAGGTGAGGTTGAACCCCGGGAGGGAGCATTCGGCGCTGATGCCGAACGGGTACGGCACGGTCACGTCGCCGCAGCTGGTCGTGCAATTCGGCAGCCCGTTCGGAGCGTCCGGCGCCGATGCTGCAGCTGAAAGATTCGACGCCAGCACAGCCGCTACTGCGACCAGCTGCAACAGAGGTGCTGCTAGTAACCTGTGCATGTATAATTATATTGGATATGATGATAGCTTCAAACGGTTAGTTTGTGTCTGTCAGGTGGTCGATGCCTAACCGTTATTTATTACACGGTTGAAATAAAACGCTCCGCCCGATCGAGCTGACTGACAGACCGATGCATGCAAAGACAGATAGGTCATCGACCGATCCGAATCTACTGTACTGTACTGTAGGCTCTAGCTGTTCGTTGCTGTACATTCATAGGTTCTGCCGTCGATCATATCCTTCCAAATCTACTGAATGGACCGTCGACCACATATCCTTCCTAATCTACAGAACTGTAGGCTCTTGAACCACAGGTTTTGGTTTCGGCGCGGCGACGCAGTCGTACATATCAGATGGATGGGCCGTCTCTGTGATCTTAATTTTGACTCATGTTGCAGATCCATCGGCCACGCACGAGATGGTTCTCTGTACACGATCACTTGATCAGTAGGACGTTCGGGACACGTGCCATCTCGAACGTACGTGCCGTGGCCGTCGGAGCTGACGTTTACGTACGCGCTGTTGCACCGGCGCGGAGGACGACGGACGCGCGCACACCTGCCATGCTTTTCGAGAGGTGGATTTCTTCGACGGCTCGAAGGGCAACGCGCCAGCGCCCACCACTGCCGCCGCCGCCGCTGGCTGCTGCAACCGAGATTGATCTTTGCCTGCGTCAGTTTTTTTTTTTTTTTGAGAAACTGCGTCAATTTATTCAGGCATGGTTACGCCCCAACCCCGGCGTCGGCCTGCATCTTTCCGTGCGGCCTGAAATTGTCGGCCCAATTGACAAACTAACCCATCTGGGTTATGTGTGCTATATGTGTTGGTTTTCGTTCGCCAGTGAATTTTTTAAACAGGCCTAGAAGAATCTGTTCATATACTGTTGTCAAGTACTACTTGTCTGTATGTATAGTTCAACCAGTGAAATTACCCATGCAATTCCGTGATTAGATATTAAGGTATAATTGTTTTTGTTATACAACTCTAATGACTATAATTGAGAATGTAGATGTATTTATTATACCTATAATCTATACCGTTATAATCTGATCTTACTAAAATAAGTATGTAGGGATAATTTACGGAACTATATATATAGCCGATTGACCCTCTAATTCTCTATTCGTACCGTAGAATATTCTAGCTATAGCTAGCTGTTAGTATTTAGGGTTCACATAGGATTGAAAGAAAATGCTCGCGGCTGGCCGTGGCAATTCCCAACTGAACGGACAAACCCACACAAATTAAGGGAGATCATCCATTGGTGCCGCCGTCGACCCATCCCTCCAAAGCTACTGACGGGCACCACAAGTCCGTTTCCTCATGTCCATCCAGCGTTTCTATTAATTCCATACTAGTTGCTGCATCGTAAAATTCATCCCTTTTTGCGAGATGAATCTGTACATTTAGAAAAAGCCGAGTTTTCTGAGAGGTTGCTGCTTCGGTGCATGCGTATCTGTTGCAATGCTTGTCAGTATGCGTTTTTTTTTTTAGAAAACGGAATATAAATATTCCGGCCTTGATCATTTCATTCGAATGACTACAACCGTTCAGAACCAGAACAACACAAACAGTCCACACATCACCACACGGTGTTACAAAAGCATCACAAAACACAACAAAGGCCAAAAGGATTCAACCCTTTAACCTACAACAATTCCTCCACCCAAACTTGTTGAACAAATCCACCACCACTTTCTCAAGTCTTATGCATCCATTTAAGAGTGCTCTTCTCGCTTCCTCTTTAGACAATTGCGACCAGCATCTGATCCAGTAAGTCCCCCTGAAAATGACCTGCACAAAAGAGTAAGCATTGTTCCTTTTGAAAACGGCGTCATTTCTATTCAACCACAGAGCCCAACAAAAAGCCGCTATACCCACTAGAATCTGATTTCTAAGCTTGAAAGAAAAAATTCTAAGCCAAGAACCAAACAACATCTCAACATTAGTAGGTGGTTGAATTCCAAAACTAATGACTACCACATTCCACAGAAACCGAGCCACATGGCACTCGAAAAAAAGATGCTGAATGCTCTCATTAGAGGGACAAAAACAGCATTTAATACTACCTCGCCACTTTCTTTTTGCGAGATTATCTTTTGTTAAAATAACCCCTTTATACAAAAACCAAAGGAATACCTTGATTTTAAGCGGTATCCTTGTTTTCCAGAACAAAAAATTTTGTGGAAAACCTTCACTTGCCATGAGGTCTCTATACAAGGAATGGACAGAAAAAGAACCATTCTTATGCAATTTCCACACTAGCACATCCTCAAGCTCATTTAGAGAAACTCCTACAACCAAACGCACCACATCAAACCAAGCAGCCCGATTATCTCCTACCAAAGCTCTCCTAAAAGAAACATTAAGCGGAGAAGTACTAAGAACTTGAGCAACCTTCACATTCTTCTTTCTAACAATTCTATACAAATTAGGGAATCTCGTCATTAGCGCTTCCTTCCCAATCCAAATGTCCTCCCAAAATCTCGATTGTTGACCATTATTAACCTTGAATCTACTCCTTGAAAGAAAAAGATCTTTGACCTCCATGAGACCACTCCAAAAATGAGAGTCTCCTGGTCGTTTACCCAATTGAGACAAGGTCTTATCTTGCAAGTATTTTCTCTTAAGCACTTTCTGCCAGAGGCCTTCCTCATTCAACAGTTTAAACAGCCACTTACTTAACAAACAACAATTTTGCACCTCCAAGTTTAAAATACCCAAACCCCCCACACACTTTGGCTGACTAAGGATACCCCATCTGGCCAATCTATATTTCTTTTCATTCCCATCATTCTGCCAAAAAAATCTGGATCGATAATAATCCAGTTTCTTAAGGGTCCCTTTAGGGATCTTGAAAAAAGACATCATAAACATCGGGAGGCTCGATAAAACCGAATTGATTAAAACGAGCCTGCCACCAACCGATAATAATTTGCTCTTCCAACTACTAAGTTTTTTCTGAAACCTTTCCTCAACCTCCCTCCAATCTTTGTTCAAAATTTTTCGGTGATGCATAGGGAGGCCTAAGTACCTAAATGGTAGCGATCCCGCCTTGCACCCAAAAAGCTCGACATAAGTGTCACTTTTGGCCTTAGCTTCCCCAAAGCAAAAAACCTCACTCTTATGGAAATTTATTTTGAGACCCGACAGCTCCTCGAAAGCACTAAGAACTAACTTTAGATTCTTAGCCTCTTCGAAATCATTCTCAATAAAAAGAATAGTATCATCCGCATATTGGAGAATTGATAAGCCGTTATCCACCAAATGAGGGACTAAGCCCCTAAACTGCCCATTGCTTTTGGCCCTTTCTAGAAGAATTGCTAACATATCCGCTACTAGATTAAAAAGGATGGGCGAAAGAGGGTCTCCTTGTCTCAACCCTTTTCTAGGCTGAAAGAATTGGCCTACGCTGTCATTCACCTTGACCCCTACACTGCCCCCACTCACAATCTTTTCGATCCACTTGCACCACGTTGGCGAGAAACCTTTTACCCTCAGAACCTGTTTCAAAAAGGACCAACTCACTTTATCGTAGGCTTTCTCAAAATCTAGTTTGAGAATTACCCCTCCCATTTTTTTCTTGTTTAGCTCATGTAATGTTTCGTGTAACACAACAGCCCCTTCCATAATGTTTCTTCCCGGAATAAAAGCCGTTTGGGAAGGTCTAATTACCTTGCTAGCCACCCCCGAAATCCTATTAGCCAACACCTTAGTAAAAATCTTAAAACTGACATTAAGCACACAAATCGGTCTATATTGCTGAATTTGCTTAACCTCTTTTTGTTTTGGAAGGAGAGAAATTATCCCAAAATTAAGACTAAAAAGAGGAAGCTTGTTATTATGGAAATCTCTAAACATGGCCATTAGGTCATCCTTAATAAGACTCCAAAACACTTGATAAAACTCAGGAGGAAATCCATCAGGCCCCGGAGCTTTATTGTGCTTCATTTGGAAAATGGCCTCTCTCACTTCCTTTTCAGAGAACTCCTCCAATAGGATCGAATTCTCTGTTTCAGATACCTGAGGGATATCATCTTTGTACGTTTCGTCAAGAATCAAATTATTTCTCCCTGACGACCCAAAAAGACGTTTATAGTATTTTGTAATAAATTTCTCCAGATTGTCCTCTCCCTCAATCACCCCTTCTTCTTGATCAAGCCGAAGAATTCTAGTTTTCCTTCTTTTACCGTTCGCAACCATATGGAAATACTTTGTATTGTTGTCTCCCTGCAAGAGTTCCATGGTCTTAGCCCTTTGGAACCACCTCAGCTCCTCCTCCCGAATCAATTGGGCTAGCCGCTCTTTTACTTCTTGCTTCAGGACCACTTCATGTTGATCTAAAAACTGAGACTCTGCTTTTTTATCAAGTTTATCCGCAACCCTCAACAATTTCTGTTTTTCCTCCCTACAAGTTCCATTCTTGTTCTTTGCCCAACCCCTTAAAAATTGTCTCAACCTTCTAATCTTATTCTGCCACCTTTGGAGAGACGAACAACCCCTCTTTTCATCTTTCCACACCCTAGACACCAGCTCAAAAAAATCCTCACGCAAGAGCCATCCAAGTTCAAATTTGAACATTGGGTGCCCTTTACCCTGAGTCCCCCCTCCAGTGCTAATCAAGAGCGGAGTATGGTCCGACAAATCCCTACCTAAGGCCTTCACAACAGAGAGAGGGAACTTTTGCTCCCACTCTGT
Source organism: Dendrocalamus latiflorus (assembly GCA_017311315.1). NCBI lineage: Eukaryota > Viridiplantae > Streptophyta > Magnoliopsida > Poales > Poaceae > Dendrocalamus > Dendrocalamus latiflorus. Next base: position 1,140,286 of record CM029658.1, read on the forward strand.
GCTAACTAAGATTCTGTCCAGTTTTTCAAATGTTGGAACTTTGCGGGAATTCGCCCAAGTAAAGCGTCTTCCCGACAAAGCAATCTCCCTAAGATTTAAGCTATCAATAACTGCATTGAAAAGAAAAGGCCATTTCCCGTCGAATCTATTATTACTTTTCTCACTCGGATTTCGGATAATATTGAAATCCCCCCCAATCATCATTGGCAACGTTTCTTTGTTACAAGCTTGGACCAGTTCGGTAAGAAAATTTTCTTTGAATTCTGGTTGCGCTGCCCCATAAACCGCTACCAAAATCCACTGAAAACCATCTTTTTTATTTCTAAGATGAAATTTCACAAAGAAATCCCCATCCGCAATGCTGCCAATATCAAAAACATTCATATTTACTCCCAACAAAATCCCGCCCGACCTCCCATGAGGCACAGTCCAATGCCAGAGAAAATCTCTTCCCCCACACAATCTATTAAGATTAGCTGGCGAGAAATCTTTCTTCCCAGTTTCCAAAAGAGCAATAAAGTCTAAGCTCTGCTCTCTAGAGGTTTCAAATAAGAATCTAGATTTAGCCAAGTCCCTAAGACCTCTGCTATTCCAGAAAAGTCCTTTCATGAAGAACTCCCTTTCGAAATTTTAACCCTTCTTTTTTCCAAAGCCCTCATCCCAAACGACTTAGCGTTGGACTTGTGCTTTCTCAACACAACCTTAGCCTTACCATTAAGGTGATAATTATCATCATCTAACATCTCATCAACCAAATCCCCACACAAATGCCTCACTGCCTCGAGGTCCAAATCCTCTAGACTTTCCGAATCACTAGCACTACTCAGAGAGCCTTCACAGCAATTCACTAAACTATCCAAATCCCTTGAGCTATCTTCACAAAACAAACGGGAAACAGTAGAAAAAAGATCTTCACTGTTCGCTGCCACTACCCCCAGCTCACTCACCCTCTTGACTACAGAAGAAACAGGCATAGAACAAAAGGGGTTAAAAGACATATTACCTTCCAAATGCTCCAGATTCCGCGCCAGCGCCCGCCTTTCCGCCCGCCTCAAGGTGCTTTCTTCGGCCAAGCCAGCCAAGCGGGTACTGGTCCTTGAAGGAGACAAAACCACCTCCCTAATTGACCCAGCCGCTTCCACCCCGCCAACATGCCTGGCACACATCCCCCCCTGCCCCGAAGCCACCTCCACACCCGGCCGAACCTGCACGCCCAGCAAACCCACCGCGCCCTGTGACTGGTCCGACAACAGCCCGCCTCCTGCCGCTTCCGCCAAACCGCCCAGATCCAATCCCTCCAAACTGCCGAACTGGATAGACCCCCCTACACCGGTCTGTCCCTCCTCTAGAGATTTCTCCGGCGCATCGAGATCCCCCCACGGCTCACCCGGCCCCTCCTCAATCTTTCCCTGAGAACTGACCACCTCAGCTGTGCCCTGCTGTACTTCCACCCGAAAGCTCTGCTCCTCTGCTTCTTTGAAACTTTCAGCTTCGCCCATTTGCTCCTTTTCCTCTAAGACTATGTCAGCCACTTCACCAAGGGTTTTGTTGACCGTAGCACTCAGAAGCTCCTCCGCCTTTTCCCTAAGAAAAGCTGCAAATTCGACCTCACTCATTCTCAGGACTTTTTCTTTTAGTGACTCTCCTCCCTCCCTTCCCTCTTTTGCCGGTGCCCCATCTCTAACTCCCCCTTCTCCCCTCAAACGCTTGTGTTCTCTGTCACCTTCCATCTCTTCCCCCAACAGATCATCTTCCTCCAAGCCCTCCTCACTTCCAAATCCATCTTTGTCACCTCCATCCCATTCCACCTCTACTTCTTCCCCGTTCTCATCAAAACCTCTTTTCTCCACCTCAAAATCCAACTCGAAATAATGATCCCCAATGACCACATCTAAATGTGCAGGAATCAATTTCGGGTTGAGAACAGCTACAAAGACTCTTCCAAAACCATTCTTCCTAGTCGCCTCCATATCCACCGTCTGCGTTGATCCAAGCATAGACCCGACCGCCCACAGAACCAGAAACTCTCTCAAAGCTTTTCTTATCCCAAACACCTTAACCCAAACTTTAGGTAATAAGAAACCTTCCTCCTTCTCATGCCAATCCTCAAAGATCAACCTTACTCCAGTAGAAACGCCATCCTCCTTAACATCTGCCCCCCCAAAAGCAATCGAACGCCGCAACTCCGATTTTGACGGAAACTGAGTAAGAAAAGCATTCTCCCCACACTTCTCTAAAGACCACTTCCACTTCCCTGGAACAATCCTCTGCAATTGAGCACACACTTGCTCCTCTGACAGTACTCCACCTGTGACAGAAACCAACGCCCGCTTAGAATCCTTTTTTCCTTTAGGCAGAGGAGGGTGTTGGATATGGAAGAACCCAAGACCATGCACCGCATAACCGACAGCATGAGCAACCGGCCTCGGCATTTTGAGCAAAGGGCACCTATGGTTTACATGATCGTGGCTGTCACAGATTACACAATACACCTCCGCCAAGCAACCCTCCGCCAAATGACCCCTCTTCGTACACCTCGAGCACCTGACTCCTGCCAACCCTACTCCTCCCTCCTCATCCGAGCCTCCCTGAACCTCCTCCTCCTGCACTGCACCCACAACTACCTGCAAGCTCCCAGAATTAGCTTTAGCCGAAGCAACGTCATCCGCCTTTCTAGACACTGCAGCCCCCTCAGCTGAAGCCCCAAGCTTCGAGCGCACAAGATCAGCAGACTGCCCAGAATTCCGCTCCTGTCCACGCCCTTGCCTGCTACCAAAGCCACCACGCGGTCCGCCAAAGTAACCCCCGGAACCTCCGCCGCGGCCCTGTCTCGACCATCCTCTTCCTCGATTCATGCCATTCCCCCACGGGTGCCTCAACCCCCGACCTCCTCCCTGCACTCCACGCCCAAACGCCCGATAACCACCGCCGCCGGGCCCCTCCTCTACAGCCGCTACCCCTTGACCACCACCACGGCCAAACACCATCCCGCGCCCCCGGGGACCGACACCACCGAACTGGTTCTGGAAGCCAAAACGACTCCCCAAACCACCATGGCCGCCTCGTTGCATTTCCCTACCCTGCCTTCCTCCAGACACCGACTCCGAATGCACCACCTTCCTCACGACTTCAGCGAACGAGCAAGACCGGGAGACCGAGGTAGCCAGAGGAACAGAGGAACTAGCGCAAAAGATTTGCTGACCAGACCGTATCCTCGGCCGCCCACTCCTGGCCAATAGCTCACCCAAGCCCTGCGGGAAACGAGGCACAAAATGGGCCCCTGCACGACCCAACGGGCCCAACAAACTGTTAAGACTTTGTGGACCCACCTGACGCTCCGCTTTCCCAATTTGAAAAACAGGCAATTTCTTCCCCGACTCCGATCCGGCCCCCTCCGAAGCCGGCGGCGACGCCTTCCCTGCTCCCGACGTCTTCCCCAGCTCAACACCAAGGTCTTCGAACCGAACAGACCCTCGGGCACCCCTCTTGGATGTAGTATCTTTAACCCAGACGTCTCCCAAGCGCAGCTCCGGCGACGCCCGCCTCGCGGGAAGAGGCCCTTTCCAACTGATGCTCGGCATCCCCCTCTTCTTCGCCCCTGAATACGCGAACTGCAGCTGCAACGGCAACGACCTGGAGCGACGACCCTGGCCTGCACTACACACCACAGATCCAAAACCCCGTGAAGAGAAACCAAAAAGGCTTGTCTTTTTGTTTACCGGAAAATAAAGAGAGTTGAGTTCCCTCTACGGCCGAGTGAGCGGCCTATTCTTCTAGGTAATCTTCGTGTGTTCCTATACGTTAGTTCTACTTCCTCAATCTCAGGAAAAAAAAAAGGGGTTCTACACTTCTACTTCACCATCATAATTTCCCCCCAAAGTTAGACGAATCATTTTTTTTGAAAGCCAAAAAAAAAAGCATGAAAACTATATAGTGAAGTACAATTATCGCACAGTTCCAGACTGAACAAGAAAACGCAAGAATTTATCACGTTCACTAACAAGGACACAGCGACAGCAAGATGCATGTTGACTAGGAATTGTTGTGTTGTCCCATAGGATTTCACACCTTTTATTTATAGTGATATGAAGTATAATTAGACTCGTACAAGATTTCTTCTAATATTCCCGATACTCCCTCTCAAGAAGGGCTGACCAAGTCATTGAAGGAGACTTAGACCCACCCAATCATCCGATCACCCATGTCGTGAATCGTGATATGGTAGTTGCTTTGCTCTAAATTTCTCTAAATTTGTCTAATTTATTTGAAGCATAGAGGCTAAATTTATGAGTTAGGTTGATTTTTGTCAAATTGTAGGCTTAAAATTAGGGTTTTAATTTGAGTTTTTAGAATACTGGCCTAGTTCGTTGCAAATCGAAGGCAAAATTACAAGTGAATGGTGATCTTGATCCATGTACTCATATTGGACCAAACTTTTTTTATTTTACTTAGAGTATTTGACTACGATGTCAAGTAAACAAGCTTCTAGACATATTTTTTCTATTCTATTGTTTTTAAATAATTGAAGATACCAATATCTAATTGAGTTTTCAATTATTCAGATGATGTACTTTGCCAATGCCGATCATCTTTTGTTTGTAGTTTCATCTTTAGTTCCTTTACTTTGTTACAATTAACCAATATTATTATTGGGTTTCTTTATTTTAGTAGGCATTTGGTCACTAGTTCTTTATTATTGTATATTGTTGTCGGTTATGGTAAAATATTGATACTAAAAATTATTGAATACATTACTATTTAGTACAATGTTACTTAGAAATTATATACATTATTGTATACATGGTAAAATAGTGAATTCTGATCATTTTCATTCTAACATCTTGTGCGGCTCCGACAAGACATTAGAGCCGCCATCGATGAGGCCTTAGCCCCGACCGCCCCACGTGCCATTGCCACCGTAGGCCGATAAGGATTCGCTCATTTCGGTTTGAACTTCTGATTTCTAGCTTATTTTTTGTTATTCCTAAATTTTATCTTTTTCTGACTTTTGGTTTTTTTAGCTTTTTTGCCGGTTCTTTTTTCCCGTATTCGTTTACATTGTCTGTGATGGGCTAACCTGTTTTTTCTATTTTTTTTAATTTTTTAAATTTAGTTACGTCAAATAAGCCATCATCAGTTACAGTATAATTTTAGCCAGTTACAGTATAATTTTAATCATAAGTCAATTTATTTTAGCCCAATTGGGCGGTACGTAAGTCGAAGACTCGAAGGTGATGTTTACTTGTGAGCCCCGGACGTGAACCGTGTAGTCGTCAAGGGAGATGTCCATGACTTGGAGGGTGCCGTCGCCGAGCAGCAGTCGGGGAGGAGGGGGGCTTCCTCGCTTGTGTCGCAGGTGATCGAGGTTGAACCTCGGCAGGTAGCAGCCATCGCCGATGCCGAAAGGGTACGGCACGCCCACGTCGCCGCAGCTGGTCGGGCAGCTGCGCAGCCCAATCGCTGTGCCTCATCAGCCGCCGAGAGCTGCGACACCAGCCCCCCTCCTACTGCGCCACTACTAGCTGCATCACTACGAACCTATGCATGGCTAGCTTCAAGCTCGCAGTAACTGGATCGATCGTCACGTGGTTAACTACCTAAGCATGCAGGGACAATTTTCGGAACTATATATATAACCGATTGACCCTCTAATTATCCATTCGTACCGTGGAATATTCTAGCTATAGCTAGCTGTTAGTATTTAGAGTTCACATAGGATTGAAAGAAAATGGTCGCGGCTGGCGGTGGCAATTCCAAACTGAACGGACAAACCCATGCAAATTAAGGGAGATCATCCATTGATGCCGCCGTCGATCCATCCGTAGCGCTCCAAAGCTACTGACGAGCACCACAAGTTCGTTTCCACATGTTCATCCAGCGTTTCTATTAATCAGGGACGGTCCTGCTAGCTTCATTCAAAAGTATCTAGTTGAATACCTAAAATTTTTACCAAAAAATGTACTATATATAAGATATAATATATATGTATATTAGTTGTTAGGCCAAATTCATCTTGTTCATACCTAGTCAGCCTAAATTATCGCTAGATCCTTTTGGCCTATTTCTCTCTCCCAAGCCTAAATTGGCGTCAAACACTAACCTAGACCCACTTGGCCACTATCGTGATTCACATGACACATGATAAAAACTTTAGGTCTCATTCAGTCTCTTCTCTCACTCAAGTCTCTCTCCATTTGGTGGCGCATGAGCTTCTGGTCTTATAGGAGCACTGGAGTGGTCGTTTCGCAACGCAAGTCACCTTGCCATCGTCGCTCGCCAATGCGGTGCAGCCGCACAGGTTCACCCTCCCCGACCTAGTGACCCCTATGGCGTCATGGCCCTATTCCCTAATCCGGTAATCCCTCTGTCTCCTCCTCCTCTAGTGATCTCTGATTTTAAGTAAAATTATGTGTCTAAATAAAGATGTAAGTTGTATTTTGCTTAAAGAAGTGAGGTATCTATAATGATTCTAAAGTTTTTGCATAGTAGTTGATTATGTTCTGATGACTTATGTATCAATTATTTAGAAAAATATGTAAGTGTTATTTAGAAAATAAAGTTTTTGCATCGCCGGAAATAGCCACTTCATGTTGATCGTGGACGATTACTCGAGGTGGATGTGGCTGTTCGTGATCAAGATGAAGGATCAAGCCTCCTCGGTGTTTAGAAAGTTCATATTACAAATAGAGAACACAAGTGAGCAGCGGATTAAGGCACTGAGGTCTGATCGTGGTGGCGAGTTTCTATCAACCGAATTCAACCAAGTTTGTGTAGAGGCCGGGATTGAACGACAGCTTACTGCACCTTACATGCCACAGCAAAACGGCGTGGTAGAACGGAGGAATAGAACCGTGATGGCAATGGCGAGGTCGCTTCTCAAAAGCATGGGCATGCTGAGAAAATTTTGGGGGGAGGCGGTGCGGCATTCAGTGTACTTGCTGAATCGGTTGCCGACAAAGGCTTTGGGAGAACACACCCCTTTTGAAGCATGGAACGGCAGAAAACCTCACCTGGCACACCTCTGTGTATTCGGTTGCACGGCTTACGCGAAGGTGACTACGCCACACTTGAAGAAATTGGATGATCGGAGGCAGGCGATGGTGTACCTCAGTGTCGAGGACGGCTGCAAGGCGCATCGGTTGTTTGATCCACGGCGCGGGAGAGTCCATGTAAGCCATGATGTGAAATTTGAAGAGAAGCAACAGTGGTCCTGGAATGCAGGCACAAGCGGCGGTGAAACATCAGATTTCATCGTCGAGGGAGAATTCAGCATAGAGCTGACGGGAGGAGAGTTTATCCCGCCTGCGGACGGCCCGGCAGCACATCTCCATCCAACTCCTCCGTCGACTCCGCAAGATTGCGAGGCGATGCCAGAAGAGACAATAACCAATTTGCGAGCAGCAGAGCGCACAGATGATTTTTCATCGGTCTCTTCCACCAGTCCGTTGGTGAAGTTGCTCCCTGGACCAACGGCAGCAGGACCGGCCACGGCAGAAGGAAGTCCGGTCACACCTGACTAGGCCATGTCCACACCGCTATCAAGTGGAAGCAGCAGCACCGAAGCAAGACACGTTCGGTACATGCATATCGACGACATAATGAGAGATGCCCACAGGATACAACTTGACGATGAAAACTCAGAAGAGGAAGTCATGCTTGCAGAGATGGAGGAGCTGTCCTGCTACCTTGAGGCTGCCGGACAGCAAGCCTGGGAAGACTCCATGGCGAATGAAATTGAGTCTATTGAAAGAAACAAAACTTGGTCACTCACGGAGCTGCCAGTTGGACACAAACTGATTGGACTCAAATGGGTTTACAAATTGAAGAAGAGCACCAACGGTGAAGTGATCAAACACAAAGCGAGATTGGTTGCAAAAGTTTATGTGCAACGCCATAGAATTGACTTCGAGGAGGTGTTTGCGCCGGTTGCCAGGTTAGACACCGTGCGAGTCATTCTTGCCATTGCTGCAAATCGGGGTTGGCAAGTGCACCATTCAACATCAAGTCCGCTTTCTTGAATGGGGAACTCGAGGAAGAAGTATACGTTGTTCAACCCAAAGGTTTCACGGTGAAGAACAATGAACATCTAGTGCTTAAACTGAGTAAAGCACTCTACGGACTCCGGCAGGCGCCACGGGCAGGGAACACAAGACTTGATAGGAGCTTGAAACAGCTCGGTCTTGCAAGATGTGCTCAAGAACAAGCTGTGTACACAAGGGGGAAAGACCGGGTAGAAGTCAATGTCGGTGTTTACGTTGACGACCTCATTGTGACAGGAGAAGATCCGGACGAGATTGAAAGATTCAAGCAACAGATGATGTTTGAATTTGAAATGAGTAACCTTGGTTTACTCAGTTATTATCTCGGGATCGAAGTCAAACAAGGGGAAGAAAGCATCACAATCAAGCAAGAAGCTTATGCCAAGAAGTTGCTTACGAAGTTTGGGATGATAGATTGCAATCCCACGAAATCCCCATGGAACAGAAGTCACAGCTGAACAGGGGTCCAGATGGAGAACCCGTGGACGTCACGCAGTACCGAAGTGCAATTGGTTGTCTCAGATATTTACTTCACACCCGGCCAGATTTGTCTTTTGCAGTCGGAGTGTTAAGTAGATTCATGGAGAAGCCCACGATAATGCATCACAAAGCACTCAAACAAGTTCTACGATATGTGAAGGGGACAATGAGCTATGGCCTTGTGTATACCAGAGGAGGAGATGCAGAAGTTATCACCAGGTATACAGATAGCGACTTGGCCAGAGACAATGATGACAGGAAAAGCACCGGAGGTATGGCATTTTATATCAATGGGTGTTTAGTGTCTTGGAACGGTTGCTTTGTCATCGTGTGAAGCCGAATTCATGGCAGCAACGGCAGCGGCAAGTCAGGCATTGTGGCTCAGAAGCTTGCTGGTTGAATTGACTGGGAAGAAGCATGATGCGGTGAAGTTATTTGTTGATAACAAGTCCGCAATTGCGCTAATGAAGAATCCCGTATTTCATGGGCGCAGCAAACATATCGACATGAGATTTCACTTCATTTGGGACTGTGTCGAGAAACGAAAAATCGCTGTGGAGTTCATTCGCACAGACGAGCAACAAGCAGATTTACTGACGAAAGCATTGACAACAGCAAAATTAGCGACAATGCGGCACTAGCTGGGTGTTCGTGATCTTAGGACGCGTCAGGATTAAGGGGGAGTATGTTGGAGTTAACGCTGAGCATCCCCATCTGGAAAGGAAACAGCAGAAGAATTTTGTTCGGCAACGGCAGAAGAAGCACGTCAGGAAGCAGAGTCAGTTTTCGAGTAGACGTTTTTCAGAAAGTTTTGTCTCCGGGCATGATTTGATTCATTGTCCGTTTAGGTTTCTTATTTGTATAGAACAAGTTCTTACCCTGTTTTATGTATTGCTGCTACTATAAATTGAAGAGAGAATAGAGAACAAAATTGCTCCGAAAATCATTGTTTCGCATCCTGTTCGCTGATTCTGAATTGTGCCAGATTAGCTACAGTATTCGCAAGTCTGAATTCAGATTCAGTTTTCAGGCTTCAGCACTTGGTTACAGGTTTCAGAGAACAGAGCATTGCGACGCTGGTCTGGAGCTTTCTGCTTTCAGGCGCAGCCGCTGATGATGTTGGTGTTGCCGTCCCCAAGCAGCATCTCCTGCGCGTTGCACCCCGTGTAGGGCGTCCCGCCGCGAGCGTCGCCCGTGAAGCTACTGCCGAAGGCGACATCTCAATCTCCGGATGTGGTATTTATGACGGAGCTGTGCGGACGACGCGCACCGTTGCGTTCCGGAGGGAGATCTCCACGACCCGGAGGCTGCCGTCGCCAAGCAGCAGCCATGGGGGCCCGTGGCGGCTTGTGTCGCAGGTGAGGTTGAACCCTGGCCAGTAGCACCTGGCGGGCCTATGCCGAACGGGTACGGCACGCTCACGTCCCCGCACGACGTGCTGCAGTTCGGCATCCCTATCGCCGGAGCTGGTGCAGCTGCTGCTCCAGCGGAGAGCGGCGACGCCAGCAACAGTGCTGCCGCTATTACCGCCGAGATGGTAATTTGCGCCATTGATCAATTAAGCCTACTACCTGTGCGCAGCTGCTTAACTGCAGCTACTGCATGCGCTCATATATAGCACTATAGAGGGGAGTACTAGCTGCTAGCTAGCATGTATGCATGCATCGATCTCCGAGTGTACGGTTGCGCATTCCGGCCGGCAGTGCTCAGATCTCACCAAACACGCGCATGCTGTAAGGCTTCTGAGTTTTGATCACTAGCTTATCTATCTGCTTTCGGTTAGCCTTCCGAAAAGCAGGGGCTAACACCTAAACAAATCCACCATCTCTTGTGAGCTTTACATCAACGACGCTGTTAGGTAGGCATTCAGAGAATCCTTTCGAAAGACAGGGATGGAGGTGTGATCTTCAGACTTGCCATGCCTAGCTCGACAATATATATACTCGCTGCATGCGCCGGAAAGGAGAATCACATGTATCACGCTAGATCTCCCTGATTAACTTCACACTCCGACATGCATGGAGAATTGGAAATGATATACAGGACGACCGGTCCATCCGCGTATGCATGGTCAACGTACACAATGGTGCATATTATCCATCCATGCATGCACGCATCATCCGGAGTATGTAACAAATGCAAAGCGCGCGGCATAACCGTGTTCGGTTAATTCCGATGCATCAAAGATGCTTCTAGCAAAAGTTGAAGGAAACTGCACACAATGTACACTGTGTGCTTTAATAGTTCTCTTTATTGTGTAATTTAGATCCAAGCTGGCAGAGAACTACACATGGATCGAGCTACTGATCGTCAGGCCCTCAAATTACAAGATACCCTGGAGACAACACAAACGGATCTCCCAAGCTAGTGTAATAATGCTGACTCAAACCGTCCGAGTCATCCCCTCCTTAATTCGATTAATAGGCCATTAGGAGTACTGCAAAAATTCCCCTCAAATATCACTTGTACCGTGTTATCCTCGCTCGCTTTGATGATCGAATGCCTTCTAGTGTCATTTCTACTTGCCTCATCGTCGGCCTATCCTGTACTTTCATTTTGACACATGCCACTGCCAATTCAGCTACAACTTTCGCCTCCTCGTACCCTTCCTCCATAACCTGTGGATCTAGTATTTGAACTAGATTGTCTCGTTCAAATAATGCAGAAAAGTGCGCAGCAAGACCATTGCCTTCTGAGGTCCTATAAGAGAAGGGTTTCTTTCTTGTAAGCAATTCCACAAGAAAGACACCAAAGCTGTATACATCACTCTTTTCAGTGAGGCGCCCTATGCAATAGTACATAGGGTCCAAGTATCCTATAGTTCCTTGCACAATAGTTGTTACCCCTGTTTGATCTATTGGGACGTGCTTTGAAGCTCCAAAGTCTGACACCTTTGCAGTTAATGTATCATCAAGGAGTATGTTAGAAGACTTGATATCCCTATGGATTATTGGAATTGAAGCAGCCGAGTGAAGATAGGCAACAGCTCTAGCGGTTTCAATTGATATCCTTAGCCTATCATTCCAAGATAGTGATATTGGTCCTTCAACATGAAGATGATCGTAAAGGGTTCCATTGGAAATAAACTCATAAACCAATAGCGGGACTTCCGTTTCAAGGCAGCATCCAAAGAGTCTTACTATATTCCTATGGTTAATCTGTGACAAGATGGCGACTTCATTTATGAACTCATCGATTTCTCTTTGTATCCCACTCTTTGGCTTTTTTATAGCCACGACGTGCAAGTCTGATAAAATTCCCTTGTAGACGGTGCCTTGCCCACCACGACCAAGCTCACGAGCTTTGTCAAAGTTGTTTGTGGCTCTCTCTAGCTCTTCCAAGGTGATGATCATCCTTTCAGCTATATCCGCCATTTGAGACAGCAATTGCCCATGGTTTTGCACGAAGAATCTCTGTCTTGTCTTCTTTACTCGTTGTGCTTCAAGTTTGCGGGTGACAATGATACCACCGAAAACCAAAAGTGAAGCCAATACGCTACTTCCCACTCCAAGGCCAATGCTTAGACCTAATATAGGAATATATGCACATGAGATTGTCACTTTTTTCAGTCATAATTAAGTAGCATATACAAGTTAGTAAACATTATATTAGAACAAATGAACAATGTTCACAAACACAACGGCTTCTTCGAAGGTTGAGGGTGTTTAAGGGCCTGTTTGTTTCAGCTTCTGGCAGCTGCAGCTACTCCCAGAATCTGCAACTCCCCCAAACAGTTCAGATTTTCATCCAGATTCTAAGTAGCCAGAAGCTACAGAATCCAGAAAATGAACTAGTAGCCAGAAGCTGGAGTTATCCAGCTTCTCCAGATTCTGACTAGCTGGATACTCACCAGCTACTTCTCAGAATCTACAGTTGAAACAAACAGGCCCTAAATTTGCTTGAAAGGTCCACCTTCCGATTGTATCTTTCAAATAGGGGGAGAGAGATGTCAAAATAAATTGCGCTAATTAAATATAAAACCAAATATCCAATTTTTTATGCAAAGAAAATTTTATATTCTAGCTATAGCTATACTATACCAGACTGCACCGCGCGGTCAATTAGCTAGTTAAACTATAGTAGTATGATCCCTGTGTTTTTTAGATGTTTTGAAATGCATATAGTTAATATTTTAAAAATTTGATAGCTAATATATAAAAAATATCTGGATTTGTTACAATCCTACCAACTGCTCCCAGGATCTCTACGACCACGTTCTGGCCGCTACGACCACCTCCTGTAGCCGTACGACCATGTTGTAGTGGCTACGACCACCTCCTGTGTCGCTACGACCGCTCTGTTGGTTCTCTAACCACACAGACAGTCGTTACAACCACACTGTAATCTCTCCGATCACGCCTCGCTGCTCCGATCTCATAGTTGTAAACTTCAGCTGAAGTTACGACCACGTTCACCGCCTCGCGCTGCACTTCCTTCGACCACGGTCGATCACCGTAGTCATAGCTCCTTACGACCACGTAGTGTTTCTGTCGACCTCTATGGTCGTAACGACTTACGATCACGTCTTCTCATTGTGGTCGTATCGACTAACAACCACGTCTTCAGTTCTATGACCGTGGTCGTAACTCCTTTACGACCACATCTCCAGCACTGCGAACACCTTCGCTCGTTGATGTGGTTGTAACTTTGTTTACAACCATGTCTGTGAACACAATATACTCGATAGGCTTTCAGAGCCAAACTGCTCTTCTCTTCTCTTTATTTCTTTCTCTTGATCACACCGATCGCTCTCTCTTGCCTCTCGATCACACCGATCGCCTTGGCCTCTCTCGCCCTTCTCACCTTTTCTCTCTCAGTTACATGGCTCTGCCTTTTATACCCTACTCTACGACTCCGACTCGGTTACAACCATGACTATTACTCGAACTCGGCTATGACTATGAAACATACTCGAACTCGACAACGACTATGAAGCGGACTCGTATACGACCACGACCCGAACTCGTACGACCAGGGCCAAACTCGTACACAACTCCGACCACTCGTACATGACCAGGACTACAAATATGACCGGAAAAACAAGATTACAACTCTAACAATCACCTCCTTAATCTTGGTTTTCCTTCTTGATTACGTCGACCTTCTCTCTCGCTGCTGCTTCTTCCTTGCATGCCTTCCTGGGATAGAGCACCTGCTCCCACAGCTGTAAGTTTGGTTGTCTTCTACCTGCAGCACCTGCTCACTCTTCCTCCACCAGCACCTCCTCTCACTATCATGTGCCATTGCTTTCGACCACTGTCCTCCATGCTGCACTTCCTCCCGCCACCTCGGGACCCATCTACGACTGCCTTCTGTTGCACACGTGAGAGCTCCTCCTGAGCCTCTGCTCGCTACGACCATGCCTGCTGTATGTGGTCTGTGCTGACCACCCGAGCCATCGCTCCGCTTCTCTCCGTCTGCATGCGCTCGTTCAGAGTTGGCTGCATGCCTGTGCGCACCTCCTGTGCCGCTTGCTACGACCACGACCATGCCTTTTGCCTTGTCTTGCTTCTTTGATGACTCTGTCTCCTTCCTCGTTATGACTTCTTGTGCGCCAGGCTTGCCTCCTGCTGCCTCTGCACCTCGTCCATCTGTGCATCTCTCCACCCACACCTATTTATAAGTTTTCAAAGGAATCTTGTACAACCGATTTGGAGATCTCTTTGCCTTCATCAGTAAATCTCTGTTCTTATCGTACACTCGCAAAAACTCATCCTGCAGCACCACCTTGCACCCTCTCTCTGTCATCTGCACGAGACTAAGTATGTTGTTGCATAGACTTGGTATATAATAAATTCCTGTCAACAACTTCTTATCTCCATTCTTGCATTACAACATCATCGTCCCTTTGCCCTTAATCTCCACCGTAGAGCCATCGCCAAACTTGACCTTGCCCCAACCTTCTCGTCGAGCTTGTGGAACATGGAGCGATCTCTCGTCATGTGGTTGCTTGCTTCATTATCCAAGTAACATTGATCCGTGTGATCATGGCATCCTTCCTTCGTGCATAGTTTTGGAACTACTTCACCTCATTCAGTTCTACCATGACTGACTCTTTTTCAACATATGAGGAGAGAAGTACTAGCTCTCCGTCATCTTCTTCTTCATCTTTGGCAAGGTTCACTTCCCCATCCTTCTTCTTGCTCTTGCAATCCAAAGCAAAGTGTCCAAACTCATTACAGTTGAAACACTTTTTATTGCTGCGACATCTTACCGCGTAGTGCCCGTATTCACCACATTCAAAACACTTGATATGTCACATATCACAGGATCTCTCACCTCCTCCTTGCCCAGCCTTGTCTCCATAGCCACCCCTGCCGCCTCGACCACTCTGGCCACCTCGACCGTGCCACTTCCCATGGTTGTTTGATGAGCCACGACCATCTCTCGGATCTTCCCTTACTAACAACGCCTGTCCGTTATAAGATCCCTCCTCTTTGTGTGACTGGAACCCCTTCAGTAACTCTTCATGCGCCTTAAGAGAGCTAGTGATCTCCTTGATCTTCTTCTTATCCAGATCGGGGGAGTACATAAGTGTTGTGACAACAGGTATGTACTTCTCTGAAAGCACACGCAGGTATTTCTTCACTACCACAGATTCCTCCATCTTGTCGTCAAGAGAGTTAATTTGATTGTACAATGAACTCAGCTTGCCAGCAAACTCGTCCACCGACTAGGTCTCTCCAATCTTCAGATTCTCGAACTCGCTCCGCAAATTCTGGAGCCGTACCTCCTTGACTCGATCAATGCCCTCGTGCATTGTCTGAAGCATCTCCCACACCTCCCGTGCCGTCTCCTTGCTGATGAGTTGATGCATCATCGCATCTGGCACTGCCTGGTAGATAAGGGCTAAAGCTGTCTGATCCACCTTGTCGTCCACCTCCTTCTCCTTCCCCTTCGGATCGACTGTGCCTTAGACTCCCTGGGGGCGTATGTTTGCCTTCATCTTCATTGCCCACACCGGGTAATTGTTGATCGTCAAAAGAGGGTACTGGAGGGAGATTAGTCCACCCTGAGCCTTTGCCTTGTGACCCATGCTCTGATACCACTTGTTACAGTCCTACCGACAGCTCCCATGATCTCTACAACCACATTCTGGCCGCTACGACCACCTCCTGTAGCCGTACGACCATGTTGTAGTGGCTACAACCACCTCGTGTAGCTGTACTACTATGTTGTAGTGGCTACGACCACCTACTGTGTTGCTATGACCGCTCTGTTGGTTCTCCGACCACACAGATAGTCGTTACGACCACACTGTCGCTGCTCCGATCTCGTAGTCGTAAACTTCAACTGAAGTTATGACTACGTTCACAGCCTCGCGCTGCACTTCCTTCGATCACGGTCGATCACCGTAGTCGTAGCTCCTTACGACCACGCAGTGATTCTATCGACCGCTGTGGTCGTAATGACTTACGACCACGTCTCCCCGCTGTGGTTGTAACGACTTACAACCACGTCTTCTCATTGTGGTCTTATCGACTTACGGCCATGTCTTCAGCTCTGTGACCATGATCGTAACTCCATTACGACCACATCTCCAACACTGCGAACACCTTCACTTGTTACCGTGGTCGTAACTATATTTACGACCACGTCTGTGAACTCAATGAACTCAATAGACTTCCAAAGTCAAACCGCTCTTCTCTTCTCTTTATTTCTTTCTCTTGATCACATCGATCGCTCTCTCTTGCCTCTCGATCACACCGATCGCCTTGGCCTCTCTCCCTCTTCTCACCTTTTTTTCTCTTGGTTACATGGCTATGTCTTTTATACCCTACTCTACGACTCCGACTTGGTTACGATCACGACTATTGCTCGAACTCGGCTATGACTATGAAACAGTCTCGAACTTGACTACGACTGTGGAGCGGGCTCGTATACGACCACGACCCGAACTCGTATACGACTACGACATGGACTCGTATATGACCACGGCCAAACTCGCACACGATTCCGATCACTTGTATACGATCAGGACTACGATCATAACTGAAAAAACAAGATTACAACTCTAACAGTATTCTTTACGTCAAAACCATATTACTATATTTTTCATAAAAAAATCGTTTGTATCATAGAGACCGTGTCGTGCAATGGTTACCTGCGGAAGATTTTACACAGCCATCTCTCACGTAGGGATTACCACGAGTTCCGCGCGGACACCGGCACAGGTACCCTCCGGGCGTGTTTGTACACTCGCCGAAGCACTTGTCCGGGAGCGCGCACTCGTCGATATCTGGTCAAGCGAACCAAGCACAAGTGCACAGCATATTAGCAATTGAAAACGCGAGCTTTACTGAAGCCGCGCTAGCTTTGTGTTTATAGGTAGACGTACGTACGTACGTACCTTGGCATCCGTCGGTGAGGTAAGGGTTGCCTTCGTAACCATCCCAGCACCGGCACACGTAGCGGCTGCGGTTGTAACTGCTCACGTCGTGGCAGGAGCTATGCTTGCTCTTGCAGGCGCTGCTGGCCACGTCCTTGGGGCAGCTCGAGTTGCCCTTGCGCGTCGGCGGCGCGAACCCGATCGCCCACTCCAGCACTACCGGAACCGCCGACAGATCAGGCGTTGTCGCCGTGGTGTGCTTTACCTTGGTCAACCCCGGCACCATCCATTCCCAGACGTCGTTGAACCACCCGCGCTCTGCAATGAACACGAGAGAAGGCAACTTGCTGTCGTTGCTCGGGCCGGCCAGCCTCTTGAGCCGCACTTCGTAGGACGGGTGGTTCACGGGGATGGCCGCCTGGCAGCAGCCGCTGCCGGAGCACTTGCTGCAGTTGCCGCCCTTGGAGCACAACAAAACGTCGTCGATGTCGGGTCCCTGGCTGGGCACCGAGCAGAAGGAGGAGCAGGCGCTGACGATTTTATTGGTGCCGCTCAAGAGCAGCGTCGCCTGGACGTTGCACCCCATGAGGACGAACTCGTTGTGCTTGCGTGAGAGCATGTAGGGCCCGCCGTCGGCGAAGCCTCCCCAAGTGACAATCGGCTCGGTGTTCGAGTTGGAGGTCTGGTTTACTACGGCGGCGCTGATGACCTGCGCCGTGGCGTTGCGGAGGAAGATATTTTTAACTTGGAAGCTGCCGTCGCCGAGGAGCAGCCTCGGCGGGTGGTACGTGCGGTCGCAGGTGAGGTTGAACCCCGGGAGGGAGCATTCGGCGCTGATGCCGAACGGGTACGGCACGGTCACGTTGCCGCACCTGGTCCTGCAATTCGGCAGCCCGATCGGAGCGTCCGGCGCCGATACTGCAGCTGAAAGATTCGACGCCAGCACAGCCGCTACTGCGACCAGCTGCAACAGAGGTGCTAGTAACCTGTGCATGGATAATTGGATATGATGATAGCTTCAAACGGTTAGTTCTGTCTGTCAGGTGGTCGATGTCTAGCATGATATACAGGGTCGATATAGAGCTGACGGAAAACCGATGCATGCAAAGACAAGTAGGTGATCGACCGATGCAAATCTACTGTATTGTAGGCTCTTGCTGTCCGTTGCAGTACATTCATAGGTGTTGCCGTCGATCATGTCGTTCCAAATCTACTGGCGAGCACCACAAGTTTTTACCTCTTGGTATATATGTGCGTGGGTTCAGGCGCGGCGACGCAGTCGTACATTGCGCACTCACACATATCATGAGATGGATGTGCCGCGTCTGGGCTCTTAAAAATGGACTCTTGATGCAGATCCATCGGTAGGACGTTCGGGACACGTACCATCTCGACGTACGCGCCGTGGCCGTCGGAGCTGATGTTTACGTACGCGCTGTTGCTCCGGCGCGGAGGATGACGGACGCGCGCCCACCTGCCGTGATTTTCCAGAGGTGGATTTCTTCGACGGCTCGGAGGGCAACGCGCCAGCGCCCACCACTGCTGCTGCAGCAACCAAGATTTGATCTTTGCCTGCGTCAATTTATTCAGGCATGGTTAGAGCAAGTATTATAAGAGGCTGTAAGCTGGCTGTATGCTGAGGTGGAGGAGAGAGAGGAGGAGAGAGAAGAGAGGTGGGCTGTAAGCTTACAGCCAGCTGAAGCACAAGAACCAAGAAACTTTGTGAGAGGAAGGGGTAGATCATACAGCCTTCAGTTGGCTGTAACTACTATATGAATAGGCTGATAAGTGGGCTGTAAGTATCCATACAGCCAGCTGAAGGCTGTATTATAAGACTTGCTCTTACGCGCCAACCCCGGCGTCCGCCTGCATCTTTGTATAATTGTCAGGTGGTCGATGATTAGATATTACTGTATAATTGTTTTTCTTATACAACTCTAATGACTGTAATTAAGATTGTAGTGGTTTCATGCAATTCTAATATATCTCTACTATTATATAAAGAGGAGTTGGTGGTCGTCGGTGCACTCTCCTCTCCCCTCTCTACAGCATTCGATTTGATCTAGACTATTCGTCTCTCTCCTCCTCTCTCTCTCTCTCTCTTAGGATACAGCCGCCCACCCTCTCCACTTTCCCCATCTCCTCGCCCATTCTGGCCACCCTTCTCTCTCTGTCACTTACTCTCCAATGTTTGATGTGTGAAGTTGGACAGACAGTAAGTTCTGTCTCACCATTTTTATGACTCCATTGCAACGTACGGGTCTCTAACTAATATAGATATACTATTGATATATATCGTCATAGCCTGATCCTAAAAAAATAGTGATTGTCTGTTATAATCTAGCTTTACTAAAATAAACGGTATAGATCATTCTTGATTAATAAGAGAATTTTTATATATTTTTTTTCAAGTTAGCCCACCCAGAGCGACACTATATCTAAAAACAATTACACTATATCTAAAAATAATTTAGCAGGAATCAGCACCGCTAACCGATGTGTGCGCCCAAGCAAAATCCGTGCAGCCCATACGCCGTCCCTCTTGCCGGCCGTCGGCCCAAGAGGAAGGACCGCAGCAGTCAGCAGGGCGAGCTAGCCCATGAGCGGCATGGTGGTTGGGCATCGTTTTCCTTCGAGTCTGATCGAGTCGATTCATCCCGAACACAACCAAAGCCAAGCCTCCACGCCGCACGATCGCAGGAGACGCGCGCTGCACCGCAGCCAGCCACCAGTCGCCGGACAAATAGGCCGCCGCCCTTGCCTGCCACTTTGCCGTGGCGGCGCCTGCTTCTGTTGCCTCACGGGTACCTAACCAAGTCATCGAAGGAGACTTTGACCCAACCGATCATCTGATCACCTAAGTCGTGAATCGTGATATGGTAGTTGCTTTGCTCTAAATTTCTTTGAACTCGTCTAATTTATTTGAAGCGTAGGCGCTAAATTTATGAGCTAGATTGATTTTTGTTAAATTGTAGACTTGAAATTAGGGTTTCAATTTGAGTTTTTAGAATACCGGCTTAGTTCATTGCAAATCAAAGGTAAAATTACAAGTAATATGTGATCTTAATCCATGTATTCATATTGGACCAGACTTTTTTATTTTACTTAGAGTATTTGACTACGATGTCAAGTGAACAAGCTTCTAAACATTTTTTTTCTATTCTATTGTTTTCAAACAATTGAACATACCAATATCTAATTGAGTTTTCAATTATTCAGATGATGTACTTTGCCAATGCCGATTATCTTTTGTTTGTGGTTTTGTCTTTAGTTCCTTTAGCTTGCTACAATTAACCAATATTATTACTGGGTTTCTTTATTTTGGTAGGCATTTTGTCATTAGTTTTTTATCATTGTATATTGCTGTCGGTTATGGTAAAATATTGATGCTAAAAATTATCGAACATATTACTATTTAGTACAATGTTACTTAGAAATTATGTATATTATTGTATACATGGTAAAATAGTGAATTCTAATCATTTTCATTCTAGCATCCTGTGCGGCTCCGACAAGACGTTAGAGTCGCCATGGATGAGACCCCAGCGCAGACCGTACCACATGCCATTGCCACCGTAGGTCGATAAGTCGATGGTGATGTTTACCTGTGAGCCCCGGATGTGAACCGTGTAGTCGTCAAGGGAGATGTCCACGACTTGGGAGGGTGTTGTCGTTGAGCGGCAGCCGGGAGGAGGGGGGCTTCCATCCGTAGCGCTCCAAAGCTACTGACAAGCACCACAAGTTCGTTTCCACATGTCCATCCAGCGTTTCTATTAATTCCATGCTAGTTGCCGCATCATAAAATTTATCCGTTTTTGCGAGATGAATCTGTACATTTAGAAAAGCCGAGTTTTCTGAGAGGTTGCCGCTTCGGTGTATGCGTATCTGCTGCAGGTCCAGGCTGCAAGGTTTGTCAGTATGCACAAGGCTTGTCTTTTTGTTTACCACATAATAGAGAGAGTTCCCTCTACGGCCCAATAAGCGGCCTATTCTTCCAGGTTAACTTCATACTCCGACATGCATGGAGAATTGGAAATGATATACAGGACGACCGGTCCATCCGCGTATGCATGCATGGTCAACGTACACAATGGTGCATATTATCCATCCATGCATGCATCATCCGGAGTATGTAACAAATGCAAAGCGCGCGGCATAACCGTGTTCGGTTAATTCCGATGCATCAAAGATGTTTCTAGCAAAAGTTGAAGGAAACTGCACACGATGTACACTGTGTGCTTTAATAGTTCTCTTTATTGTGTAATTTAGATCCAAGCTGGCAGAGAACTACACATGGATCAAGGCCAGTGGTAGAACTAGACCTCGGGCTACCTGGGCTGTAGCTCGAGACCTGTCAACTAAAATCTATGTAAAATTCATAAAAAATTACAAAAAAATAGAGTTAACCCAAGAGTCAACCCAAAAACAGCTAACCTAGCCCGGGGCTTAGACTTAGACTAGTTCCGCCCTGGATCGAGCTACTGATCGTCAAGCCCTCAAATTACAAGATACCCAGGAGTCAACACGAACGGTTCTCCCAAGCTAGTGTAATAATGCTGACTCAAACCGTCCGAGTCATCCCCTCCTTCGATTAATAGGTCATTAGGCGTACTGCAAAAGTTCCCCTCAAATATCACTTGTACCGTGTTATCCTCAGCTTGCTTTGATGATCGAATGCCTTCTAGTGTCATTTCTACTTGCCTCATCGTCGGCCTATCCTCTCCTTTCATTTTGACACATGTCACTGCCAATTCAGCTACAACTTTCGCCTCCTTGTACCCTTCCTCCATAACCTGTGGATCTAGTATTTGAACTAGATTGTCTTCTTCAAATAATGCAGAAAAATGCGCAGCAAGACCATTGCCTTCAGAGGTTCTATAAGAGAAGGGTTTCTTTCTTGTAAGCAATTCCACAAGAAAGACACCAAAGCTGTACACATCACTCTTCTCGGTGAGGCGCCCTCTGCAATAGTACATAGGGTCCAAGTATCCTATAGTTCCTTGCACAACAGTTGTTACCCCTGTTTGATCCATTGGGACGTGCTTTGAAGCTCCAAAGTCTGACACCTTTGCAGTTAATGTATCATCAAGGAGTATGTTAGAAGACTTGATATCCCTATGGATTATTGGAATTGAAGCAGCCGAGTGAAGATAGGCAACAGCTCTAGCGGCTTCAATTGATACCCTTAGCCTATCATCCCAAGATAGTGATCTTGGTCCTTCAACATGAAGATGATCGTAAAGGGTTCCATTAGAAATAAACTCATAAACCAATAGCGGGACTTCCGTTTCAAGGCAGCATCCAAAGAGTCTTACTATATTTCTATGGTTAATCTGTGACAAGATGGCGACTTCATTTATGAATTCATCGATTTCTCTTTGTATCCCACTCTTTGGCTTTTTTATAGCCACGATGTGCAAGTCTGATAAAATTCCCTTGTAGACGGTGCCTTGCCCACCACGACCAAGCTCACGAGCTTTGTCAAAGTTGTTTGTGGCTTTCTCTAGCTCTTCCAAGGTGATGATCATCCTTTGAGCTATATCCGCCCTTTGAGACAGCAATTGCCCATGGTTTTGCACGAAGAATCTCTGTCTTGTCTTCTTTACTCGTTGTGCTTTAAGTTTGCGGGTGACAATGATACCACCGAAAACCAAAAGTAAAACCAATACGCTACTTCCCACTCCAAGGCCAATGCTTAGACCTAATGAAGGAATATATGCGCATGAGATTGTCACCTTTTTTCAGTCATAATTAAGTAGCATATACAAGGTAACAAACATTATATTAGAACAATGTTCGCAAACACAACGGCCTTCTTCAAAGGTTGAGAGGGGGAGAGAGATCTCAAAATAAACTGCGCTAATTAAATATGAAATCAAATATCCAAAAATTATTTTGTTTGCAAAGAAAATTTTATATGCTAACTATAGTTATACTATACCACACTGCACTGCACAATTACGCGAGTCAATCAGCTAGTTAAACTATAGTAGTATGATCTCTCCGTTTTTAGATGTTTTGAAATACATACAATTAACCTTTTAAAATTTGATAACTAATATATATAAAAGTATTTGCATTATTTTATGTCAAAACGATGTTACTATATTTTTTATAAAAAAATCTTTCATATCATAGAGACCGTGTCATGCAATGGTTACCTGCAGAAGATTTTACACAGCCATCTCTCACGTAGGGATTACCACGAGCTCCGCGCGGACACCGGCACAGGTAGTCTCCGGGGGTGTTTGTGCACTCGCCGAAGCACTTGTCCGGGAGCGCGCACTCGTCGATATCTGCTCAAGCGAACAAACAAGCACAACATATTAGTCATTTGTAAACGCGAGTTTTACTAATTGAAGCCGCGCTTGCTATGTGTTTATAGGTAGACGTACGTACGTACGTACCTTGGCATCCGTCTGTGAGGTAAGGGTTGCCTTGGTAACCATCCCAGCACCGGCACCTGTAACCGCTGCGGTTTGGGGTGTTCAAGCTGTGGCAGGAGCTATGCTTGCTCTTGCAGGCGCTGCTGGCCACGTCCTTGGGGCAGCTCGAGTTGCCCTTGCGCGCCGGCGGCGCGAACCCGATCGCCCACGCCAGCACCACCGGAACCGCCAACGGATCAGGCTTTGCCATCCGTTCCCAGACGTCGTTGAACCACCCGCGCTCCGCGATGAGCACGAGAGTAGGCTGCTGTAGGTAGCCGCGGTCGTTGATCGGGACGTCCAGCCTCTTGAGCTGCACGTCGTAGGACGGGTGGTCCACGGGGATGACCGCCTGGCAGCAGCCGTTGCCGGAACACTTGCTGCATCTGCTGCGCTTGGAGCGCGGCGACCAGTCGTCGGCGTCGTATCTCATGCTGAGTACCGAGCAGAAGGAGGAGCAGGCGCTGACGATTTTGTTGGTGCCGTTCAAGAGCAGCGTCGCCTGGACGTTGCACCCCACGAGGACGAACTCGTTGTGCTTGCGTGAGAGCATGTAGGGCCCACCGTCGGGGAAGCCTCCCCAAGTGAAATTCGCTTCGGTGTCCGAGTTCGAGGTGAGGTTTACTGCGTTTTCTCTGATGACCTGCGCCGTGGCGTTGCGGAGGAAGATATTTTTAACTTGGAAGCTGCCGTCGCCGAGGAGCAGCCTCGGCGGGTGGTACGTGCGGTCGCAGATGAGGTCGAACCCCGGGAGGGAGCATTCGGCGCTGATGCCGAACGGGTACGGCACGGTCACGTTGCCGCAGCTGGTCGTGCAATTCGGCAGCCCGATCGGCGGCGATGCTGCAGATGAAAGATTCGACGCCAGCACAGCCGCTACCGCGACCAGCTGCAACAGAGGTGTTAGTAACCTGTGCATGGATAATTGGATATGATGATAGCTTCAATCGGTTAGTTTTCTCTCTGTCAGGTGGTCGATCGATATCTGTCAGGTGGTCGATGTCTAACCGTTATTTATTACACGGTTGAAACAAAACGCTCCGCCCGATGGAGCTGACAAACCGATGCATGCAAAGACAGGTCGGTGATCGTCCGATCCGAATCTACTGTACTGTAGGCTCTAGCTGTCCGTTGCTGTACATTCATAGGTGCTGCCGTCGATCATATCCTTCCAAATCTACTGAATGGACCGTCGATCACATATCCTTCCTATTCCTGATCAATTCGGCTTAAACTTCTGGCTTTCAGCTTATTTTTACTATTCACAAATTTCGTTTTTTTTCCTCTGATTTTTTGAGTTTTTTTGCTGGATCTTTTTTCCTGTATTTGTTTGTATTATACGTAATAGGCTAACATATTTTTTTAATTTTTTTAAATTTAATTATGCTAAATAAGACTCTGTCAGCTACAGTATTTTTTTCAACCATCTACAGTACTTTCAGCCATAAACAAAAAAAAAAGCTCAACTGATCACCACTACTGAACTGTAGGCTCTTGAACCACAAGTTTTGGTTTCGGCGCGGCAACGCAGTCGTACGTATCAGATGGATGGGCAGTCTCTGTGCTCTTAATTTTGATTCATGTCGCAGATCCATCGGCCGCGCACGAGATGGTTCTCTGCACACGATCACTTGATCAGTAGGACGTTCGGGACACGTGCCATCTCGAACGTACGTGCCGTGGCCGTCGGAGCTGACCGTCGAGAGGTGGATTTCGACGGCTCGGTCGGAGGGCAACGCGCCAGCGCCCAGCGCTGCTGCCGCCGCTGGCTGCTGCCTGCTGCAACCGAGATTGATCTTTGCCTGCGTCAATTTATTCAGGCATGGTTACGCCCCAACCCCGGCGTCGGCCTGCATCTTTCCGTGCGGTCTGAAATTGTTGGCCCAATTGATACACTAGCCCATCTGGGTTCTATGTGCTCTGCGTGTTGGGTCTTCGTTCGCCCGTGAATTTTTTATACAGGACGAAATGAATCTGTCCATGTACTGCCGTCAAGTACTACTTGTCTGTATGTATAGATCGGTTCAAGTATCCGAGTTACCCATGTAATTTCGTGATTAGATATTACGGTATAATTATTTTTGTTATATAACTCTAATAACTATAATTGAGAATGTAGTTGTACTTGTTATGCCTATAATCTATACCGTTATAATCTGTTCATATCATTACTATTATAAAAGAACGAGTTGGTGATCATACGTCTGTTCTCCTCTAACCGCTCTATTTCTTCGACTTCTCATCACTCTCTACTTTTTAACCGATCAGAGCAACTCCCTTCCATAGCATGATTCTCTACACATTCAATGAATTCCGTTGCAACGTACGGATATGTAACTAGTCAAAATAAGTAGGGTACATCATTCTTAATCAATGAGAGAACTTACATGATTTTTTCTATTTTTAGGATTATTGTCTGTTAGGTGGTGCTTATTTGGGCTTTTTTTTGGGTGACTTATGGCTGAAAAGCACTGTAGTTGGCTGAAAAAATACTATAGCTGACAGAGCCTTATTTAGCATAATTAAATTTAAAAAAATTTAAGTATATATTAGCCCATTACATATAATACAAACAAATACGGGAAAAAAAGAACAGGCAAAAAACTCAAAAAAAGCCAAAAGTTCAAAAAAAGATGAAATTTATGAATAGTGAAAATAAGTCGAAAGCCAGAAGTTGAAGCCGAAACGATCACATCCTCCCTTCAAAAGAAACTATGTAGATTATTTTCGATTAATGAGAGAATCTATATGATTTTTCAGTTAGCCCACCCAGTGACACCAGGTCCAGAATAATAGTAGGGATCAGCATCTGACCGATGTGTACACCCAAACTCAAAGTCTGTGCACGCATCCTCTCCTGTTCGTCTCGCACGATCGCAGGAGGCGCGCGCTGCACTGCAGCCAGTCATCGGTCGCGCTGGTACCACTGCCAGCTGTGTTACCCACTGATGTTCCTTCACAGTCTCAATAAAAAGAAAACGCTGCCTCCAATTCCACCCCTTACCTGATCTTTTGTTCCCTACGCTATACGCTGTACAATACAGACTTACATAGGCCATCGCTTCTACACAGCGAACAAACCAACAAAGAAAGCTTGTCGTGATTCTGTACAGATTTTCCCTATTGACCGCACGGAGGAAGCGTAGTGCGTCCTTTCCTATCTGGTGGTCAATAGGGAAAATCTGTACTTAGGGCCTGTTTGGTTCATGACCAGAAGTTGTCTAGCCACAAGTTAGGCGTGCCACAGTTTTTAGGTAGCTGTTTGATTCACTGACGTAACTGTGGCATGCCACACTTTCTTAGCATCCGGCCCCACACGTCATAGACTCAGTTTCTTGCCAAACTTTGCCACAAGTGTGGCTTCGATTTTGTTAGCCACACTTTCTGTGGCAGCCACATATTGCCTAAGCTTAAGCATGGCAAACTTAGGCACCAACCAAACAGGCCCTTAGACTACAAATCATTTACAGTGCTAGCTATCTGGTGATTCTGTACAGATTTTCCTATCTGGTGATTCCAAGTGGTACTTGCACTTGGGAGATCCAAGTGGTCGATGCTAGCGGAGTTCGTTTACAGTGCTAGCTAGATTTTTGCTTCTCACGTTGGGCAGTAAGCGATTATCTTCCCACGGACATCCGAGGATCTGTTTCATGGCAAGGAAATTTTGGTTCAGTTATAACTGCTGACTTATGGCTTCTTATGAACAAATAGAATAGCTCTTTTGTTATCATTTCGAAACGACTTATCAAAGTAATTTTTTCAAAGCGATTTATTGGCATTTAATTTATTTACACAAACTTTCACACTAAAACCAAAAGTCATTAGCTATAACCGAAAAAATTAGGCCTTTGAACCATGGATACATAATCATTTACACGTAAGACCTATTGCTCATGCGTTTTTTTTATTTATGAGTACAACAAGGGCGTACTCATGTATACACTACACGCTCGCACTCACACACTTACGTTTTTTTTAGATTAAGGAATATAACATTCCGGCCTCCATCATTCACAAGTGAATGAGTACAGCCAATTCCAACACATCCATAGTACTTAGACTACAAATCATCACACACTTATGTGGGTATGTCTAATGCATACGTTAAGACAAAACAAAGATTATAAAGACTTATAGAGTGTGGACACATGTTTTGATCGCTAAACACATACTATGGGTACTTTAAGAGATACTATTCATATAAACAATATTTAAAAGGTAATATTTATATAGACAATATCTAAAAATAAGATACATTAGGATCAAACCTAGACGGACGAGCTACACGCCGGCAGTATCACTATCCGAGCAAGGTTTGGTCCTCATTGCTCATGCGATTTGGGATCAGCTCAATTATTTATGATCAGGGGAGCAGGGCGATATACGCGTCCTAGCTAGTACCATATATTCAACATTCCAACGCAAGCTACACGGTCAGTGTTCCTGTGACCTGCCCATGACGCCTTACCCTGTATGGAAACTCTAGATGCACCGTGTTACACGGCAATACCATACACTGTCCGTAAGGCATCACTATGTCAAGGTCGCCTTACCGTTTTTCATTTGGTAGCGTCGGATCATAGAATCACGATTCTATCAAAATTTTAAAAACATATTTTTTATATAAAAAATTAAATTATATTTCTAAATATACAATTCTATAGTAGATTTTTTGAATTTAATTTTGTAATCTAAGTACATTTATGGTTGATTTTTAAACTTATTTAATTCTTTTTAATAAACTAATAATCTAAAATTGTAATATGTCAAAGATAATATATTTTTTACCTTAGAACAACATGTAAACAATAAAATAAAACGAATTAAACTAGTCCAACTTAAACTAACAATATGGAGATCCTACTGCGATGCTACCTGATCTTAACGATTCTACAAGTAGGATCACGATCTCACTTTAATACTATCTAATTTTGATCTATATTATAATCTATATTATCTAACTTTGGTAAAATCTTATGATACTACAATTCGTATTGCAATAGTGCCAAGTTTGATCACTGCATTAGATGACTAGATGCAAAACTTTGGTCCCTACTTCAGATGACTAGATGCAAAACTTTTTACACGGCAATAGCACCAGATGTAGGTCGCCTAACTAAGCAAATGTACTGCTCCTACTAGCTAGCTAATGTACGTAGCTAGTACAAGATGGGTTGACTTGACGCCAGGTCTACTCTCCAAGGACGCCGAGCAATCTGTGGCACGCAATTCTGCACGTGTGGATATGGTAAAATATTGCTGCTACAAATTATCAAGACGTGCCTCACAAGACGTAAGAGTCGCCAACTCGCCATCGACGAGGCCCCAGCCCTGACCGCCCCACGTGCCATTGCCACCGTAGGCCGATAAGTCGAAGGTGATGTTTACCTGTGGAGCCCCAGACGTGAACCATGTAGACTTCGAGGGAGATGTCCAAAATATTGATATTGTACTTGTTCTTTATAATTGTCACTTGTTCTTTACAATTGTATATTGTTGTTAGTTATGGTAAAATATTGATGCTAAAAATTATCAAATATGTTACTATTTACTATAATATTTCTTAGAAATTATATATATTACTATATACATAATAAAGCAGTAAATCCTAATCCTTTTCATTCTCCTGTGCGGACACAAGAGCCGCCATTGACGAGGCCCCAGCCCTGACCGCCCCACGTGCCATTGCCACCGTAGGCCGATAAATCGAAGGCGAGTTTACCTGTGGAGCCCCGGACGTGAACCGTGTAGCCTGATCCAAGAAAACGCAAGAACTTATCACGTGCACTAACAAGGACAGAGCGACAGCATGCTGCATGTTGACTTTAGGAATTGTTGTGTTGTCCCATACGATTCCATATCTTTTACATACGTGTAGACTTCGAGGGAGATGTCCATGACTTTGGAGGGTGCCATCGCCGAGCAGCAGCCACTACTAGCTGCATCACTACGAACCTGTGCATGTCTAGCTTCAAGCTCGCAGTAACTCCATCGATCGTCGCGTGGACTTAACTACCTAACCATGCACTCTAATTCTCTATTCGTACCGTAGAATATTCTAGCTATAGCTAGCTGTTAGTATTTAGAGTTCACATTGGATTGAAAGAAAATTCTCGCGGCTGGCGGTGGCAATTCCCAACTGAACGGAAAGATCATCCATTGATGCCGCCGTCGATCCACCGCTCCAAAGCTACTGACGGGCACCACAAGTTCGTTTCCACATGTCCATCCAGCGTTTCTATTAATTCCATACTAGTTGCTGCATCGTAAAATTTACCCCTTTTTGCGAGATGAATCTGTACATTTAGAAAAAGCCGAGTTTTCTGAGAGGTTGCTGCTTCGATGTATGCATATCTGCTGCAGGCCCAGGCTGCAAGGTTTGTCAGAATGCGTACGACTTGTCTTTCTGTTTACCACAAAATAGAGAGTTCCCTCTACAGCCAAATAAGCGGCCTATTCTTCCAGATAATCTTCGTGTCTTCCTATATGTTAGTTCTACTTCCTCAAGTCTCAGAAAAAAGGGGTTCTACTTCACCATCATAATTCCCCCCCAAAGTTAGACGAATCTTTTTTTTTTTGAACGCCAAAAAAAAGCATGAAAACTATCTAGTGAAGTACAATTATCGTACAGTTCCAAACTGAAACAAGAAAGCAAAAGAACTAATCATGTGCACTAACAGGGAAAACACATCAACAGCATCATGCATGTTGACTTACCCTTTATTTATAGTGATATGAAGTACAATTGGACTCATACACGATTTCCTCTAATGTTCCCAATACTCCACCTCACGAAGGGCCGAAAATATCAATTATGCCTATCTTATTACATACTATAACAGCCTCATTTAGACCTAATCGTTTAGTGAAACAGCAACTAACTGTTCACTAAAGTTGACATACTCTAGTTTTAACATCCCGCTATCAAATTTCCCCTTGATGAAGAACCTATCAATCTTAACATGCTTGGTACAGTCATGCTGGAAACCATTGAAGCCATCGAAGCCTTGTATGCAGCGACGGAAGCCTTTTCTTAATTAAACTTACACAAAAGCCTCATTACCGGGGGTATCTTGCCGACAACAAGTACTCTTCTTCCAAACTATACTGCCTGCTTGTCTCCTCCTTGTTTCGACCTTCCTTTTGTGCAGAGCTTTGTGCAATACGATTATACTCAGATGTCTCTGAACCCACATCACGCAGCACAACACTCTCCTGTGATGCTCGAAGGCTTTCAAGTGTCATCTCCACTTCTCTCATGGTTGGTCGACCCTCTGCTTTCAGTCTTACGCATACCGCTGCCAGTGCCGCTGCTTTTTCAACTTCTTTGCCTCCCTCCTGAACAACTTGAGGATCTAGTATGTGAACCAAGTTGCCTTCTTCAAGGAGAGTGGTGAAATGTGCAACAAGACTATCATCCTTTGGTGATCTATATGAATATGGTTTCTTCCTAGTGAGCAACTCTATAAGAACAACACCAAAGCTGTAAACATCGCTCTTCTCTGTGAGCCGTCCTGTGTAGTAGTACATGGGGTCTAGGTATCCCAGTGTTCCTTGGATAGCGGTTGTAACTCCTGTTTGATCAACCGGAATGCATCTTGAAGCTCCAAAGTCTGACACCTTTGCAGTTAAAGCGCCATCTAATAGAATGTTATGCGACTTGATATCCCGATGGATTATAGGAAATGACACAGCCGAATGAAGATAGGCAAGAGCTCTAGAAGTTTCGGTTGCTATTCTTAGCCTATCCTTCCATGACAATGATGTTGGTCCTTCGACATGAAGATGATGGTAAAGGGTTCCATTTGAAATGAATTCATACACTAACAGTGGCACTTCTGTCTCAAGGCAACACCCGAAAAGCTTTACCACATTCCGATGGTTGATTTGCGAGAGGATGACCACCTCATTTATGAACTCATCGATTTCTCTTTGGATTGCTTCCTTTGATTTCTTGATTGCCACAACATGCAGGTCCGACAGGATCCCCTTGTAGACTGTACCATGCCCTCCACCGCCAAGTTCGCGAGCTTTGTCAAATTTGTTTGTGGCCTTTTCTAGCTCGTCCAAGGGGATGATCATTCTTTCGGCGATGTCCGCTCTTTGAGATACCAGTTGTTGTAGTAGATGCCCACGGTTTTGCTTGAAGAACTGTTCTCTCAGCTTTTTTGCCCTTCGGTGCTAAAGTTTACGGGTTACAAAGGTACCACCAATTACCATGAACAAAATACCAGCAGCACTGCCAACTCCTATGCCCACACTTAAACCTGAGAAATGTATGAAGCATGTTCAATTTCTGAGAACATAGATACAGTACAATATCCATAAAAAAATGTTTAAAGACGAAATGTGTGCAACAGAGCCAGAGTATTTTTTTTTCCTTTTTGGAGACAAGTGGAAAAAACAGAGGCACAGTACGACAGGCAGTTTTCTTAATGGAAAAATAGATTGATCGACTGCTCTGCAGTCTGCAGGCATTGATAATGGCAATAAGCTCAGTGGTGCTCTGCTCACCTAGAGAAGACTTGACGCAGCCATCTCGGATGCGTGGGTTACCACGAGCTCCGCGCGGACACCGGCACAGGTACCCTCCGGCCGTGTTTGTGCACTCGCCGAAGCACTTGTCCGGGAGCGCGCACTCGTCGATATCTGCTCAAGCGAACCAAGCACAAGTGCACAGCATATCAGCAATTGAAAACGCGAGCTTTGCTAACTGAAATGGTGCTATGTACAGAGATGATACGCACCATCCTGGGCATCACCAGCGGCACGGACGCGAACGCCCACTCCAGCACCAGGGGAACCGCCGTGGGGGCCCTCGCCGAGAAGTTGAGAAGCTCGGCGGAGACGCCGTCGAACCACCCCTGCTCGGCGACGATCACCGCCACGCGCACCTTGCTGTCGTACTCGTGGTTCGGGTCCAGCCACCTGAACTCCATGAGGTAGGAGGTGCGGCCGATGGGGATGGGAGTCTGGCAGCAGCCGATGCCGGAGCACGTGGCGCCGGCCGCCGAGCCGGGGGATCTCGTGACAGCTCCGGTCCAGGTGTCGGTCATGGAGCAGAAGGAGGAGCAGCCGGTGTCCGGTGATGATGTTGGTGGTGTTGCCGAGAAGCGTGGCCTGGACGTTGCACCCGGTGAGGGTGAACTGGTTGTGCCTCGCGGACAGGATGTAGGGGCTGCCGTTGACGTGGTCATCGAAGCCGCCCCACTTGCCGTTGCCAACAACGGTGTTGCAGTCAAAGGTTGTGTTGTCGTAGTGGATCTCTATTTCGCCGGGGCCTTTGACGCGCACGGTGTTGTCCGGGAGGGAGATGCCGGTGACTACGTAGAGGGTGCCGCCGTTGCCCAGAAGCAGCCTGGGGTGCTGGTGCGTGCGGTCGCAGGTGAGGTTGAACCCTGCCGAGTGGTAGCAGCCATCGCCGATGCCGAACGGGTACGGCACGCTCACGTTGCCGCAGCTGGTCGGGCAGCTCGGCGGCTGAGCCGCCGCCGAGCAGAGCTGCAACAATAGTAACGCCGCTGCAGAAATCATCATCGTGGCCCTCATCGATCCCGCTGCGTTGCATTTCTCATCGATTCATAACCACACTTATAGTGTACCAGCTTGATCGTGTGACCGCTTCTACAATCAGCAGTAAATTGTACGTGTGCCCCTGCCTCACCAGTATACTTCGATGAATGGACAGGATTACAACACGTCACTGCGGGCTAACACCTCTATTCACGGTTGTCTGACTGTTTCGTCCAAAATTGTCGGCGAGGTCAATGGGCGTACGCGTGTTTACTGGTGAGGCAGGGGCACCAGGTGGTTTTTTGGGGAGGGCCAGCAAAAGAATTGTTCATCCGCAGCTCCACACGCATAGAACAAGTCATTTCAATGGTACATAGGACAAGTTTTTCTTCTTGCGAAGACATTTCTCGGTTCAATTTGAGTATTCAGAATCGCCAGAAATAAATTTGCGGAAACCGATACTTCAACGACGAGATGTTGAGAGGCTCGTCAAAACCGTGATTGAAGCACAAGGCTGAGTTCCCATGCATATTAACCGATGCATGCAAAGACAGGTAGGTGATCGACCGATCCGAATCTACTGTACTGTACTGTACTGTAGGCTCTAGCTGTCCGTTGCTGTACATTCATAGGTTCTGCCGTCGATCATATCCTTCCAAATCTACTGAATGGGTCGTCGATCACATATCCTTCCTAATCTACTGAACTGTAGGCTCTTGAACCACAGGTTTTGGTTTCGGCGCGGCGACGCAGTCGTACGTATCAGATGGATGGGCCGTCCCTGTGCTCTTAATTTTGACTCATGTTGCAGATCCATCGGCCGCGCACGAGATGGTTCTCTGCACACGATCACTTGATCAGTAGGACGTTCGGGACACGTGCCATCTCGAACGTACGTGCCGTGGCCGTCGGAGCTGACGTTTACGTACGCGCTGTTGCACCGGCGCGGAGGACGACGGACGCGCGCACACCTGCCATGCTTTTCGAGAGGTGGATTTCTTCGACGGCTCGGAGGGCAACGCGCCAGCGCCCAGCACTGCCGCCGCCGCTGGCTGCTGCAACCGAGATTGATCTTTGCCTGCGTCAATTTATTCAGGCATGGTTACGCCCCAACCCCGGCGTCGGCCTGCATCTTTCCGTGCGGCCTGAAACTGTTGGCCCAATTGATACACTAGCCCATCTGGGTTCTATGTGCTATGTGTGTTGGGTCTTCGTTCGCCCGTGAATTTTTTAAACATTCCTAAATGAATCTGTCCATATACTGCTGTCAAGTACTACTTGTCTGTATATATAGATCGGTTCAAAGGGCGGTTTGGTTGCTAGCCACACTTTGCCAATAAAAATTGTCACACTTACCTAAGTTGAGGTGCTCAAATTCTTTGCCACACCTTAGCAAGCCTAAGGGTGTGTTTGGTTCGTGGATGGAGGTTGTATCGTATATCCTGGATGAGTGTATGCAGGCTGAGTGGAATCGTATTTCAGAAAAAGAAGATGTTTGGTGAGGCTGTATGAGCGGATACAAAAAAACTGAGATGTTGTTTGGTTGTCTGTATGAGCGGATGCAGTCTACCAAACCTGAGAGGCTGACACGTAGGACCGCATAAGATACACTGCATCCACTCATCCAGGATGGCTAGTGAAGCTCATTTTGAGCGTATCCACCCATCCAGGATGAGGGCGTATTTTTGCATCCGCTCATACAGGCTGTATCCGCTCATACAGGCAACCAAACAGGCTCTTTCTCAGATTATACGGATCCACCCATCCAGGATGAGGGAGATACAGGCAACCAAACACACCCTAAGTGAATCTTGCCACACTTTTTTGAGTCATTAACGCGTGAGACCTAGTTTGCTGGAAGGGAATCTTACCACAACTGTGGCTGCAACCAAACAGCTCCTTGAGTTGGTCAAACTTGCCTAACCTTAGGCGTGGTAAACTGTAGCTGGCAACCAAACACCTCCCAAGTATCAGAGTTACCCATGCAATTTCGTGATTAGATATTACGGTATAATTATCTTTCTTCTACGACTATAATAACTATAATTGAGAATGTAGTTGTACTTGTTATGCCTATAATCTATATCGTTATAACTGTTCATACCAAAATAAGCAGGGTAGATCATTCTTAATTAATGGTGTTGCTCATTTGAGCTTTTTTGGTGGTTTATGGTTGAAAACACTGTAGCTGGCTAAAAAAAATATTATAGCCGACAGAGTCTTATTTAGCATAATTAAATTTTAAAAAAATTAAAAAATATGTTAGCCCGTTACATATAATACAAACAAATACGGGAAAAAAAAGAACCGACAAAAAAGCTCAACAAAAAGTCAAAAATTCAAAAAAAGATGAAATTTATAAATAGTGAAAAATAAACTGAAAACTAAAAGCTAAAACCAAAACGATCACAGCCAAAGCTTCTCGTGATTCTGTACAGATTTTCCCTATTGACAGCATGGAGGAAGCGTAGTGCGTCCTTTCCTATGTAGTGGTACTTGCACTTGGGAGATCCAAGTGGTCGATGCTAGCTGAGTTGGTTTACAGTGCTAGCTAGATTTTTGCTTCTCACGTTGGGCAGTAGGCAATTATCTTTCCACGGACATCCGGAGATCTGTTTCATGGCAAGGAAATTTTGGTCCAGTTATAACTGCTGAGTTATGGCTTCTTATAAACAAATAGAATAGCTCTTTTGTCATCATTTCGAAACGACTTATTAAGATAGTTTTTTCAAAGCGACTTATTGTTATTTAATTTATTCACACAAACTTTTACACTAAAACCAAAAGTCAATAGCTATAGCCGAAAAAAAATTAGGCCTTTGAACCATGGATACATGATCCTTTACACGTAAGACCTATTGCTCATGCGTTTTTTTTATTTATAAGTACAACAAGGGCGTACTCATGTATACACTACACGCTCGCACTCACACACTTACGTGGGTATGTCTAATGCATACGTTAAGACAAAACAAAGATTATAAAGCCTTATAGAGTGCGGGCATATGTTTTGATCATTAAACACATATTATAGGTACTTTAAGAGATAATATTTATATAAACAATATTTAAAAGGTGATATTTATGTAGACATTATCTAAAAATAAGATACACTAGGATCAAACCTAGACGGGCGAGCTACACGCCGGCAGTAGGGGTGAAATCGGGTCGGATACGGTCGGATCTCACCTTTCCCATATCCTAACCCACATTTTCTAATCGGATTCGGGTCGAATACGGATAGTATCGAATACGAATACAAACACGGATAATATCGGGCACAAATGTGGAACAAATACGTACCAAGACGGATACGGACACTATCGGTCACGAATATTTATTCGGATATCAAGTCGATGCAACAACCATTTTATACCACATAGACAATAGCAATGCAACCATTCCATACATCCATAATGCAACAATACATCGGTACTAAAGTCGTAGCATCACTGGATATACATCATTACTCATTAGTAGTTTTAACACTAAGAATATCACCCTCATGAGTCATAACCTCACATTCAGATCAGAGGTACAGTAAAGGCAAAAGATACATTTATATGACTATTGATGACATGTCACCATATTAGTCCTCGCAAAAAAGGCCTGGCCAAGCATCAGTTGCTTTCACCCTCAATCACTATTCGCTGCCCCATCCTAAAAACAATAGAACATTTGACAAACATGCAGATAACCAAATGAACGGCGATAATTAAGCAAAAAAGATAATAGGAGAGATAATCTCTAAGGTTAATCATGGCCATTGGCACAAGAACACAAAACTGTGCTAATACTTGATCATTTGAACTGAGCTACTAATAACATTGCAGGTACTAGTTGATCTTCACTGTAAAGGAGAGTTTTGTTTTCTTGTTTGACATCTTGATTTGCGAAAATCAAGCCCGCATTAAGGTCAAACAAATGGGCGTTTTGTGCTCCTTGATTCATTTTGTCAGTGCTGAGTGTTGACTGCTGCAGCAGCTAATGGAAGAGCTCTTCCAGTTGATGTATGCCATTTGGGGGCCTATACTTTGTCCTCAGTAAGACCATATGTTCAACATCAATGTTGGACCTGCATTGTCCTTAGAGTGAGGGAAGGCGTCACACCTCTTGCAAGATTGTAACAGCAATTATATTCTTAACCATACAAATCA
This sequence comes from Dendrocalamus latiflorus, assembly GCA_017311315.1. Taxonomy (NCBI): domain Eukaryota; kingdom Viridiplantae; phylum Streptophyta; class Magnoliopsida; order Poales; family Poaceae; genus Dendrocalamus; species Dendrocalamus latiflorus. Next base: position 1,177,229 of record CM029658.1, read on the forward strand.
GGCCTTCCAATGTGGTTTTGGAAGAGGCAATTGTTCCACTATTATTTGATGTTCGAATTTTACATTCTTCTGAGGACTGGAAAAAGTGCACTTTACTGCTGCCATGCTTAGCAGTTAGCTCATAGTACTTTAGCCTATCGGTGGTTTGTATGTTGAGGTTCATGGATTAAGTATGTTGATGATGGTATGTGGAGATCATTGATAGTTTCATGGCCCATTGTTAACCTGTAGAGTAGGATTCAAGATACATGGAAGTATTGACTGGAGCAATGTAAACACCCACCTCATACAAGAACTATCAAATTGTTAGTCCTGATTTGGATGATTAATTTACCAATAGATGGGTGTAAAATCTGGAAAAAAAAACTTAAGAGCTAATGTTTCCTACCAAAGTAGTTGATCTGAAGCTGCTTTTTCCAAGTCAAAATCAGCTTAGCATGTAGAACTGGCTGTAATGAGGGTAGCTGCACCCTTGAAACGACAGTTCTTTTCTGACTGAGGCGAGAGAATGTTATTTGCAGATAGCCATTTGATGGAAATTGAAAGGAAAGAATGGCTAGTTGAAAATAGGTCAACTGATGATGTTGGAACCACGATGCATTTACTTGTAAGCAGAACAAATGGGCACAATAATTTCATGGAGGAACCTTAGCAATGTTGTACATCTGGCATCTATTTAAATGGGGCATATTGCTACCTGACATGCTATGACCACCTGCCTTGATGATATTCTCTGGATATTCTCTTCATCTGTTCCATGCAACTTGCGGCAGCAGTGCAGGAGCTAAGCAAATCCCCTCTAGGCTCTAGGCAAATCCCCTCAAGCAAAGTGCTAAGCGAATCCCCTCTAGGCAGATCTGGCGTACCTCGACTTGGCGGCGTAGATCCGGTGGCGGCGAGGTCGAATCGACGACGGCGAGGTCGAATCGACTGCGGTGAGGTCGAATCGCCGAGTGGATCTGCGGACGGGCGGAGGCGGTGCTGGGATGGCGGCCTGAGGACGTCCACGGAGGGGAAGACCAGGGGCGCCGCCGCGTCGGCCGTCGGGCACTCGGGCGTAGATCCGGTGGCGGCGAGGTTGAATCAACGGCGGCGAGGTCGAATCTCCCGTGCTCGGTGCCTGCCTTACGCCGCCTCAACCAGTGGATCTGCGGACGGGTGGAGGCGATGCTGGGAGGGGAAGACCAAGGGGCAATGGCGCCGCCGCGTCGGCTGTCGGCGTCGTGCGCTCGGGTAGTCGGCGTCGCCGCGTCGGGCACTCGGCCGAAACGCCGAAGGGAAATGAGATGGGGACCGATTGGGGAATCGGCCGAGGAGGAGGAGGTCGCGGGTCGTTCGGCCGAACCGAATGGTTGGAGCGCTGTGCCGATGTGGAGCCGTGGCAAAGTAATTCGGGTAATACCCGAATAGTTAAGCGGGTAATATCCGAATTTTATACCGGATAATCCGTATCCGTCGGATACCGACCTCCCAAACCCGATACCGTATTCGCCAAAAAATACCCATATTCGGATCCGATACCCGTATAAATTTCCGGATACCCGAATTTACGACCCGAATTTAACCCGCTTTAATACGGGCCCGTTTTCACCCCTAGCCGGCAGTATCACTACCCGAGCGAGGCTTGGTCCTCATTGCTCATGCGATTTGGGATCAGCTCAATTATTTAGGATCAGGGGAGCAGGGCGATATACGCGTCCTAGCTAGTATTATATATTCAACAGTCCAACGCAAGCTACACGGTCAGTGCTCCTGTGACCTGCCCAAGACGCCTCACCCTGTACGGAAGGCATCACTACTCTAGATGCACCGTGTTACACGGCAATACCATACACTGTACGCAAGGCATCACTATGTCAAGGTCGCGTTACCGTTTTTCATTTGATAGCATCGGATCAATGAATCACGATTCTATCAAATTTTTAAAAATATATATTTAATATAAAAATTAAATTATATTTCTAAATATACAATTCTATAGTATATTTTTTGAATTTAATTTTGTAATCTTCGTACATTTATGGTTGATTTTAAACTTATTTAATTATTTTTAATAAACTAATAATCTAAAATTGCAATATATCAAAAATAATATTTTTTTACCTTAGAACAACATGTAAAGAATAAAACAAAACAAATTAAACTAGTACAACTTAAACTAACAAGAAGGATCATGATTCCACTATGATACTATCTGATTTTGATCTATATTATAATCTATATCATCTAATTTTAGTAAAATCGTATGATACTATATTTCGTATTGTGATAGTGCCAAGTTTGATCAATACATTAGATGACTAGATGCAAAACTTTGGTCACTACTTCAGATGACTAGATGCACCCGTGTTACACGGCAATAGCACCAGATGTAGGTCGCCTAACTAAGCAAATGTACTGCTCCTACCAGCTAGCTAATGTACGTAGCTAGTACAAGATGGGTTGACTGGACTTGTCGCCAGGTCTACTCTCCAAGGACGCCAAGCAATCTGTGGCACGCAATTCTGCATGTGTGAAATATTGACGCTACAAATTATCAAGACGTGCCTCACAAGACGTAGGAGTCGCCATCGCCGAGGCCTCAGCCCCGACCGCCCCACATGGCATTGCCACCGTAGGCCGATGAGTCGAAGGTGATGTTTACCTGTGGAGCCCCGGACGTGAACCGTGTAGCTTTCGAGGGAGATGCCCGTGACTTTGGAGGGTGCCATCGACGAGCAGCAGCCACTACTAGCTGCATCACTACGAACCTGTGCATGGCTAGCTTCAAGCTCGCAGTAACTCGGCCGATCGTCGCGTGGTTAACTACCTAAGCATGCAGGGTCAATTTGCGGAACTATATATATATATAACCGATTGACCCTCTAATTCTCTATTCGTACCGTAGAATATTGTAGCTTTAGCTAGCTGTTAGTATTTAAAGTTCAAATAGGATTGAAAGAAAATGCTCGCGGCTGGCGATGGCAATTCCCAGCTGAACGGACAGACCCACGCAAATTAAGGGAGATCGTCCATTGATGCCGCCGTCGACCCATCCGAACCGCTCCAAAGCAACTGATGAGCACCACACAAGTCCGTTTCCACATGTCCATCCAGCGTTTCTATTAATTCCATGCTAGTTGCTGCATCGTAAAATTTATCCGTTTTTACGAGATGAATCTGTATATTTAGAAAAAGCCGAGTTTTCTGCGAGGTTGCTGCTTCGGTGTATGCGTATCTGCTGCGGGCCCAGGCTGCAAGGTTTGTCAGTATGCGTAACGCTTACCACAAAATAGAGAGTTCCCTCTACGCCCAGTGAGCGGCCTATTCTTCTAGGTAATCTTCGTGTCTTCCTATATGTTAGTTCTACTTTCTCAGTCTCAGGAAAAAAAGGGGGTTCCACTTCACCATCATAACTTCATAATTTCCCCCACAAAGTTAGACAAATCTTTTTTTGAAAACAAAAAAAGCATGAAAACTATGGGAGTGTATAAGCATCACCCGGATATTTTCTTTCTAATTATAATCTAAATTTATAACCTTTAGATTAGAGATAAGGGACCCTTGTTTTTAAATGGGGGAGTTTTTTTTTCAAATGGGAGGGGGGAGAATTCATGGTCATTAGATCTCTAATCTAATGGTTCTAAATCTGAATGATAGTTAGGAATAAAACATCCGAAAGACGTTTAACAAAACCCAAAACTATATAGTGAAGTACAATTATCGCACAGTTCCAGACTGAAACAAGGAAGAGCAAGAACTTATCATGTGCACTAACAAGGACACAGCAACAGCATGATGCATGTTGACTTACCCTTTATTTATAGTGATATGAAGTACAATCGGACTCGTACACCATTTCCTCTAATGTTCCCAATACTCCCCCGCAAGAAGGGCTGAAAATATCAATCATGCCTGTCTTATTACATATTATAACAGCCTTATTTCGCCCTAATCGTTTAGTGATACAGCAGCTAACTGTTCACTGGACTTGACATAGTCCAGTTCTAACATCCCGCTATCAAGTTTCTCCTTGATGAAGAATCTATCAATCTTAACATGCTTGGTACGGTCATGGTGGAAACCATAGAAGCCATCGAAGCCTTGTATGCAGCGACCGAAGCCTTTTCTTATTTAAACTTACACAAAATCTTCATTACCGGGGGTATCTTGACGACAACAAGTACTCTTCTTCCAAACTATACTGCCTGCTTGTCTCCTCCTTGTTTCGACCTTCCTTTCGTGCAGAGCTTTGTGCAATACGATTATACTCAGATGTTTCCGAACCCACATCACGCAGCACAACATTCTCCTGTGATGCTCGAAGGCTTTCAAGTGTCATCTCCACTTGTCTCATGGTTGGTCGGCCCTCTTCTTTCAGTCTTACGCATACTGCTGCCAGTGTTGCTGCTTTTTCAACTTCTTTGCCCCCCTCCTGCACAACTTGAGGATCTAGTATGTGAACCAAGTTGCCTTCTGAAAGGAGAGCGGTGAAATGTGCAACAAGACTATCATCCTTTGGTGATCTATATGAATATGGTTTCTTCCTGGTGAGCAACTCTATAAGAACAACACCAAAGCTGTAAACATCGCTCTTCTCTGTGAGCCGTCCTATGTAGTAGTACATGGGGTCTAGGTATCCCAGTGTTCCTTGGATAGCGGTTGTAACTCCTGTTTGATCAACCGGAATGCACCTTGAAGCTCCAAAGTCTGACACCTTTGCAGTTAAAGTGCCATCTAATAGAATGTTATGAGACTTGATATCGCGATGGATTATAGGAAATGACACAGCCGAATGAAGATAGGCAAGAGCTCTAGAAGTTTCGGTTGCTATCCTCAACCTATCCTTCCATGACAATGATATTGGTCCTTCGATGTGAAGATGATGGTAAAGGGTTCCATTTGAAATGAATTCATACACTAAAAGTGGCACTTCTGTCTCAAGGCAACACCCAAAAAGCTTTACCACATTCCGATGGTTTATTTGCGAGAGAATAGCCACCTCATTTATGAACTCATCGATTTCTCTTTGGATTGCTACATTTGATTTCTTGATTGCCACAACATGCAGGTCCGACAGGATCCCCTTGTAGACGGTACCATGCCCTCCTCCGCCAAGTTCGCGAGCTTTGTCGAATTTGTTTGTGGCCTTTTCTAGCTCGTCCAAGGAGATGATCATTCTTTCGGCGATGTCCGCCCTTTGAGATACCAGTTGTTGTAGTAGATGCCCACGGTTTTGCTTGAAGAACTGTTCTCTCAGCTTTTTTGCCCTCCGGTGCTTAAGCTTACGGGTTACACAGGTTGCACCGAGTACCATGTACAAAATACCAGCAGCACTGCCAACTCCTATGCCCACACTTAAACCTGGGAAATGTATGAAGCATGTTCAATTTCTGAGAACGTAGATACAGTACAATATCCATAAAAAAACCAATGTTTAAAGACAAAATGTGTGCAATAGAGCCAGAGTATTTTTTCCCTTTTCGGAGACAAGTGGAAAAAACAAAGGCACAGTACGACAGGTAGGGGAGTGTCTATATAACATTCGACTATTTTTGACGATAAAAATAGTTAGATTTTGAGCCGTTAGATGGAGATCCAACGCCCTAGATCATTTTTTGGAGGGGGCTATTTTTTTGGAGGGGGGCTTGTATGGGTGGATCCGTTGGATGGAGATCTAACGACCCAGATTAATCTGACTGTTTTTGTCCTCAAAAATAGTCGAATGTTGTATAAACATTCCTTTTTCTTAATAGAAAAGTAGACTGATCGACTGCTCTGCAATCTGCAGGCATAGATAATGGCAGTAAGCTCAGTGATGCTCTGCTCACCTAGAGAAGACTTGACGCAGCCATCTCGGATGTATGGGTCACCACGAGCTCCGCGCGGACACCGGCACAGGTACCCTCCGGGCGTGTTTGTGCACTCGCCGAAGCACATGTCCGGGAACGCGCACTCGTCGATATCTGGTCAAGCGAACCAAGCACAAGTGCAAAGCATATTAGCAATTGAAAACGCGAGCTTTACTAGCTGAAATGGTGCTGTGTACAGAGATGACACGCACCTTGGCATCCGTCGGTGAGGTAAGGGTTGCCGTCGTAGCCATCCTTGCACCGGCACGCGTAGCCGCTGCGGTAGTAACCGCTCACGTCGTGGCAGGAGCTGTAGCTGCTGCGGCACGCGCTGCTGGCCGCGTCCTTGGGACACGTCGAGTTGCCGTCCACCCTGGGCATCGCCAGCGGCTCGGACGCGATCGCCCACTCCAGCACCAGGGGAACCAACGTGGGGACGCTCGCCGAGCCGTTGAGAAGCTCGGCGGAGACGCCGTCGAACCACCCCTGCTCGGAGACGATCACCGTCGTGGGCACCTTGCCGTAGGACGCGATGTCCAGTTGCCTGATCTGAATGAAGTAGGCGGTGTCGCCGATGGGGATGTGCGTCTGGCAGCAGCGGATGCCGGAGCACGTGGCGACGGCTGCCGAGCGGGGGGAGCTCATGACGGCGCCGGACCAGGTGTCGGTCATGGGGCAGAAGGAGGAGCAGCCGGTGATGATGTTGGTGAAGTTGGTGAGAAGCGTGGCCACGACGTTGCACCCGGTGAGGGTGAACTGGTTGTGCATCTTGGATAGGATGTAGGGGCTGTCGTCGTCGTCGTCACCGAAGCCGCCCCACGTGCCGTTGCCGCCCCACGTGTCGTACTGGATCTCTATTTCGCCGGGGCCGCTGACGCGCACGGTGTTGTCCGGGAGGGAGATGCCGGTGACTACGTAGAGGGTGCCGCTGTTGCCCAGAAGCAGCCTGGGGGGCTGGTGCGTGCGGTCGCAGGTGAGGTTGAACCCTGCCGAGTGGTAGCAGCCATCGCCGATGCCGAACGGGTACGGCACGCTCACGTTGCCGCAGCTGGTCGGGCAGCTCGGCGGCAGCTCACCGATGCCGAACGGGTACGGCACGCTCACGTTGACGCTGCTGGTCGGGCAGCTCGGCGGCTGAGCTGCCGCCGAGCAGAGCTGCAACAATAGTAACGCCGCTGCAGTAGCTGCAGAAATCATCATCGTGGCCCTCATCGATCCCGCTGCGTTGCATTTCTCATCGATTCATAACCACACTTATAGTGTACCAGCTTGATCGTGTGACCGCTTCTACAATAAGCAGTAAATGGTACGTGTGCCCCTACCTCACCAGTAAACACGCGTACACCGACAGCTTTGGACGAAACAGTCAAGACAACCGTGAATCATGGGCGGATCCAATTGAATTCATGGGTATTCAATTGAATACCCAAAATTTTTAGCAAAAAACCCACTATATACAAGGTATAATACATATGTATACTAGTAGTTAGACTAAATTCATTTTATTCACACCCAGTTAGCCTAAATTAATGCCATATCTTTTTGGCCCATTCCCCCTCTCATCGACACTAGCCTAGACCCACTGTCATCCTGTTCATACCTAGTTATGAGACCGTGTCTCACTCAATCTCTCCTCTCTTCATCTAGCGTCTAATCGTCTCTCCATCTCTCGCCACTCGGCTAGCGCCTAGCCGGTGGGTGTCCGTGCCCCTGGTTCTAGTCTTCTGGAGGCGGCGTAGGTGGCAAGGGGCTGGAGGCTGCGCAGGTGGCAGGAGCGCTGGAGGCCGGAGTGGCCACCGGCCAAACAGGCACTGCCGCACTATGGGCTTGCAACACTAGGGCAGGCTTGTCCTCTCCGACCCGACGACCCCATGCTGTAGAATCTAGATGCGTAGATGGTAGATCTGTTTGCTTGTATGCCTCTAGAGTTTGTAGTTTTGTATTTCCGAGCTAAGTGGATGATAGATCCGTGGATGACTGGATGGATGCGGATTTGGCATATGTTTCTTCTTTGTTTCACTTTCGGTGTTTTGATCTTGTTTAGATGTGGTGGATTACTGTATTTGGCTCAGTTATCTATAAATTAGTGGTTATGCCTTATGAAGTGAAATCCTTGTTCTCCGCATCTTTAAATCTGTGTAGCCTATATTTATATGCCAAGTATTTAGAGGTGTTAGCTACTAAGTTTCATGTCATACCTTCATCTAAGCACTTTACTGTGAATCTGTAAAATAAGATCCTTAGCAGCAGACAAATTATTGCTTATGAATTATTGAAATACATATTCTCCACCTCTTACCTGTTATTCTGTGAATAAATACCAAGTATTTCACAAGTGCGAACAAATAGTTTCAAGTTGATTTTCACTATCCTAATGTGAATAGTAAATATAGATAGTTTCAGAAGGGATAATAGAAGCTAAGTGGAATTGCATATTAGTGAAACTAATTGTAATCTTTCAATCGGTTCTAAGGCACAAAGAATCGTCGAGTTAATTTGTGATTTTTTTAATTTCTTTATATTATTTGAGATGTTGTCTCTAGTATGAACATTTCTACTTTAATTTTCGTTATTACAGACTTTTATGTTTTTTATTGGACAATATTTTTGTAATTTCGAATACTCATTCTGAAATTTCTGGATCCGCCCCTGCCGTGAATAGAGGTGTTAGCCCGCAGTGACGTGTTGTAATCCTGTCCATTCATCAAAGTCCCAGCAGAAGGGGTTTTCTGCGTGGGCCAGCAGAAGAATTGTTCATCCACAGCTCCACACGCATAGAACAAGGCTGGGTTCATTTATGCTTATACTTAGGTTTAGACTTTAATTGCTATAGTAACTAGTTGTTAAACAGTATGCTTTTTTACACAGAGTCTATAGGTAAATTGTAATATAAATTGTACAGAGTTCAGCTACACCGGCCAAAATTATATGCAATTATTTCTCTCTACGTATTGTCTCTCGCGAATAGGCAAAAACTTAAAAACCACAACCATAAATCATATGTCTCAACTTAAAAAGAATCCACCCAAGTCATTTCAATGCTACATAGAACAAGACATTTCTTGGTTCAATTTAAGTATTCAGAATCGCCGAAAATAAATTTGCGAAACCGACACTTCAACAACGATATGTCGAGCCTCGTGGTCCTCTCCATCTCCCTCCTCGACAACTTGTGGATCCAGTACATGTACTAAGTTGCCTTCTGAGAGTATATTAACAAAATATTTAACAAGACCATAACCTTGAGGGGATTTATAGGAGGCGAGCTTCTTCCTAGTAAGTAATAACTCTATAAGAATTACACCGAAGCTAGACACATCACTTTTCTCGCTAAGGTGTCCGGTGCTATATAGTACGTAGGGTCCAAGTATCCTAATGTTCCTTGCACAATTGTGTCTACCCCTGTTTGATCAATTAGAATGTATCTCGAAGCTCCAAAATCTTGACAACTTCAATCAGATTATCATCGAGAAGTATATTAGGAGACTTGATAACTCTTTGGATTATTGGCGTCGAAACAAACGAGTGAAAATAAGCAAGTGCTCTGGCAGTTTCAATCGCAATCCGTAACCTATCATCCCAAGGTAGTGATTTTGAATTATTGACATGAAGATGACCATAAAGGGTTCCATTGAAATTTGGAAATGAAACTTACAGACTAATAGTGGAACTCCTGTCCCAAGGCAGCATCCAAGTAGTTTCACAATATTTCTACGATTGACCTGAGAGAGAATTGCAAGTTCATTGATGAACTCTTCGATTTCTCTTTGTATCCCGATACTTGATTTCTTGATAGCAACAACATGTAGGCTTGATAAAATTCCCTTGTAGAGGGTGCCATGCCCTCCGCCACCAAACTCACGAGCTTTGTATAAGTTGTTGGTGGCCTTCCAAAGTGATAATCATTCTATCAGCAATATCTGCCCTCTGAGCTACCATTTGTAGAAGCAACTGCCCACGGTTTTGACTCTAAGAATCTTTCTCTAAGCTTTTTCTTCCTTCGTGCCTTGATTCTGCGGTTTAGAAATGTAACACCAAGCACCAAAAATATAAGCCCTGCACCACTACCAACTCCTAGACCAATGCTCCGACATGAGAACACATACATACAAAAAATACCATTTTTGAAACCATATGAAACATTGTAAATTAATTTTTGGTATATTGAAGGATACACATGAAGGTATATATGTGGCTGCCTGGCTGTGGATCACAATTACAAAGGAACAGCTAGCGATCAGATAACTGTAAGACTCCGAAATAACAAGATACCAAAGAAAATTAGTACTACACTCCAATGCTAAAGTGTCCATTGTTATGTTATGAAGTGCACAAATAATGCTAAACAAGAGCGTGCTCGTGCTCATTTTACTGTGTACTATATATGTTTTATGGACTCTGGGTAAATACTGCTATGGAATACATTGTTGTTCTTGATCAGATGTGACTATGTACCATTTTACTTTTTGGTGTATAGGTGTGCTTTGTTAACCTATCAATTAACACACCTAAGAATTATGAGAGAATAATGGGGAAAAGAAGACGAAATGCATCCAGATGTGTGTTTCAAGAGAATTTATATGTAAAACGTTGAATAAGAATATGACATGAATTGGCATGCAGGGCCACATGTGGCAATTAGTACATACCTGTGGAGGATTTCACACAGCCCCACTCCTTTTGTGCGGGTCACCGTGGGTTCCATGTGTACATTGGCATAAATGCCCTCCAGGGATATTCGTGCAACTGCCATAGCACTTACCTGGAAGCTCATGCAGTCCTACTCGTTTGGGCTTCGGCTTCTGACTTTCGGTTTATTTTTTATTATTTATAAATTTTATCTTTTTCTGACAGATTTTTTTAGCTTTTTTGCCGGCTCTTTTTCCCGTGTTCGTTTGCATTATACGAGATTGACTAACATGTTTTTTCTAATTTTATTTTTTAAAATTTAATTATAACAAATAGGTCACCATCAGATACAGTAAAAAATAAGTTAGTTATAGTAAAAAAGCCATAAAACACAACCGAACTGAACACTCAAGACTTGTTCAATGGCAAAGGTGATGATATTACTTGTGTAACCCGAGCGCTGAAGCCATCAGACAGCTCTGCTACGCAAAGTCAAGCAGTCCGTCTGAAAAATCAGTTGGCTAAGAGCAACTTCAACCGGTTTTTTATTCTGCTCTTCATTGTATATTTACCTAATATGACTCAAGAAATGGATTCCAACCGGTTCTTTATCCTCCTCTTCATTTTTATCGAGTCGCTATTTTCTCCCGGCCGCTAGCTAGATTTGACGAGCGCCTCCTCACTCGCTTCTCAAATAGCTAGGCCATTGGTATGCTAACTCAAATAGAGAGCTGAAAATAATAGCTAGCCTCTTCATCCTAGGAAATAGAGAGGGAGAAATGACTAATGGGATGGAGTTGCTCTAAGGGGAACATGATGTGAACGTGTCCTGGGGAGCATTAAGCCCTTTTTTTCTTCTCATTTACGGAGTAGTTGCATGGACGATGCACTGACTACTACCTTTGAAGAAAGAAAACACTGATCATGCGCTGACTACGTACTATTGCAATGTTTTGCAAGCACTTATCCGGTACTCTCTCCATTCTTTCTTTACTTAAATTTTTAAGATCTATTCTATCAAACTTTTTTGACTATCAATAGACCTAAAACTATCTAAATTATCTATACGAAAATTATATCATTAGATTTATCGTTAACATTTTTTATAATATTACAATTTTATTAGTAAATCTTAATGGAAAGTTATAAAAAGTAATCAAATTACGTCTCGAAGACTTAAAAAATAAAAAACGTGAAGTAAAAAAAGGAGGGATTATCACTTCGTGCTCTATGGCATGGCCTTAAATAGCCTACATATATTTTTTTTCTTTTTTCTTTGCATTGCAAGCATTTTTGCCTAAGGTTGTAGTAGGTCTCATCTTGCCGTTCCTCGTGTTCAATTCTTTGTTCCGCTATTTTATTTGTTCCGCTATTTTATATTGATTTTTTTCTCAACTTATTTTTTATTTGTTTTCACTAATAGTCTTGAATTTGTTCCACTAGCATATTTTATTTGTTCTACTAATATGTTTTTATTTCCTCCACTAGTAATATTGAATTTGTTCTATGAATAGTTTTGTTTGTTCCACAATGTCAAGTAAGCAAGCTTCTAGATGTATTTTTCTATTCCATTATTTTTTGAACAGTTGAACATACAAATATCTAATTGGGTTTTCAATTATTTGGATGATATAATTTGCTGATGCCGATCATCTTTTGTTCATGGTTTCATCTTTAGTTCCTTCACTTTACTACAATTAACAAATATTATTAGTGGGTTTCTTTATTTTGGTAGGCATTTTGTCACTAGTTCTTTACACGTCTGGACGCCGGCGGAAGAAGCTCTTCTGATCGATCCCTTGCCGACGCAGTCTCTTGTCAGTAAGTTTCAAGGGAACCTCTCTGCGGCTGTGGTGTACGTTCGGCGTCGCAAACTCCAAATTGAGGGCGCTGCTGTTGTAAACGGTGCGGCCCTGCCGGGCTCCAGTTCGCAGCCTGAAGGTGCTGTTGAGAGGGGTGGTTCCCCGTCGGGTTCCAGTGAGCGCCATGAGGACATCGGTGGAATCGGTGTCTCCCCTCCGGTGCGTCTCACGGCGGTTCCTTCCGAGGATGGCGAGCCATCGGCATACGGTGCCTGCGTCAAGGCGGCGGTTGTGGCTGGTGCCTCACCACTTGTTCCTCCTGGCCGGGCACAAGTGTTCATTCAGCGGATTAGCAAGCCGCTGCAGAATGTCATCCAAACACCTCCGGTCCAAAGGCGCCGTCGCACTCAAGTGGTGACAACTCAACCACCCCGTCGGAGTCGTCGTTTAGCTCGTCTCTCCCCTGAAGTTAACCATCAATCTGCGATTGCGGTATGTCGGCAGCTGGGTTTCTTGGGCAGTCAGGAGCGCCTCTCTGATGCATCTATGGAGAAGTACACAAGTTTCTTCAGCAAGCCTCTCAGCAGGAATCACGTGGTGGCTCTTGCAAAACTCCTGAAGAAGGATGTGCCTCCGGAGGGGCATCTCCTTCCAGCAGTGGAGCCGATTGCTGCCTGAGTTTCATGGTGTGGTCGTTCCTTTTCTTTGTTTAAATGGTTTCTTCCAATGTGCTTGTTTGGAATGTACGCGGTCTCAACGACCGTGGTCGCCGTGATAATGTTCGAAAAATGGTGGATTCTTGCCATCCCAACCTCATTTGTCTTCAAGAAACGAAACTCGCTTACATTTCTGAGCGGGATGTGATTGGTTTTCTTGGTCGTGATTACCGGAAATTCGTGTATCTCCCAGCTCAAGGCACCCGTGGTGGTATCCTCGTGGCTTGGCGAGAAGATGTGTTCGTGGTTGATCATTGGAGAGTGCACCGTCTCTTGGTGACAATCCATTTAAGAGCCGAGAATGAACCGGCCTGGTGGTTCACCGGCGTTTATGGCCCCCAGCGAGATGATGAGAAGATTAGCTTCCTAGAAGAATTACGGGAAGTGAGAAGCCTCTGCCCTGGCCCATGGGTGTTAGGGGGCGATTTCAACATGATCTATTCTTCAGAAGACAAGAATAATGATAATCTCAATAGAGCGATGATGGGCAGATTTCGCCGTTTTGTGAATAATATGGATCTTAAGGATATTCCTCTGCTTGGGCGACGGTTCACCTGGTCTAACGAGCGTATATCTCCAACTCTTGTGAAGCTCGACCGGGTCCTGTGTACTTCGGATTGGGAGGCTCTCTACCCGGAGTGTGTTCTTCAAAGTCAGGCTTCAGAAGTTTCTGACCATTGTCCGCTTTTGCTTGGTTTGAGGAATGGGCTACATGGCAAACGACGATTTATTTTCGAAAGCTATTGGCCTAATCTCCCAGGTTTCCATGAGGCAGTGGTTACGTCCTGGAATGAGCCGATCTTAGCTGGTTGCCCCATTGAGCAGGTCTCCTTAAAGCTTAAACGCCTCACTCGGGCGTTGCAATCCTGGAGCCAAAAACAAGTTGGTCATATCAAAACGCAGCATGCTTTAGCCAGAGAGATTCTGCACAGGCTGGAGATCGCTCAAGACCGGCGAGCTCTAACCGCGGACGAACTTTGGTTTAAGTGTGATCTTAAACGGCATTGTCTGGTTTTGTCATCCCTTGAGAGAACTATTGCTCGTCAGCGTTCACGAATTCGGTTTCTTAAGGATGGTGATGCAAACACGGCTCTCTTCCACAGACAAGCCGGGTTTCGGAAGCAGAAAAATTTTATCCCCAAGCTTTTGCACGATGACCGGGTTGTAGTGTCTCAAGATGAGAAACAGGAAGTAATGTTTGACTACTTCCATGGGCTGATTGGTACGGCGTTGCCGCGGTCTTCTACGCTTGATCTGCCTTTCTTCCATAGGGAAGGCATGGACCTTTCAGCGTTGGACGCTTTTATATCGGAGGATGAAGTTTGGGACACAATCAAATCATTGCCGGCTGATCGAGCTCCAGGGCCGGATGGGTTTACAGGGAGATTCTTTAAAGCTTGTTGGCAAGTTATCAAATCAGATTTTCTGGCTGCCATCTTTTCGCTTCAGCAAGGGGATGCAAGGAAGCTTTGGTTGCTTAATTCGGCTTACATCACTCTTTTACCCAAGAAAGAGGAGGCTCTCATGCCAAAAGACTTCCGGCCGATCAGTTTGGTGCATAGTTTTGCAAAATTAGTCACGAAGATTTTGGCCAATCGCCTAGCACCTCTTTTGAACTCCTTGGTGGCTTCTAATCAAAGTGCTTTCATCCATGGAAGGTGCATCCACGATAATTACATGTTGGTCCAGCAAACCATCAAGCTCCTCCATAGGCGGAAAATACCGAGTCTTTTTCTTAAGTTGGATATATCAAAAGCTTTTGACTCGGTTTCTTGGTCGTTTCTTTTGGAAGTGTTGTCTCATTTGGGGTTTGGTCCCTCTTGGCGTAGACTGATTTCCAATTTGCTATCTACGGCTTCTACTAAAGTGCTTCTCAATGGGGAGCCGGGAGAGGACATTAGACATCAAAGAGGTCTCCGGCAAGGAGACCCCCTCTCTCCGATGCTCTTTATTCTTGTAATGGATGTCCTTAATAGCATTTTTGTCAAAGCAAGCCAATTGGATCTGCTGCAACCATTGTCTGTTCGGCATCTGGGTCAGCGGATTTCTCTTTATGCGGATGATGTGGCTTTATTCATTAAACCAGTTGAGGAGGAAATGAATCTGGCCATGGATATTCTAGCAAAATTCGGTGAGGCTTCAGGACTTTGTACTAACCTTCAAAAGAGCTGTGTGATTCCCATAGGCTGTGAGCAGGATCAGATTGACACAGTTGGGTCTATCTTGCCGTGCACTCCGTCGGTCTTTCCATGTACTTATCTGGGTCTTCCTATATCCAATAAGAAGTTTCACCGGTCGGATCTTTTGCCGTGGATTGAGAAGATTGAGAACAGGTTGCCGGGTTGGCAAGCCTCCCTCATGAATATGGCCGGCAGGGCTACTTGGGTGCGTTTTGTTCTTTCTGCGATCCCTATTCACATCCTTATTGCCCTCAATGTGCCTAAGTGGTTCTCGCGTACAATCGATAAATTGAGAAGAGCTTTTCTCTGGAAAGGTCGGAAGCAAGTTAATGGTGGTAGTTGCCTTGTGGCATGGGAAAAAGTCCAGCGGCCTCTCGAGCTAGGTGGTCTTGGAGTTCTTAACTTGCAAACTATGAGCTGGGCTCTTCAGATCAGATGGTTGTGGTTTGAGAAAACTGATCCTAACCGGCCTTGGAATGGCCTCGTTATCCCTATTCATCCTAATGCAGTGGCGCTGTTCAAGATTGCTTTGGATTCTCGGGTCGGTAATGGCAGCAACACTCTCTTTTGGAAAGATAATTGGTTCCTGGGTTGTTCCTTAGTGGAGTTGGCTCCCACGATGGTCACGGCGGTACCGTTGAGGGTTCAACAAACCCGAACGGTGGCGGAAGCTTTACAAGATCAGAGCTGGACTGATGATGTGCAGGGAGGGCTTTCGTTGATTGGTCTGTTTGAATATTTTCGGCTTTGGGATGCGTTGCAGGGCTTCATTCTCTCGGAGGAGGATGATCTCCACATATGGCGGTTTGATACATCCGGTCAGTTCTCTACTAAATCTGCTTACCGGGCTTTTTTCCATGGCTCGATTTCCTTTGAGCCGTGGCGTCGGTTATGGAAGACTTGGGCTCCCGCTAAATGCAAGATCTTCCTTTGGCTTGCGATCAGAAATAAATGTTGGACTGCGGACCGTCTTGCTAAGAGGGGCTTGCCTCATCCAAACCAATGCCCTCTATGTGATCAAGAAGATGAGAACATCCAGCATTTGCTCATCACTTGCGTGTTCACTCGCCAATTTTGGTTTCGAATTCTCAGTCCTTTGGGCCTTCACGATTGTGTGCCTTGCCGCAACATGCCGTCCTTTGCGGATTGGTGGCGTAAAACGATCAAGAGGGCTCAGAAGGAGAATCGGAAGGGGCTGAATTCACTCATCATCCTTGCGGCTTGGGTGCTTTGGAAGCACAGAAACTCTTGTGTCTTTGATGGTCAAAATCCAGACATCACCTCCCTCCTCCGAGCGTTCAATGATGAGCATCACTTGTGGTGTCTAGCAGGTGCTAAGGGTCTGCGTGCCCTTGGCCTTGGTCACGGTGACGAGCTTAGTTAGATCTTCCTTGCTTGTCCTTCTCGGTCAAGGCTCAGAGTGTTTTTCTAGTTGTTCTTCTTTTTTTCTTGTGTTTCTCACCCCTCACAGCTCGGCCCGGAGTGAGGTGGTGATCTTTGTATGGGGCCGGTTTCCCTCTCTTAATACAAAGGTACGCACCTCTCCTGCGTATTCGAGAAAAAAAATTGTATATTGTTGTCAGTTATGATAAAATATTGATGCTAAAAATTATCAAATATGTTACTATTTACTACAATGTTGCTTAGAAATTATATATATTACTATAAACATAATAAAACAGTAAAACCTAATCAATTTCATTCTCCTGTGCGCACCTACAGACGTAAGAGTCGCCATCGACGAGGCCCCAGCCCTGACCGCCCCACGTACCATTGCCACCGTAGGCCGATAAGTCGAAGGTGATGTTTACCTGTGGAGCCTTCGAGGGAGATGTCCATGACTTCGGAGGGTGCCATCGCCGAGCAGCAGCCACCACTAGCTGCATCACTACGAACCTGTGCATGGCTAGCCTCAAGCTCGCAGTACCTCTCTCTTGTTTCAGGGCTTCCACCTTGCCCTGAACTTCCACCATCATCATCACATTGCCTACCCCTAAGTACACGTTGCTCTCTACCATCCGAGCAATGGATAGAGACATCGAAGTCAGCAGCCAAACCACCACCACCACCGAATTAGTGGTGTTCCACACCCTCCAATCCAGGCTCTCCTTGACTACAGGCTCAACACAAGTATTCTGCAGATAGTGCTCCACTCCCTCCGTCATCAAAATTAGTTGAGCCCTCCGAAAGCAACTCAGATAATTCTTGCTCCCTTCTAATTTTACATCATTTGGCCTCAATTCTAGTTTTAACTTAGATGACCCTACACCAGCCCTTGAACCAATCATATCTGTCGCCAGAAGGTCCTGCAATATGCTTCTCATGTGACTAGCGAGGAATTAGTTTCAACAATCGTCTTCCTCTTGTCTTCTGTTGCCTTCATAGCCGCGGCCTCTTCCTCCTTCCTCACAGCCATAATTTCTTCGGGAATCATCTCTTCTGAATAGCTAGAGCAATACTAATCAAAAAAATTATATCGTGCGCTACCACACGCTCACGGCAACTCTTCGCTAATAAAGAACTAAGCACCCTGGTCAGCACACCAAGCACGCAAATCATCACAATCCTTCTGCGTGTGCCTCTTCCGAAGCACACAGCAGGCAACACCGCCGAAGTGAATGAAGTGAATGAAGTAAAACAAACCAATCGGAATAAAGCAGATAAGCAATCGGCAGACAGCAGTGCAGCGCCCGCCCCTTCTCTATCTTCAGTTCTTCACGCCCACACACCGCCTCTCCTCCTCATGGCGAACGGCAACAGGCGAGATCAGAGCAGCACAGCGCCCGGCGGAAGCGGTCCACGACGTCTTCCACTCACGCTCGGCGGAGAGGCGCGGCGGCGGCGGCGGAGACTCGGTGGCGGCTCACGCGCGCCCACCCAAGAGGCGCGGCGGCGGGGGCCCGAGGGCTTGCCTGCGAGACAGCACCCTGGCGTGGTGGACGGGCGGCGGCGGATGGATGGATTTAGATCTAAATCGGGAAGATGCAACAAACGGCGGCTCAGAGGTGAGTCCGTGAATTAGGGTTAGGCTTTGATACATGTTGATTTTAGGAATTGGTGTGTGTTGTCGTACAGGACATATTGGTGATCGTTTCGGCTAGAGCTTCTGGCTTTCAGCTTATTTTTTACTATTTATAAATTTTATCTTTTTCTGAACTTTTGGTTTTTTGTTGAGCTTTTTTGCTGGTTCTTTTTTCCCCGTATTTGTTTGTATTATATGTAATGGGCTAACATATTTGTTATATTTTAAAAAAATTTAAATTTAATTATGCTAAATAAGCCTCTGTCAGTTACAGTGTTTTTTCAGCCATAAGCCACTCAAAAAAGCTCAAATGATCACCACTTATAGTGATATAAAGTACAATTAGACTCGTACACGATTTACTCCAATATTCCCAATAATGCACAAAACGCGCGGGAAGACTAAGGAGCAAAACATAAAAATATTCACATTCAGATGAATATGCGCCAAATACATCAAAAGAACCTACTCATACGAGCTTTAGTTATCGAATGCATGGAAGCCATAGAAACCATCAGAACCTTGTACTTAGCGACAAAAGCCTTTTCTTAATTAAACTTACACAAAAGCTTCATTACCGGGGGTATCTTGCCGACAACAAGTACTCTTCTTCCAAACTATACTGCCTGCTTGTCTCCTCCTTGTTTCGACCTTCATTTCGTGCAGAGCTTTGCGCAATACGGTTCTCCTCAGATGTATCTGAACCCACATCACGCAGCACAACATTCTCCTGTGATGCTCGAAGGCTTTCAAGTGTCATTTCCACTTGTCTCATGGTTGGCCGGCCCTCTGCTTTCAGTCTTACGCATGCCGCTGCCAGTGCCGCTGCCTTTTCAATTTCTTTGCCTCCCTCCTGAACAACTTGAGGATCTAGTATGTGAACCAAGTTGCCTTCTTCAAGGAGAGTGGTGAAATGTGCAACAAGACTGTCATCCTTTGGTGATCTATACGAGTATGGTTTCTTCCTGGTGAGCAACTCTATAAGAACAACACCAAAGCTGTAAACATCGCTCTTCTCTGTGAGCCGTCCTGTGTAGTAGTACATGGGGTCTAGGTATCCCAGTGTTCCTTGGATAGCGGTTGTAACTCCTGTTTGATCAACCGGAATGCATCTTGAAGCTCCAAAGTCTGACACCTTTGCAGTTAAAGTGCCATCTAATAGAATGTTATGAGACTTGATATCCCGATGGATTATAGGAAATGACACAGCCGAATGAAGATAGGCAAGAGCTCTAGAAGTTTCGGTTGCTATCCTCAGCCTATCCTTCCATGACAGTGATATTGGTCCTTCGACATGAAGATGATGGTAAAGGGTCCCATTTGAAATGAATTCATACACTAAAAGTGGCACTTCTGTCTCAAGGCAACACCCGAAAAGCTTCACCACATTCCGATGGTTGATTTGCGAGAGAATGGCCACCTCATTTATGAACTCATCGATTTCTCTTTGGATTGCTACCTTTGATTTCTTGATTGCCACAACATGTAGGTCCGACAGGATCCCCTTGTAGACAGTACCATGCCCTCCTCCGCCAAGTTCGCGAGCTTTGTCGAATTTGTTTGTGGCCTTTTCCAGCTCTTCCAAGGGGATGATCATTCTTTCGGCGATGTCCGCCCTTTGAGATACTAGTTGTTGAAGCAAATACCCACGGTTTTGCTTGAAGAACTGTTGTCTCAGCTTTTTTGCCATCCGGTGCTTAAGCTTACGGGTTACAAAGGTAGCACCAAGTACCATGAACAAAATACCAACACCACTGCCAACTCCTATGCCCACACTTAAACCTGAGAAATGTATGAAGCATGTTCAATTTCTGTGAACATAGATACAGTACAATATCCATAAAAAAAAGCAATGTTTAAAGAAATAATGTGTGCAACAGAGCCAGAGTGTTTTTTTTTTTCCTTTTTTGGAGACAAGCGGAAAAAACAGAGGCACAGTACGACAGGCAGTTTTCTTAATGGAAAAGTAGATTGATCGATAATGGCAGTAAGCTCAGTGGTGCTCTGCTCACCTAGAGAAGACTTGACGCAGCCATCTCGGGTGCTTGGGTTACCACGAGTTCCGCGCGGACACCGGCATAGGAACCCTCCGGGCGTGTTTGTGCACTCGCCGAAGCACTTGTCCGGGAGCGCGCACTCGTCGATATCTGCTCAAGCGAACCAAGCACAAGTGCACAGCATATTAGCAATTGAAAACGCGAGCTTTACTAGCTGAAATGGTGTTGTGTACAGAGATGACATGCACCTTGGCATCCGTCGGTGAGGTAAGGGTTGCCGTCGTAGCCGCCCCAGCACCGGCACGCGTAGCCGCTGCGGTAGTAATTGCTCACGTCCTGGCAGGAGCTGTAGCTGCTGCGGCACGTGCTGTTGACCGCGTCCTTGGGACACGTCGAGTTGGCGTCCATCCTGGGCATCACCAGCGGCACGGACGCGATCGCCCACTCCAGCACCAGGGGAACCGCCGTGGGGGCGCTCGCTGAGTAGTTGAGAAGCTCGGCGGAGACGCTGTCGAACCACCCCTGCTCGGCGACGATCACCGCCCTGCGCACCATGCTGTTGTATTCGTGGTTCGGGTCCAGCCACTTGAACTCCATGAGGTAGGAGGTGCGGCCGATGGGGATGGGCGTCTGGCAGCAGCCGATGCCGGAGCACGTGGCGCCGGATGCCCAGCGGGGGGAGCTCGTGACGGCGCCGGACCAGGTGTCTTTCATGGAGCAGAAGGAGGAGCAGCCGGTAATGATGTTGGTGCTGTTGCCGAGCAGCGTGGCCTGGACGTTGCACCCGGTGAGGGTGAACTGGTTGTGCCTCTCGGACAGGATGTAGGGGCTGCCGTCGACATGGTCACGGAGGATGCCCCACCTGCCGCTGCCGTCAGGGGTGCCATTGTGGTGGATCTCTATTTCGCCGGGGCCGCTGACGCGCACGGTGTTGTCCGGGAGGGAGATGCCGGTGACTACGTAGGGGGTGCTGCCGTTGCCCAGAAGCAGCCTGGGGGGCTGGTGCGTGCGGTCGCAGGTGAGGTTGAACCCTGCCGAGTGGTAGCAGCCATCGCCGATGCCGAACGGGTACGGCACGCTCACGTTGCCGCAGCTGGTCGGGCAGCTCGGCGGCTGAGCCGCCGCCGAGCAGAGCTGCAACAATAGTAACGCCGCTGCAATAGACGCAGAAATCATCATCGTGGCCCTCATCGATATATCCCGCTGCATTGCATTTCTCATCGATTCATAACCATACTTATAGTGTACCAGCATGATCGTGTGACCGCTTCTTCGGTCAGCAGTAAATGGTCCGTGTGCCCCTACCTAAAGTCCTAAACACACGTACGCCCATTGACCTCGCGGACAGTTTTGGACGAATCAATCAAACAACCGTGGATAGAGGTGTTAGCCCGCGGTGTGTAACCCTGTCTATTCATCAAAGTCCCAGCAGAAGGTAGGGTTTTTTTTTGGCGAGGGCCAGCAGAAGAATCGTTCATCCACAGCTTCACACGCATAGAACAAGTCATTTCAATGGTACATAGGACAAGTTTTTTTCTTGCTAAGACATTTCCCGGTTCAATTTGAGTATTCAGAATCGCCAGAAATAAATTTGCGGAAACCGATACTTCAACGGCGAGATGTTGTGAGGCTCGTCAAAACCGTGATTGAAGCACAAGGCTGAGTTCCCATGCGTATTAAAAGATTCTTTTTTCTGACGCACAGTTGTTATGTGTTGTAATCCCTGTCCATTCATCAAAGTCCCAGCACCATTTGTTGAAGCAACTGCCCACGGTAATGGGAAACGATAATGGTTTGGACGCTACATTATAAATAGAGATATGATTAGGGGCTAGCTTTAAGGAAAATAGATGTAATTTCGTATTAGAGTTTGAGAGATGTTAAAAAGGTATTTTATAGCCACGATTACGCTGATCGAGAAATAGAAATAGTTTTGGCTTTTTGTTGAGCTTTTTTGCTGGTTCTTTTTTTTTCGTATTTGTTTGTACTATACGTAATGTGCTAACATATTTTTTATATTTTTAAATTTTTTAAATTTAATTATGCTAAATAAGCCTTTGTCAGCTACAGTGTTTTCAGCCATAAGCCATGAGCTTTTAAGCCCAACTGATCATCACCATAGTGCTCCCGGAAAAAGAAAAACCATCTACTGCTCGTGCGGTTGTTTTATTTCTCTAGCGTGTTCGGCTATTCGTGCGATTGTTGGTTCTTATCTTCAGCAGAAACCATCTAGCAAGCCATGCAAGAGGCGCATCATCGGGAAGGCATGTGAGAGGCGACTAATTCTTTTCCATGCAAGAGGAGGTCTTCTCACGCGGGATGATGCAACGTGAGAGCTTTTTCCCTTGCCGTGTATTGACTGCTAGAGGAGACCACAGGAACCCGTTTGCATTTCTGCTCGATTCCCGTGCGCGGTGAAGAAAAATTAATCACCCTGCATGCGGGCGGTGTGGCGGAGTCGTCCAAGCAAGCAAGTGTCCTTCCGTGCGCGCCTTTGCCCGACGACAACTAGAGGGTACTTATTTGAGCTGAATATGTTTAGTTTATGGCTAAATTTTTATTATAATTAATTTATTTTATACTATAGCTGATAGTGACTTATTTAGTATAATTAAATTTAAAAAATTAAAAATAGAAAATATGTTAGCCTATCTTGTATAGTGAAAACAAATATAAAAAAGAAACGACAAAAAAGCTTAAAAAGCAGGAAAAGCTCAAGTCGAAATGACGAGACGCAGACCAGACGCGCCGTGAGTCCACGCGATTGTGGCGCGCCAACCGGGGATGTAGATGACCTGTGCGCGGTGAAGTTCTCTCTCGATTCGATCGCCGCAACACAGAGTAGAAGGAAAAAAGATTTCGCTGCATAGTTACAGTTATACACCGTCTCAATCTGTTTGCTATTAATGATCCTATATATTGGTTCGACAACTTCTTCCTTTTTCTCCACCTTCTCTTCTCCTCCTGAATATTAGATCAAGTAGCTAGTGTGTAGCCAAACCTGAACATCTACCTCCCAGACTCATAGTCAGCCTTGAACACGTTTCTCCTCCCCCTCTATCCGTATCCCACACCAGCTCCTCTCAGATGGCACCCCTCATCGGCGTCAGCCTCATGTATAAATGTTTCTAAATGAGGTCTGGCACAGCGTGACATTGAATATTCAGGAGAGTAAGAAGAAGACAAGTCATTGATGTAAGAGCCCAATACACCATTAGGCCCAAATCGCTCTATCCGGCTCCGAAACATCAGGCCCAAGTGATACGACCAAGTTATCAGAATCTCGATCATAATTGTATGATTCTAAGATTTTATGATTAAAGTAGATCGATCCGATTTTACGATAAAATCTTAATATTTTTATGATTCTACCTAAACATTTATAAGATCATGATCAAAATTTTCATACGATCCTACTCAAATTTATCAAATTTATTATTTTATTATAAATAATTACTTGTATACTTCCCTTTAATTGAAAATTTTAACTTTTACTCTTTATGTTCACCGTAATTATCAGAAAATAACATATGATCTTACCTTTACTTTACAATTTGTAGCAAGGTCGGCGGCGGCCGTCGGAGCGGCGCAACCGGGCGGCCAAGGGCAACCAGCAGGAGGCACAACCGCAGGGCATGCGTGGCGCGCATGGCAGTGGTGGCCGGCGGCGGTGGCAGTTGCCAGAGTGGCCGGCGGTTGACTTGCACGTTCACGCATTGTGGTTGGTTGGGGGGCGCGGCCGAACCACGTGCTCGCATGATGCTTCATGGGGTTCGCGTGGCGGGACGCCATTCACGTGGACGAACGTTGTTCGCTTGGGCGAACAATGATTCACATGATTAGGGGTGGAAACAAGCCGAGCCGAGCCGGCTCGAGCCAAGTTTGCCCAAGCTCGTTTCAACAGGCGGCTCGGCTCGTTTTGAGCACGAGCTAGGAGGGTGGCTCGGCTCAGCTTGAAGAAAGGCTCGAACCGGCTCGCGAGCCTCACGAGCCAGGAGCAGGCCGGTCGTTGAAGTGTAGGACTTCCTCACAGGTGCCGCGCAGTGCCGTGACGCGGCCGGCGGCGTCGCAACCTACGCCATCCTAGGAGCAGTAGGAGTCACGCGTTCAGCTCCTCCATCTTCTCCTAGAAGTCCACTCCCCCTCCGGCCGTCGATGCCATACCGTCCCAGCTTGCTGCTGTGAGGCCATTACTATTGGCGACTTCCTCCTCACCCTCCAGTACCCTCTCCTTCTTCACCTCCCTCATGCTCAACTCCTCCTCCGCAGGGCCCCCTTTAGCGCAGGGTCCTGGATTTCCGCTGTGAACTTGCCCCATGGCTACTGCCGCACGCTGCGGTACCGCCGGATGTCCTCCTGCGAGTAGCAGTACTCCTACTGACGCGCCCACTGCTGCTGCTGCTGCATGACCGACGCCGGCTTGGGGGCAATGAGACGGAGAGCACGGGAGCTGGCCTCCGCCCAGGCGGCGAAGTCGTCGACGCGTTCGAGCCGGAGTCGCCGTGGTGATCGTCGAGGAGGTGGGTGCGTATGAGGTCGAGGTGCTGGTGCAGGAAGGCCATGGCGACACGGCGAGGGAAGAGGCGCCTTGGGTCGAGTCGAGGCCAGTGAACCTACGTGCACCGATGAGGAGCTCGGCTCGAGTGTGGAGCGTGGTGGCCGTCGTGGGTGAACGCACGGGCTATAAAGGGGTGGGATAAGGTAAAGGCCAGGGTGGGCAAGTGGTTCGACGAGGCTTCCCGGCGAAGGCCAAGAGACAGGGGCGATGAGATTCCCGGCGAAGGCCAAGAGACCGAGTGGGGAATCTGGGGATTCATGAGTGGGGACTAGTCTGGGCAGGCAGCAGGGAGGAGTGAGGAGATGGACGGGAGACGCGATGGGCCGACTTAACAAACGAGCCAAATAGCTCGTGAGCTGGCTCGCGAGTGGCTCGAGCTCGGTTCGTTTTTTTCGCGAGCTATAAAGGAGACTCGGCTCGGCTCGAAATTTAACAAGCTCGAGCCGAACCGGCTCGGCTCGTAACAAGCTCAAACCAAGCCACGAGCCTCAAGCTATTGTTCCACCCCCTACACATGATGAAATTCCAGTGAACGCATTTCCTTCCAACTGAACGATCTCTTTTCTGTCCTTCCATAGTTGATCTTAACCCTCGCCTGATTCGCCCCCACCTTCTCCTCACAAGTTCGCACGTGGCCTTAGGGAAAACGTTTGGGCAGTTGTGCATCTTGGATCCCTCATAGAACATGTCCGTCAAACGTGCTTAAGGCAAGTACCTCGCGGCTGTAACCTTTCCGTTTCGTATATTACGTGTTTCCAGTTTACTTGTCACATTGTCATTGAGTACAATTATCATATTACTCATGCTTGCTTGACTAATATCATATCATTAAAATTAATTGTCTAATATCATATTATTAAAGTTACCTGTTTAATATCATATCATTAAAATTATCTGTCTGATATCATATCACCGAAGTTACCTGGCTAATATCATATCACTAAAGTTATCTGGCTATTATCATATCATTAAAGTTTATTTGGTCATTATCGTACCAGTAATGTGTGTCTGGTTATTACCATATCGTTCATGTTTGCCTGTGTCAGACCCGGATTTTTCAATCCGAATCTACTGTGTTTTACTGCACTAATCCCTGGATCAGTAGTTAGTGCACACAGGTACATAGCTGGATCATATCATACATCGCATAGTAATATTACAGAAATTGAAATACACCACATCGGGTGACAGTTTACAAAAGGCCGCTTTGGCCAAATATCATCATTACAGTCATACAGCGGAAACAGTAGCAAAAGTAAGCCCAAATCCACAGGCAAGCGACTGGAAGGGTAATGTGTGCAATATATATTACCGGGAGTCCGGAATATACGTGCACACAAAGCCATCTGGTCTACTTGTCCATGGCTAGCAAAACGACGCCTACGTCCTATTCTCCTTCGTTGGATCTTCCTTCAGTGGCAGGGGTGTCTTCGTAAGCATAGTGATCCTGCGATCCTGTTTCTGTATTGTGTCGCAAAAGCGAGCATGAGCACTCCGACCCCGTGCTCCGCGAGTCAACACACAGTATGCAATAGATAGTATGCAAGTCTTAACAATGGATGGTTCAGGTTATTTTGTTTTGCCAAAACTGCATTGAAATATTATACTAAAAATCCTATGACCTGGCAGATTTTAAATGACTTAGTATGATGCCTAGAGCTAAATTTAATATTGACCCAAATTCCATCCACCGTTACATGGAATCTGCACCATATAATATTCTTCAGTGTTATAGCCACTTACTGTACCACTGGGACGGCACCCAGGAAAACTCAAATTAGGGCGATCCTTTGCCCTACTAGTTCCCATTCCCATTTTCAAACATTTTGAAACAGAACTATATCTAATTAAGTTCCCATGTCCGCCCTTGACCGTGGGCACGGCTATTCGAATAGTTTTGACTCTGCAGAGTTTGTACACTTTCACCACAAGAGACAATCAACTCATTGCCCCACACGATTCCTTAGAGGTGTGGTTGAGCAGACCATCACAGTGACTTTTCAAAGTATCTAGTCCCTTTTCTCATCTCACTTTATGGGCTTCTCCCACTTGCGGTGGGTCCCATCTATGCGCGGGATGTTCCCCACAGCCACTAACGCAGCCGGGCTCCACTCCCCGCAACGTTAGGACAGCTGGGCAAACTTCAC
This sequence comes from Dendrocalamus latiflorus, assembly GCA_017311315.1. NCBI lineage: Eukaryota > Viridiplantae > Streptophyta > Magnoliopsida > Poales > Poaceae > Dendrocalamus > Dendrocalamus latiflorus. The sequence goes on from CM029658.1 coordinate 1,204,111, forward strand.
CCTCCACTGGTGTCCCTTCAGGCCCCCTTGCCATAGCTTAACACTTCCCTCCTCTACCGGTGAGATGAGTCTGGGGGTTTCGATAAATTTACTTAGCCAAGCTATACTTTACAGACTTGTGGTTGTACTGTTTTACATGGGTTGACAAGACAAGATTCGGTCCTTAGTAGTATCTGGGCGGTCTACCACTAACCCACTTTGTGCATCCACTGCACCACACTCACACCCTCGAACCAATCCGCCCAGATATTTAAGCAAGTTGAGGATTTTGGAAGCATAAAATAACAATGTCAACATATATCAGTCATTCCCACCATGACTGCCCAACCAATTTTTCTCAGGGTTAAAAGTGATGCTTGGGCGCTCTCGCGCCCATGATTATCTAAGCAATACTAAGCATGGCATATATTTAGGGACTTATTTTCAAAAGGTTACTATTATAATTTTGCTACGGCGACAAGGTTCACACATTCAAATATTCCAAAGGAGGTGTAATATTAATCAAGCAAACAATGGACATATAACTAAGATCTTAAGTTAAACATGGATTTGCATATAAAATATCAGCATGCAATTTGATAATTTAAACAGAAATAATTTGCGGAAAATGTAGGTTCAACATGATCAAAGTATTGACTCGCCTTGGTCACAGGGGGTGTTTTCTGGATTGTCTGAAGCTTCTAGTGCCGCTGCCTCTGCCTCCTCTTCTTGTGCTTCGTAAGCTATTTTTAACGCGCGCGAAAATTTGGAGAAAAGGAAAAAGGCAATCAACAAACCAATAAACATTCACCAAAAGACCCAAATAATTTCAACACCCATTTTCTAGTTTTATTTGTTTTGGTGTTATAGTATTCCCATTTTGAGTAGCTAAAGTTTTAATCATACTCATTTGAATATACTGCATTCTAAAGAGATTAATACACAAGGTCTAATTACAAGATCTTGCTAATGGTTGATTTCCATACTCTTCAATTGATAGGCCATTATTTCATGTGACATTCTCCCCTAGCCCCACTATTACTAAATTCTCTCTTGTGACAAGAAACTAGAATAACTACTCATGTTACATCTATATCCAAGTGCTACCTTCAATCATATGATATATACATCCACCCTCAAGGGTCCCAAAATACTCTTAGTTGTAATCTGTAAAGATTAATACTCAATGTCTAAATACAAGATCTTTGCTATTTCATGTGCCATTTAAATTATGTTTAATCATTCATTCTATTCATTTGCTAAAGGTTTAAACAAAGCTATTTATTATCCAAGCTCATCTGTACACATATGAATACTCACGGTCGGCTGGATTCTCTGATGTACAGTAAAATAGCAAAAAAAATCAAAACCCCCAAAAACCAACCAGGCGCGGTGGTGAGGAATCGAACGCGCGCGGCCTGGGTGCGATTTTTAGCACGGACGCTGCTAGCCAGGAGAACTTCTCAAGTGTTGCTTACTTATACAGGGGGCTATTACCTCTTAAGGTGTGCAGTAGTAGAGGCCGGGGCAGAAGAGTTCGGGACTGAGGATGGGCGGCGGTGCGGTCGTCGGCGTGGAGGGGCCGGGGAGGCTCGGGTGGCGGGCGAAATGGAGTCCTTGCGTCCTCGTGAAGATGATGGAGTTGGCGGCGACGGTCGGGAGTCACTGGAGTAGGGCCGGCGGCGTGCGGTGGTGGCGGCCCAGGGAGGAGGTCGACGCCGGCGTCGTGCAGGCCGGGAGGGGCTCGGCCGAGGGTAGGATCAACTTCGGTGGAATCCTAGGAAGGTGTGGGAGGGAGCAATTGGACGGAGGTGGCGGGATGCGGCGGCGCGCCCGCTTGCCGGAGCTTGGGAAGAAGGGGGGTGCGGCGGCGATTTGGGTGGTGAGAATGAAATTCTTTTCTACTGGAGGGAGAGGATAAGGTGGGGAGTCCGCAGAGGTCCTCGGTGGAGGTTATAGGCGCGCGAGGAGGGCTGCCCTCGGGAGCTTGTCCGCGCGGTTGGGCCTGGCACCGGGAGACTCGCCCGCACAATCCCATCGGCAAGCAGCGGAGGTGCAGAGCAGGGCAATGATGTCGCTGTGCCACTCGAGAGAGGGAAGGGAACTCGATTCGTCCTCCTGGAGGGACGGCTCAGGCAACGCGGGGGAGGAAAAAGAGAGCCGGCGGCAGTGCGGTGAAGAAAAAGAGAGCGGCAGGGCTCGGCGAACCAATGGGGGGAGGCGACGTTGCCATCGTTTCCGAGGTGAGGCGGAGGAAAGGAGGTGCGGAGGAAGGGCGACGTGGAAGCTGCTCTGCCGCGCAATGGAAAGAGAAGGGAGGAAGAAGAGAAACAGCGCTGGGCGCTCGTTCGGCAGAAAGAGTGGGGAGGCGGCCGCGCTGAGGAGAATGGGGGAGCGGGAGTTGGGCTGGGCGCTGGCCCGGTCTGGATCCCCCCCTTCTCTATATATTTTTTTTTATTATTTTTTTTTATTTTTATTTTTACTACTATTATCAACACTTGTACATGGATGTATACACATATACTTAGGGATGTATTTGGTGGTAAATATACATTCTTTTTATTCCCTCTTTCCTGGTTTATTTGTTGGGTACATTTATGAATATATATATATACATACATGTACATATATATGTTCATAAATGTTGACCTTCCTAATTTAGATTTTTAAATCTCTACTATTCAAGCACATATGTTTCTTTTTGGATCCTTTTAACTCTTAAATCCTTTTACCCAATTTTAGGAAAACATTCTAACTCCAAATGTAAATGGAAATCTATTGCAACATTAATTCAAAAGCTTTACATAATTCTGATTTAATTTCCAGGATGTTACAAACCTACCCCCCTTAAAAAGAATCTCGACCCCGAGATTCAGCCTAGCTAGTGAACAAGTCGGGGTAGTCTTTTCGCAGTTGATCTTCACGCTCCCATGTGGCTTCCTTCTTGGAGTGATGGCTCCATTGTACTCTGCACATGCGGATGGTTTGAGTTCTCGTCTTCTTTTCTACGGTGTCCAAGATCTTGATCGGGCGCTCCTTGTAGGTTAAATCTTCTTCAAGCTCAATTGTCTCCAGTGGAGTTTGATCCTCAGGTACTCGTAGACACTTCTTGAGTTGGGACACGTGGAAGACGTTGTGTATGGCCGATAGGTTCGGGGGTAGTTCCAGCTGGTAAGCAACTTCTCCTTTCTTAGCTATAATTGGGAACGGTCCGACATAGCGTGGGGTAAGCTTACCTTTAACCTTGAATCGCTTAACTCCCCGTAATGGGGATACCTTCAGATAGACATGGTCCCCAACTTCAAAGCTTAATGGCCTTCGCCTTTTATCCGCATAACTCTTTTGTCTGGACTGAGCTGCTAACAATCTGTCTCTGATTATGCGAACCTTTTCTTCGGCCTGTTTTAGTGTATCTGGCCCGAAGATATAACCTTCTCCTACTTCTGACCAGTGAAGAGGGGTCCGACACTTTCTTCCATATAGTGCTTCAAATGGAGACATTTGAAGACTGGATTGATAGCTATTATTGTAAGCAAACTCAGCATAGGGCAGGCATCTGTCCCATTCTTTGGAGAAATCCAAAGCGCAAGCTCGGAGCATGTCTTCCAATATTTGATTTACCCTCTCTGTTTGCCCATCTGTCTGAGGGTGGTAGGCAGTGCTGAAATCCAAATGGGTGCCAAGGGCTTCATGTAAGCTAGCCCAGAAGTGCGAGGTAAATTGAGAACCTCGATCTGAGACTATCCGCTTTGGTACTCCGTGTAAACACACGATGCGGAACATGTACAGCTCTGCTAGCTTATCTCCTTTGTATGTGGTCTTGACAGGGATAAAATGCGCAACCTTGGTCAACCTGTCAACTACTACCCATATAGAATCATACCCAGATCTTGTTCGGGGAAATCCAGTAATAAAATCCATTCCGACTTCCTCCCATTTCCATTGGGGTACTTGCAATGGTTGTAACAACCCTGCGGGCCTCTGATGTTCTGCCTTCACTCGCTGACACACATCACAGCATGCTACATGCTCAGCGATGTCTCTTTTCATGCGAGGCCACCAGCAGAATTGTTTCATGCCGTGGTACATCTTGGTACTTCCAGGGTGGAGAGAGTACGGAGAACTATGAGCTTCTCTCAGTATCAGGTCCTTAAGATCCTTTTGATGGGGCACCACGATGCGTGTCCCATACCGCAGAGCACCTTCATCATCAATTGTCATTTTGGGAGCCTTCCCTGCTTCCATCAGTCTTTTTATTCTCAAAATGGTTGGATCCTCTTGTTGCGCCGTCATAATCATCTCTTCTATGCTTGATTTGATTTCTATGGCCGCCAAAGTGCCTTGATCCAAAATCTCCAAATTGAGCGCCAATATCTCTTTGTACAACTCTGGTTGCTGCTCCATAACCATAAGGTTGTTGCAGTATGCCTTACGACTCAAGGCGTCAGCTACCACATTAGCCTTGCCCGGGTGGTAGTGAACGCTTAAGTCGTAATCCTTGATTAGTTCCAGCCATCTTCTCTGCCTCAGGTTTAGGTGAGACTGCGTGAAGAAGTACTTGAGGCTCTTGTGATCAGTGTATATGTCGCAATGATTTCCGATCAGATAATGTCTCCAAATTTTCAATGCATGTACCACGGAAGCCAGTTCCAAATCATGGGTTGGGTAATTGACTTCATGAGGGCGAAGCTGCCTGGACGCATAAGCTACCACTTTGCCTCCTTGCATAAGCACAGATCCAAGGCCTTGATGTGAAGCATCACAATATATATCAAAGTCCTTGCGGACATCTGGCAGGACTAACACAGGGGTGGAGGTTAACCTTTTTTGTAGTTCTTGAAAGCTTTCCGCACAAGCCTTGGTCCACTCAAATTTTTGCTCTTTCTTGAGTAGCTGTGTCAAGGGCCTGGAAATTCGAGAGAATCCCTCTATGAATCTTCGGTAGTATCCAGCCAATCCGAGGAAACTGCGCACTTCCGTGACGCTGGTGGGCTGTTGCCATTCCATTACAGCGGCAATCTTAGATGGGTCAACTGATACTCCCTCAGCGGATACTACATGGCCTAGAAAGCTGATATCCGACAACCAAAACTCGCACTTGCTGAACTTGGCATAAAGCTGGTGCTCCTTCAACTTCTCTAATACTAAGCGCAAATGTTCAGCATGCTCTTCTGCGGTCTTGGAGTAGATGAGAATATCGTCAATGAATACCACCACAAACTTATCTAGGTATTCCATGAAGACCTTATTCATAAGATTCATGAAGTAGGCTGGGGCATTTGTCAGTCCAAAAGACATGACTGTAAATTCATACAGCCCATATCTAGTGGTGAAAGCAGTCTTTGGAATATCTTCGGGCCTGATCTTCAACTGATGGTAACCTGACCTCAAGTCAATTTTGGAGAATACAGTGGCTCCTCCAAGCTGGTCAAATAGATCATCAATTCTGGGCAGAGGGTACTTGTTTTTGATGGTCACTTCATTTAAGGCCCGATAATCTACACACATGCGGGCTGTGCCATCCTTCTTTTTCACAAAGATTACCGGAGATCCCCAAGGTGAGGAACTCGGCCTAATAAATCCCTTGCCTTGCAGCTCATATAGTTGTTTCTTTAACTCTTCTAACTCATCCACAGTCATTCGGTAGGGCCTCTTAGAGATGGGGGCAGCACCGGGCTTTAGGTTGATGACAAATTCCAAATCTCTGTCGGGTGGCATGCCCGGAAGTTCTTCGGGAAATACTTCGGGGTAATCTTGTACCACTATCATTCCTTCCAACGGTACATCTTCACAATAATAGATTGCCCTACCCCATCGGTACGGGCGGTCCACCTTCACTTCTATTGTTAACCCCGGACATTTGGTTAGCTTGACTTTCCTAGTGGCACAACTTATGATCCCTTCATATTTCGCGAGCCAATCCATCCCTAGTATGATGTCCAGGGTCTGGGAAGGCAAAACTATTAAATCTGCTAGGAAGTCCCATCCTTCCATGGTAATCACTACCCCAGGGCAGACTAAGGTAGCAGTAATTGGACCAGCTGGTGAACTAAGCACCAATGGTTTCTTTAAAGGATAGGCAGGTAACCCCAATTTATCAGCATACCCTTTTGATATAAATGAATGAGAAGCCCCTGAATCAAATAGTACTTGTACAGGTATAGACTTGACAGAGAACGTACCCATGAGGACTCCCACAGCTTGCTGGGCTTCTTCTGCAGTGATGTGGTTGACCCGACCACGGTTTGGTACGGCTGAATTTCTACTGGCCTGAGAGCTCTGTTGTCCTCTGCTAGGGGCTGGTGCTTGACCGCGGGCTGGAACATTCTGCTTGTTGGGGCATTTATTGGCAAAGTGTCCCTTTTCCCCGCAGCTAAAACAATTAAGATTAGCCGCGGGATTGTACTGGCCTCCTGTACGCGGAACTTGGGATACACTCCCGCCCGGCCGGGAAACTGACGCGGAAGCACCGGATGGGTTGAACCTTGAGAAGGAAGGGTTATTGAAAAACTTCTGGATAAACCTTCCTTGGGGACGCTGGACTGGCAATTTTCGCTTACGGCTGGCCTCCAAGCTCTTCCTTTCATTTTCCAGAACTAGGGCCTTGTTTACCAGCTGATGGAAGCTAGCAAAGTCTTGAACTATCAACTGCACCCTTAGTTCCTTACTCATGCCTTCAAAGAATCTATCAATCTTTTCTTCTTCATCTTCCACGTCCTTTGGAGCATATCGGGCCAACTGGGTGAACTTGGTAAGGTATTCATTTACTGACATACTCCCTTGCTTTAGAGTGCGAAACTCATTTTTCTTCATTCTCATCACCCCTGCCGGGATGAAATTTGCCTTAAAAGCGGTCTTGAATTCTGGCCAAGGGATAGCTTCGGCATTGCTCTCAGTGGTGGCATCCTCTTGGCCTCTAGCAGCCAAATAATTCTCCCACCAAGCCGCTGCAGCACCCTGCAGCTGGTGTGCAGCGAACAGAACTTTATCCTCCTCTGCACATTTAATTAATTGCAGTTTTCTCTCAATATCCCGAAGCCAGTCTTCAGCTTCAAGTGGTTCTTCTGCCGCTGTAAATGTTATTGGCCTTGTCCTTTGGAAATCTCCTAAGTCAGCTTTGTGCCCTCCTTGGCTTCCTTGCTGCCCCGCATATATGGCTTGTAAAAGCTGGGTTTGCTGTGCCATAACTTGGGCCATTGTAGGGTGTTCCGGAGGATTTGGAAGGTCATCATTATCGTGATCCTGGTTTCTGCCCTGGTCTTCAGGCAAAACCCCGTGTGCTGAGTCTATCTCGGCTTGGTGAGTATTGGCCTGGGCCCTGGTGGTCCTTCGACTGGCCATCTGCAGTTATAATTCCGTAATTTATTACTAATACTAGGCAACTAAAAGAGGAATACCACTCCATACGAAAAGACCAATAAAAGCAAAATACGAGGTAATTCACAACATAAAATATACATTAAACATACATTACCACATAGCCAGCATTTTTAAAGTTCTAGACCAAGCTGGACTTACAAAACACACCACATAACACACATAGAGTTCATAATTATACATCACCAGACTAAGAAACTAGCAAAAGTAATACCACCGCAACTGAGGAAACCTGCATCTACCGCTGCTGCCCACACACTACAAGCGTCCTACTCCTCCATAGGTCCAACACTGGGACTGGAGGGACTATCGCCCGGCGACTCGGAACGGGAGCGACTGCCACTGAACTCGGAGGGGTCAGTGTCGGAGCGGGAGCGAGAACGGCTACGGCTGCGGCCACGGCGGGCCTCTCCACGGCGCAATGCGGACTGCGGCCCCGGGGGCCGTGTGCTCTTACGAGCAGTAAGTCTGGTGCGTAGTCCCCCTGAGCCAGGCGGGGGTGGAGCTGGGGCCGAAACCTGCGTAGGAGCCTGCGGGATCTGGGCACGTGCAGTAGCAGTCTCCGCCTTGGCCTCCGCCAAGGCCGCCTCGCACGCGGCAAGTCGCTCACGCAGGGACTCCGCCTCAGTGTGGGTGGCGTGCAGGCGCTCACGCAGCGTCGTGATCTCCTCCTGAGCCCTGACGTGGATCGTCCCCAGCGCCCGGGTGAGGTCCACCTGGTGTGTCAGCCTCGGGTCGTCCTCCATATCGGGGATGAGGATCTCGTCGAAGCGGTCGCCCTCTCGGCGCAGCAGGTAGTAGCAAAAAGGAGTCCTCCGAAGCGCGAGTCCCTGAAGATCGCAGAGGCGGGCCACAGCCAAACGGGCTGCGTCCTGGAGTGCTGCGGTAGTGGTGCCCCTCCTATGGATAGCCGGGAAAACGTGAGGAGGGTCCCTCTCGTCCTTGGCGTCGATGTAGACCTCCATAAGCCAAGACTCGTCTGCTCCAACTCTTGTCCTCTTGCCCCTGTAAATGGGCGGCTTCTTGTAGCCCAGGTAGTGGAGAAGTCTGCGAAGCAGGCTCGCAAACTCTCCCTCCCTCACGCCATGGGCTAAAAAGTCCCAGTGCCCCTCGACGGCGGCTCCTGCCATCTGCAGGTTACAACACTTACGTTAGTAACTTTTTAAAAATAATCAACTGAAAAGTAGACTAGAACAGATCTAAGAAGGATACGAACAGCAATAATACTTTATATTTTTAGAAGTTCCTTTTTGTAGAGGTTTAAAAATTAAGTCCCTAAGACCCTTCTAACGACCATTCTAAGGCTTTTACCCTACAGTCGTATGCTCTGATACCAGCGCTGTCAGACCCGGATTTTTCAATCCGAATCTACTGTGTTTTACTGCACTAATCCCTGGATCAGTAGTTAGTGCACACAGGTACATAGCTGGATCATATCATACATCGCATAGTAATATTACAGAAATTGAAATACACCACATCGGGTGACAGTTTACAAAAGGCCGCTTTGGCCAAATATCATCATTACAGTCATACAGCGGAAACAGTAGCAAAAGTAAGCCCAAATCCACAGGCAAGCGACTGGAAGGGTAATGTGTGCAATATATATTACCGGGAGTCCGGAATATACGTGCACACAAAGCCATCTGGTCTACTTGTCCATGGCTAGCAAAACGACGCCTACGTCCTATTCTCCTTCGTTGGATCTTCCTTCAGTGGCAGGGGTGTCTTCGTAAGCATAGTGATCCTGCGATCCTGTTTCTGTATTGTGTCGCAAAAGCGAGCATGAGCACTCCGACCCCGTGCTCCGCGAGTCAACACACAGTATGCAATAGATAGTATGCAAGTCTTAACAATGGATGGTTCAGGTTATTTTGTTTTGCCAAAACTGCATTGAAATATTATACTAAAAATCCTATGACCTGGCAGATTTTAAATGACTTAGTATGATGCCTAGAGCTAAATTTAATATTGACCCAAATTCCATCCACCGTTACATGGAATCTGCACCATATAATATTCTTCAGTGTTATAGCCACTTACTGTACCACTGGGACGGCACCCAGGAAAACTCAAATTAGGGCGATCCTTTGCCCTACTAGTTCCCATTCCCATTTTCAAACATTTTGAAACAGAACTATATCTAATTAAGTTCCCATGTCCGCCCTTGACCGTGGGCACGGCTATTCGAATAGTTTTGACTCTGCAGAGTTTGTACACTTTCACCACAAGAGACAATCAACTCATTGCCCCACACGATTCCTTAGAGGTGTGGTTGAGCAGACCATCACAGTGACTTTTCAAAGTATCTAGTCCCTTTTCTCATCTCACTTTATGGGCTTCTCCCACTTGCGGTGGGTCCCATCTATGCGCGGGATGTTCCCCACAGCCACTAACGCAGCCGGGCTCCACTCCCCGCAACGTTAGGACAGCTGGGCAAACTTCACCCTCCACTGGTGTCCCTTCAGGCCCCCTTGCCATAGCTTAACACTTCCCTCCTCTACCGGTGAGATGAGTCTGGGGGTTTCGATAAATTTACTTAGCCAAGCTATACTTTACAGACTTGTGGTTGTACTGTTTTACATGGGTTGACAAGACAAGATTCGGTCCTTAGTAGTATCTGGGCGGTCTACCACTAACCCACTTTGTGCATCCACTGCACCACACTCACACCCTCGAACCAATCCGCCCAGATATTTAAGCAAGTTGAGGATTTTGGAAGCATAAAATAACAATGTCAACATATATCAGTCATTCCCACCATGACTGCCCAACCAATTTTTCTCAGGGTTAAAAGTGATGCTTGGGCGCTCTCGCGCCCATGATTATCTAAGCAATACTAAGCATGGCATATATTTAGGGACTTATTTTCAAAAGGTTACTATTATAATTTTGCTACGGCGACAAGGTTCACACATTCAAATATTCCAAAGGAGGTGTAATATTAATCAAGCAAACAATGGACATATAACTAAGATCTTAAGTTAAACATGGATTTGCATATAAAATATCAGCATGCAATTTGATAATTTAAACAGAAATAATTTGCGGAAAATGTAGGTTCAACATGATCAAAGTATTGACTCGCCTTGGTCACAGGGGGTGTTTTCTGGATTGTCTGAAGCTTCTAGTGCCGCTGCCTCTGCCTCCTCTTCTTGTGCTTCGTAAGCTATTTTTAACGCGCGCGAAAATTTGGAGAAAAGGAAAAAGGCAATCAACAAACCAATAAACATTCACCAAAAGACCCAAATAATTTCAACACCCATTTTCTAGTTTTATTTGTTTTGGTGTTATAGTATTCCCATTTTGAGTAGCTAAAGTTTTAATCATACTCATTTGAATATACTGCATTCTAAAGAGATTAATACACAAGGTCTAATTACAAGATCTTGCTAATGGTTGATTTCCATACTCTTCAATTGATAGGCCATTATTTCATGTGACATTCTCCCCTAGCCCCACTATTACTAAATTCTCTCTTGTGACAAGAAACTAGAATAACTACTCATGTTACATCTATATCCAAGTGCTACCTTCAATCATATGATATATACATCCACCCTCAAGGGTCCCAAAATACTCTTAGTTGTAATCTGTAAAGATTAATACTCAATGTCTAAATACAAGATCTTTGCTATTTCATGTGCCATTTAAATTATGTTTAATCATTCATTCTATTCATTTGCTAAAGGTTTAAACAAAGCTATTTATTATCCAAGCTCATCTGTACACATATGAATACTCACGGTCGGCTGGATTCTCTGATGTACAGTAAAATAGCAAAAAAAATCAAAACCCCCAAAAACCAACCAGGCGCGGTGGTGAGGAATCGAACGCGCGCGGCCTGGGTGCGATTTTTAGCACGGACGCTGCTAGCCAGGAGAACTTCTCAAGTGTTGCTTACTTATACAGGGGGCTATTACCTCTTAAGGTGTGCAGTAGTAGAGGCCGGGGCAGAAGAGTTCGGGACTGAGGATGGGCGGCGGTGCGGTCGTCGGCGTGGAGGGGCCGGGGAGGCTCGGGTGGCGGGCGAAATGGAGTCCTTGCGTCCTCGTGAAGATGATGGAGTTGGCGGCGACGGTCGGGAGTCACTGGAGTAGGGCCGGCGGCGTGCGGTGGTGGCGGCCCAGGGAGGAGGTCGACGCCGGCGTCGTGCAGGCCGGGAGGGGCTCGGCCGAGGGTAGGATCAACTTCGGTGGAATCCTAGGAAGGTGTGGGAGGGAGCAATTGGACGGAGGTGGCGGGATGCGGCGGCGCGCCCGCTTGCCGGAGCTTGGGAAGAAGGGGGGTGCGGCGGCGATTTGGGTGGTGAGAATGAAATTCTTTTCTACTGGAGGGAGAGGATAAGGCGGGGAGTCCGCAGAGGTCCTCGGTGGAGGTTATAGGCGCGCGAGGAGGGCTGCCCTCGGGAGCTTGTCCGCGCGGTTGGGCCTGGCACCGGGAGACTCGCCCGCACAATCCCATCGGCAAGCAGCGGAGGTGCAGAGCAGGGCAATGATGTCGCTGTGCCACTCGAGAGAGGGAAGGGAACTCGATTCGTCCTCCTGGAGGGACGGCTCAGGCAACGCGGGGGAGGAAAAAGAGAGCCGGCGGCAGTGCGGTGAAGAAAAAGAGAGCGGCAGGGCTCGGCGAACCAATGGGGGGAGGCGACGTTGCCATCGTTTCCGAGGTGAGGCGGAGGAAAGGAGGTGCGGAGGAAGGGCGACGTGGAAGCTGCTCTGCCGCGCAATGGAAAGAGAAGGGAGGAAGAAGAGAAACAGCGCTGGGCGCTCGTTCGGCAGAAAGAGTGGGGAGGCGGCCGCGCTGAGGAGAATGGGGGAGCGGGAGTTGGGCTGGGCGCTGGCCCGGTCTGGATCCCCCCCTTCTCTATATATTTTTTTTTATTTTTTTTTTATTTTTATTTTTACTACTATTATCAACACTTGTACATGGATGTATACACATATACTTAGGGATGTATTTGGTGGTAAATATACATTCTTTTTATTCCCTCTTTCCTGGTTTATTTGTTGGGTACATTTATGAATATATATATATACATACATGTACATATATATGTTCATAAATGTTGACCTTCCTAATTTAGATTTTTAAATCTCTACTATTCAAGCACATATGTTTCTTTTTGGATCCTTTTAACTCTTAAATCCTTTTACCCAATTTTAGGAAAACATTCTAACTCCAAATGTAAATGGAAATCTATTGCAACATTAATTCAAAAGCTTTACATAATTCTGATTTAATTTCCAGGATGTTACAGCCTGATTATAAACTTTTAAATACTGTATTAATGCCATAATATTCTAGGTTATCTTGTTTTACATGCTTTTATGTTTATTAGGATGCTTAGTTAAAGTATTCTAGAATTCATACTTTTAATTAGTGTTTTAGAATTCATGCTTAAATCGTTAATGGGAGTAGCATATGAACATGTTTTAACTTAGGGTTAGGCACTCATACATGTTGATTTTAGGAATTATTGTGTGTTGTTTTGTCGTACAAGCCCCACATCCTAATTTACATTTACAGTGATATGAAGTACAATAAGACTCGTACACGATTTCCTCTAATATTCCCAATAATGCACAAAACGCGCGGGAAGACTAGGGAGAAAAACATATAAATATGCACATTCAGATGAATATGCGTCAAATACATCAAAAGAACCTACTCATACGTGCTTTAGTTATCGAATGCATGGAAACCATAGAAGCCATCAGAACCTTATACGCAGCGACAAAAGCCTTTTCTTAATTAGACTTACACAAAAGATTCCTTACCGAGGGTATCTTGCCAACAACAAGTACTCTTCTTCCAAACTATATTGCCTGCTTGTCTCCTCCTTGTTTCGACCTTCCTTTCGTGCAGAGCTTTGTGCGATACGATTACACTCAGATGTCTCTGAACCCACATCACGCAGCACAAACATTCTCCTGTGATGCTTGAAGGCTTTCAAGTGTCATCTCCACTTGTCTCATAGTTGGTCGGCCCTCTGCTTTCAGTCTTACGCATACCGCCGCCAGTGCCGCTGCCTTTTCAATTTCTTTGCCTCCCTCCTGAACAACTTGAGGATCTAGTATGTGAACCAAGTTGCCTTCTTCAAGGAGAGTGGTGAAATGTGCAACAAGAATATCATCCTTTGGTGATCTATATGAATATGGTTTCTTCCTGGTGAGCAACTCTATAAGAACAACACCAAAGCTGTAAACATCGCTCTTCTCTGTGAACTGTCCTGTGTAGTAGTACATGGGGTCTAGGTATCCTAGTGTTCCTTGTATAGCGGTTGTAACTCCTGTTTGATCAACCGGAATGCACCTTGAAGCTCCAAAGTCTGACACCTTTGCAGTTAGAGCGCCATCTAATAGAATGTTATGAGACTTGATATCCCGATGGATTATAGGAAATGACACAGCCGAATAAATATAGGCAAGAGCTCTAGAAGTTTCGGTTGCTATCCTCAGCCTATCCTGCCATGACAGTGATGTTGGTCCTTCGACATGAAGATGATGGTAAAGGCTTCCATTTGAAATGAATTCATACACTAACAGTGGCACTTCTGTCTCAAGGCAACACCCGAAAAGCTTCACCACATTCCGATGGTTGATTTGCGAGAGGATGGCCACCTCATTTATGAACTCATCGATTTCTTTTTGGATTGCTTCCTTTGATTTCTTGATTGCCACAACATGTAGGTCCGATAGGATCCCCTTATAGACAGTACCATGCCCTCCTCCGCCAACTTTGCGAGCTTTGTCGAATTTGTTTGTGGCCTTTTCCAGCTCTTCCAAGGGGATGATCATTCTTTCGGCGATGTCCGCCCTTTGAGATACCAGTTGTTGTAGCAGATACCCACGGTTTTGCTTGAAGAACTGTTGCCTCAGCTTTTTTGCCCTCCGGTGCTTAAGCTTACGGGTTACAAAGGTAGCACCAAGTACCATGAACAGAATACCAGCACCACTGCCAACTCCTATGCCCACACTTAAACCTGAGAAATGTATGAAGCACGTTTAATTTCTGAGAACATAGATACTGTACAATATCCATAAAAAAATTTGGAAAAGTAGATTGGTCAACTGTTCTGCAATCTGCATGCATCGATAATGGCAGTAAGCCCAGTGGTGCTCTGCTCACCTAGAGAAGACTTAACGCAGCCATCTCTCACGTAGGGATTACCACGAGCTCCGCACAGGTACCCTCCGGCCGTGTCCGGGAGCGCGCACTCGTCGATATCTGGTCAAGCGAACCAAGCACAAGTGCACAGCATATCAGCAATTGAAAACGCGAGCTTTGCTAACTGAAATGGTGCTATATACAGAGATGACACGCACCTTGGCATCCGTCGGTGAGGTAAGGGTTGCCGTCGTAGCCATCCTTGCACCGGCACGCGTAGCCGCTGCGGTAGTAACCGCTCACGTCATCGCAGGAGCTGTAGATGCTGCGGCACGCGCAGACGCGCTGCTGGCCGCGTCCTTGGGACACGTCGAGTTGCCGTCCTCCCTGGGCATCGCCAGCGGCACGGACGCGCAGGGGCGGACCCAGTATAAAATCCGAGAGGGGGCACAACAATACACATAGTATGCTGAATTGTTCTCATTCATAATTTTAGCATGAGTGAGGGCCTTTTAGTTGGGCTGAGTGGGGCACTAGCATTAAATCTTGGGCTATATACCTGGGTTCCTGCGAATTGAGTGACGGCCTGAGCCCTCACTCCCTCTACATTGGGTCCGCCCCTGCGGACGCGATCGCCCACTCCAGCACCAGGGGAACCGCCGTGGGGGCGATCGCTGAGTCGTTGAGAAGCCCGGCGGAGACGCCGTCGAACCACCCCTGCTCGGCGACGATCACCGCCAGGGGCATAAAGCCGTCGTACTCGTGGGTCTGGTCCAGCCACCTGAACCCCACGAGGTAGGAGGTGCGGCCGATGGGGATGGGCGTCTGGCAGCAGCCGATGCCGGAGCACGTGGCGCCGGATGCCGAGCGGGGGGAGCTCGTGACAGCTCCGGTCCATGTGTCGGTCATGGAGCAGAAGGAGGAGCAGCCGGTGATGATGTTGGTGCTGTTGCCGAGAAGCGTGGCCAGGACGTTGCACCCGATGAGGGTGAACTGGTTGTGCCTCGCGGACAGGATGTAGGGGCTGTCGTCGACGTGGTCATCGAAGCCGCCCCACGTGCCGTTGCCAACAACGCTGTCGTAGTGGATCTCTATTTCGCCGGGGCCGCTGACGCGCACGGTGTTCTCCGGGAGGGAGATGCCGGTGACTACGTAGGGGGTGCTGCCGTTGCCCAGAAGCAGCCTGGGGGGC
This sequence comes from Dendrocalamus latiflorus, assembly GCA_017311315.1. Lineage (NCBI taxonomy): Eukaryota > Viridiplantae > Streptophyta > Magnoliopsida > Poales > Poaceae > Dendrocalamus > Dendrocalamus latiflorus. The sequence continues at coordinate 1,219,769 of CM029658.1, forward strand.
TGCTGCGTGCGGTGGCAGGTGAGGTTGAACCCTGCCGAGTGGTAGCAGCCATCGCCGATGCCGAACGGGTACGGCACGCTCACGCCGCCGCAGCTGGTCGGGCAGCTCGGCGGCTGAGCCGCCGCCGAGCAGAGCTGCAACAATAGCAACGCCGCTGCAGTAGCTGCAGAAATCATCATCGTGGCCCTCATCGATCCCGCTAAGTTGCATTTCTCATCGATTCATAACCACACTTATAGTGTACCAGCTTGATCGTGTGACCGCTTCTATCTCCCTCCTCGACAACTTGTGGATCCAGTACATGTACTAAGTTGCTTTCTGACAGTAGATTAACAAAATATTTAACAAGACCATAACCTTGAGGGTATTTATAGGAGGCGAGCTTCTTCCTAGTAAGTAATAACTCTATAAGAATTACACCGAAGCTAGACACATCACTTTTCTCGCTAAGGTGTCCGGTGCTATATAGCATGTAGGGTCCAAGTATCCTAATATTCCTTGTACAATTGTGTCTACCCCTGTTTGATCAATTAGAATGTATCTCGTAGCTCCAAAATCTTGACAACTTCAATCAAATTATCATCGAGAAGTGCTCTGGCAGTTTCAACCGCAATCCGTAACCTATCATCCCAAGGTAGTGATTTTGAATTATTGACATGAAGATGACCATAAAGGGTTCCATTGAAATTTGGAAATGAAACTCATAGACTAATAGTGGAACTCCTGTCCCAAGGCAGCATCCAAGTAGTTTCACAATATTTCTATGATTGACCTGAGAGAGAATTGCAAGTTCATTGATGAACTCATCGATTTCTCTTTGTATCACGATACTTGATTTCTTGATAGCAACAACATGTAGGCTTGATAAAATTCCCTTGTAGACGGTGCCATGCCCTCCGCCACCAAACTCACGAGCTTTGTATAAGTTGTTGGTGGCCTTCCAAAGTGATAATCATTCTGTTAGAGTACAATATATTTGGTAGGATAGAGTTCATTGGGATTACAATCCCTTGTACCATCTTGCCCTCTAAGTCTTGTACCTCTATATATACCGACCGAGAGGCTCAATGCAATACATCCAATTCCACCCAATTCTATCTTCCTTCATGGTATCAGACGTCTAGGTTTAGATCCTAACCCTAGCCGCCGCTCGCTTCCGCACCGCGCGCTCCTGGGGAGATCTATCTCTGCCGGGGGCAGCGCCACCGTTTAGGCGGCGGATCCTATTTATCCGGCCGCCATTGTCGTCGTCAAGCAGCAGATCGGACTTACCTTCTTGCGATCATCCTCATCGCGGTCGGGCTGCTGCCGTCCCGTTCCCCAAGCTCATCGCCAGGCCGCCGCCGTCCCGCGCCGCCGTGGTGGCGGCCGGGCTAGGCCGCGCCCCGTCCTTGAGCTGCCATGGTGGCAGCCGGGCCAGGACGCGCGCCCCACGCCGGTCAAAGCGTCGGGCCTCCAACACGGCGACGAGGAGAGGTGGAGGGGGCCGTCCTTCGCCGCTAACCGCCGCTCGGAGACCACCTCCCGCCGCGGGATCTTCTCTGGATCTCCCGCCGCGCCACCGGATCCCCCGCCGGATCTTCGCCGCATCACCGAATCTCCCGCCACCGGATCCGCGCCTTCCGCAGCCTGCCTTGGACCACCCACCCCGGATCTGGCCGTCGCGCCTCAGATCCGGCCACCGTGCTCGCGCCTCGCCCGCACCGCCGCCTTCGGACACCGCCGCCACTCCAGGCTTCCAGCTCCTCCCACCACGCTCGCTGGGCGCCGGCCATGGGGGCTGCCATGCGAAGCCGCTCACCCCGCCAGATCTCCGCTCAGTGCCACCTTTAGCTTTTCTCCGTATCCAAGCCGCCAGGATCCGGCTGCCGAGCTGCATGCCTGAGTGGATTTATTCGCTATGCGCTATGGGGGTAGGCAGCTAAGGCAAATTGAGGATTTTCTATGGAGGTGTCCTTTTGTGCTGCTGCTGTATCTTTTCTTTTTTCCCCGATCACTGATCAGGGTTGAGTCGCCCACCGCCCGTCGATCTCGCACGTATCTACTCCGACATCAGCGTCGACTACACCGGCCTCTACCTCTTCGACTGTGCGGCTAGGTCGGGCACGCGATGTTGAGGGGACGCCTTCCCGCGTCGCGTCTCGGTCATCCCGTCTGCACGTCTTCATTGCCGGTTCGTCATCGCCACCACAGATCGGGACGCCTCCACCGACTTCTTCCATCGTCGTCCCGCCTCGCGCGTACTCGGTCTGATCAGCCGATTGTGCGCGATCCACCCGGCTCCTGTGACGTCCGTCGTCGAGTACTACGCACATCTTCTCCGAGCAATAGGGCTGCTGCTGTGTCGCCTCCTCGGGCCGCAGCACCGCCGCACGTGTGTCCCCTAGCCGTTGCATCTACATCGTCGTCCCCTGTGCATTGACGACTGTGCTGCGCAACCTCTTGTGCGCCATCTGTCTGCACCTGGTCTTCGTCATGCTGATTGGGCCTTCATCGCCGACATCGAGCGCTACCGCCGCTGCCGTACCTTGCGTCAGAATTGCTCGCCTTCGCGCAAGAGCGTCCGCCCGGACAGCTCGCCTTCGGGTAGGAGCGTTCGCTCCCGCACTACTCCTTCTTCGTCCAGCACAACCACGCCTGGTTGGGGCCCTCTCCCTTGTACGTCCGGTACTGGCAACACCGGTGCGTGCTTTCGTCCCCGACGCATTGCCAGGTCTGGCAAACCTGGCACACGCCTCGGCTCTGGCGGCTTGACTGCATCGACTTCGGCATCGACCCTCCCGTTCCCGTCCCATCTGCCTCGATTGCATCGCCGTTTTTCATTTACATCCTCGACGACCCTGACTGCGTCGACCTCGGCATCGCCCCTTCCACGACGACTGCCTCGACGCGTCTCCGTCATCACCATGGCGGCTCTTTTGCACCCGCGGCTTCATGAGCGACCACCTCGACATCGGTAACCTGACCACGACTATATCGACCACGGCCATCTCCAGCACGGCATCCTCGATCATGACTACTCCGCCCTCGCGCTCGGCTACCTCAACATCGGCACAAAGGGCTACCGCCTTGCTTGAGCTACTCGTCGGTTACTGCTCCAGTCACAGCATACGCGCCGCATCGACGGTTATGACTGCGGGGGGTGTTAGCTCTTCGGCTTCTTCTCCAATCTCACCGTCTGCGACGCTCCCGTTGTGACTGCGGGGGGGGGGGGATGTTAGAGTACAATATATTTGGTAGGATAGAGTCCATTGGGATTACAATTCCTTGTACCATCTTGCCCCCCAAGTCTTGTACCTCTATATATACCGCCCGAGAGGCTCAATGCAATACATCCAATTCTACCAAATTCTATCTTCCTTCACATTCTATCAGCAATATCTGCCCTGTGAGCTACCATTTGTAGAAGCAACTGCCCACGGTTTTGCCTCAAGAATCTTTCTCTAAGCTTTTTCTTCCTTCGTGCAGGCATCAATGTGTTTCAGCAAGAGTGTACCACGCCTTGTAAGTGAATGTCTCACCTGATAATTCTCTCTCTCTCTCGCCCCAGGTCTTATCTCATTGTCTCCAAAACCTGAGAGATGCCAAAGAATTAATTCAGTACAGTTTGTAGTTCTTTTTTCCGATGTTTGAAGTGCTCAAATAGATATAGATGGATAAGACAACGGGGTTTTTGTGCCTGCCACATGATTTTTACCTTACCAAATATGACAACTTGTGTATCCGGATATCAAGAAAAACAGAGTTTAGTATCAGAGCGTGGCAATTCAGTCTTCAAGGACATAAGCCTATGGACTAATCTTTCATTCCAGTCACTTCAGCATGACAAGATTGACACTGATGTGATGCCATGTGTGTAAGGAAAATTAAATGATATAATGGGAATCTGATAGCACTGGTATGGTGCATGCAAACTGCAAAGGTCAAGTAAGATATCGTACAAAATGTTGTAGATAAAAAAGTAACAAATAGTACACCAGGAGATAATAAACAGCAGGCAGAATGGATCACAATTTCCCACATATGTTGAGATTCTGATATAAATAGGTACAACAATTTCATCTTTATTTATGAAGTTAATTTTCAGCACAAAATTTATAAATTGAAGAAAGTCATGAGTAGTATTTAAGTCGCTTTTTCATCGACTTACAAATAGAGCATATGATCTTTTTTACACATATGATTCTGGAGTTTAGACTAATTTGGGTAAGGAGCCATCGGTAGCGAGCACTATATAATGCTATAATCCTTCTATGCATTCACTATATAGAATTACCTCATGCGACTTACAAAACTATTGTTTTTCAATTGAAGTAGTGTGCCCGTGCTAACGCTACGGTAAAATATAAAACAAGATAAAATTATTTTACCCATTTAGCATTCACTTCTCGAAGTATTGAACCATGGTTGTCACGGCGGAACTGGCGACCATGGCGAGTGAGGGGCACCAGGACGCCTAGGCGACGCCAGAAACTTGTACATGAGCATACATACAGTGTACAGCCCAGCCGGTCCAATATATCACCTCCTCTCTCCTGTGTCTCTCTCCCGCGGCGACTCCTCTCTCTTCCGCGGCAACTCCTCTCCCCACCGCCGCCTCCTCCCCTCCCCGGCACCTCCCCAACACACCCCCTCCCCCGGCACCCCCCCACCCAAAGGCGCGGCGAGTGGCCATGGCATCCACCCAGCGACACCGTGACAAGCATGTATTGAACAGACTCTTCTAATCAAAGCACAATAACATACATTGAATAAGTCAAAAGTGAAAATGGTTTACAAACCAGGTAGTATGGCACTTACTAAACAGCAGCAGCTAAGTTACCAGCTAGAGATGTTATTGCTTCTTCTATTGTGCTCCAGGGCTACCAAGCCCAATAGAGAGATAAACGCTTTGTTTGTGAAGCTGCTGAGGCGGCTCTTATATCTATGACAAGCTGGATCTCCCCTTCTGTGTTGTTGCCGAAAATGCAGCCCTATCTCAAGAACAGGAATCCACGAATTCGAGCAAAAGCATCAATGTGTTTCAGCAAGAGTGTACCACGCCTTGTAAGTGAATGTCTCACCTGATAATTCTCTCTCTCTCGCCCCAGGACTTATCTCATTGTCTCCAAAACCTGAGAGATGCCAAAGAATTAATTCAGTACAGTTTGTAGTTCTTTTTTCCGATGTCTGAAGTGCTCAAATAGATATAGATGGATAATTTGACCTTGTGTGCTATTCTTCTCTATCCATGGGCTTAGTTAGAGTTTACATTCAAGTTCTTCCAGAGCTTTTTAGTTTATTTGGACATGTAGATGCATGGTTTGAACTTTCTGTGCCATAAGATGGATCTGGAGCTTGGCCATTAAATGATAAATCAATGTAAATTGAATATTTTATAGTTAGCCTAACAATGTAGTTTTCTACTCCCTCCGTTCTTGAATAGATGACGTTTTAGGATTTTGCACTTCAACTAAGACAGGTGTACAAAAGGCCAAATTACCCTCTTTTATTAGGTCACTTAGGCCCTGTTGACATTGGTTTCTACTTCTAACTTCTACTTAGAAAAGCCAAAAGCCAATACGAACACCCGGCTTCTCTAACAAATCTCTTAGCTATCAATTGTCTTCTCTTAGCTGTCAATTGTCATCTCTGGCAGTTTGTCTTCCTAGAATTACAGGTCCACCGTTGCATCTCCAACTCCAACACCAAAACCGACCCCTCACCCAACCTGCAGTTCGACCCCTAATCCTAGAATTAAAGCTCCACCGTTGCATCTCCAACTCTGCAGGAAGTATTCTTCAATGAATACCCTCCTGGAACCTCATCTCATCCAAGCAAACCCATTTTCTCCATTAATCCCATAAGATCTTCAAGAAGTTATTTTCCTCTATTGATCTAGCAATGTGTGCATCATTTGATTTTTAAAGGTCTCGGCATGCACATTTTGAATTCTATTCCATTCATTTGTGATTGTTCTGTATTCAAGAATGAAGGGTCATAACTGAATAGATTCTTGGTTGCACAGTTTACATTTGGATATCATGTTCAGCTGTAACAATCTCAATTGGTTTGCAGAATTTTAACTAAGATGGACTTTCACTATAATTTTTCTAGTGTACCAAACATATACAGGATACAATTCTTACCTGAACAATTTTCCATGCACCTAAATGGGGCCTAAACATGAAATTAAATGTACAACTTTTTTATGATTTACAACATAAGTAGTAAATCTTTTCTAGGGGTATATACCTAGCTAATAGCAATGATAATGCCTCCAAAAATAAATATTTCATCTGCAAGAAAAAGAAACAGGCAACTTTACTTATGCTACACCAGAAGAATGGTGCAGTACTAACATTAAAACATTTAGTAAAATCCCCTCCATCCTAGACATGTACTTTTGCACAGAATGATAAATTTTTATCATGGGACACTTCAAATCACATTTTGCACTTAATAGGAACAAGTAGCTCAACTCAATAATGTGACACTGCAACAAATGGTCCAACAGTAGACCAAGATTCTACACAAGACCTCCCTTACTTTTTTAGACTCCACTAAATAACAATGGCAAGGAACGTACACATCACATGTGTCATCGACTACAAAATTAGCATACGTCGTCCAATACAATCAGCAACACAACAAGAAATTACATAGCAAGACTGCCATTTTACTACAATTTCCTCTGAAGCAGTCAAAAATCTTTGCATTGACAAATTACAAATTAAACCCAATAAACTGCAAAAGTATCGTCCCAACTAAAATCTCCTCAAAGGTTTTAAACCAAATGAGAGGAATCCTGCACAACTAATGCAGGAACAAGCTCCTAACCAATTCCGCGATGCTGCACTACCAAAACGGACTCTGAAAAATGCAATGTTTATCTCGAAACAATTAAAGAATGACCACCGAGATCAAACTGCGCACAGCGAAAATACAATCCGGTAAGGATCACATTGTCTCGGGAGGGGAGGAGTGAAGCAGGCACGCACCGTAGACGCGCTCGGTGATCTCGAGGAGCCCGTCGGGCGGCTTGCGGTAGAAGAACTTGCGGAAGAGCGCCATGCCGCCTCCAGATCCGGGTCCCGCGAAACCCTACCGGCCTCGCCTGCTGCTCCCTGCCTGCAGGAGGGGGGATTGGTCCCCCCTCCTGCTCCCTGCCTGCGGCGTCGTGAAGGAATCCCAAATGCGCGCCCGTTGCTTCGCTCCGGCGCTAGGGTTTGCAGCCTTTCGCCTCTTATCCTCTCGCCTTTCAGGTGTACGTGTTTATGATGGTGTATTTCTGGGTGCATATTGTGGTGTGGACATAATTAAGGTCATGACTGTGGAGCAGGTAATTGTTAGGTGGATGTAGGATAATTTTAACTGGTGGATTATTAGTTTAGATTAGATATATTGACCCTCTAATTCTCTATTCGTACCGTAGAATATTCTAGCTATAGCTAGCTGTTAGTATTTAGAGTTCACATTGGATTGAAAGAAAATGGTCGCGGCTGGCGGTGGCAATTCCCAACTGAACGCACAAACCCACGCAAATTAAGGGAGATCATCCATTGATGCCGCCGTCGACCCATCCGTAGCGCTCCAAAGCTACTGACGGGCACCACAAGTCTGTTTCCACATGTCCATCCAGCGTTTCTATTAATTCCATACTAGTTGCTGCATCGAAAAATTATATAGTGAAGGCCCAGGCTGCAAGGTCTATCAGTATGCGTAACGCTTGTCTTTTTGTTTACCGCAAAATACAGAGAGTTCCCTCTACGGCCCAGTGAGCGGCCTATTCTTCTAGGTAATCTTCGTGTCTTCCTATATGTTAGTTCTACTTCCTCAATCTCAGAAAAAAGGGGTTCTACTTCACCATCATAATTTCCCCCCAAAGTTAGATTAATTTTTTTGAAAGCCAAAAAAAGCATGAAAACTATATAGTGAAGTACAATTATCGCACAGTTCCAGACTGAAATAAGAAAGCGCAAGAACTTATCATGTGCACTAACAAGGACACAGCAACACCATGATGCATGTTGACCTACCCTTTTATTTATAGTGATATGAAGTACAATCGGACTCGTACACCATTTCCTGTAATGTTCCCAATACTCCCCCGCAAGAAGGGCTGAAAATATCAATCATGTCTATCTTATTACATATTATAACAGCCTCATTTTGACCTAATCGTTTAGTGAAATAGCAGCTAACTATTCACTGGACTTGACATAGTCCAGTTTTAACATCCAGCTATCAAGTCTCTTCTTGATGCTTGGTACGGTCATGTTGGAAACCATAGAAGCCAACGGAGCCTTGTATGCAGCGACAGAAGCCTTTTCTTAATTAAACTTACACAAAAGCTTCGTTACCGGGGGTATCTTGCCGACAACAAGTACTCTTCTTCCAAACTATATTGCCTGCTTGTCTCCTCGTTGTTTCGACCTTCATTTCGTGCAGAGCTTTGCGCAATATGATTCTCCTCAGATGTCTCTGAACCCACATCACGCAACACAACATTCTCCTGTGATGCTCGAAGGCTTTCAAATGTCATCTCCACTTGTCTCATGGTTGGTCGGCCCTCTGCGTTCAGTCTTACGCATACCGCTGCCAGTGCCGCTGCCTTTTCAATTTCTGTGCCTCCCTCCTGAACAACTTGAGGATCTAGTATGTGAACCAAGTTGCCTTCTGCAAGGAGACCGGTGAAATGTGCAACAAGACTATCATCCATTGGTGATCTATATGAATATGGTTTCTTCCTGGTGAGCAACTCTATAAGAACAACACCAAAGCTGTAAACATCGCTCTTCTCTGTGAGCCGTCCTGTGTAGTAGTACATGGGGTCTAGGTATCCCAATGTTCCTTGGATAGCGGTTGTAACTCCTGTTTGATCAACCGGAATGCACCTTGAAGCTCCAAAGTCTGACACCTTTGCCGTTAAAGCGCCATCTAATAGAATGTTATGAGACTTGATATCTCGATGGATTATAGGAAATGACACAGCGGAATGAAGATAGGCAAGAGCTCTAGAAGTTTCGGTTGCTATCCTCAGCCTATCCTTCCAGGACAACGATGTTTGTCCTTCGACATGAAGATGATGGTAAAGGGTTCCATTTGAAATGAATTCATACACTAACAGTGGCACTTCTGTCTCAAGGCAACACCCGAAAAGCTTCACCACATTCCGATGGTTGATTTGCGAGAGAATGGCCACCTCATTTATGAACTCATCGATTTCTCTTTGGATTGCTTCCTTTGATTTCTTGATTGCCACAACATGCAGGTCCGACAGGATCCCCTTGTAGACAGTACCATGCCCTCCTCCGCCAAGTTCGCGAGCTTTGTCGAATTTGTTTGTGGCCTTTTCCAGCTCTTTCAAGGGGATGATCATTCTTTCGGCGATGTCCGCCCTTTGAGATACCAGTTGTTGTAGCAGATGCCCACGATTTTGCTTGAAGAACCGTTGTCTCAGCTTTTTTGCCCTCCGGTGCTTAAGCTTACGGATTACAAAGGTAGCACCAAGTAGCATGAACAAAATACCAGCAGCACTGCCAACTCCTATGGCCACACTTAAACCTGAGAAATGTATGAAGCATGTTCAATTTCTGATAACATAGATACAGTACAATATCCATAAAAAAAGCAATGTTTAAAGACAAAATGTGTGCATCAGAGCCAGAGTATTTTTTTCCTTTTTGGAGACAAGTGGAAAAAACAGAGGCACAGTACGACAGGCAGTTTTCTTAATGGAAAAGTAGATTGATCGACTGCTCTGCAATCTGCAGGCATCGATAATGGCAGTAAGCTCAGTGGTGCTCTGCTCACCTGGAGAAGGCTTGACGCAGCCATCTGGGGTGCTTGGGTCACCACGAGCTCCGCGCGGACAGCACAGGTACCCTCCGGGCGTGTTTGTGCACTTGCCGCTGCCGAAGCACTTGTCCGGGAGCGCGCACTCGTCGATATCTGGTCAAGCGAACCAAGCACAAGTGCACAAAATATCAGCAATTGAAAACGCGAGCTTTACTAACTGAAATGGTGCTATATACAGAGATGACACGCACCTTGGCATCCGTCGGTGATGTAAGGGTTGCCGTCGTAGCCATGCCAGCACCGGCACGCGTAGCCGCTGCGGTAGTAATTGCTCACGTCGTGGCAGGAGCTGTATCTGCTGCGGCACGCGCTGCTGGCCGCGTCCTTGGGACACGTCGAGTTGGCGTCCATCATGGGCATCACCAGCGGCACGGACGCGATCGCCCACTCCAGCACCAGGGGAATCGCCTTGGGAACCGCCGTGGGGGCGCTCGCTGAGTAGTTGAGAAGCTCGGCGGAGACGCTGTCGAACCACCCCTGCTCGGCGACGATCACCGCCCTGCGCACCATGCTGTCGTATTCGTGGTTCGGGTCCAGCCACTTGAACTCCATGAGGTAGGAGGTGCGGCCGATGGGGATGGGCGTCTGGCAGCAGCCGATGCCGGAGCACGTGGCGCCGGATGCCCAGCGGGGGGAGCTCGTGACGGCGCGGGACCAGGTGTCGGTCATGGAGCAGAAGGAGGAGCAGCCGGTAATGATGTTGGTGCTGTTGCCGAGCAGCGTGGCCTGGACGTTGCACCCGGTGAGGGTGAACTGGTTGTGCCTCTCGGACAGGATGTAGGGGCTGCCGTCGACATGGTCACGGAGGATGCCCCACCTGCCGCTGCCGTCAGGGGTGCCATTGTAGTGGATCTCTATTTCGCCGGGGCCGCTGACGCGCACGGTGTTGTCCGGGAGGGAGATGCCGGTGACTACGTAGCGGGTGCTGCCGTTGCCCAGAAGCAGCCTGGGGGGCTGGTGCGTGCGGTCGCAGGTGAGGTTGAACCCTGCCGAGTGATAGCAGCCATCGCCGATGCCGAACGGGTACGGCACGCTCACGTTGCCGCAGCTGGTCGGGCAGCTCGGCGGCTGAGCCGCCGCCCAGCAGAGCTGCAACAATAGTAACGCCGCTGCAGTAGCTGCGGAAATCATCATCGATCCCGCTGCATTGCATTTCTCATCGATTCATAACCATACTTATAGCGTACCAGCTTGATCGTGTGACCGCTTCTACAATCAGCAGTACATGGTACGTGTGCCCCTACCTCACCAGTAAACACACGTACGCCCATTGACCTCGCCGACAGTTTTGGACGAATCAATCAAACAACCGTGGATAGAGGTGTTAGCCCGCGGTGTGTAACCCTGTCCATTCATCAAAGTCCCAGCGGAAGGGTTTTTTTTTTTTTTGCGAGGGCCAGCAGAAGAATTGTTCATCCACAGCTTCACACGCATAGAACAAGTCATTTCAATGGTACATAGGACAAGTTTTTTTTCTTGCTAAGACATTTCTCAGTTCAATTTGAGTATTCAGAATCGCCAGAAATAAATTTGCGGAAACCGATTCTTCAACGACGAAATGTTGAGGCTCGTCAAAACCGTGATTCTTTTTTCTGACCCAAGGCTGAGCTCCCATGCATATTAAAAGATTCTTTTTTCTGACCCACAGTTGTTATGTGTTGTAATCCCGTCCATTCATCAAAGTCCCAGCAGAAGGTGTTTTTTTTTTGCGAGGGCCGCAGAAGAATTGTTCATCCACAGCTCCACACGCATAGAACAAGCCGTTTCAATGGTACGTATGTCAAGTTTTTTCTTGCTAAGACATTTCTCGGTTCAATTTGAGTATTCAGAATCGCCGGAAATACATTTGCGGAAACGGACGCTTCAACGACGACATCTCCCTCCTCGACAACTTGCGGATCCAGTACATAAACAAAATGTTTAACAAGACCATAACTTTGAGGGGATCCATAGGAGACGGGCTTCTTCCTAACTAGTAAGTAACTCTACAAGTATCCCAACGAAGCTAGACATATCACTTTCTTCGCTAAGGTGTCCGGTGCTATAGTGTGTAGGGTCCACTACTATAAAAAAGTTATACTAGATGTCTTATTACAGACGATTTTCTCAAACTGTGTGTGCTGTAATTATCACAGACGGTTTTCCAATTGTGACCCATGTACTATCTGTGATACATTACTATCACAGACGATTCTTATTAATAATTGTCTATGATAGTTTACTTACGGTTATTAATACAAACTGTCTGTGATAATTGTAACATTGCAAATGATTTTTAATTAAAACCGTATCTGATAGTTCACAGACGATAATTAATATGAACCGTTTGTGGTAGTTGAGTATCACAAACATATTATGGTTGGAACCGTCAGTGATATATATATCATGAATGGCATCCACTCGTCTCCCCAATCGATGTGTGCCTTCGATCATTTTGGCTTCCCGATATGCGTCTCTTCGTCTCATGCGCCGGATATATTTCTTGTTGTATAAAAATAATGATTGCCACTGGAGATTAATCCCCACATCGCTGATATATCATATACAACACCTCACCGGCCGGCTATCTTCCTCGCCTCCTTTGTCTATCAAGCACAAATAAATGACTCCCTATTCTTCCTTATCACCGACATTGATGGCCAACCTGGCTATCCTAAATGAGCACCTCATCGCCGTACGTTGGTGAATGCTACAGATGGACACTGTACCAACAATGTCCTCCCTCCTATGCCCGAGATTTTGCCAAATCAGTTAAAGGCCACCTTCCGCCGTCCTAACATCCTACTCCGCCGTGTCTTTCGGTTGGTCTCCCGCTTCTGGCGAGCTAACCTCGCCATCGATGTAGTCCTCCACAACAATGTTGCATATCTCCAGAAGGCTTGACGTCGCTTGGAGTGCTTAATCGAGGCGGCGGGTGATTGAGTCAACTTTGTCGAGACCTCTCAACAAAGGAAAGAGAGCCTATAGGCTCAATTCGACTTCATTGTTCAGTCGAAGGGTGTTAGGGTGACACTCGAACGAGCGCGCCATCAGGTAGACATATTTCAGGCTTCGTTCACTGATGATCCCGAACCGTTCGATGCCGACCACGTCGCCTACGAAATTTTGAAGATTAAGATTGCATGCTACCTCCGCCACTAGCAAAAACTTCAAAGTAGTTAGGTTTCTACTTTTTTTGTTATCTTTTGTAAGAAGAGATTGGCCACGTTGTTTGGGCGCCATATATATGTAAATCAAGCAGTTGAATTTGTATTTACTCTCTCTTATATATGGCTAATTTGGATAGCATAAAATTTCCAAAAAATTACATAATAACTATTACTGCATCGGGAGGCTTCACATAAAATTTCGTAATTTTTGGAGCTCATTTGCTATATGTGAAAACTTGTAAAAGTATCGAAATTGTATGAATTTTTGAGCTACATTCGTCATGGATAAAATTCCCCAAAAACTAAATTGCGAGGAAGTTGTGTCCGAAGGCTGTATATAAATTTTCGTAATTTTTTGAGCTCGTTTGGTATATTTAAAAATTCAAACAAATACTAAACAAAAAATAGGCAGGTAATTAGATTGGCTAAATAGGTGGCTTAATTACCTGCCGCCTGGTGCCTGGGTGGTAGGTGGCCTGCCGCTTGGTGGTTGGGCAACAAGCTCCTGCTGCTAGCAACAGCGCCATGCGTCGCCTCGCGGGCACTGCCGCCCAGTCCACCAACGGCAAAAATAATATTTTTGTCGATACGTTTCGTATACTGCTATTTTTATAAATACGGTGTGAAACAGTGCCAAAATTAGCTTTGATTCGAGGTATATATCTCGCTACCTGGCTATGAATCACAATTACAAAGGAATAGCTAGCGATCAGATTGACTCAAAACTGTAAGACTCCGAAACAAGTTTATCAAAGAAAATTAGTACTACATTCCAATGCTAGTGTCCACTATTATGTTATGAATTGCACAAATAATGTTAAACAAAAGAGTGCATGTGCTCATTTTCCTGTGTATTATATATGTTTTTATGGACTCCTTGGGTAAATACTGCTATGGAATACGTCGTTGTTCTTGTTCAGGAGATGTGCCTACCATTTTACTTTTCGGTTTGTTGGTGTGCTTTGTTAACCTATCAAATAAGGGCATGTACAATGGTATGAGCTAGTTACTAGCTCTAAGATAACTTCTCTAATGATATTAACTTTTAGCACATAGCTCATAATATGAATAGTCCCACATGACATCTTCATATAATCTTGGAATGTGTGTATGAGACTAGCTCTTGATCAAGAGCTAGCTTTTCTCTCTCTTCTATTAAAATATGAAATAATATGTTTAGAGCTAGCTCATAAGTCACCATTGGACATGCCCTAACACACACAAAAATTATGAGATAATAATGGGAAAAAAGATAGTGGTTTGGACCCTACATTAGAGCAAGTCCAATAATAGAGCCAAGTGTTTGGCTATAAGCCAAGTTATAAGAGCCAAGTTATACAATAATCTGTCTTCTATTTATCTACAAAAGATTTTTTTATTATTATGTGGTACCATGTCTCACATTCTCTTTCCTACTACTCCTCACATACATTTATTATCTGGACCCACCACTGCATAGGCTCCCGTGTGCAGCTTGTTGCTTGCATGAGAGCCAAGCTCTCCTCTCTCTCCTCTCTTCTCTCCTCCACATCAGCAAAAATGCTGACTAGTTTGGCTATAAGACCATTGTTGTACTTGCTCTTATAAATAGAGATATGATTAGAAGCTAGCTTTTAATACATTGGGCGGTGAGGCGGAGTCGTCGTCGAAGAAAGTGTCCTTCCGTGCGTGCCTTTGCCCGACGTCAATCGAGAAGCAGACGCGCCAACCGAGGATGGAGATGACCCGTGCGCGGTGAAGTCATCTCTCGATTCGATCGCCGCAACACAGAGAAGAAGGAAAAAAGATTTCGCTGCATAGTTACAGTTATTCACCGTCTCTGATTTATGATATTAACTAGTCAAGGGATCTCATAAAAAATATCATAAACTTTAAATTCTAGAAAAACAAAATATGGCGTGAATATTCCTACAGTCGCAATGGTAGCATAAGCAACATTTATTTACAATATAGATAGCATTTTTGCAAAAGAAAAAAGAGGATAAAAGTTCATTTCTCCAAAAAAAAAAGTTGAGTAGCATTACAAGTTTACAACAAACAGATATATATTTGTAGTGGGCGCCAGAATATCCAAATATTCAATTCTTCTTGAAGATATAAATGTTCTGAATATAGGTTTGCAATCCATTATATCCATCTAGTTAAGCAATGCCAGCATTCATTCTATAATCTCCTCTCTAATTCTTGAATTAGAACTCAGTAGTAAATCAGGTTGTCCCTAGGCCTTCCAATGTGATAATCATTCTTTCAGCAATATCTGCCCTTTGAGCTACCATTTGTTGAAGCAACTGCCCACGGTTTTGCCTGAAGAATCTTTCTCTAAGCCTTCTCTTCCTTCGTGCCTTGATTCTACGGTTTAGAAATGCAACACCAAGAACCGAAAATATAAGCCCTGCACCCTACCAACTCCTAGGTCAATGAGAGCACATACATACAAAAAATATCATTTTTGAAACCATATGAAACATTGTAAATTAATCTTTGGTATATTGAAGGATACGCATGAAGGTATATATCTGGCTGCCTGGCTGTGAATCACAATTACAAAGGAATAGCTAGCGATCAGATTGACTCAAAACTGTAAGACTCCGAAACAAGTTTATCAAAGAAAATTAGTACTACATTCCAATGCTAGCGTCCACTATTATGTTATGAATTGCACAAATAATGTTAAACAAAAGCGTGCTTGTGCTCATTTTCCTGTGTATTATATATGTTTTTATGGACTCCTTGGGTAAATACTGCTATGGAATACGTCGTTGTTCTTGTTCAGGAGATGTGCCTACCATTTTACTTTTCGGTTTGTTGGTGTGCTTTGTTAACCTATCAAATAACACACACAAAAATTATGAGACAATAATGGGAAAAGATAGTGATTTGGACCCTACATTATAAATAGAGATATGATTAGAGGCTAGCTTTAAGAAAAACAGATGTAATTTTTATGTTAGAATTCGAGAGATGTTAAAAAGGTATTTTATAGCCACAATCACGCTGAACGAGAAATAGAAATAGTTCTAGTGCTTCCGGAAAAAGAAAAACCATCTACTGTTCGTGCGGTTGTTGGTTCTTATCTTCAACAGAAACAGCAAGCCATGCAAGAGGCGCATCATCGGGAAGGCATGTGAGAGGCGACTAATTCTTTTCCCTCAAGTGGAGGTCTTCTCACGCGGGATGATGGCATGATGCAACGTGAGAGCTTTTTTCCTTGCCGTGTTTGCTTTTCTTCTGCTAATTCCCTCAAGTGGAGACGCGGGATGATGCAACGTGAGGCGACTAATTATTGATTGCTAGAGGAGTTCACAGGAACTCGTTTGCTTTTCTTCTGCTCGCTTCCCGTGCGCGGTGAAGAAAAATTAATCACCCTGCATGCGGGCGGTGAGGCGGAGTCGTCGTCGAAGAAGAAAGTGTCCTTCCGTGCGTGCCTTTGCCCGACGTCAATCGAAGTAGACGCGCCGTGAGTCCACGCGATTGATTTGTGGCGCGCCAACCGAGGATGCAGATGAAGTCATCTCTCGATTCGATCGCCGCAACACAGAGAAGAAGAAAAAATGATTTCGCTGCAACGTTACAGTTATTCACCGTCTCTGATTGATGATATTAATGATCCTACATATTCCTTCGACAACTTCTCTCTTTCTCCACTCCTCCTGAACATTACATCAAGTAGCGAGTGAGTAGCCAAACCTGAACATCTACCTGCCTCACAGTCAGCCTTGAACTTGTTTCTCCTCCCTCTCTATCCGCATCCTACACCAGCTCCTCTCGGATGGCACCCCTCACCGGCGTCAGCCTCATGTGTAAATGTTTCTAAATGAGGCCTGGCACAGTGTGACATGGAATATTCAGGAGAGGAAGAAGACAGGTCATTGATGTAAGAGCCCAATAAAAGCCCAATACACCATTAGGCCCAAATTGCTGCTATCTGGCTCCGAAACATGAATTTTGGACACATTTGGACCCCTAAACACCCGAAATTCCATTTTGGCCTCAAACCAAAAAATTCCGATTCCGGACCCCTCCCGAGCGCACGTTCGCCTTGGGACCACCACCTGTCCGATCGTGCGGTGTGGTACCGCACGACCGCACTGTAGCACAGGTCGTGCGGTACCACACCGCACGACCGCCCCGTTCTCCGCGCCGAGTCGTGCGGTCGGATTGAGTCGTGCGGTCGACAGAGCAAACGTGCGGTCGGGAGGGGGGTCGTGCGGTCGGGAGATGCGGTCGTGCGGTCGGAGAGAACGAAACGCGCGCTCGGGCGGATGGCAGGGCGGTCGTGCGGTGCGGTACCGCACGACCCATGCTACAGTGCGGTCATGCGGTACCACACCGCACAACCGGACAGGTGTCAGCTCTAAGGCGAACGTGCGCTCGGGAGGGGTCCAGATTTGGAATTTTTTTGGTTTGAGGGCCAAAAATGGAATTTCGGGTATTTAGGGGTCCAAATGTGTCCAAAATTCCCGAAACATCAGGCACAAGTGAGCATAGAAAGAATCGCAAATCCAAAAACCGGAGAGGTAGGAGCAAGTTATCAGAATCTCGATCCTATGTATGATTCTAAGATTTTATGATTATAGATTAACTAGATCGAT
The DNA here is from genome assembly GCA_017311315.1 of Dendrocalamus latiflorus. Taxonomy (NCBI): domain Eukaryota; kingdom Viridiplantae; phylum Streptophyta; class Magnoliopsida; order Poales; family Poaceae; genus Dendrocalamus; species Dendrocalamus latiflorus. The sequence goes on from CM029658.1 coordinate 1,237,350, forward strand.
TCGATTTTATAGTAAAATCTTAATATTTTTATGATTCTACCTAAGCTTTTGTAAGATCATGATTAAAATTTTCATACGATCTTACTCGATTCTATCGATTTTATTATTTTATTATAAATAATTACTTGTATTTTTCCTTTTAATTAAAAATTTTAACTTTTACCTCTTTATGTTCACTATAATTATCATAAAGTAACATATGATATTATCTTTACTCTACAATTTATAAAGAAAAGTTTAAAAGGCATAATTTTAAAAATACAGTAGTGTTATAATACACTGTAATTTTTTTTATAATATTTCTTTGGTAGAATCAGATAAGATTTTATACATCAATCCTACTTTACGATCCTACCAAAAAATCTTTCATCCAATTCAAAATTATAATTCTGGCAACCTTAGCTAGGACAGGTCCATCCTCCTCGTACCCCACATGTGAGAGTCCCAACCCCTCGTCCAGTTCCAGCGCTAACTGCACCGCGATACATTTGCAAAAGCCCCACTCCAAATATCTCTCTGCGCCGACCACTTGCTCCCCAAACCGCAACGCAACGCAACGCAGCACGGGAGTAGAGTTCTTGAATTTTTTGTAAGAATAATCCATTTTTTATTCGAATTACAGAAATATACCCGTGGAAATTTTTTTTTTTACAAAAATCGGCTCCAGTCATCTAATGGGGGTGACTGGAGCCAATCGCCCAACTAAGGGCGACAGAATCCCTGTCGCCTTACCCTCGGGTGACTACAGCCAGTTGCCCCCCATTGGGCGACTTGCAGAGCAGTTGCCCCCCATTGGGCGACTTGCAGTGCAGTCGCCCCCACGTGAAGTTTTTAAATTTTGTCAATTTTGTAGTTTTTAACTGGGAAAAAATATGCTAGAGTTGTAATAAAAGTTTATGTTCATTGTATGTTGTAGGTGCGTAAAAAAATTTGGAAAATTTTTTAGGAATGATTGACCGTAGAACGATCGGTACATACGATGGTAAGTGATATTTTGATGTCATTGAGAATTCGTGTGCGGAGAAAATCGGTATGTTAATATTGTTAGATGATTTGATATGTGAATGATTGAATGCGAAAAGACGAGATAAAATGATTGTTTGAATTTAAATAAACTTCATAATACAGTTAGCAGTAACATGCCGTGTACTTTTTCATTACATGCATAACGTATAGCATCATGTGCGACTAACCCACCCAACTGCTCGTACGACCTACTGTGTGGACCAGGGCCATTTTCTCTTCCTTGCCCGCTCGGCGTTGAACTCGTCGGTGGCCTCTTTTGCCTTAACCGCCATTTCCCTCTTTCTCTCGCGCTCCCTCTCGCGAGTCTCCCGCTCCCTACGCGTGCACGCTTCAAGATGAGCTTTCGTCTCACGTTGTATACACATGGTTTGCTCATTCTTGTGGCGCTCCTCCTCCTGCATCTCTGATGACCTTGCGATATTCCACTCCTCGATGTTGAGGGCCCATTGGTCCTCAGGGTGGATCTCAAGATCGATCCATTTGCGGTAGGCACATAGGGGTTCCGGGGACTGTAAATACAGGGGAGAAATTGTTAGTGCGTACTGTGAAGGAGACAAGGTAGGGGAAAATGGTGCACCTGGTCCTTACCACCACGATCTCTTCCTCTACAGCCATAATCTCCCCCTTGGCCTCCACGACCACCTCGACCGCTACCATACCGTGGGAGAGGACAAGCAAAGCTCAGGTGTTCTCTTACCCTACAGTTATAGCACCCCCTATCATCATGTATGCCATATGCAGACTTGATTGGGTTGTTACCTCCCACCACTCGTAGTCGATTTTTCTCTTGTATCATAGCTGAAATAGCCTCCTCCAGAGTAGGCAAGGTCGCCAAGTGTGTAGAATCGTCGATGGCAATCAGAGGGGATGAATGATTGCAGCGCCTAGCGGAAACTTTTTATATATATACCACTCTACTATTTTCTGACTGTTCAAACTTGTAAACAAAACGAGAGAAAAAATACCAACAAAAAGAAATAAAAATATTATTTTTACCTCTCTGTTTTTTTTTACAATAAAACAAATTTGTCTCGTCTTCGGTCGGAAGCACAACTCGCCGAGGCAAGTCGACAGAAAAAGAAATCGCCGAGTAGCCGATCGAAGTCTCTTGCAGTTGAGTAGATGCAGCTATCCAAAAAACCTTTGTTTATTCCTCAACTACGATGCGGCCGCACGCAACTTCAATTAAGGCAAAGCATCCAGAACCATATGCATGCAAAAAGCACTCTAAGGGCATCTCCAACAGTATGAGCTAGTTACTAGCTCTAAGACAACTTCTCCAATAGTATTAACTATAGCACATAGCTCATAACATAAATAGCCTTACATGACACTCTCACATAATCTTGGAATGTGTGTATGAGACTAGCTCTTGATCAAGAGATAACTTTTCTCTCTCTTCTATTAAAATATGAAATAATATGCTTAGAGCTAGCTCATAAGTCACTGTTGGAGATGCTCTAATATCCATCAGGCATCAACATGTGCATGCAATGATCACTCCAATATCCATCAGGTATTCATACGAGGTGCTCCCAATACTTTAATCAATAAATCAACTCACATCAAAAAAGTCACCACGTAATTGCTTTTTGGCTCACCAATTGCAAATAGCAAATGACGGACGGCTCGACACTCGATCTGTTGTTGGTGAAGATTTCGAAGCTGGTGCAAAAACGCAGATGAGGCCAAGACGAAGCAATGAATTCGGCGAGACGCACGAGAGCAGTCTAAGGACGAGTTCGACCAGTGGCGGACCCAGAATTTTTAAGATGGGTGTTCAGACTTCGGATCTAGGTTACTCGGATACGCTAATACCACGACACGTTGTTACCCTCAAAGTACCGATACAAGGATGCGTGTATATAGATGTAATAAAAATACAAAAAATATAGAAATTAACGATTTCTTATGAGACAATAGACGATATAAATCTAGCATAATGACATGAATTAAATAGCAAATTATAGATATTAATGACAGTTGCATACCTTGCTGAAGGTCAGAACAAGGTCAGAAGGAAAATAATTCCAGCACTCATATCTTACTGTGTACAAGTCAAGATAAATCTTCTCGTCATATTGCTTCTCTCTTACTTCTAGATACTGCAATTCAAATCTGAAGGTAAATAGCCAATAGAAGCAAAGTAAGCAACTCAAAGTCAGTTTATGAAAAGCACTGATCAAGAGTATTTTTATTTTGGTGCTTTATGAAAAGCACTGATCAAGAGTATTTTTGCTTTGGTGCTTAGTCAGGCTGCTACAAGTAGCATCTACATAAATGTATCAGAATTCAAATGAAGATTTTGTTACCATAATATTGCTTTTCTAACTAGTTCATGACTAAGTCATCAATGTCTCAATGGAAAGCATGCAGACCAATATATTTATCTCCATGACAACAGATAAACAACAACAGGGTAATTTCGATTATGAAATAATTGTGCATAATAATGTGAGCAAAACATATCTGCCGTTTCCCACAATTTCGATTGTAGTTATGAATATACTTGACCCATTTCGATTGTACCACATATTACCCATGTTTCTCACAATTTCTCTGAGAGAGAATTCACAAGGCAGCTACGAATTTACCATTTCTACTGAGCTTCACACTGACCTTAGCGTCAATTTTCTACTTAATCAACGTTCATGAATCAAGCCCTTAGTGTTAGTACCAAGAAATTACCTTGTTCCGGTCCAAATCTTACATAGGAGTATCTGATCAAGTAATCCTAGCATCTTATGATTGACCAAATACCTCGCACACACAAAAGTAATCCGAGTGCCATGACACAAAAAGAGGAGTATAGAGACCAGGAGCGCGTACGCATGTCACCTCGGGCAGGTGCTCGAGCGTGACGGTCCTCTCGTGGAACTCCGGCGTACCCCTGTGATCCATGCCGACCAAAAACAGAGGGGATTAAGGGCGTAGAGAGGCCAAGAACCGCGCGGATTTGGGCGAGCTGCAGGTAGGTTAGAGGTTACCCTGGTAGAAGACGCGGCGGTAGTCCCGGACGAAGCCGAAGCCCGGTGCGGACTGCGGAGGCGGCCGGTCGCGCGGATTTGCGAATGGGACGGGACGGGGGGTGGCTGGTGGGCTGATGGGCCGATCGCGGCCAGACACGCGGAAAAATGGGCAAGGCCCAGGCGTCTGTGGGCTGATTCATGGTTGCAAATATAGCTATTTTGACTCAACTAAATATATACATATATATTATATCTTGTATATACTAGATTTTTTGTCAAAAAATTTGGGTGTTCAGTTGAACACCCATGAACCACTGTAGATCCGCCCCTGAGTTCGACGAAGCAAGCCGCCGACCAATATTTTTTTTAAATAAATCTGCTGTTTATTTCTGAATCATGGTGGCTACAAAGTGCCCTTCTGACACCCCTAAATCCTAGCACGAAATTAGTCTCTTCAAAAGCAACCAGGTTAGCCTCCAACCCCACCTCTCTATTTATAGTCTAGGGCCCAAAACTTAGACTTATTATAAGCCCACGAGTTCTAGTCCAATTCCAACAAATAAGGGACCCGAAACCCTTCCTAACACGGGTTTTCCAAAATTCCAACTACAACTTCTCCAACTCATCACGTGTTGAAGCCTCCAAGACCGCACCTCCTATATCTTCTCCACGTATCATTCACCTTTGATCTCCATGTGCTCTAGCATGAGCCCGATCACCTCATGACATCCTCGACCGCCTGGACCTCAGATTTCCCCCTCCTAGTCCCGGTCTTCCTCGTCATCGACCATAATCGTCTCCACGCCCAACCTGCACATGCAAAGACCAAAGAACATTCTTCCAGCATAAGCTCTCACCAACTTGACCGATATTAGTCCACGCACACACGCACATGACTCGCATAACAATGCTAAACAAAATTACTAATTATTCATCATCACAAATTAACCACTGTAAATTATTTATCACCAAAATATCCTAGACCCAGCCATATGGTCTAACAAAGTGAAACATGACAGCCCTCCTACTCTCAAACTCTGGGTTCAACCCTTTCAGAAAGTGTGTAACTCGCTTGCATTGCAACCTCACCCTATCACTCTCAATATCACCAACATACGTCAACTTCAGTGGATCATAGTGATCCAAATCTGCCTATAGCTACTGTAGCTTACTGGCATATTCTTGGACAGTGTCCCCCCTCTTGTTTCAGGGCTTCCACCCTGCCCTGAACTTCCACCATCATCATCACATTTCCTGCCCCTAAGTACACGTTGCTCAATGTCTTCCATATTTCTGCTGCACCCTTCATCGCCTCTACCATCCGAGCAATGGATAGAGACATTGAAGTCAGCAGCCAAACCACCACCACCGAATTAGTGGTGTTCCACACCCTCCAATCCAGGCTCTCCTTGTCTACAGGCTCAACACAAGTATTCTGTAGATAGTGCTCCACTCCCTTCGTCATCAAAATTAGTTGAGCTCTCCGAGAGCAACTCAGATAATTCTTCCTCCCTTCTAATTTTACATCATTTGGCCTCAACTCCAGTTTTAACTCAGATGATCCTACACCAGCCCTTGAACCAATCATACTTGCCACCAGAAGGTCCTGCAATATGCTTCTCATATCACCTTATGTGACTAGCGAGGAATTAGTTTCAACAATCGTCTTCCTCTTGTCTTCTGTTGCCTTCATAGCCGCGGCCTCTTCCTCCTTCCTCACAGCCATATTTATTCGGGAATCATCTCTTCTGAATAGCTAGAGCAATACTAATCATAAAAAAATTATATCGTGCGCTACCACACGCTCACGGCAACTCTTCGCTTATAAAGAACTAAGCACCCTGGTCAACACACCAAGCACGCAAATCATCACAATCCTTCTGTGTGTGCCTCTCTTCTGAAGCACACAGCAGGCAGCACCGCAACAATGAATGAAGTAAAAAAACCAATCGGAATAAAGCAGAAAAGCAATCGGCAGACAACAGTGCAGCGCCCGCCCTTTCTCTATCTTCAGTTCTTCACTCCCACACACCGCCTCTCCTCCTCACGGCGACCGGCAGCAGGCGAGATCAGAGCAGCGCAGCGCCCGGCGGAAGCGGTCCACGACGTCCTCCACTCACGCTCGGTGGCGTCGGAGACCCGGTGGCGGCTCACACGCGCCCGCCCGAGAGGCGCGGCGGCGGGGTCCCGAGGGCCTGCCTGCGAGATAGCACCCCGGCGTGGTGGACGGGTGGCGACAGACGGATGGATTTAGATCTAAATCAGGAAGATGCAAAAAAACTGCGGCTCAAAGGTGAGTCCATGAATTAGGGTTAGGCTCTGATACATGTTGATTTTAGGAATTATTGTGTGTTATCGTACATGACCTCACATTCTTTATTTATCTTTACTCGTTAAAAAGAAGGAGTTGATGGTTGGTGCGTTTTCTCCCACCTCTTCTCACAAAAAAACTATACTGATTGACGTGTGGTCCCTCACACCCCAACTCACGAAACTGTGCGCTGCTTCCTCCCACCGAATTTTTCTCCCACCTTCTCCCCCACGTTCTTCGCGTCTCCCCCGTTCTCCGCGTCGTCTCCTCCCCTCCTTCCTCCGCCCTAGCCTCCTTCCCTCCCTCATCCGCCGCTCTGCCCTCGTCTACTCCTCCCCACGCCGCGCCGCTGCCGCCTCCTCCTCCCCCCACCCCTGCGCTCCGCCGCTGCCTCCTCCCCACCCTGCGCCGCCGCCTCCTCCTCCCCCCACTCCTCCGCTCCGCCCTCGCCTCCTCCTCCGCTCCGCCCTCGCCTCCTCCTCGCTCCTCCGCGCCGCCGCCGCCTACTCCTCCCCCACCCCGCGCAGCCGTCGCCTCCTCCTCCCTCCGCTTCTCTACTACCGCCGTCGGCGGGGACTACGAGCCGGCCTTTGCGGTCGGGATGACGCCTGTGAACATCAGGGGCGAGCCCATTGCCGAAGCCGACCTCTCCAAGACCGGCGGATGGATCGCCGCCCTCTTCATCTTTGGGACCATCGCCATCTTCACCATCGTCTACATGCTCGGCCTCATCGCCCTCACGCTCAGCGGCAGCATGACCATGCTCATGCCCAGCCAGGCCGGCTGCGACAAGCTCTCCATGCTGCTGGGCCAGTGCGAGCCGCTCAAGCCCTGGCAGATGGCCTACCTCTACACGGCGCTCTACGTCATGGCGTTCGGTGCGGCGGGGATCCGGCAGTGCGTGTCGTCGTTTGGGGCTGACCAGTTCGACGAGCGGCGCCCCCGGTACAAGCGTCGCCTCGACCGCTTCTTCAACAAATGGAGGTAGGTATCAAAGCTCGCCGGCAAGTTTCTGTTAGCTGTCAATTTTGTAATGCTATTTCCTCAGTAAAGCTTGTGATTTTGAGACATTTCTTACCAGGCCTGCAAGATTGTTGAGGGTCAGAGATACACAAAGAGGTTGAATGAAAAGCAGATCACGTCCCTGCTAAAGGTTACATGCCAAAGGCCTAGAGAGCAGGAGATGGATATTCTACAGGTCCAGAGTTTTTCCTAATCACATTAAAAAAACGAAAGAAATTTTAACCCACACAAATTACATGTTAGGCGGGGCTAGATATGCTAGGTTTTTGTTCCAACAATACTAATGGTCTTGTTGAACAAATCTGTGCGTTGCAAGATATGCATGCAACAAGCTCATTTATTGTCCTATCTTCATTTCTTTGTTTTCATTTCCCTGTGGTCCAACATTCCATGCAATGGACCTCCACTATTACATGCTACTAGGGTTTTCCTTCGTGGAATAATTTTGTTGATCAATGCTATTGTTAAAATGGCTCGGACGGCTAGAAGTACTTGTTTTCAGACAGTTCATCAAAACGGATACGAGCAAGATCCTTATGCGAAGGAATTTGGGATCAATATAAGTGAGAAGCTAACATCTGTTGAAGCCCGAGTCCTTCCTGCACTTGGGTAGGATTAATCGTACACTGTTATTCATGTCAGTAGTAAGTTAATTGCTCTTTGCTAATAATTTGGACATGGAATTTTGTGGATTCCAGCTGAAATATCATGATACTGGAAAAGAAAAGGAGTGCTTACCACAGGTTGGTCAATGGAACATGGTGAACAAGGTTAGATTCTATTTTGCTGCAGTTGCACATATCATGTCCTTGCATATATCATGGTGTTAATCCCGCTACATTTACCACTTAAAAAAACTCATTTTGGCAGAAAGTGATTAATGGGTGCAAGGTGAATCATTGGGCTTGTATAAACTTCTCAAGGAGTGTTCAAGAAACCACAGCTCGGGGATTCCGCAAGGAGTTGACACAAATGTGTCAGATTTCGGGCATGGTAGTATACCTCTCTTTTCTGCTAATATTGTTTGCACAAGAGAGGCCTTTGTAAAGTTAATTGCGTGTGCATCTTTTTAGCTTTGTCTCTGCTGTTATTGCAGGAATTCAACAGTGAGCCTGTGATACCAATATATTCAGCTAGACCAGATCAAGTAGTCAAGGCACTTAAGCATATGTATAATGTAGCATTAAACAAACTCAGGGGTAAAGAACTAGGGCTTCTTTTGGCCATTCTCCCTGACAACAACGGTCCTTTATATGGTGAGTGCCATCATTCTAATTACCTTGTATGCTTTTTATCCGAATCCTCATATATTGCGTGAGACATTGAGTCATAACTTTATATTTGCAGGTGACATCAAACATATCTGTGAAACTGATTTGGGATTGATATCCCAATGTTGCTTAACCAAGCATGTTTTTAAGATCAGCAAGCAGTACTTGGCAAATGTCTCGCTCAAAATCAATGTTAAGGTACTTGTTAACTCATCACCTTGCTTACCCATCAAATGTATTGTAGGCCAGTAAGCTAACTTAGAACCCTGCTTATTTATTGCATCTTGGACTTCATGATATGATTAAATTCAGATGGGAGGAAGAAACATCGTGCTCTTGGATGCGATAAGTTGGAGGATTCCGTTGGTCAGTGACATACCAACTATTACTAGCTGAATGCCCGTGCGTTGCTACGGATTTAAAAAATAGAACATATTTGTATGCACGTTCCAACCAATTTTACCACACGTTAGTTTTAGAACATGCAGTATGATAAAATTTTAAAATCCGTAGCAACGTACGGGCATTCAGCTAGTAGTGATATAAAGTACAATTACACTCGTACACGATTTACTCCAATATTCCCAATAATACACAAAACGTGCGGGAAGACTAGGGAGAAAAACATAAAAATATGCACATTCAGATGAATATGCGACAAATACATCAAAAGAACCTACTCATACGTGCTTTAGTTATCGAATGCATGGAAACCATAGAAGCCATCAGAACCTTGTATGCAGCGACAAAAGCCTTTTCTTAATTAAACTTACACAAAAGCTTCATTACCGGGGGTATCTTGCCGACAACAAGTACTCTTCTTCTAAACTATACTGCCTGCTTGTCTCCTCCTTGTTTCGACCTTCATTTCGTGCAGAGCTTTGCGCAATACGATTCTCCTCAGATGTCTCTGAACCCACATCACCCAGCACAACATTCTCCTGTGATGCTCGAAGGCTTTCAAGTGTCATCTCCACTTGTCTCATGGTTGGTCGGCCCTCTGCGTTCAGTCTTACGCATACCGCTGCCAGTGCCGTTGCTTTTTCAATTTCTTTGCCTCCCTCCTGAACAACTTGAGGATCTAGTATGTGAACCAAGTTGCCTTCTTCAAGGAGAGCGGTGAAATGTGCAACAAGACTATCATCCTTTGGTGATCTATACGAGTATGGTTTCTTCCTGGTGAGCAACTCTATAAGAACAACACCAAAGCTGTAAACATCGCTCTTCTCTGTGAGCCGTCCTGTGTAGTAGTACATGGGGTCTAGGTATCCCAGTGTTCCTTGGATAGCGGTTGTAACTCCTGTTTGATCAACCGGAATGCACCTTGAAGCTCCAAAGTCTGACACCTTTGCCGTTAAAGAGCCATCTAATAGAATGTTATGAGACTTGATATCCCGATGGATTATAGGAAATGACACAGCCGAATGAAGATAGGCAAGAGCTCTAGAACTTTCGGTTGCTATCCTCAGCCTATCCTTCCATGACAATGATGTTGGTCCTTCGACATGAAGATGATTGTAAAGGGTTCCATTTGAAATGAATTCATACACTAAAAGTGGCACTTCTGTCTCAAGGCAACACCCGAAAAGCTTTACCACATTCCGATGGTTGATTTGCGAGAGAATGGCCACCTCATTTATGAACTCATCGATTTCTCTTTGGATTGCTTCCTTTGATTTCTTGATTGCCACAACATGCAGATCCGACAGGATCCCCTTGTAGACAGTACCATGCCCTCCGCCGCCAAGTTCGCGAGCTTTGTCGAATTTGTTTGTGGCCTTTTCCAGCTCTTCCAAGGGGATGATCATTCTTTCGGCGATGTCCGCCCTTTGAGATACCAGTTGTTGTAGCAGATGCCCACGGTTTTGCTTGAAGAACTGTTGTCTCAGCTTTTTTGCCCTCCGGTGCTTAAGCTTACGGGTTACAAAGGTAGCACCAAGTACCATGAATAAAATACCAGCACCACTGCCAACTCCTATGCCCACGCTTAAACCTGAGAAATGTATGAAGCATGTTCAATTTCTGAGAACATAGGTACAGTACAATATCCATAAAAGAAAAGTTGGAAAAGTAGATACAGTACAATATACAGACAAAAGTGTGCAACAGAGCCAGAGCATTTTTTTCCTTTTTGGAGACAAGTGGAAAAAAACAGAGGCACAGTAGGGCAGGCAATTTTCTGAATGGAAAAGTAGATTGGTCAACTGTTCTGCAATCTGCATGCATCGATAATGGCAGTAAGCTCAGTGGTGCTCTGCTTACCTAGAGAAGACTTGACGCAGCCATCTCTCACGTAGGGATTACCACGAGCTCCGCGCGGACACCGGCACAGGTACCCTCCGGGCGTGTTTGTGCACTCGCCGAAGCACTTGTCCGGGAGCGCGCACTCGTCGATATCTGCTCAAGCGAACCAAGCACAAGTGCACAGCATATTAGCAATCGAAAACGCGAGCTTTACTAGCTGAAATGGTGCTGTGTACAGAGATGACACGCACCTTGGCATCCGTCGGTGAGGTAAGGGTTGCCGTCGTAACCATCCCAGCAGCGGCACACGTAGCCGATGCGGTAGTAACTGCTCACGTCGTGGCAGGAGCTGTAGCGGCTGCGGCACGCGCTGCTGGCCGCGTCCTTGGGACACGTCGAGTTGCCGTCCACCCTGGGCAGCACCAGCGGCACGGACGCGATCGCCCACTCCAGCACCAGGGGAATCGCCTTGGGGACGCTCGCCGAGCCGTTGAGAAGCTCGGCGGAGACGCCGTCGAACCACCCCTGCTCGGCGAGGATCACCGCCGTGGGCACCTTGCCGTAGTACGCGATGTCCAGTTGCTTGATCCGCATGAGGTAGGAGGTGCGGCCGATGGGGATGGGCGTCTGGCAGCAGCCGATGCCGGAGCACGTGGCGCCGGCTGCCGAGCGGGGGGAGCTCGTGACGGCGCCGGACCAGGTGTCGGTCATGGGGCAGAAGGAGGAGCAGCCGGTAATGATGTTGGTGAAGTTGGCGAGAAGCGTGGCCAGGACGTTGCACCCAGTGAGGGTGAACTGGTTGTGCATCTTGGACAGGATGTAGGGGCTGCCGTCGACGTGGTCACCGAGGCCGCCCCACCTGCCGCTGCCGTCAAGGCTGCCGTTGTAGTAGTGGATCTCTATTTCGCCGGGGCCGCTGACCCGCACTGTGGCGTCCGGGAGGAAGATGCCGGTGACTACGTAGGGGGTGCCGCCGTTGCCCAGAAGCAGCCTGGGGGGCTGGTGCGTGCGGTCGCAGGTGAGGTTGAACCCTGCCGAGTGGTAGCAGCCATCGCCGATGCCGAACAGGTACGGCACGCTCACGTTGCCGCAGCTGGTCGGGCAGCTCGGCGGCTGAGCCGCCGCCGAGCAGAGCTGCAACAATAGTAACGCCGCTGCAGTAGCTGCGGAAATCATCATCGATCCCGCTGCATTGCATTTCTCATCGATTCATAACCATACTTACAGTGTACCAGCATGATCGTGTGACCGCTTCTTCAGTTAGCAGTAAATGGTCCGTGTGCCCCATTGACCTCCCGGACAGTTTTGGACGAATCAATCAAACAACCGTGAATAGAGGTGTTAGCCCGCGGTGTGTAACCCTGTCCATTCATCAAAGTCCCAGCAGAAGGTTTTTTTTTTGTTTTGCGAGGGCCGCAGAAGAATTGTTCATCCACAGCTCCACACGCATAGAACAAGTCATTTCAATGGTACGTATGTCAAGTTTTTTCTTGCTAAGACATTTCTCGGTTCAATTTGAGTATTCAGAATCGCCGGAAATAAATTTGCGGAAACGGACGCTTCAACGACGACATCTCCCTCCTCGACAACTTGTGGATCCAGTAAATAAACTAAGTTACCTCCTGAGAATACATTAACAAAATGTTTAACAAGACCATAACCTTGAGGGGTTCCATAGGAGATAGGCTTCTTCCTAGCTAGTAAGTAACTCTACAAGAATCCCACCGAAGCTAGACATATCACTTTCTTCGCTAAGGTGTCCGGTGCTATAGTGTGTAGGCTCTACTACTATAAAAAAAAATTATACTAGATATCTTATCACAGACAGTTTTCTCGAACTGTGTGTGATATAATTATCATAGACGGTTTTCCAATCATGACCCATGTACTACCTGTGATACATTACTATCGCAGACGATTCTTGTTAATAATTGTCTATGATAGTTCACATACGGTTATTAATACAAATTATCTGTGATAATTGTAACATTGCAGATGATTTTTTATTAAAACCGTATCTGATAGTTCACAGACGATAACTAATATGAACCATTTGTGGTAGTTGAGTATCACAGACGTATTATGATTAGAACCATCAGTGATATATATATCATGAATGGCATCCACTCGTCTCCCCAATCGATGCGTGCCTTCGATCATTTTGGCTTCCCGATATACATCTCTTCGTCTCATGCGCCGGATATATTTCTTGTTGTATAAAAACAATGATCGCCACTGGAGATTAATCCCCACATCGCTGATATATCCTATACAAACACCTCACCGGCCGGCTATCTTCCTCGCCTCCCTTGTCTATCAAGCACAAATAAATGACTCCCTATTCTTCTTTATCACCGGCATTGATGGCCAACCTGGCTATCCTAAACGAGCACCTCATCGCCATACGTTGGCGGATGCTACAGATGGACACTGTACCAATAGTATCCTCCCTCCTATGCCCGAGATTTTGCCAAAGCAGTTAAAGGCCACCTTCCGCCGTCCTAACATCCTACCCCGCTGTGTCTTTCGGTTGGTCTCCCGCTTCTGGCGAGCTAACCTCGCCATCGACGTAGTCCTCCACAACAATGTTGCATATCTCCAAAAGGCTTGACGTCGTTTGGAGTGCTTAGTTGAGGCGACGGGTGACCGAGTCAACCTTGTCGAGACCTCTCAACAAAAGAAAGAGAGCCTATAGGCTTAATTCGACTTCATTGTTCAGTCGGAGGGTGTTCGGGTGACACTCGAACGAGAGCGCCATCAAGTAGACATATTTTGGGCTTCGTTCGCTGATGATCTCGAACCGTTCGATGCCAACCACGTCGCCTACGAAATTTTGAAGATTAAGATTGCATGCTACCTCCGCCACTAGCAAAAACTTCAAAGTAGTTAGGTTTCTACTTTTTTTGTTATCTTTGGTAAGAAGAGATTGGCCACGTTGTTTGGGCGTCATATATATGTAAATTAAGCAGTTGAATTTGTATTTACTCTCTTTTATATACGACTAATTTGGATAGCATAAAATTCTCAAAAAATTACATAATAACTATTACTGCATCGGGAGGCTTCACATAAAATTTCGTAGTTTTTGGAGCTCATTTGCTATATGTGAAAACTTGTAAAATTATCAAAATTGTATGAATTTTTGAGCAACATTCGTCATGGATAAAATTCCCGAAAAACTAAATTGCGAGGAATGTTGTGTCCGAAGGCTGTACATAAATTTTCATAATTTTTTAAGCTCGTTTGATATATTTAAAAATCCAAACAAACACTAAATGAAAAAATAGGCAGGTATTTAGATCGGCTAAATAGCGGGCTTAATTACCTGCCACCTGGTGCCTAGGTGGTAGGCGGTCTGCCACCTGGTGGCTAGGCAACAAGCTCCTGCCACTAGCGACAGCGCCACGCGGGCGCCGCCGCCCAGTCTGCCGATGGCAAAAATAATATTTTTGTCGATACATTTCTTATACTGCTATTTTTATAAATACGGTGCGAAACAGTGCCAAAATTAGCTTTGATTCGAGGTATATATCTCGCTGCCTGGCTGTGAATCACAATTACAAAGGAATAGCTAGCGATCAGATTGACTCAAAACTGTAAGACTCCGAAACAAGTTTATCAAAGAAAATTAGTACTACATTCCAATGCTAGTGTCCACTATTATGTTATGAATTGCACAAATAATGTTAAACAAAGCGTGCTTGTGCTCATTTTCCTGTGTATTATATATGTTTTTATGGACTCCTTGGGTAAATACTGCTATGGAATACGTCGTTGTTCTTGTTCAGGAGATGTGCCTACCATTTTACTTTTCGGTTTGTTGGTGTGCTTTGTTAACCTATCAAATAACACACACAAAAATTATGAGACAATAATGGGAAAAGATAGTGGTTTGGACCCTACATTATAAATAGAGATATGATTAGAGGCTAGCTTTAAGAAAAACATATGTAATTTTTATGTTAGAGTTAGAGAGATGTTAAAAAGGCATTTTCTAGCCACAATCAGGCTGATCGAGAAATAGAAATAGTTCTAGTGCTTCCGGAAAAAGAAAAACCATCTACTGTTCGTGCGGTTGTTTTATTTCTCTAGCGTGTTCGACTATTCGTGCGATTGTTGGTTCTTATCTCCAGCAGAAATCATCTCGCAGTGAGGCGGAGTCGTCGAAGAAGAAAGTGTCCTTCCGTGCGTGCCTTTGCCCGACGTCAATCGAAGTAGACGCGCCGTAAGTCCACGCGATTGTGGCGCGCCAACCGAGGATGTAGATGACCCGTGCGCGGTGAAGTCATCTCTCGATTCGATCGCCGCAACACAGAGAAGAAGGAAAAAAGATTTCGCTGCATAGTTACAGTTATTCACCGTCTCCGATTGTTGATATTAATGATCCTACATATTCCTTCGACAACTTCTCTCTTTCTCCACTCCTCCTGAACATTACATCAAGTAGCGAGTGAGTAGCCAAACCTGAACATCTTTCTACCTTGCAGTCAGCCTTGAACTTGTTTCTCCTGCCTCTCTATCCGCATGACCGCATCCTACACCAGCCCCTCTCGGATGGCACCCCTCACCGGCGTCATCCTCATGTATAAATGTTTCTAAATGAGGCCTGGCACAGTGTGACATTGAATATTCAGGAGAGTAAGAAGAAGACAAGTCGTTGATGTAAGACTTTTAACTATTACATAGCTGCATCAATTAAGGTGCAGCCAAGCGCATGGGTCGTAGGCCCATCTTCCTTCGGCCAACTTCTCTCCAAGCTGTGGGCCTCTATCCTTGTCGCATGAACCAGTCAACTGAATATCTTCTTGCTTGCTAGCCTTGTGCTTCCCTAGTGCTTTGGTTCCCTCTTCATATTTAAGTATACACAAGAAACTGGCATAAGATAGTATATAGTTCTCATCAATAGAAGAAAATTCGTTAAAAAACAAATTCACCTACTTATTTAAAAATTTGGTTTTCGTCCTAGTCATTGGACCTTTTGGAAAATTTGGAGAAGGCGACGATGGCGTAGTAGTAGATATGTCATCATTATTTACGGAGTAGTTACATTGATGATGCACAGACTACTACTTTTGGAGAAAAGAAAACATTGATCTTCGCTGACTACGTATTTTTGCAATGTGTCATGGGCTCTTATTAGTTGATTTTGATGTTGTTCTTGCTCCTCATTTGGATTGGGTTGCAGTGAATTAGATCGTGGAGGTGGGTGGGGCAGTTGGATGTTTTTCTGTTGAATTTTGGACTCTCGCATTGCCTAAAAGTTGATCCATCAAATGGGTTATCATCATGTTGATAAACCACTTGCTAAATCTACCTCGGAGATATGAAATATCATCCTTAATAGACATAGGACAGTGGGGGCAGGTACTTAACCATTTTTGCAGAAGATAATAACCAAACGTAAGATAAACGAATAAACAACTCGAATGAACAACACACAACTGATCTAACATCGAGTTAAGTTTTGCATGGTCCATGAAACATAACCTCCAAAGACTATCTCGATAAGTCACTTCGAAAAGGAGACGAAGAAGCTATCCCATTTGTTTATTCGGATGAAGTTATAAGCGATAAGTTGAAAAGAATAAGGCCTATGTGCTGCACATGTTCCCACCAAAATCATTGTGGCACATGTTCCAGCAGCTACTAGGTCACCGTTGCTCTTAGGTAGGGGTGGGTATTCAGTTAGTGGGGTCGATTTGGACAAAATAGTGGGGTCGGTTTGGGCAAAAACTTTAATCAAATTATAAATTGGGGTTTTATTGTATTTAAAACCAAATTAATCGAGCTAAAAGTTGGTTGATTCAGTCAATCATTTACACAATAATAACTCAATAAAATACATGAATTACCTATATAATTCTAACATTATGCATCAATTGTATCATTAGTACAAATTATTAGTTAAAACAAATCATAATAGAATCAAAATATACTCTTGGTTAATGACTTTAACATTGTGAATGTACATTGTATTTATAAAATCTTTGTGAGGAGTGTTAAAATATGAATATATTACCCCCTGTTTTTTCACCAGTTTAAGTTTTTGGGTGAACTTATTAGTGCATGAAACTCAGGCCCTGTTCTTTTGGGCTACTGTTGACTAGTCTAATAAATAATGGTTACTAAAAGAAGCTAAAGTCAAAAGTCAGTTGAAAAGCTAAAAAAAATGGTGCCTCAATAGTTCAGTTCATCTTCCAACAAAACAATAATATGCAATAAAATTTCTGTAACAAGTTAAGAAGAATCGTATACAAAAATAAATTGGAAACCGGGGAAATTAAACCCTCCATGTTCAGGCTAATGTGATAAAAAAAAAGAATCAAAAGACAAGCAGCTCTCTACTAATACTGAATGCATAACAATCTTGTAAGTTGTGCAACACTTGTATGGTGTTACTCTCCCATAAAGATATCACTACCGGGGGTACCTTGCTGATAGCAAGAATTCTTCTTCCAAACTATATTGCCTACTTGATTCCTCTTTGCTTCTACCCTCGGTTGTTGGATAATTTACTGCAATATGATTCTCCTCGGATCTCTTTGCAACTATATTATGCAGCACATCGTGTTCTTGTGATGCTCGAAGGCTTTCAAGTGTCATCTCCACTTGTCTCATGGTTGGTCGGTCCTCTGCATTCAGTTTTACGCATACCGCTGCTAATACAGCTACTTCTTCAACTTCTTTGCCTCCCTCCTCCACGACTTGAGGATCTAGTATACTAAGCAAGTTGCCTTCTGCAAGCAAAGCAGTGAAATGCGCAACAAGGCTAGCATCCTCGGATGATCTATATGAATATGGTTTCTTCCTAGTGAGCAACTCTATAAGAACAACACCGAAGCTGTAAACGTCGCTCTTGTCAGTGAGTCGTCCTGTATAGTAGTACATGGGATCTAGATACCCAAATGTTCCTTGAATAGCGGTTGTAATCCCTGTTTGATCAGCTGGAATGCACCTTGAAGCTCCGAAATCAGATACCTTTGTCGTTAAAGTGCCATCTAAGAAAATGTTATGAGACTTGATATCACGATGGATTATAGGAAATGACACAGCCGAATGAAGATAGGCAAGAGCTCTAGAAGTTTCGGTTGCTATCCTCAGCCTATCCTTCCATGACAATGATATTGGTCCTTCGACATGAAGATGATGGTAAAGGGTTCCATTTGAGATGAACTCATACACCAGTAGTGGCACCTCTGTCTCAAGGCAGCATCCAAAGAGCTTCACCACGTTCCGATGGTTGATTTGCGAGAGAATGGCTACCTCATTTATGAACTCGTCAATCTCTCTTTGGATTGCTACCTTGGATTTCTTAATCGCCACAACATGCAGGTCTTCTAGAATCCCTTTGTATACGGTACCGTGCCCTCCTCCACCAAGCTCACGAGCTTTGTCAAAATTGTTTGTTGCCTTCTCCAGCTCTCCCAAGGGATGATCATCCTTTCAGCGATGTCTGCCTTTTGGGATACCAATTGCTGCAACAGATGTCCACGGTTCTGCTTGAAGAACCTCTGTCTCAGCATTTTTGCCCTCCGATGCTTTAGCTTTCGGGTTACAAAAGTGGCACCAAGTACCAGGAACAAAAGGCCGGCGCCACTGCCAACTCCTAGGCCAACACTTAAACCTGAAAAAATGAGAGAAAAGGAGTTTTCGTTGTCAGGTAGAACAGCTGGTGACACTACTTCTAAATCTACTTGCAACAGTTTAGAATATGAAATGCACTAGAAAGATTTAAGAGCTAGTGTAGTGCTCATCATGATCTTTGCGTGGTTGAACGGGTACTGTGTGTCTATGAGAAGCTATCTTACGAAAAGATCCGGCAAAACAATCAGAGTACTGATGCTAGCTAGTTAGTATGGAATTAGCCCCGTTCAAAACAACCGCGGTGACTGATGATTTTTGAGTGCGTTTTTTTGATATAGTGGAGACGCTGGTGCAAACGGTGCATGTGGCAATGGACTCGAGAAGACATTTAGAGAAGTGACTTCGGAAGCTGTTTAGAGAAATCATCCGATTTATTTTAGCTTCTTGGAAACTGAAGCCAAAAGCCATTTTGATTTGTGCA
This sequence comes from Dendrocalamus latiflorus, assembly GCA_017311315.1. NCBI lineage: Eukaryota > Viridiplantae > Streptophyta > Magnoliopsida > Poales > Poaceae > Dendrocalamus > Dendrocalamus latiflorus. Next base: position 1,256,259 of record CM029658.1, read on the forward strand.
ATCTGCATGAATCAATATTCAGGGCAAGCAAGCAAGCACAGTGGTGCTCTGCTCACCTAGAGAAGATTTGACGCAGTCGTCTCGGATGTGCGGGTTCCCACGAGCACCGCGCGGACACTGGCACACGTATCCTCCGGGCGTGTTTGTGCAGTCGCCGAAGCATTTCTCCGGGAGCGCGCACTCATTGATATCTGAAACGAACAGCATCCACGGTTGAAGCAACTGCAAAGACGTAAGCACAGCTCATGGTGTGGCGTCGCGTACGTACCTTGGCATCCGCCGGTGAGGTAAGGGTTTCCCTGGTACCCGTCCTGGCACTGGCACACGTAGCCGCTGCGGTAGTTGCCGGCGACGTTACGGCAAGAGCTGTGGCTGCTGCGGCACGCGCTCCTGGCCGCGTCCTTGGGGCACGTCGAGTTTTCGAATTGCGCCACTCTCGGCAGCACCACCGGGGCGGACGCCACCGCCCACTCCAGCACCACGGGAACCGCCATCCGGAGCGAGGCGTCCCTTGCTGAGGTGTTGAGCTGCTTGAGCAGCTCGGCGGATACTCCGTCGAACCACCCCCGCTCGGCGATGCGCACCGCGATCGGGAGCATTTCGTCCAACTCGTGGTTGAGGTCCAGCCACTTGGACTGCACTGCGTAAGAGGGGCGGCCTATGGGGATGGACGTCTCGCAGCAGCCGATGCCGGAGCACGCGGCGCCGTCGGGGGAGGTCGCCACGGCGCCCGACCACCTGTCGTTGATGGAGCAGAAGGAGGAGCAGCCGCTGATGACGTTGCCGCCGTCCCCGAGCAGCGTGGCCTGGACGTTGCACCCCGTGACGACGAAATGGTTGCGCCGCTCCGAGACGACATACGGGCCGGCGCCGATCAGGCCGCCCCACATGCCGGTGCCGGTGCCGTTGGCGGACCCGTCGTAGGTGAAGTTCACGGCGCCGGCGCTTTTCATGACGCGCACCGTGGAGTTGGCGAGGGAGATCTCCAGGACTTGGAGGGTGCCGTCGCCGATGAGCAGCCGCGGGGGGGCACGCGTCCGGTCGCAGGTGAGGTTGAAGCCCGGGAGGTAGCACCCGTCGCTGATGCCGAACGGATACGGCACGCTCACGTTGCCGCAGCTGGTCGGGCAGCTCGCCGGCGGGCCTGCTCCTCCCAACTGAGCTGCCGCAGAGTAGAGCTGCAACACCAGCAGCGCCGCCGCAGTTGCGGCCGGAATCATCACCGCCGATATATATCTGCCGGAGTACTTGGCTAACTACTTGCAATGTTGCAATCACCACCGGTATCGCCGCAGTTGCTAGCTCGGATATATAAGCATCACTTGAGCAACTTGCATGCGCTCCTACCGAGTGCATGTGCAAGTTGACCGCCGCTCGTACAGCGCGTCAGTTGCGTGTCGGCGAGCTTGCTTCACCAAACACGCGCGCGCATCCATGCATGCGTTGAATGACTTGATCAACCCATGTTTGGAGTTCGCTGCTGCTGCTGCTCCTGACCTCCTCCTCTTCTCCTCCTGAACATTAGATCGAGTTACTAGTGAGTAGCCATACCTGAACATCTACCTCACAGTTAGCCTTGAACTTGTTTCTCCTCCCTCTCTATCCGCATCCTACACCAGCTCTCTATTCAATGGCACCCCTCACCGGCGTCAGCCTCATGTATCTCTTTATGTTCACTATAATTATTGTTCCCTATTCAATTCGATCAAAATTATTGTTCACTATTTCTCTTAAACTTTTGTAGAATCATGATCAAAATTTTCATACAATCCTATTCAATTCGGTCAATTTTATTGTTTATTATAAACAATTATTTGTATACTACCTTTTAATTGAAAATTTTAATTTTTATCTCTTTATGTTCACTATAATTATCATAAAATAACATATGATCTTATCTTTATTTACAATTTATAAAGAAAAGTTTAAAAGACATAATTTTAAAAATACAGTAGTGTTATAATATACTATAGATTCTTTATAATATTTATTTGGTAGAATTATATAAAATTTTATACATCAATCCTATTTTAATTATATTAAAAAATCTCCGATCCAATGTAGAATCACAGTTCGGAAAACGTAAATCCTCATCGTACCCCACACGTCAGAGTCCCATCCCCTCGTCCAGTTCCAGCACTAGCTGCACCGATACATTTGCAAAAGCCCCCCTCAAAATCTCTCTCTGCGCCGTCCACTTCCTCCCCAAACCGCCACGCAACGCAGCGCAGCCCGGGAGTAGAATTCTTCCCCACCGTGCCCGCCCCCCGGCCTCGCCGAAACCCTAACCCTAGGTCTCGGCTCGGCCCGCCGGTGAGGTCGGGAGGAAGGGGGTGATGGGGAAGAAGAAGAAGCGCGTGGAGAAGGTCTTCTGCTACTACTGCGACCGCGAGTTCGACGACGAGAAGATCCTCGTGCAGCACCAGAAGGCCAAGCACTTCAAGTGCCACGTCTGCCACAAGAAGCTCTCCACCGCCGGCGGCATGGCCATCCACGTCCTCCAGGTCCACAAGGAGTCCGTCACCAAGTACGTCTCTTACCCCCCCCCCCCCCCTCCTCCTCGATCTGCATCCGCGTCGATCCGGTAGTCTTGTCAGGGCGTGGAAATAGCTTAGATTTGGGATTAGGCGATGCTAATTGCTTCCAAATCCGACGCCTTTGATGTTTGATTAGATCGATTCTCGAGTTGGACGGGCCCTTATTGGCGTAGTGGATCGATTGTTGCACGTGCGCTTCAGAAATTACAAATTATTACGTTTGTAATTTGTATTGGTGCCACTGCAGCGTCGTATAGGTGCAAATGCTAAGAAATCTTGGTGACCGTCCTGTTTGTGGGCTGTGATTTGTTAAAGGAGAGTTCAGTTCGGGGTTTCTCCTGTTATACCCTTGTGTTGGAGTTCGTTCATGCTTTGCTTTTCTGATCGTATCATTCTGAACTTTAGTTTATTTCTGGGCATAAGCTATTTAGTTTAAGGCTTTAGTTTATTTGAATGATGTTTTGCTTTTTTGTGTGTGCTTAATTCGTGTTTTATGTGAATTCATTCATGTGCTCGGTAGTGATAAAGATGTTAGCTTTTGATGGACACCTCCCTATTTAGCTTCTCACGACATTATGCACTGATCAATGTGTTGTGTTTCGTTTCTGGTGTCCTTGGACTTCCTCTTTGTTCATTAGCCCTATCCAGTTTTTCTCCTCAGCTGTACGATTTTCTCGATAAATAAATGGTACAGCAACTGCTCTATTTGCACAGTTAGCATTTCTACTCTGTTACTTATGGATGTTTTTATGAAACTATTTTGACTACAGGGTTCCTAATGCAAAGCCTGAGAGGGAATCAACAGAGATTGAGATATTTGGAATGCAAGGGATTCCTCCAGCTGTACTTGCTGCCCACTATGGAGAAGGTACCGCAATAGCAATTTCATGACTACCATATGTAGGCTAATTTTTCAGTTTTGCTCTTATTTTGGAGAACTAGAGTAGTTGCTCAGTTACTGTGATCTGGAAGGGCAGTGGTGCTGTATTTTTCTTGTTTTGATAGCATTTGTTGGGTTGACTTGTCATTATGATGACCAATGACGGTCGAAATTGTAGGATTCCTGAATATTGTCTAAAAAGCACTACAAGCCTCGCATTTTAGAGAAAATTTCGATCTGCAAATGAAACTATGCATGTGTAGGAAACTAATTTTCCTTAAGAGTTGAACTTGCCTTTTTTTCTATAGGAGCACAATGTTTTCCTTTATTTGACATCTGTTCCACATGCAGAGGAAGACCCTTCATCGAAGGTGGCCAAAGTGGAAGTGCCACCAATAAGGCCTCCTGTTATGCCTAATCCGTTAGGCATGGCATTTCCCCCACGGCCGGCTTATGGTGTAGCCCCACCAATGTATGCTCCCTTTTCCTTGTAGTTAATATATTTTTTTAGAATTTGAGAATCAGTCTCTTTTAACCTGTTGATTGTGCATTCATAGTGTAAACACTCGTTTTGGATCATTTTGTAATTTTCTCACATTTGTTGGCAGCTATAATCCTGCATTCAATCCATTGATGGCCCGACCTCCGCTTTGGCCTGCTTCATCAGCACAAGCTTGGTTTCCTCAACAACCAGCAGTTTCAGTTCCAATGGCTGCTGGACTGGCACCACAACAGCCACTATTTCCCATTCAGAATATGCCTACTCCTATGACATCAGCGCCTGTTAATTTACTTCAGACATCATTCCCTATGGCCCCTCCTGGAACACCTTCACCTGTTGCCCCTCAGGTTTCCCAGCCTTTGTTTCCTGTCAACACTTCCACTGGCAATGGAGCAGCAAGTTCCCCATATGTAGCATCTGTTGCACCTGGAACTATCCCAGCAAGCTCTCCAGCACCAGTTGCTACTGCAGGAGTTGGATATGCAGCCAATAACCAAGGTATGTTGATTTTCTCATAGCTTACAACCCTACCTATATCATCATTTTGAGACGGGCTACTTATTCATTTTTTTATGGGTAAATGTGGTGACTTAAGCACATGTACCATTAAATTTATGTAGAGGAATTCAAAGAGGTATATAGACTAATTAAGTCCTACTATGAACACCTCTTAAGAGGAATAGTACGTACCATTTTATGTGTAGAACCTCAATGGTGTGTGATGGGCATTTATGGATGGTGTTGTTCATATTTATGTTTGCTCTTAGTGTTAGGTATGCCCTTCACGAGTTCACTTGTGCATTCATCTGTTCCAGGTACAGAAGGTCCAGCAGTTGGACCTCCACCCGCTGTACCTAATAATAAAACGTCTGCTACCCAACCAGCTACAACTGAGGTCTATCTGGTGTGGGATGATGAAGCAATGTCAATGGTATTATTCCCTTCTCTTTGGTTCTTGTTCTTCTGGGGTCACATGGGCATTTGGTACATTATCCTGACACGAGTTTGATAGTTGTCTGAAATGTTTGTTGACTTATGTAGGAAGAAAGAAGGTTATCGCTGCCCAAGTATCAGGTGCATGATGAAACTAGCCAGGTAAGTTTTGATTTTTACGTTTCTAATATTAACGATCCTGTGAAATGTTAAGTTTATTTATTATAAGGAAGCTCTTGACTGCAAAGTTCTGTAAGTGTTTCATTCTAGAGAGTTTTCCCTTTTGTTGCAATCAGTGCTGGATTACCTCAGTTATTGCATTTAATTTACTGGCATCAAAGGCATAACTTGCTTTGTGTGTTTATGCATAAGTCGTGAGTAAACAGCCTGGCAAGTTTCACTACTCCTAACTTGGATGTGGTTTATCAGCTTGCTTTTGCGCTAGCCTGGTGAGTCAAGTACTCAAGTTCATGTGTGAACCTATAGAGAGAAATTTGACACAGTAACTGCGATTTGCAAACTCAGTATTTGGTAATATAAACAATTATTGAGCCTATTACTGGAATATGAAATTAAAGCTATTATCTCTACGTCCACTCCTCCCATCACCCTCTTTCTAAAGCGTATTCAGGTTTCAAAACCAACAACTATTCTCTGCTTGTTCGTCTTATTTTCTGGTATGTGGCACCTCTGTCTTATGATAGTGATGAGCAAAAATGCATCAAAATCTATTGTAGTTTTGCACTCTGCTGATCAATTTATGAAGCAATCTTGTGCATACATCACTATTTGCTGCTCACTGGATTGTTGGGAGCACAGACATAGTTCTTGTGTGATAAACTGTAGGCACTTGTAGAACATACTGAGTTGTGAACTTTAATCAGAGGGGGCCATGAAGTTTTGTAATGTTTCGTGGGAATGTGAAACATGCTCCTTCAGTAGTTGCATATGTGAGATAGGTCCTGCATTCTACCTTCTACATTTTCATGATATCTCCTTGGTGTTTATTTGTTTGATCATCTATATCCTGGTGGTTTCGCGCACATCAGGAGTTCCAAGTAGGTATTTACATTGTTCTTCCTGCTAGTAAGTTTTTTACAATCTGACAAATCTCATGGTGCTAATGACTTGAGGGTTATCGACCAAGCCCTGGACAGTTCGCAAATATGTATGTATTAATCTCAATTGAAGCATTACTTTTATTGCTTATGATTCACCACATGCAAATATGGGTTTGTAACAAGAACTAGGTGGCTGAGCTTCTGCCAATACCGGTAGCATTTATTGTAACTTAATTTTGGTCGAGAATGTGCAAAGAGTTTGGTTCCAGGTCAGCTTTTGTTTGGCCCGTGAGCCTGATACCTTTGTTGAAAGAGAGAAGTTTAAATGCTCGATTATTTGTTTCGAAATTACAGAGATCAAATCTAACATCTTCTTTCTTGTTTCACACTTTGTGTGAACAGATGAACTCGGTTGATGCAGCGATTGATCGTAGAATATCAGAAAGTCGGCTTGCTGGACGCATGGCCCTATAAACAAGCTGGACCCATGTTTGGTAAATTGCCCCATGCAATTCATAGATGGATCCACGCATTCAGCAGTGCGTGCATAGGAGTAAAGCCGTACAGTTGGCGATCCCGGATTCCCGGTTCCTGATTTATTTAGTGACTGGAGCTACTGCAGTTAAAAGGAAAGTGTTGATCTGACTTGGAGAGGTTTCAACATCGTTTTGTCCTATCTTCCCGCCTGAGTGAAAAATGTTAGTCTAGAAATCATTTGTTCCATGGAAAACTGATGATGGGTTAGCGGCATCTTTTTGCCGACTGTAGCGTGGTGTATTCATTAGTTGCAAAACAAACGAGGAATATCTTACTGTTTTTAATATTTTCTTCATGTGAATGTCAAACAATGTCAGGCTGGGAAGTGTCTTTGCTCAAGTTATCCTTCCTTTGAGCTTTCTAACACGCTTGTCTGTTAATCACTCATCTAGATTCTATAATGCTACTGTTGAGTGTCGCGAAGCACAATGCTTTGCACAGTTGGAGTTGATTTTACACCCTTAATAAGACCCTTACAGCTCAAGGCACACGAGGTACATCATGTGCTAATGCTGGTTTGTGCCTGGGGCCCATCTTGAGTGGATCCCAAGCAAACGGAGGAAAAATGAAGGGCAAGGAGGCCCCAAGATCCTGTCCATTTCTCTGGGCAACAAGCAAAGCATATGTGCCAAAACTGCGAGAGGAGAAAAGGTGGTAGCCGGCAAGCGGGTCCAAGACCTCCAAATCACCAACGAATCCAATCATTTCAATGCTTCAGTTGTTACCCATCGTACGCGGCTTTTACCAAACACGAAAGCTCACTCTTCCTTTCCGCTGCCACCTCACTTGCCGCGCACCGGAACTGGAGCGCGCGCTGGAGCTGGATGCTGCCTAGTTTTAGGCCATACTCAAAAAGAGCTTTTTTTTTAGTGATTTATGGCTGAAGAGTACTGTAACTGGTTGAAAAAATAATGTAGATGACGAAGGTCTATTTAGCATAATTAAATTTAATAAAAATAGAAAAAATATGTTAGCCTATCACGTATAATACAAACAAATACGAGAAAAAAGAACCGGCAAAAAAACTCAAAAAAGTCAGAAGTATAGAAAAAGACGAAATTTATGAATAGTGCAAAATAAGTCAGAAGACAGAAGCTCAAGCCGAAACGAGCGGGCCTTAGGCTTTGTTCCGTAACAGTTTCTGGTTTTTTTTCGACTTATTTAAAGTAAAAAATCACTTAAAATCATTGCTTCTAATTTTGATTTGTTTTAGTTTTTTAGCTTTTCCTGTCTTTTTTATTTTTTTACCTTATCCTTGACGATATAACAGGTTTTTAATTTTTTTCATAAAAAATTAACAACCGGTATAGTGTAATTTTAACTAAAAACTATAGTCATAAACTTAAGCTATAAGCTAATTGGAGCACTACATCACATGTGGCTTTGTAGCCGTTTCTTTAACCTTTGCACGATCGCTATAACAAGCCCGTCGCTACGTTGTGATGCGTCCGTCATGCCTGCTGTCGTCTTTGTACAGAAAACCAAGCCCAAGCCCGTGTATGTCATGGAGGAGGGCAGCAAGTACCCGCGCCCGTCGCAGTGTCTTCTCCCTATCTTCGTTGCATTCGCCTTGTTCGCGCAATGTGGTATGCTCCGGGTTCTTCCACCCTATTTGCTCTCGCTTTCCTGCATTTCTTTTTGGTTTTTTGTCTGTATTGTTCAAGGCCAAGGCTAAGCACCTCGCCTTCTCATGCTCTGACCGTCAAAAGATTCTGTCCCTGATCAGTGAGCTAGCTGTGCTACATTGCTATCTCTCGCTTGTTTCATAGGTTTCTTCTTGATGTCATTTTCATTTGGCCCTAATAAGCAGCAAGTAACAGCCATATGCTAACCATGGCTCGCTGATTGAACAGGAGCAAGAGTGTTAAGGCCAGAGGAGCTACTTGATCAGTATTCTTCTTCTGATCCTCACTACAGCACACCAATCATGCCTCCCTACGGCGACGCATTTGCACCACCGAACCCTCCTCCGGCTTCTGCCAACTGCGCCCACCCTCCGAGCACACCATCGCCGCCGGCCACCGTCCCGGCACCGACCTTCATCTACCCCTCGCCTCCACCGCCGTCGCCGCTCTACTTCCCTCCGCCCTATATCAGCCCAAGTCCACCGACCGTTGCACCACTACCACCCACAATCTATCCAAGTCCACCTGAGGTCACACCCGGCCCACCGGAGATTGGGCCCAGTCCGAGCCCGCCTGAAGCCGCGCCCAGCCCGCCCGAAATCGCACCGTACCCGAGCCCACCTGAAGTAGCGCCTAGCCCACCGGAAATCGCGCCGTATCCGAGCCCACCTGAAGTAACACCTAGCCCGCCCGAGATCGCGCCGAGCCCACCGGAGATCGTGCCCAGCCCACCGGAAATTGTGCCAAGCCCGCCCAGCTACGAGCCCAGTCCGCCGAGCATTGTGCCGAGCCCACCGGAGATCGTACCCAGCCCACCGGAAATTGTGCCAAGCCCACCGGGGTATGCGCCGGAGCCGCCGGGGACCTTCCCGGGTCCACCGAGCTTCCTGCCGCCGGTGGTGTTCCCGCCTCCGTTCGGGCCGCCGTCGCCGGCGACGGTTAGTGCGGAGTGGTGCGTGGCGAAGCCGTCGGTGCCTGGCCCGATCATCCAGCATGCCATGGACTACGCGTGCGGGTCCGGCGCGGACTGCGACTCCATCCAGCCGGACGGACCGTGCTTCCGGCCGGACACCATGATCGCCCACGCCTCCTACGCCTTCAACAGCTACTGGCAGCGCACCAAGTCCAACGGCGCCACCTGCGACTTCGGCGGCACGGCCATGCTCATCACCAAAGATCCAAGTAAGCACACACAAAAACTCATGCAAACAACCAGCACAGCAACCACCATCTCCTCCTCCTCCATGCAAGTGTTTCAGTAACCAAATAGTTAGTGTAACAATTTCTTTGCTTTGCTTTCAGGTTCTGAGGGCTGCCATTACAATCTGATGTGATCCAACCAACATGGCAACAAATGCAGCATAGCTATGCAGCCACGCAGGGCTTTGGAAGTTGAACATCATTTCTGAAGTTCAGCGGTAATAGAGGCCGGTTGTTCTGATGTGACTAAGGGGACTTATTTCAGTTGATCATTGATTTTGTGTAGGGTTAAATTAAGACTCGGTCGATCCTATTTACCGAGGGTCTTCTAACTTTTCTCTTAATTTGGTACTTCATGTTGTTTTGTATTATCCTGAATAAGCTATGCAACTTCATAATAGATATAGATCGCGCTAATATATCTCTGATGAAGGCAGAGCTAACTGATAGTCAGTCAGCAGTGGGAAATGCTCTACTGTATGGTCAACAGTCTTAAGAACCAGATGAAACAGTTCACACAAAGTGGGGAACATAACAAACGCACACACTTCTCGAGCTTTATTTACGCTGTATTATTTTTTTACAGCCAGGAGTGCATAAACACAACCTACTTGTTAGCTAGCTTCTAGTGTTTTTCACGCACAGGCCGAAAAGAGATAAAACAGTCGCTACTTAGCCCGCTGGAGCTTCATCACAAGAAGGGTATGCCTGCAGAACATAGACTGGATCGCCGGCCTTGATGATCTTTCCTTTGCCCTTCGCTGAAAGAGATTCCTTGCAGACTAGATTTTGCCCAAAGTACACCTACAAAAAAATCGATAAAAATGGTGAATTGTCAATGACTCTGAACATAATTCCTGAGCATCTTCAAGTTCCTGATCAGCATGCAAGACACTCCATAATGCCCCGTTTAGAAAGGTAGTAAGAGTAGAATAGGTTGCAGGAGACGATTACCTGCCGTCTATTTTTGTGGCTCGGACGCAGCACTTCATCAGACCGGTATGTCAGTAGAGTTTCTGTTGGTTCGGCGGCTTCAGCCCCATCTATTCCATTGTCTTGATTAATTCTAGGAATCTGAGGCAACCAACACTGAAGCTAAGCAAAGAGGATTGCTATATTTTTTTTATAGGAATAGCATTGATATACTGGTTAGTCAAAGTCATAGGTGTACAGAATACTAACAGATTCTGGTGATATGTTATTTATTTTGCAATGTGGTGATACTGACCATTTCATCATCTAAAAAAACAATCATTTCACAAAGTTTACAGGTAACTGTTTCTCAGTTTCAAGAAGATTACCCCAGGAACTTGAATGACCCAGAAGGCCAAAACTATTTCGTTAGACACGATTAACCTATTAGACACTACCCGTTAGGTAGGATTAGCCTGGTAGGCATGACCTACTTAGCGCTGTTTCGGCCCATCGAGCTGTAATGGGCCAGTAAGGCCAAACCGGTATGCGGTATGGGCAAGCATGGCACGGCCCATGTGCTTTGTGGGTCGTGCTTATGCCTATGGCCAATCCCATGGGACAGCACAATATTCCTCGTTTAAGTTGACGGGCTTAATAGGTTGTGCCTACATCACCCGTGCCGCCTATTTGGCACCTCTGAAGGCAGGTAGCATAATGTTAAGGAAAAAGTTTATATAACACTCTCGTATTTTGCTTGAAAGTCCGTCTACTTTGCAATTGAGTTCAAATAACATCCTGACCCGATTTCGGATGATAGTATTACCCGCGTGTCGCAATGAGTGGGCGGTTTTGCCATATATGATGATATGCTGGTCAAGTTTAGATAAATAACAGGTGATGCCTATAAGAACTTCTCTCTCTAATCGAAACAGAGAGGAAGGAAACTATAGGGGCAGTAGCCATGAAAACACGGCTCAGAGCTCAGTAGAGAAAAACCCTTGTGGACCCTACATGTCACTGACTCAACTTAGCCAATGTATCATCTTACATCGTAAAACCGTTCACTCATCACGTCTTGCGGGCAATACCATCATGTGAAATCGGGTCAATGTGCTATTTGAATCGGATTGCAAAGCTCAGAGGGTTAAATATCTGATTTCATAGTTCGAGATGTTCAACAGACTTTGAATCAAAATTGTGGTCGTTATATGGACTTATTCCTAATTTTAATGGCTGATATATACGAGCCATCTTGATCCGTTTCAGCGGCTTAAACAGTTTAACTGTAGCTCCTATTGATCTCCTATTTTAGGGCTCTTATATTAGACTTTTTTGTACGGATAATCCATTTTTTATTCGAAATTACATAAATATACCCGCGGGAAAATTTTTTACAAAAATAGGCTCCAGTCGCCTAATGGTTGGGCGACTGGAGGCGTTCGCCCAACCACACGGCGACATTTAATGAATCTACTAACCGTTGGGCGATTAATTGCAGTCGCCCCACGGTTGGGCGACTTCCATCCAGTCGCCCAACCGTTAGGCGACTGCATTTCAGTCGCTCAACGGTTCGGCGACTTGTAGTGAGATATATACCGCGCTCGGCCAGGCCGAGCGCGGTCCTGTGTCGTTCGGCCGCCGTCGCAGAGAAGAGAGGGAGAGGAGGAGAAGAGGAGGGGAAGAGAAGGAGAGGGAGAGGAGGAGAAGAGAAGGAGAGGGAGAGGAGGAGAAGAGGAGGGGGAGTGCGCGATTTTCAGGTAATTTTTCGTGTTATATTTTTTGTTAGTGTAGAAAATTAGTTTAGAAAATGTAGTGTAGAAAATTAGTTTAGAAAATTAGTTTAGAAAATGTAGTGTAGAGAATTAGTTTAGAGATTTAGTTTAGAAAATTAGTTTAGAAAATGTAGTGTAGAAAATTAGTTTAGAAATATTGTTTAGAAAATTAGTTTAGAAAATGTAGTGTAGAAAATTAGTTTACAAATTTAGTTTAGAAAATTCGTTTAGAAAATGTAGTGTAGAAAATTAGTTTACAAATTTAGTTTAGAAAATTCGTTTAGAAAATGTAGTGTAGAAAATTAGTTTACAAATTTAGTTTAGAAAATTCGTTTAGAAAATGTAGTGTAGAAAATTAGTTTACAAATTTAGTTTAGAAAATGTAGTTTCAAAATTTAGTTTAGAAATTAAATATAGAAATATAATTTAGACATTTAATTTTCAAATTTTGTGTACTAAATGTAGTTTACAAATAAAGTTTAGAAAATTTAGTTTATAAATTTTGTGTACCATTTATTGTACAAATTTAGATGTAGAAAGTATAATGTACAAGTTTAGATGTAGAAATTTAGATGTACCAAGTTTAATGTACAGTCTTAGATGTATAAAATTTAGTGTTGAAATTATTGTACAAATTTAGATGCAGAAAATTGAATGTTGAAAGTATTGTACAAATTTTGCAGGTATGACTCGTGCTGGACGTGACTCGGAGTGGCGGTTCGCGCTGTTGGACGAGCACGTGGACCGCTCTCATCGCGCTTCCCATCTAGTGCCGCCACCGGGGAGCACGGACGAGCCGCCTCAGTTGGGAGTGGTCCGGACACGGACACCTCGCGTGGCCTGGGGACTCGACCCTCGTTGGACTGCCAGGTGAGCACTATTCCAGCGTTTAGTGCGACCGTTAGTTCGTTCCGTGCTGACCTTCACTTTGTTTGCAGGCTGCGGGATGCCGGGCTACTCCCTCTTGCCCGGATGGTGCAGGCCACAGAGGAGGATGGAGCCGCTGGCGGGGACGAGGGCGGGGACGAGGCGGGCGGGGATCGATCACGACGATTTCCGTTCGACCGTTCCCTACTGACGGCTTTGGTGGACCGTTGGCGGCCCGAGACGCACACTTTCCACCTCCCATTCGGGGAGATGACGCCGACCTTGCAGGATGTGTCCCTGCTTCTTGGGCTTCCGATCGCGGGAGACGCTGCCTTCCTACCGGAGGCCCCGGCCGACTGGCGCGCTGACCTGCTCGGCAGATTCGAGGGTGTCGTTCCACAGGCCGCTGACCACCACGTGTTCGGAGAGGCGCAGACCCATGGGCCGACACTGAGGTGGCTCAGACAGTACCGGGTACGTGGTATATAAAATCGATCGTATCTTCGAAGCTCTTTTTTGTGGTATTACGTACTAACTTTTTTGCATTCAGGTGGAGCGCATGGTTCCGCAGGCAGACGATCAGCAGGTCTCGCGGCACCTGGAGGCGTACGTGCTGTGGCTGTTTGGTTGGGTGCTTTTCACCACCAGCCACGGCAACTCGGTGGATGCGCGCCTTATCGCTTATGCGAGGGCGATCGCTGACGGCGAGCCCCACCAGGTCAGCTGGGGATCGGCCGTACTTGCCGCGACGTACCGCGCGCTGTGCGATGCGTGCACGAGGGTCAAGCCGAACTCGATCCTCACGGGTTGTCCCCTGCTACTACAGTTGTGGTCGTTCGAGCGCTTAAGCGTCGGACGACCTGTGCTAGACGACGTGGGTCCGTACGGGCCCGAGATGTATCCGGGGGGAGAAGTCGATCGGCCGACGATGGGTTCTATGTGGTGCCGTCGCCGAGTAAGTTTTATCACAGTTAACTATTTCTTTCTTATTGACGATCGTCATTGTAAACAACTTGTCTTTCTTGCAGGTACAGTTCGCGCACGTGCAGGTCACGCGGGCGTACCGAGTCTTTGTGGAGCAGCTCGACCGCATCACAGCCGACGACGTGCGCTGGGAGCCGTACGCTGATACGGTAGTGCAGGCCCGTGCTCCTGGCGGTCTGTCTTCACTTTGCTGGCGTGACCGGGCTTTCTGGCTCACCCGCCGGAAGCTCGTGTACCTCATCTACGTGGAGGACTACGCACCCCAGCGGGTGATGCGGCAGTTCGGGCTATGACAGCCGGTTCCTGTACCAGTCGGACCATCGCTTCCGCGGCACGTGCACGGGTGAGTGTACGTTTGTGCTAAATATGTACATACTTACTACTGCGTTCGCAAGTATCTCACATTACGTAATGGTTTTATACGCAGGCACAGCGGGAAGGGAGTGAAAAGAGGCACGGACTGGTCGGTGAGAATGCAGCCCTGGGTCGAGCAGTGGCAGGATGCGCTCGACGACCGCGTGGACGAGGACCGACCGTACGACAGCAGGGAGTACGCGGAGTACCTGCGCTGGTACCAGCCGCAGACCCGTATCAGGCTCGTATATGTGGTAGACCCGCCTGCCACACACGTCGCCGCTCCGACGGACACGTACCCCGCGCACTTCGCGCACGACGCTCACCTCGCGGTACGTTACATGTCATTTCAAAGATTCCCAAATGGTAATGTCGTTTCCATAATCGACCATTTTATGTCTTTGTGTCCAGGCTGACGTCGGTTCTGACCTATACGCCGAGTCCGGCACAGTACTGGAGAGGCTCGCCAGTGGTGCGCAGCTGACCCATGAGGAGGGCCTCAGCTTTGCGCGTCGGGTGCACGAGGGGTGTAGACGTATCGTTAGCCTACTGTCCTGCACGAGGCTACCGGCGGTCTCCACGCCCCCCGCTACGACTGCTCGTCCACCAGTGCCACCTCCACCTGTGCCACCTCCACCAGCGTGGCACTACTATGGTGCACCTACGTGGACACGTCCTCCACCACCTCACCCGGAGCAGCCAGGGGGTTCAGCCTGGGCAGGGCCTCCTACACTGGTTCACTTCACGCCTCCTACGCAGACCCCTGTCTTCCCCACGCAGGGGGTGTACGCCTCCTCCATGGCGCCAGCTACGGGTACGCATAGGGTCTTATACCGTGTTTATCCGAAGACGACATGCAACGCACTAACGATATTAATATTGCAGGTACTTACCAGCACGGCGTCTCCCCAGGCCAGGAGGATGTGGACCAGTTTTTCGCGCCGTCGCCCGACGTCGCACCGCAGGTTCTTTCTGCCAGTGCCCTCCCCGGTGCACCGGAGATTACACAGCCAGAGGTGCAGCTGACTCCACCAGCGCAGGGGCGGGATAGACACCCTCCTCCTCGTTTTACCTTTTCGGATCGTCCTAATCCGTTGCACCGGAGGAGGGCCAAGCGAGGCCGTATGGGAGGACGCGGGCGCGGTGACGGGGCACAGCAGGGTGACCAGTGAGGCGTGCTGCAGATGCTATATATGTTATGCATGTAATGAAAATACATGCGCCATGTTACTCACAGTTATATTATGAAGTTTATTTATATTTACATAAGTCTATCATCTCTTTCCGCATATAAACTATCTCACTTAACAGTGTATGTATCGATCGTTCTCTACTCAATCTTTCAAAAAAAAAATTAAAAAACTTTTTACACACCTACAATATACAATGAACATAAACTTTTATTACAACTTCACCGTATTTTTTACCGGTTCAACGTTACAAAATTCACAAATTCTAAAACAATCACGGGGGGCTACCTGAAGTCGCCTAACGAGATGGCGACTGCATGGCAGTCGCCTAACGGTATGGCGACTGCATGCCAGTCGCCATACGGAAGAGCGATTTAATGCAATCGCTCTACTGTGCAGCGAGATATATTGTGTCGCCGTGTGGTTGGGCGAACGCCTCCAGTCGCCCAACCATTAGGCGACTGGAGCCTATTTTTGTAAAAAATTTTCCCGCGGGTATATTTATGTAATTTCGAATAAAAAATGGATTATCCGTACAAAAAATTCCTTATATTATGTGTCATCGATATTGTTTTTTCTCGAATATGCAGAAAAACCGCGCACCTTTAAATTAAGAAGAAATAAATGTTTGATACACGAGAAAACAACAAAACGCGAGGCAAGCCGCCGGCTGCTCGCAAGATGAAAACCTCCCTCGATGGAGATAGCTGGGTGGGTGACAGGACAGGACAGCGTTTAATCGAAACAAGTCCAGGTTTTTTCTAAGAGCGAATCGCTTTCAGTACATCGGCCAATGTAGATTGGTAGTGGATCTGTCGCGGCTCTCTCCATCCAAATATCTATCCAATCACGAGGGTTGATGGCGAGCAGCAAGCAGATATGCTCGAAATGTGGTGAGACGCATGCATAGATGGAAGCAGCCTCTCAGTTGTGGAAGAAATCGGCTGTGGAAAGTGCCAATGGAGCTTGTCTAGTTGGCTCAAAAATTGCACCTCAGCTGAGGAAAAGATTAACATGTTTCACCTTCCTCTTTCTCAAGAAGCTTACTCGGGATTTCACAAGTTTCAAACGATTTTGATGCTACATGGTAATGAGGGCAATCATCACTGGACTTATATATATAATCTGGAACCTGTGTGTCCTTAAGCACAAGATTTCCTTTTGGCTCATGCTGAAAACCTGTCTTCACGCTACAAGTCTATCGAGAAGGATGAACTATCACTTGTCAAATTATTATTGCTGCTCCTTTGTTGACAACAGGCTGAGGAAACTATTCAGCACCTCTTCTTTTCTTTTGACTACCCCTTCCCATTTACTGCTTGGAGAACAGGAGTACAGGTATTAGCTGGAACCACAACATCACACCGAAAAGACAATCTATTGGTGCTGAATCGATCTCTGAAGCTCAAATTTCTCATGGAAATTGTTATGGTTGCTTGCTGGCACATATTTGGATTTTGGAAAATTCATAATAACAGGATCTTCAGTGGAGTCTTGGCACAGCTGTCAACATGGAAGTCGAATTTCTTCCAAGACATGTGTGCCACCTGGCTAGTGCGTAGCCTCTTTCACACACCAGAAAAAAAAACAGTTTCTATTTGCCGAGGTTGGGGAGCTCGGTAGACCATGGGCCCCGGCTGCATGCCGCGCGCTCGCTCTGTTTGCCGAGCTCGCCTCGCCTACCGCAGCGTCCACATACTGCTGAGTTGTGGTGGTACTGCAGGTGACACATATTGCTTGTCGAGCTTAGGGATAGGGCTATTTTTACAAAAACAAGTGTCCGGGTGTTAAATTTGAAAAAATCACTACAATGCCAAAAGTATGAACAGTTTAGTGAAGTGTGCAATTAGTTTGGTGGTTCGTGCTGTGAAGTTACAAGGATGCCCTTTGTCATGATGCGCTAAATACATAGCACCACTGTACACGTGTAAATTTAGGCTGGGTTTGGTATTGTGACAGTATCTTCCAATAAACATGTTTACTCCAGTATTGAATTCTGAAATGATGTTTTCGAATATGTGCATTCAGAATTTCTAAAAATTTGGCAATAAATATGTTCGAAATTGGACTGAACATATGAAAACTGTATCACTAAATCTTTCGTTAAAGGTGCAAAGCCGCGTTCCAAGAAATAACATCAAGTAAAAAAGGAACGGTGGGAGTAACAAAGAACTCTTTCGCAGAACCGCGCAGAATAACTTTACTATAAACATAAAAATGCTAGTATTAGCTTAGCTAACTATAGATTCCACTTTAGGCACACAACAGCACCAAAGTGGTCCTTGGTGGCAGAGTTTGGATGCTTCATACTTCACAGTTGATGATGCTGTAATGCTGTTTAAAGATTTAATTACTTAGTACCCTTTTGGGTGTCACTGATTGTGATTTCTCACGAGGATAATTAAGTGGGCGACAGGACAGCGTTTAGGCAAACAAATTCAGCTTCTTTTAGGAGCGAAATCGCTTTCATCTGATGGCGGCCTCAGAATTGTGGCGTGCCCAACTAGTTTTTTCTCTTTCATTTGGAAGTTGCAAGTTACACAACCATAAGTCCATAACTGACATCAGATTCTGAACTTAATTAATTGTACCCTCTCGCACAGCAAAAGATGATCTCAGCAACTGAATTATTAACAATCGTCTTCGGATTTTTGAAAAGATGCACCTGGAACTCGTGCTTCGCAGACGTCGGTAAGATATTGTTTGATCACTTGATGGATTGAGACTTCACCCACTGTATGTTCAGTTCCATGGGTGTTCTTCTGAAATACACCAAACGCTTCAGGTTCAGAGATCGCATCCGTATCTCTCACGTGCATCTGCATCTTGCAACACCAACCTGACTGTTCTGGCAAGAGAAATTTCTATACTATACTCTCTGAAAACATATGTCTCTGTCAGACTCCATGTTGCTGTCCTGGAAGCCAAATTGATAGCAAAAATCGTGCTGTAGTATTTCATCTCGATCGAGTGTTACTGTTGCCTACACGAAATGAATGCAACAGACTGCTACTACAAATGCCATCACATTCACACCGAAGAAGGCAGTGAGGCAGAGCATTGACTGATTTCCCTCAGAAACCAATATGTCTGAATTTGTATATGACAAGCAGGTTCAGTTACAAATCGCACACGATGTATAGTACTGTAACCTGTTGGATATATACAGAGCTATAACTAGGAACAATTACCAATCCTTGGTCGAAAAAGAACAATTATACATCAGAATCAGGGGAAACTACCACCACCATGGTATTTGTGGCATACTGCATACCATGCATGCATGCATGCTCATCGTACAACTCGAGCAGAAGGGTACCGCAGCAAAAGAAGTTCCTCGTTCCTGCATATAAAACGAGAGCATTAACAACACTGTGTTAGACTTGGTGTGTCAACATATTGAGAATACACACACATTGCAATCTCATCGACGAACAAAATAATCTATGAACAATGTGTTGTGAAGGTGGTTTTGCAATTACTCACATTGGAAAGATCACGCAGAGCAGTGTAAGAAGCAGTGCCAACAGGAAGCAGGTCATGCCGACAATTACGTATGCTCGGCCAAGGAAGGTGTTCTTCCCTCCTAGCCAAGCGGTGGTGGACAACACCAGCGTCTTCTTGCCGTCGAAACTGTAGGAGTTGTAGTTGTTCTGCATCGTCACCATGATAAGCTCGTCGGCTTGGAGATCCACCTCAATCCTTCCATACAGCTTTCTGAAGGTTGGGAGCGCCGCAGTTCGCATCCAGACGATCAGATCTTCCTGCTCGCTCAGCTGTTGAAATTGCTCAGTTAACAGTTGTTGGCAGCCAATCTTGAATTTAACTTATTAAGTTGAACTGCATTTGAAATGTAGAAGTAAAACTCGCAAAGCTTACAGTACGGCACCGACATACTGAAACTCAAATATTTAATAGCTATTCTGCTTAGCAAATGGCCCTTTTCTGATAAACCATTAAGATAGGATAACCCAACGATTGCAGTAACAAGTTCCACAAAACTTACAGGTTTGCTTGGATCTAGGTGCCCACCACCAATAAGAGTCCCATTCTGAAAGTTCTTTGGATACACATGCTTGCCAAATATGTGCTCCCTTTCACTCCTCCATGAAATGCCTTGCTTGTTCACTTTCAACGACTTGTTGCCAAGAGCGAAGCTGTATGTGTCGTTGAACAGGCTCCAAGCTATGAGCCCACAAGGGACAATAGGATTTCCATTTGCAGTAGCTTCAGGTTTGCAGTATTGTGTATCGTTTGCCTTCTTAGGATTATTCAGCTGCAAATTGTTACGGCTCTTCACGTACCTGCATTCCCAATCTAATTTCTTCAGCTCAGACAGGGTTGTTTTGCTTTTGTATGAATTGGTCAGTGAAATTAGTAGGCACATTTCTACCTTCTATGGTTCTGGTAGAACTTATCAAGTTGATAATATATGTAGATTGGTTTCTTCATATACTTAGGAACCTACAAAGAAAAAAAGATTCTCATCTTACGGAAACCCTCTTAATCAGTTGAAGACACAAAATGGGTTGCTTTCTACTACCCGAAGCAAGCTGTTTTACCTTGAGAATTCTTGTGCAGGTCTTATCTATTGATTGATTTTGGATATAAGCTACTTTGTTGTGAAGCATGTTCCCTGGTACACATTTTGTATCGTATTGATCGACCACTTCGACAACCTATTTGAAAGCAAACTGTTGTTCCAAACTTGAATTTGAAGAAGAAAAGGTTTCGAGTACTGATTTATATATAACACAAAGCACAACTCAAACATACCTTATTTGAAGCTGCAATGCAAGCAAGGCCAATCGGAATGAAAATTAAGCCCACAAACACAAGTACAGGAATAACCTGATTGTCCAAAGTTACGCAGATTTTCATCACATATTGAATTTCTAAACCATACTCATATCGACAAAAATGTGAAATAATGAGGTATGACCAAACAATTGGACTCACCGTATAGGGCGTCAGTATAGGCTTGCATGCTGGAAGTTGTTGCTGGGTAAATGCGTGATCTTCAAAATGAACAGAATGAATGCAAATAAGTACTTGTTTCAAATTTTAACCATAAAAATATCCGGTACAAATTTTTCAACAAGTAAATTACTTCTGGCTACTTGACTTTATTAACAACACTCCTCTAATTTGGGGAAAAGAAAGGTTGTTCTTCAGTTTGCCGTATATCAAGTTATCAGCAATGTGAAGTTTTTTTTTTAAAAAAAAAACAAGTTGTCAACAATGACTTGTACAGATGGAGGGCTACGTTGATGTCAAATATGTCAATAATTTCTAACAAAATATGGTAACTTCTACATTCTACTAATGGGAACAAACAGCTTTGGCCTTTGAATTCATCTGCCTTTTTTCATTGCACTAATAATTTTCTCCCCAAACTCTGCATGCCTTTCCGAAATAGAGAAACTGCAAAGTCTACTAAGACGTCATGCATCCAATGCTATACTGAATACCCACATATGACAGTTCAATATCCAAAGTAGGTAAAAAGGGTTATATTCTAGAATCAAGTAACTGAAATTAATTAGAACAGTTCAAGCAGGAGAAAGAAATATTGAATTTACTTCTCTGGGGGAGAGATTACACTGAGGCTTGTTGCGCTTCTTCATGGCGGCTACCGGACCGTGGCCGGAGTTTGTTCCAGCTCTGTCACCGTTCATCGGTGGCCTTGCTATCTCCGGCCAAGAAAGTGCTACAGTGAATATTCCTGTCCTGCAACTGCTGCAAGAAATGCAAGAGAAAATGTGGGAAGGCCTAATGTCCCAAATGTCGGACAGAAACAAATGGTGATGTAGTACTAGTTTTCAGAAAAGCTTCATCAGGAGAGTGCAGAACGAGGGAAAGAATTAAGAGGGCTTAGGAGTAGAGACGAAGCAAGGAACTAAAAGGCTAGAGAGACAAAGCTATCCTTCAGAGCGTGTGTTGGAAGCCGGAAAGGTAAGCATCACCGGAAAGGTAAGCATCACCTACCAAACCGTCTGCATCACTTTACCCTTTCCATAGAAGATTATCTGTACCCACTAAAAAGGTTGCTTTTTTTCAGATGTGTTTGTCAACAACCGAGTGAAGAAATTTGAGCTCACTCTGTGGGGTCCACATGACAGCTACAATTTGCTCAGTACAAAAGGTGCTCATGGTTTGCATAACACGAAGCAAGAAAGGCTACAAAATTTACCGCATCACCGTATATACTCCAGAACACGACGGTAAAACGATGCAAAATATCAGCCGACCTCATAACAAAATTTCCAATCCAAGCAAAGCAAGCCAAGTTTGCCAAAGGTTTTCGAGCAAACAACTCAAGTCGCCTATTTCAACCCCGTGAAAACTTCACCCGGTTTGAGCTGAACAACTTTTGAGACCAACATTCAGTACAAATTATTGTTGTACAAAACAACTGCAGAAATACAATGTTGGCATGCAAACCTTAGTACGACACACTAGCTTAATGGAGCTCCTGACGAATCTCCACCCATGTCCTTTCTATGCCTCAATATCTCAACACCTAGATAGTCGACAATTCCCTGTACAGCAACATGAGGTTTCCCAACCTTCACTCTGATGGCTGAGATTTGGGGGAACTTGAGCAGTGTAGCTCTTGCAATCCGGTGAGCCACTGACTCCAAAAGATCATGCGATGGGCCTTCAACCACATCCTTGACGATCCTGTAAAGCATGGACATACTTCAGTGTTCGGGAATCAATAAGAATAGACAAAAAAAAAAGGAAGTATGAATTGCACATTGAACAATCCCCTGGTAAGCTGCTAAAACGGATAAAGAAATTTAATATCTTAAAATTAATGAATCAAGACTTTTTTTAGTACGACTGTATGAGTGGGGAAGGCAAAAATCTACCAGCGAGAAAATATGGCAAAAATAAAATCAAAGCCCCTTCTCTGCTAGTCGATCATACAAACACTAACACTTGTTACCTGTAGATATCTGTGTAGCTAACTGTATCAGATATGCTGTCGGTTTCACCAGCAGCACTCAAATCCATCCACGCATCAACGTCTACAATAAACTTTTGGCCTAGAGTCTTTTCTTCTTGTTTCACGCCATGGAAACCATGGAACTGCAAACCCTGAAGTACAAGTTTATCCTTGTCAATCAACTCCCTTTCATCCATACCGAAACCTGAAACCCAGAACAGTTTAGTCAGGTAGCAAATGAACAAGGATGACGTGTGCCAAGACGCTAAGATTGTGGCCTTGTAGGTGCAGTCCAGTCTTCAGATCGTTTTGTTCAAGTTGGCTAAGGGAACAAAATCGTTGACGGAGATCAGCAGATACAAGCTCTAATCTTACTAACCTGACCCACCTGTACTCAATTGGTTTTGTTGAGAACTGAAGATTGCTCTGTGAAGTAAGCTATATCCAGGAGGTCGCTGCCTGACGGGAAGGAAGCAAGGGGCACCAGCAGAGAAGCGCACGAAAGGCGTATCTCCTGAACTTCTCCACTTAGGCAGATGTGCAATCTGATTCTGACCCCAAAAGCTAGTGAAGGAAGAATAGAGCATAACAGCAGAAGGAACACCGCCTTATCTCGAATGTCGATTGCTGAGACACCGCCTAGGCTTGAATGAAATCAATACGAAACTCAGGGATATCTCATATCGGTTAACCAATCGGGCCAGAAGAACATAGAGCACACTAGCACCCGCGCGCGCGCAAAGAACCAATCTGCAGACGAAGCCTTGATCCTGACGAGAAAGAAAATTAAGGAAGAATCTGCAGACGCCACCATTTAGGGAGATGAAGAAAGGAATACCTGAGAGCCCGTGAAACCTTGGAGCGAATCAAGAAAACCTTTCTTTTCCCCTTCCCCCTCGGCTTTTTGATGGAAAAGGCGGCGGAGGACGATGAGGAACGAACAAAGGTGCCACCTTTAACGGCGACCAATTATCTCCCTCCCCACTGCTCGTCCTTGTCCTCTCTTTCCTTTTTTTCACCCAAAGAAGAGGAGCTTTACATGGATATGCCAATGGAGTCACCGTGAAATCTCAGGTTCGGCAGCCGGCAATCGGGTGAGTCGCCGATGGTTTTACACAAACTGGAAAGAAATTTAGCAAAGATCTTCACAGCTTTGCACTTTTGCGTGTGATTGTTTTCGGGTTGTGGTCAGGTTCTGCACATTGCAAATTCAAGCCAGCTGAATGAACACCGTCATAAAATGTTTGAAGTAGTGTGTGTTATTATTAGATTTTAACTCGATTTGCCTTTGAAATTACAATTAGAACTTCTCGAATGAGTTGTTCAGCCTTGAAATAATAGCACAAGAATATGCAACAAGGACACGGCAGTCATGGACATAGTATTTCTAAGAGGAGGAAAAAAGAGAGAAAGCAAGGCATAAAGCATTGCTCGGTTTATTGAACAGCAATTGAAACCAGGTGTCCTGTGCAATCACAGTAAACTCAGCATGCTACAAAATTTTGGTCATCTTAACTACAACACAGCCTCTACAGATTCGACATCAGAAAGGTACATGTTCTACAAACGATCTTGTTGGAGTTTCATCCCTCGTGTCACAGTGTTCGAGCAATCAAGAACGATTCTACCCACAGCAGAACCTTCAGTATTCAAATTTAAGGAATTGAGAGACAGATATGGTTGTGTTTAGCCTTCTGTTTTAATCAGCAAAGGGCTTTTATTGTTTCTTGCTGACGTCGAACTTTAGAGAGCATTAGCACTGAGAAGGACTTTCCGGTTTCCACCAACTGGGTCAGCACTCAGCAGTCTCCAACCAGTACAGAACATGATCCTTTCAAAAATGAACTCGCAGGTTAGAATGTCCAAACTTGAATGCCTTTACAACTTGAACACCTCAGAGGTGCTATTTCTCAATTTGTTGCCTGGATACCAAACACATGGCATGGGAAGCACCTATTGCAACGGAGATGACACGATGAGGGCCAAAGTCCTCATCACCGTCCCTGAGAAAATTAACTTTAACCGGTAGTGGCTGAACTTCTGGCAAACCAGGGATGCCTAACTGGCAATCTCTTGCATTTCCCCACATGTACAAGTCACCTTTCTCTGGCCAGACAATTAAAACAAAGTAAAATCAGGTTAGCTGTTTATAGAGAGGAAATCTGTAGTTGCTTGCATTTAGCTGATAGATAGCACGATGTAGAACTAGAATAAGGCAAAGCAAACTAAGGCCCAGAAAGTAGACCAACCACATGCCACAAAGTAGTAACCTTTACAATGTAATATATATGGGAATCAAAATAGATTGAGCAACTCGTACTCTAATTAAGACAATGGCATTTACTAAAAAAAATAGTGTTCCCCTAGGCACTAGCCGCTAGTCGGACGACAAACCAGCGCCTAGCACCTAATCAGGCGGGCAAAATCGGCTAGGCGGCCAAGGCGGGAGGCTGGCGCCTAAGCACCATCTAAGCGGGCTAGGAGGCCGCCTAGGGGAACACTGAAAAAATTAAAGAACAGCACAAACTTATTATGGTCTAGGGTCCAGCGAGCACTGTAGCAATCATGTGAACAGTACCATCGGTGTTGTAGCACATATGAACAGTACCGCATGGTACTGTAGCATCCATTTAGGGATAGGGTCTTATGCATATTTTTGTATTAGAAAGGGTTAGATGAATATCTTCATATTAGAAATAATTAGATGCATATCTTCATATTTAGATAGTATAGATCTGATCTTATCTTTAGTTGATTGACTGCATTAGATTATGACAGTTTACACATTGTTAGAGGCTAACCTCATCTATATGAAGAGACAAGCCACAACATTCATAATAAAGGAATGAACAATCAAACAAATCTCTAATCTCAATGAACAATTAAACAAATCTCTAGTCTCCCTTTTCTTCTAAAGTCAAGCCTCGGAGTCTCTTTACCACGTCAGGGAAGAGCCATGCGGTGGCTAGATGAGTACAAGTGTCCTACCCTCGGTCTTCAGACCCGTAGCCAACCACCGACTACAACATTTGGTATCAAAGCCAATTGTTGCCCCTTCCACCATGTCAAGCAATGAGGGTTTCAACTCCACGACAATCAGCGACATGCTAGGTCGCATGATTAAGATGCTTGGTGTTCTGAAGGAGAAGAGAAGTTACACCAAGATAGAGGAGCAGAAGGAGGTGATGCCTATCATCGCCAACATGGCTTCGTCGCCACTTCCATCACCTCCAGAACCAGCGCCGCCACCGATGCCATCGCCACCGTCCTCACCAACGCTTCAGCAAGCAGCGCTGTCGATGGCTACACCTCTGGTGCCTTCGCCGAGGAGAAAGGTTGCCGTTGTCCAGCGACGGTCCTCTCCACATGACCAACCGATGTTGTGTCTTCATAGATGTGAGAAGAGGCGGGTGTCAGGACCGCAACGGCGTCACGTTTTTCCCCGCACCAGCAAGAAGAGCATCACTACTGCCTCACGCAACTTGACCATGTCGTCGGTGCCTCCTGCAACGACAAGTCACACCAATAGACCGCAGTCCTCGCTGCTGTCCATCAAAGTGCTGCAGACTCTCTTCCATACGACGTTCCGCTGACGTCACGAGCTCTCGTCGACATGGAGTTACGACAGACTTCAACCATAGGCACCACCTGACAGCTCAAGGATGGGTTGTCTCGCCGCGAGGGGGTATAATGTTATGGTCTAGGATGCCAACGAGTACTGTAGCAATCACGCGAACAGTACAGTCGATACTATAGCATGCATGAACAGTACCGTGTGGTGCTGTAACATCTGTTTAGGGATAGGATCTTATGCATATCTTCATATTAGAAAGAGTTAGATGCATATCTTCATATTAAGAATATTTAGACGCATATATTTATATTTAGATAGTATGGATATGATCTTATCATTAGTTGATTGGTTGTATTAGATTATGTTAGTTTCTATATTATTAGGGGCTAATCTTATCTATATAAAGATAGAAGCTGCAACATTCATAATCAAGGAATGAACAATCAAACAATTCTCTAGTCTCTCT
Source organism: Dendrocalamus latiflorus (assembly GCA_017311315.1). Lineage (NCBI taxonomy): Eukaryota > Viridiplantae > Streptophyta > Magnoliopsida > Poales > Poaceae > Dendrocalamus > Dendrocalamus latiflorus. The sequence continues at coordinate 1,282,608 of CM029658.1, forward strand.
CTTCTTCTAAAGTCAAGCCTCAGATCCTCTCTACCACGTCAGGGAAGATCCATGCAGTGGCTAGATGAGGGTGATAGTAATATTTTTTGCTCTCCAGAATCGTATTCAAAGTACATAATTTTAGTATCAGTTTACTCACTGTACTATGGCAGTACTGCATCCTTAACATTTCCTGCCAATCTTAAGCAGAGACATTTTTCACTTCTTTTAAACCAAGAGTTCCTTTTACACCATATTTTAGTCACGAATGAAAGATAAGTGCAACCAAGAACAACACGTCAAGAGTTCCCAGCACGGCGACACTAACAGAAAAAGAACACCTGATATAGCAGCAGAAGTCGATCCTCCACAGGCTAGATAGACAATTCGTTCCTGAGACAAAGCTTTGATGGCAAGTGGGACTCTATGGTTTTGAAGTGTGGGATGCCCAAGTTGGCCATGTCCACCATGTCCCCATGAGAGAACTTCACCTTCATCTGAACACATTTAACAGAGGTAAGACATTTCACATGATTGCATGCTGCAACAGCCAGCACAGTGCTAAGTGCTTGCTATAACTAGAGTCTGAAATTAATACGACTGAAATAAATATTTCTATAACAGTATAACTACTGTGGCCATACTGATTCCTGTAAGTTCCAACAGAACTCGATTTATGATCAGATGTGGTTTTCTGATTGAAGATCATCATTGCATCAAGCAAAACCAACAGCAGGTATAATTAACCCATTTATTAAGACAACAATATTTGAAATGCATATAATTCCATTTTCACTCCTGTCTGGATGATCTTTCAGGACTTTGATTGCAAACGCTTACTTTGCCAATGTAATATGGTTTTAAATTTTGGTAGGAAAATCGCAGATATTACATTCCACTAGTAACAGGGAAAGCATCAGAATTTGCAGGTAGTGATAACTTACCAGTCAAAGCTAAAGAATGATATCCACCACATGCTATTTGGATTACACGGACATTTTTCATGCTAGGGACAAGCTGTGGCCTCCAATCACTGGAATTGCTTCCTCTGCCCAGTTCGAAGTTTGAATTTGCTGGAAATCATATGCAAGTTGTAATAACTCGTATAGCAATAAGTTACCAACAAGTATTGGGAAAATTTAAACTAAACGGTAGTTAAGACAGTTAGATGAGAGGTGCATTCCAAAACTAAAATGGTACACAATCCCCTTGCAGTGGAAACTGGAAAGCCAAAATGAAGAGATGCATTTCTTTGCCATTTAACTCAACAAGATAGTTCAGAAAATTGAGAATCTAACTAATGCTATGTGGTTCCACTTCCACCTGGTATAAAAATTGACGGGCCTAGAAGTGAAGATTCTAGAGCCATGATGATTGGAGAAGAGATGGAAGCACACCAAATCAGCTATGTTCTTGACTGATATTAGCTTAGCTTTTTTTAGGGTTGACTTGCTTGGATAGCCAACTGAAAGCTTAGAGTGACATGTCAAATACTGTTTTCGATACAGATTGGGGAAGCTTAAGAGCATTTCAGTAAAACTATCAAAGCCCAGTTAACTTATGCCCAATGAATGAAACAAATGATCTGGGTATGAAAGTGCCAGCTAGTTAAGAGGAAAATACTATACTGCCACAACATTTCACCCTTAGCAAAAGCACCTCGTATGATCATAACTGCAGGTTAATATAAACTGCAAGGTCTTGCTAGCACAATTCCGTCACTTTGTTGTCATAAAAGAAAAAAAATCAATCCAATAAGGCAATCAGATAACTTATTCCTAGTATTTATAAGAGTATTGGTGCACAGAGAACTATATATTCTAGTGTCATTAGTGGATGCATAGTCACATCCTAACCTCCCCAACTCCACAGCTGCCCATCTGAAGTCAGCGCCATTGTGAAGAAGCCACCACAAGCTACAGCAGCAACTGGAACAGGCAGCGCATTCACCTTGGAAGGAACACTGAGAGAGCCAGCTTCACCTGGACCACCGCCACTTCCAAGCCCCAACCTACCATCACCTTCATCACGACCCCAAGTGTAAAGTTCACCTGTAAGCAAAGTGCAAGGATCAGAGCTGAGGGAGTTTGATAATCACAAAAGGCCAATACTCCACAAATGATTATCACTAAAGTGTCTTCTCTCCCCTTTCTCACTATGCAATTGTGAAATGCAGCAACAGCTGATCCAGAATTATCTTTTAGCATTAAGCATGAACCAGACCAACCTGAGTCTGTGATTGCTGCGGTATGCGCTCCACTTGTAGCAATGTGTGATATCTTCCCTTCCCAAGGACCATTCACTTGCCTTGGCAATAGCTCTCTATGGTAAACATAGTGACCTAGAGCTCCAAATCCACCATAACCCCTGCAGGCTACAGTAAGCTGAGTGATGCAGCAGCCACATCAACCAAAATGCAATGCTTTCTGTGTTCTCAAAAAAATTGCAATGCATTCTTCTAATCTTCTTGCAATTCATCCAGAAAGCAAGTAGGAATCTAATCACATTAAGCAATTTCAAATGAGCAATGTGGCAGTTTCCTCACCAGGTGAAGACGTCTCCGGAGGCGGTCAGCGCGGCGGAGTGGATGCCGCCGAGGGCGAGGACGCGGAGTTCGCTGAGGTTGGGATTGGAGCGGGGAACGAAGCAGGAGGACTCGTTGCCGAGTCCAAGGCGGCCGCCGTCGCCCTTGCCCCACACCCAGGTGCTACCGTCGACGAGGAGCGCGGAGTGGAAGAGCCCGCAGGAGATCCCCACCTCCACGCCAGATGCCTCCGCAGCGGCAGGGAGGCGGCCGGGGGTGGGCGAGAGGAGCGGCGAAGGGTCAGGGAGGAAGAGGTGGGCGACGGGGGAGGGATAGAGGCGGCGCTCCTCCTTGCCGCCGCCGAGCTGGCCGGACGCGCCGCGGCCCCAGGAGAGGAGGGACACGGGGGTGGTACCGCTCGAGTAGAGCGTAGGGGTGGGGTTCGATGCGGTCGAGGTGGAGAAGCGGCGGCGGAGGGAGATGAGGCGGCGGAACATTGCCGGCGGCGGCGGGCGGTTCGTTTGGCAGCGAGAGACGGAAGAGAACTGGACAAGTAGTATAAAAGCGGGCCCACGGGTTTGAACCCGTTATTCGTCACTGACCACCCGACCCGAGAGAGATTAGCGGGTTAACGGGCGCCTCCATCCAACTTGCAAGGGCACCGTGTCGCACCGAACCGCACAAGGGGAGGGGAGAGACATCGGCGAGAGGAGAGCAACAGCCATGGCGAACAAGGCGGTGGCGGCTGCTCCTCCTCGCCGTGGCCGCTCTATGTTGGATTCCTCCGGCGATCACCATGGCAGCCGCCGCCTCGACGGCCTCCGGAGGGCGGAGGTCCCTGCTGGCTTCGTGGAGGCGCGGGGGAACTCCTCCTAACGATGCACCCCTTAGGCTCCTGCATCCCCTGCCAGTACTCCAAGAAGTTTAGCCGATTCTCTTCTTCTGTCGGTCTGTTACCCTGTGGCCTATGGGGGGAAATCGATTTTGGGAGGGCGTAACATGAAGGTTGTTTCAGAGCTGTGCTATTCGGATGGGATTCGGGGATTATGTAACACCCCCATTTCTGAAGGCACTACGGAACCCCGCAACCGTACAAAATGAACAATTACGGCGTTTTGAACACGAGCGATCATCACAACAACACGAGCTTACAACAAAAGATCCAACTTTTATTACAAGATAAGGTTTATCAACCAGTTTTGCTAGCGGACACGCAAGCCTATAAACCACTGTACATTACAAAAGTTCCCAAGCGGCCTGAGTGAGGCTAAGACCTTAGAGCAATCTTCCTCTGAGAAGAAAGGTTCTTCAGGAGCTTCTTCCTCAGCTGGCTCTTCCTGGCTCCACTGGCCTTCTGTTGTTGTTTGTTGTCTGTTTTGTGGTGGTGCTAATGTTCTTCCTCTTTGAGCGCTAGATGAACTTGTGGGTTTCTGCATTGCTTTTCTTTTCCTTGATTCTTCCATTTCACCCTTGGCTTCTTCAGATGTAATTAATTTATTTACCATAGCTGATAAATCTTTGAAATCCATAGCTGAAATATGGTATTTTAAGGACTTTTGCAAGCAATCTCTGAATCTTTCCATCTTTTTATCTTCAGTTCTGATATCGTCAGAAGCATATCTTGCTAGTTGATTGAATTGATGTAAGTATTCCATGATGGTTCCCCTCCTTGTTTGAGTGCTAAAAATTCTCGGCATTTCGCCTGGATAATACCGTTAGGAACATGTGCTTGTCGGAAGGACTCTTCAAATTCCTTCCAAGAGATCTCACGGTCTGCATGCATGGTTTAAAAATTTATCCACCAAGTGGCGGCTTGTCCTTGAAGTTGATGTGATGCATATAGTACTTTTTCTTTCTCGTCGCATTGCACTGTCTTCAATTTTCTTTCCACATCCCTTAACCAATCCTCTGCTGCCATAGGATCTGGTGAGGTAGAAAAAGTAGGAGGCCTGGTCTTTTGAAAATTGGCCCACTTTGGAGTGACTTGTATTCCTTTTCGGCCTATAGCTATTCCCATTGAACCACTTGGAGAAGCGATTCGAATTGCAATTTGTTCCAGCACAGATATGTTAGTACTTGTTTGTAATCGGTTCTCTTGAAAACAAATTACTAAAATCTTCGCACAAGTGATATGACCTATATTAAATAAAATTCAAATTGTAACATTTTTGGAAGTTAGGTTTATTCTCACCATTTCTCAATATAGTAGTACTAGCATGTCATTAGCAAATTTAGCAGGGTCTCCTGTGCAAAAACGCGGTCCACAATACAATCCCCAGACCCCAGCTACACACACGACGGCACGCTCAGGCTCAGACCACACCCGCGCCTACATCCCCGATCTGATTGAATCCAAGGAGCAGAAGCTGCGGCGGCGGCGACGATGGGCGGCGACCATGGCGGGCACGGCCACGGGGGCGGCGACTTCCGGCAGAAGGTGTGGAGCATGACGGGCGGGCCCTACTGCCGGCCCGTGCACTGGCGCCGCAACACCGCCATCGCCATGTTCGGCATCTTCCTCGTCTGCATCCCCATAGCCATGAAGTCCGCCGAGCTCGAGGTACACTCCCCCGCTGCCCAAACCCTAACCCTAGTCACTCCAAGGTGCCTTATTGGCTTATCTAGTTTAAAGGATTCGAGCTGACCCAAACTCTAGTGGAGAGATGAGATCTGTGGGGGAATTTGGATATGGAGAACAAATATTACACATGGTTGGTAAAGACTTCTCGTCATTAGAGAATTTGGATATGTAGAACAAATATTACACATGGTTGGTAAAGACTTCTCGTCATTAGGCAGTAGGAAGAACTTTTACTCCGTTGTATATAGCACACAACTCGAATGTGGAAGTGATGGTCAGTAAGTTCTATTGGGTACTTCTGCTCTGCATTTAGCTGCAGAAATCAAAATTTTGGTGCGGCTTCAGTAATTTTTGTGATCTTAGGTAGGAATTAGTGCGGGCTATGAAATGCAGTTTCTGAATACTAGGACGCTGTCGCTAATGTTACTTCATTGCAGTTGGATGGTAGGAATGCTTCATGAAAACCAAAATATTCATGTGATTTGCCCGTGCACTCAAGTGATCTGTAGATCAATTGTGATTAATGTTCTTGTTCCCATTTGGGCGCTTTGCAACAGTGACATGTGAACCACACTGGTGCCACACATGTAGCAGGCATGCTTATTTAGTTTGTACTGAACTATTGTGCACACAAATGCTGATAGTTGAACATGCGCTTTCAGTGATTTCGCGGAAATTCTTTAATGAAAATTTTCTATACCGTGCATGATCAGTAGTGTCATAAGATATTTTGTATGGTGATTAAGATGGATCTTTCTCACTTGTTACACAAATTTTGAGATAGACCAAATTTGTGATTGTTACTTTTATGTAAAGCAAGTTAATAACATAACCGCATGTGCTGTTTGTAATGCTACTTGATTCAACAAAGTATCGAGCAAAAATTTCTTCTTTTGAATCCCCTATTGATGCATCCGTCTAGCGATATTCTGTTATGGATAAGATTTATTCTCATGTTCTTGACTGTGTATTTTGGCCATTCACCATGCAGCACTTGTCCTCCAATATTAGTTGTGCTCCTAGTGGGATGTAACCATATAGGCAAACCTTTATAATACAAACAGGGGTTGCTTTTATGGTAATCTGGATTTCAGAACTGACCTTGCTTGTTCAGCCAGGAGGCTTGTTGCTTAGAGGTCTTGTACAGGCTTAGGCTCTCTTTGATTAGGCTTAGGTTTTTTGGCTTATAGCTTAAAGCCAGCTTTTTGGCTTAAACGACTTAAAAGCAGTTCGCTTTTAAGCCAAGTCGAACTATTTGGTAGTCTGACTTTTTTTGGCTTTTGAGTTATGGCTTATTGTTGAAATGGCTGAAATACCCTTGGTTCTAATACATCGCTGATTTCACGTATTTCACTGGCAGTATCAAGTAGAACAATTGTTTACAAACCCAGCATGAGCAAGTTTATATCAATCCATAGTTTGTTCAATACAACATTTTTTTTTGTGGATTTTGACCCTCTCTTATATCACACCAAGAACCAACTACAAAAAATTTCAACATTTATTTCTAACATCAAGAACCAATTAACAATAATGCATTGCATTCTTCTGTTTCCAAGCATTTTTTCGAAAGAGACGGAAAAAGATCAGTAAATCTGAATTAATAGACAATTCAATTTTACAACTGAATCTGAATACTCGATTTTACAACCAACTCGGAGGGGAGCCGAAGAGAGGCGGTGTAGCAAATACAGATCCAGATCTGGAGTGAGGGAGATGACGAGGGCGTTGGTGTGTGGACGGCGGCGCCATCTAATGCAGCAGGAGGACGGTGTCACAGGCGAGGAGGACGACAACACCGAGCAACAGATCAGGACGACGGCTGCACGTGTGAAGAGGATAGCAGCGGCTTCTCCGGGGGAGGATGCTGTAGGAGGGCAGCAGCCTCTTTGGGGGAGGAGGTCACCGGTTGGGGGAGATGCAGTCGCCGGCGGCAGCCGCCACTCGAAACCCTAGCAAGGCAGCGGTGGCCTTCTCGAGGCAGGACAACAGCGACAGGCATGGAGAGGACGGCTGTGGAGGATAGAGAGATGGGGGTGGAGGACGGTGGCATCAAGAGACATGGCCGCCGCCGATGGCCCAAACCCTACACGGCTCACGAGTCGCGAGAGAGGAGGCACAGCCTCGTATGGGTTGGAGAGGAGGAGGATGAGGAGAAAAACTGAAGGAGGATTGACTGACTTATACACCGATGGCATTTGCGGGTAATTTTAATGAAGTTTAGTGGCAATGGATTATTTCCATCCCGCAAAAGCCAAAATAAGCACCTATTGACTGGTTTTTGGCTTATAGTTATAGGGTGGCTCAACCTTTTTCAGAAGGCTAGTTAAAAAGCCACCCATTTGTTTAGGTTTTGGTTTTTTTAGCTTTTAAGCCGAAGAAAAGGCCTAAACAAATAGGGCCTTAATGTGCTTATCTGCTTTTTCCAAATAAATTGTGTTAGAATTGGTTTCGAACTCTGTTATTTAACTCATCTTCATGACTTTATCAAACTTTGATGTCCAAGCACTGGGGTGGTGCTGTCCTCAGCTGATCGTTACATATATGTGTTCGTGGATAGCTGCATGCTGGGGAATACTACGAATTATTCTATCTGAATCAAAATTCATATGCAAAACCACAAGCATCTTGTTCTATCATTGTTACATATGAGCCTTTATTTATTTCATAGCAACAGCTAAATATCTTATTTTCCTCAATCGTATAGCAAAAAATGAAAGCTTGCTAGTAGGTTTTTGCCTTTCTCAACCTTCATTTGGAAGACATGTTGGCACTGTAATTTCCATGTAGTTAGGTGGTTGTTATAAATGACCTGATCTATTTTCTAGTTGTTGACAGAAGTGCTGACAAATGTAATACTTTGTGCAGCAACGCCCGCATCACCCAGTCCGACCGATCCCATCTCAACTTTGGTGCAAAAACTTTGGCAAGAAGGAATATTGAAGGATATTCCAACTTGCATGGAGGACTCCTATTTTTACCTTCTTTTGTCATAATCTGCACTCAGTGATCAATGCTGGAAGAAGTATGCTACTATGAGCATATGCCGGATGCTTCATGTAACTTCTTTTATTATGTCATACAAGGAGTGCCGGTTTGGAATTCAAATAAACTCGTGATGCATAAGCCTCTATGGGATTTACGTTAGGGTCTAATGCTCTGGATGTAGACACGATCCGTTGTTGTCAAAGATCCATGGTTTCTTGCATATTTCTAAAGTTATGCCTTCAGTTCATTGCAAAGATGAATTTACTTACAGATTTGGTTCACTATGTGAAAGATTGAACGTTTCTTCTTTTGCAAATATGTTTGATGCTTTATGCGACACTCGATGTGAGCATTTTGTTTGCAGCAACGGAGAATGTTTTTTAGCATGGCAGTTATGTTATGGAAATAACTTTTTGATGTTTAACATGTCCCACTAACATAAATTCAGTCCAAATATTCACAACGATATCTTTTGTTTAAAGTTATAGTTGCTGGACTGCAGATTTTAGGACGTTCTTTCGCAGTTTCGCGACTGAGGGAGTATGTTAGCCTAAAAATCCACTAATTTAGCGCTCTCTAAATTTTCCAAACTTGATGCTCTCTCTGAAAAAGAAACCTTGGTGGTGCGCAACAAAATAACGCATACATTTGAGGAGCTGAACAAGCATGAACACAAAAGCAAGTTTTCAATATTACAAGCCTAGTAAGCTAACTGGTCTGCTGCTCCAGTTGTAGAAGTACTCATTGGCACCGCCCTCGGGCTTCTTGGCGACGGCGCGATGAAGTCCCCGCACGTCGCCACGTACCGATTGTCGCGCACTGCCTGCATACCGGTCTCGCGGCACACGGCGGCGATCTCGGCGACGCCTATCTCGTCGTGCCGGGCCACCAACTCCTCCAGGTCGACGTCGTCGTCCAGGCTCATCCCCGCCCTACACGCCTGGAACACCAACCGCTTCTGCCGCCGGTCGGCGAGCGGGAACTCGACCTTGCAGTCCAGCCGCCCCGGCCGCAGCAGCGCCGGGTCCAGCGTGCCGGCGCGGTTCGTCGCCATGATGACGCGCGTTGGTCGACTGGTCGAATCCGTCCACTGGGCGAGCAGCTCCATCAGCACCCGATGCACCTCGTGGTCTTGACGCTAGAAAGGCTCCGCCATTGAAGCAACAGTTCAAGCTGGAGATTTCCCTCCATTGGTGCAATGCCTACTCTCCGTATCCTCGTCAGATGAAGCACAGCTGCTAGAGGCAGCTTGGTGCCTTAACAAACTTGTCAGCAGCTGAAGGAACGCAGTGCGCCTTGCTGCCAGATCTACCATTGCTTGTTGCTCATCTTGGTGGGAAGACCCCCATACTTGTCGACGAGTAGTCCGCATGAGTCGTTGGTAATGTTGCTGGTGAAGGAAAGCCTCAGCAACACCCTACTGGCGCAAGGTTCTTTGTGTCCTCTTGCCCCGTCTGATGATGCAGCCATTGTCAAATAAAAGTTCTACTATTGCAAGAACTGCTGCTCGGGCTCTGTCAAATCTTATTAAGGGCCCTGATCCCAAGGCCAAAAATATGCTTATCAGCAGCGAGGGCGTACTGAATGCAATCTTGCAGATCTTGGAGAAGGCAGATGAAGAGCTGACAACCGAGGCGGCCTGGGTAGTGTCTATCTCTCAGCAGTTTCAGAGAAAGCAATTAGCCTGATAGTAAAGAAGTCATGTACCTCAGCTGCTGATTGGAGCTTGTGACTTTGTGAGCATCTGCGAACCTGCAGATGCTCATCTCAAATCTTCGCAGACACCTTGTAGCTGGTGGCTGTGATGATAGCTACACAGGTGATAACACATACTAGTTTGGGTGATAACTAGTTGGCTTCCCATCTGTAGAACAGCCTCCCCAGATGGAAGCATACAGCTGTACAGTTCAGGCATAGTAGCATGGGTGGCTATTGATATAAGTCCAGAAACTAACCACCTTTGCTTGATTGTGGAGGTGTCACAAGTAATCTTCCTATTCCCAAGTACTCTTGGGCAAAGAGTTCATCGTTTTTTGCAAACATGTCCGTCAGACTGCAGTCTATGTTTTTACTCTTAAGTACCCAAAACCGTGGTTTTATCTTCCCCTCCAGTGAATAGCTGAAGTACCTTGGGTATTCTACAATCGCTTTAAGTGGCTTCTTCATGGTTCTTAACAGAAATTCAAGCTTTGGTTTCATAACAAGCTCCATACTGTAACCCAGAAGTGGGGAGAATCTATAGATCATTGAGCACACATCTTTCTTAGACAAGCCCATCTCCAAGAAGTAAGTCATTCTGTAAACATTGGAAAATAGTTACATGCATTGAACACTTGAGAGCATCTTGGCAAATATATTTGACTAGTGAAAATCACATTACTAGACTTCAGGTAAGCAACAAAAAGTAAATCGGAGATCAAGTACCAGGAATAAGAAATTGACTGCACAAGTGGATTATGCTGTTGACCACAATGACTCCAGAACATTCCAAAATTGCAAAAAAAAAAGAGTATATTATCTAGATAAAAGGTGCAACCGTCCAACAACATCAACAATAATTACACCAATAGCACATTGCAGCTTGTAGAAGAAACTCAAAATAGACCATAGCATGATTAAGAAACATTGAGTTTAGCCCATGTCAACTTGTGCTGCATATTCCACATACGTCTATCTTGGCAATAAACATAATTTAAATGCTCTACTGAATAATAATGTGCTGGTGGTACACTTTCTTAGTATGTATATATAGCAGGTCTTTACCAGCAAGGACCCTTGAGAAGTAGCAGGATAGCCCGCTACTTGATCCCACCAGTTTTGGTCGGGTAAAGTTTTTGAACTTTGTTCCTTATGTTTCAAAGAGTATTGTATAATTATGTATTTATGTGCACGGCTGATGTGAAATTTCCCAAATATAGGTGAAAATCATCCATAAAGGCACTAACTAAATATACATCAGCTGAGAGCCTGAGAATAGGGTTCTGGTTCCAATGAGTATTTTGGGTGTAGGGTACCTGGCCTGACTAGTATATTAGTTACTGGTAGGCGGTAGCTAGATGAGTTAAAGCCATTTACAAGTTTACAAGAACTATGAACATATCAAATGCATTGATTGAGCCTTTGTAGTAAAACCTTTTTTTCGTTTATAGAAGAAGTTGCGGTCATACCTGGGGAGCAGTGTGCAATTTATGTCCAACAATAAAAGCTCTGGATACTTCCTAATGATGCGAGGAAGATGATGCTTGGAAACACCGAAGTCAATGAGAAAGTTGATTTTCTTCTTGAGGGTATTGTCCACATTTAAAGCAAATATTTCTGGAGAACGACACAAAATCTTTGCCACAGTTTCCTTATCAAAACCCATATCTTTGAAAAAGTAAACAATCTGGGACACGAGGCAGAACAATTAGTACCAAGATAATCAGTTATTGGAGGATCAAAGATGTAAAAAAGTAACAACTCAAGACCATCCCCAATTTTGGATATCCTAAAAGACCATGTTGCACTGTGGATACAATTATAGACTGACAGCAAAGGATGCAATAGACCTGAATCAAGCGTTGAGGTTGACCACCGTATACATGCCTCCTAAGTCTTAATCCTAGCCTCCTAGGAGATCTCATTGTGATTAATTCGGAAACAATGTGAAACTCAAGACCAAGGAAAGAAAATCTGGCAATTATCGGCCGGTAACCATCAGTTACCGGAAATCCTGGTGGGTACCGAGAGGGAAAAACCAACCAGTAATCTAGGAAGTTCCTAGGTTAGTTTAGGACTTTTTGTGCTAGATTACCTATTGTATGAATTAAATATGCATAAATATGCTAGTCCCAACATTTTGAGCTAGATTTTCTCTAATTTTTTCTGGTTTTTAGCGGTTTTTTCCGGTAACCGGACGGTTACCGGTTTTCAAACCGCCCAAATTCAAATTTTGAAATATGAATTTTATCCAGTTCTTTCCGGATTTTCTGGTAACTAACCGGTTACCGTTACCGCCCACCGGCCAGGTTTTGCACCGGTTCCGAGATTTCTATCCCTGCTCAGACGTAATGATGAAAGCTGTTACTCATGTCAACTAAATGGAAGACCTATGATTAGTGGCTAAGCAAAATATTGTATTACTGACGATTGGTTGTTGTTTGCTAAAAAAAGCTAAATCTAAGCAAAGTAGCTTTGCCATTACCAATGGAGTTTATATATGGAAAGCAAACCATAAGAATAGTTACACACCTGCAGAAACTCATTAGGTTTTTTCAGCAGCAACTGTGGACTTGATGTAACAACTGGAACCAACATTTTCTTATTGATGCCCAGATCATCAAACAGCTCCAGAATTGAGTTCATTCTTTTTGTTGAACAACCCAGAATATGAGGCCAGCTTTTCACAGCAATAGCAAGGACTGTACAAGAAATCTGAAACCAAAAAACCTGACTTACCACTTCCAGTACCAACAAACAAACACTAGGTAGAACAGGATCCTTAAGTGAACAGGATATTAAGCCAAGTTGGCATAGTAGGAAGATTCTTTTTTTTCAGTTACCTTTTTTCTGTTAAAGAACAAAAGCATCTGCCCGTAGTTTTCTATTACACTTGTTGAAAGAATCCATGGATACTTCAACAACATCCTACCAATATATTCTTGTTCAATGCCAGCCTAGAAAAGTTTGAAATGGGATAATATTACATTATTGCACCTATTGTCCAGTGAACACAAATATTGCAGGTTTCAAAGGACACAAGCATAAAGGTCAGTTGAGAGTCAAGTCCTTATAGTATACCTTTTCCCATGCATGAATCCTTGGCTTGATATCATTTTCAACATCAGAAAGGATGATAGGAGGAAATGACAGGAGAACCGTTGCAATCCTTGGCTTGGGAATTCCAATGCACTCAAGAAAATCAATTAATGGCTTAAGATGATTGTCCTCTGAGCAGAGAAGAAGCATTGGAAATGATTCGATGAGATAGGGAAATGACACATCTCCATGTCCCAACATGCTAAGACCACCATACCTGGCCTCCATCTGCAAGAATATGGTTCAAGAAAGATGCAATCTCTAGAGATATTCAATGCAAGGAAACTGGTATGAGAAACAATAATTGGGACCGAAACTTGGTATGAGAAACAATAATTGGGACTGAAACTTACTTTTTCAAAAAATGATAAAGTACTTTGGAGTGCCTCATCTGCAGGTATTGATAAGTGCATCATCATGCGCTTAGCATTCTTTCTGATTAGCGTTTCATAACCACTGCTTGAAAATAATATTTCCTTCAAAAACTTAACCTATACGTGAATAAACCATAAGTAACGAATGCAGTAATCTAGTGACCATAAGATAGTATCAAGCAGTACCACAACTGTCGAAAGGAAACATAACTACCACTATCATAATCCACATAACTACCACTATCATAATCCATAGTATCATAATATCAAAGTGTGATGTCACCATTTACTAGTGTTAATGAAAATTTGCTACATGTATTCTAATGCCAGTAAATGATTCCATAAATTAGTTCGGTGCCATGATATAAAAAATTGAAGTACTGTTGTGATTAGTGGCACGAATGAACAGAGAAGTAATTCACATACTTGAGCTCAAGCTCTGCACAACACTACAAGCTTGATGATTTGAGTTGCAGGCTTGCAGCTAAGGACAATACTGTTCGACCAATTAAGCTCCTATCAATTTGAGTGCTCCGTGTTTAATTAGCTAGATTGAATTTTGTTGATTTGTTCGACCAAACACATCTAATACGAAGTCATGGACTTGATTGGGTAGCTTGGGTGGAATTTTGATCAGAGGACCTATGCAAGCAAACCGAGCTCAGAATGGATTAGCTCTCACCCTATCAATCAGCACCGGGAGGCCCGCCGCCGAAACGTAGGGCGCGATGAACTTCGCGGAGGAGAGCCGTACGCCGAGGCTCTCGAGGAGCGGCACCACGCCGCGGTCGCGCTTGCTCTTCCCCATGAAGTACACCTTCCTCCCGAACCCAAGCGCGCCCATCTCGACATCGCACGCCCCCACCCCGGGGCTCCACGAGGCCCATAGGCCGAGCTCGTCGAGCTCGCGCACTCCGTCCGCCAGCATGGCGGCGTAGCCCGGCGCGCGCGCGGCGATGGCGGCTGCGGCGGCCGGGGAGGCGCCGTGCTCACGGAGGAGCTCTGCTACGGCGCGCTCGGCCTCGCGCGCGTCCCAGGCGGGCGAGGTGGAGGTGGCCGCAGTGGGGCACGCGGCGATGGGGCTGCGACGGCGGCGGCGCGGGAGGGGGAAGAAAGGGAGAGGGAGCGGCGGATAGGGGTGGGGTTTGGAGTGGCGGAGGGGTTGGGGTGGCAGGGCGTGGAGTGGAGGGGTTAGGGATTTGGGGAGCGGAGGAGAGAGGAGTGTGGACGTGGTGGTAGCCATGGCCAGGGCGGCGGAGTGCAGCGAGCTGGGGACGAGGGAACGGACGGGAGGAAATGGAAATCCTGACGCTTATTTGCTTGCCGCGCGAGCCATTATCCGTGGGACGAAAACAATATTTCCAGGCTGTTTAGCTTGGCTCACACTTGTTGGCTGTTGACAGACCTAGCCAAATTGGTCCCCGAGCTGTGTCCCTGTAGGCACGATTTGGTTGCACTGATTAACTAAATGGATCGTGTTACATCGGTCCATAGACTCGATGTTGGACCCAGATACGGCCTAAAAAGGCTATAAGTCGTGTCGTGTTAGTCCTTATCATATATAATCTGATGGACTAAAAATGACTCGTTTAGTATGTAGGCTCGTGCCATCTCTGTCGCATGTTACCTGGAGCCTATGCCGCCACTGCCAACGAGAGGGAGGGAGTGGAGCCGGGGCACGAGCCACAAGGGAAGGAGACAACGGGGAAGGAGGAGGCGGCGGCTGGCCGAGAGAAGAGTAGAGGAAGGTGGAGAAGGAGGAGATAAATAAAGGAAAAAAGGGACAAAAATAAGATAAATAAAGAGGCAATTAATTGAGATAAATAAATAAAGAGACGAAAAAAAGATAATTATAAATAAATTGAAGATTTGATGAAGACTTTTCAATGCTATAAATATAAATAATTATCCAGATAGGCGGATAGCTCTTCAATGCTATGCTTGCTTTGTCTTTCTTTAGTGCTTGACGTTGTTGAAGAATCTAAACCTCCAAAGGAAGAACCTGTACACCAGATCTTGCCCCCATGCGATTTTCTTTTTACCTGCAATGGGTAGTGGTGGAGGTCGCTGCAAATGAACTTCCTAAAACCTTTGGTCATACAAAGTGAACTTCCTGAAACTTTCGGTTATACTTATAATAGACATCAGTTAGTTGAGTACGAACAAGTGAGAAATAGCTAGAATAATTTATCCCTGCTACATCACTCAAAACTGGGAGAATATTGCTAAATCCTCATAGTTTAGTTCTAGGATTTAAAATAAATGCAAAAACATATAAAGTAAGAATTTATTTCCAATATTTCAAAATTTTGGATTTCATATCATAAATGAGTAGCAATTTCAAGTATACGATACACAATTACGGGAGATGTTTAGTAATAAATTACAGATAAAACAACAGTAAAATCATAAAAGAATTTCAAAAAAAGCTAGTAACTTCTTAACAACATACCAATGTTGCTCAATTAATAAAGTACTGCCATGAAGACTATTGTAGTGTGTTTACATAAAAAAAGAAAAATATACACATCAGAGAAAGATGTGCTAAGAGAAAAAATTGGAAAATTATGAATAGCTAGATACAAGGTGAAACAAAACCGATTTTTTCAAAAGAATTTGGATTTCATTTTGGATTTAGTTTCCTTTGATCCCTAGCCCAATCAGTACGAATCTCAGCTATCCAAGTCACCAATCCTCAGTGGCATTGCTTCAACGGGGGATAATTATGTCAACACTGTTCACCGTTTGAAAAATGCATTGCCGCCACCCCCTGTTTTGCCTATGCCGGTCCATCCCACCCGCTCTCACGCCTTCCCGCGCCATCTCATTGCTGCCACCTCTGTGCCACTTGTCAGAGGTCGTACACCCTCTCTTAAATACCTTGACCCCATGTTAGAGTCACCGCCCACGACCGCCACCGCCGCGCCAACCTTCTCGTGCTTCTACCCTCTCCGCTCTCTTTGCCGACCCGACCTCCTCTGACCACTTTTGATTGCCGTATTTCTTCACCCGAGGCAGCTAGTGCATCCACTCTAACCGCCGCACCGCGCCTCCCTGACCCTTCCCAACCATGCCACGTGCCACCGCCGTTGAAGCTCCTCCACTGTGCTGAACCGCCTCTGCCGCTCTATAAAAGCCCCCGAGCCCCTTCATTCGAAGGCATCAACGCTTAAGGTCAGCCAAACACCCCCAAAGCTCCGATAGCCTCCCACATTGCCGGCAATCGCCAAAATTCCCCAAGGCAAGGATTAACTCAATTCTGCCCCTCCGATCAATTACTTTCGAATTACCTTCGTCTGTAGCCTCCTCATGCCCCCAGGAATACTCCTGAGCCATTGCCTTAGCTTCCGAGCCCCCCTCTTCCTTACCACCGACCCGCCGCACGACCAAAACACCTCGCCCCTGGACAACCCAACTCCAACCATCACTGCCCAAACCACCACATCCCCAAGCTTACCCTAACCCCCAAGATGCTCAAACACAAATGCTACCGTCTGTTTAACCCTCCGCTTACCCTGTATCATTCAAACCTCCTGCGGAAGGAAAAACTTCGCCGCCGGTGATCGCCGACACCCCTATCCCCACCAACCCCAAAAATGGGAACCCCGTGGTGCCAGGACCCCAACCATAGTCTCCTTTGTCGTCGCAAATCACCCTAGGCCCACCAATCACTGTCGTTGTTCTCCTCTGTTCCGTTGTCGCACGCGTGGTCAGCCGAGGAAGATGAACCGCAACGGTGCATTACTGTTCACCCGACTCGGTAAACCCCAAGCCCAAACCTGCATGAACAGTAGTGGATTTGGTGTGCCCAAACCCGCAATGAATAGTGCCCAGACCCGTTACTGTTCACCCAAACTCGAAAACACAAAAGTATACCCATTTCAACCGTTTCGAGCTCGTCGACCCATTTTCCATCTCCGTTTCACCTATTTGGACCCCTACAAACCCAAAACCCTTTTTAATTTTGATTTCTTGGATTTTCTTTCTTTATTTAATTTCTTTATTCCTAGCTCAGCCCTTCGAGCATGGAACTGAGTCGTTTTCTTTTGCTTTACGTTAACTCCCGACATTGGAGTTCAGCCGGACAAGGAAGGAGAAGCGCAAGCTCAAGATCAAGAAATAGAAGAATTTGAAATTGTAGAATACTTAGATCCGCAAGGCAAGTCACATGTTTTTGATCATATGGAACCTACATTCTGTTAATTGTTATTTATCAGTATTTCCATTATGGTATTTATGCATTGTTATTTCTTGTACAATAAATGTTTAGAATGACATGATATAAGCTAATGTCCTACCACCCGAAAAAGCTTGGTTTCATTTGATGGTCATATTCAACTTGACAAGACTTAGTAACATTAAATGTATTATTAATGTAATCACGGTAGTTTAGAAACTCAATAAATCTTTCCACTACTAAGAGATTTGGCATTTTGCTGATAGAATTTTAAAAGTGGTTCTAGGATAAGGATGTATCACGGGAAGCCATGAGATGGCCGGGTCCCATGACCTTATTATAGGGTGGAGGCTTGGAATGGAATGGTGGCTGTGCAGTGGGCACTGATATATGGGTTTGTGGGTGGAAGTTGCCTCAGTGAAAATATAAAGACTAGACATTTATGCCAAGTAAAGAATATAGTGATCGCCCAACCACAAGCGTTGATTCGTCAAATCTGGTGTAGCAACTACTCAGTTTGACTGAATATCTACAACTGGTGGGGGAGATCGAGGGTGAGTTTGTATGGGAGGTGGTTAACCATACAACGGTAGGGCTACGACAAATCGGGCGAGGCCGTGTGGGTCATTCGAGTTTGTTGAGATCAAAAACTTACCAGGTAGAGGCTATACAGAGAATTGAGAAGTGAAAAGTCTTGTTTTCTTAATTTTGTCACGGGAGTTAAGAAATCTTGTGGGTAAAGCTGGGCAGCTCTGCAAAGTCTGCGAGGAAGACATGGTGGAATTCTACGAAATAGATGGCGCTTGGGATTAGGGTTGTTCTCCACTCAAACCTGCCTATGGTGTGTTTTGGTTTTGTGTGTGCTTAAGGGCTGCTCGTTCCGTTGTAATATTTGACTGTTAAGCCTTTATCTTGTAATAAAGTTGGCTTTTGTTCTTGAGTATGTGTTGGCAATGTTGTATACTCGATTGATGTAACTCGTAGCTGAACAGTCCTGGATAGTTGTGAGTGATTCATGGCGTCTCTAGAAATGAGGGCGTTACACAAGGACAGGCTTAATTAGTGTGCATAGTGAATAGACTTAATTAGTGTGTATAGTGAATAGCATGATATAGCACCCATACATTTACACTTACATTCTTCATTTCTTCTTTGCGAACCTCGTCATGTGGATTTAGATCAAATTCATATCCACTAACATTGCTTGCGTCCGAACAAACAACACGCTACCCATGTAAAACCAAATATATAATGAAAGGTGGAAAAATTGACCTACATATTGATCAAGAAAGACAAAAGGGCCGCTAAGGACTAGTAAACAAAAAAGATCTAGTACTGCTAAAAATGATTTAGCGTTACTGAAAATCGACAAGTCTTGCTATTGTACCTGTCGCAATAAGCCCAGGAGAAGAAACGCATTGGCCGGGTGGGAGGCAAGCTGCCGCGCGCGCGGCCATTACAGTGGCAGGACGCGGGCTGCAGTTGAACTCATTTGGGCTTTTTTTAATGGCTTGTAGCTGAAAAGTACTGTAGCTGGCTGAAAAAACACTGTAGTTAACAGATGCTTATTTAGCATAATTAAATTTAAAAAAAATAAAAAATATGTTAGCCCATTACATATAATACAAACAAATACGGGAAAAAAGAACTAGCAAAAAGCTTAACAAAAAGCCAAAAGTTCAGAAAAAGATGAATTTTATGAATAGTAAAAATAAATCAGAAGCTAAAAACTAAAACCAAAACGATCACAGCTCTGGACACGCGGTGCAAGTGTGTAAGGCTGTAAGGCTTTATTCAAATCTCAAGTGTAGCAATTATGCGGTACACAAGAGCAAACCGATTAGTGTTCTGCAGTGATGTATGTGTACGGCAGTATCTTCAGGGACTGCAGCCAGCGCGGCGAGGGGGCCGAAGACGACTGCAGCGCTTGGCGATTCGTACGCCACCTGCGGGCTAGTCAGCGTGAGTGCACCCCACTTCAGCCGCCTGCGGCGAGTCCGGCCAGGCGGCCACTTCGCGCCATTACTTCCTTGTCTCAAGAAGAGAAGGCACATCTTCCGGGTTTATATAAAAAAGAGGAGGGGGCTACATATTGTGTGCTCCTTTTCAAGGGTATAATCAGACGAATATAGATAGACATTATTTATTTTGTATCTTATTTTTTTTATTTTTCTAGAGTTAGAGTCGGATATAAATAATACCGGATACTCATTTCTCTATTCCATATTTGTTTCATAAATCTTCGGTGGTTGGTTGGATGAAAATTATTGGCTTCTTTTTCATCTCTATAGAACATTGGACAGTAGGGTGTAATCAGATCGAACACAAAGAGAATAATTGCCGAGATATTGAGGAAAGAACACTCAGGGGGTGTTTGGTTGCCAGCCACAGTTTACCATGCCTAAGGTTAGACAAGTTTGACCAACTTTGGGAGCTGTTTGGTTGCAGCCACAGTTGTGACAAGATTCCCTTCCAGCAAACTAGGTCCCACGCGTCAATGACTCAAAAAAGTGTGGCAATATTCCCTTAGGCTTGCTAAGGTGTGGTAAAGAATTTAAGGGGGTGTTTGGTTGCTAACCACACTTTGCCAACAAAAATTGCCACACTTGTCTAACTTGAGGTACTCAAATTCTTTGCCACACCTTAGCAAGTCTAAGGGAATCTTGCCACACTTTTTTGAGTCATTGACACGTGGAACCTAGTTTGCTGGAAGGGAATCTTGCCACAACTGTGGCTGCAACCAAACAGCTCCCAAAGTTGGTCAAATTTGCCTAACCTTAGGCGTGGTAAACTGTGGCTAGCAACCAAACACCCCATAAGCACCTCAACTTAGGTAAGTGTGGCAATTTTTGTTGGCAAAGTGTGATTAGCAACCAAACAGCCCCTCAGTATTCTTCACATGTTTAGATGTGTCAATCCGCATATATATTATTTTATTTCTAAGTGAAGTCATAAGAACTTTCTTATATCACTTAACATACGAATATATACAGACAGATATCACTCATTCTATATTCTATTCTATTTTGTTTTGACGTCAGAGTACTAGATATACTCATTTACTAATTTCATATTCGCATCGTAAACCAGATACTCCGTTTGCATCATACTCCTCTGTATTCTCGTTATTGTGTGATGTTTGCCGGCAACGTGACCCAACCCCACATCAGCGATGAGATTTTTGAATTCTGGGCTAGGTAGTATTGGGCCGGCAATGCGTGTCCAGCTCGTTGGCATCTACGCCAACAACCCCCCTTGTGAGAGCATTGGAACAATAGTGACTTATGAGCTAGCTCTAAGCATATTATTTCATATTTTAATAGAAAGAGAGAGAAAAGCTAGCTCTTGATCAAGAGCTAGTCTCATACACACATTCCAAGATTATGTGAGAGTGTCATGTGAGGCTATTTATGTTATGAGCTATGTGCTAAAAGTTAGTACTATTGAAGAAATTATCTTAGAGCTAGTAACTAGCTCATACTGTTGGAGATGCTCTGAGCGGTTCGAAAATGTGTCGCTCGCCTGTGGGCCCCGTACACACAACACCACGGTCACATGCGCTCCCGCATCTGGCTGGTAGCGGAAACGAGGGTGTGTGTCCCGATATGGTCGCTGAACTCCGGGTCCACCGTTACATGGCCCACATGTCAGCTAGCGCACGTTTGAAAATCGGCAGGTACGTACGTTCTGTAGCGTGTCAGATTCAAACAGACAAGGCTATCTAGTTTTCACGTTTAGGCCGCTCGTCTTCGAGTCGTTTTCAAAAAACTCCTTCAAGTGTTTCGTCTACAGATGCTGCTGCTTGCAAAATTCCATTGTTGCATATCGTTTTTTTCCTGGCGATTTACGTGTTGCATATTTGAGGGCCATGAGTGAGAGAGAGAGTAGTAACCATGATCTCGATCTCCAGCTACATTGTGACGTGTCATCCATCCAACGGTCCACACCCCCGCGTCAGACGCCCGATCCAGCCGTCGGAACACTGAAATTCGAATACCGGAACCCAAAAGCGCTCATGGCTCCGCGCGCCGCTCCACCCAGTACCGTCACACACACCCACCAGAAACTGACATGTGGTCCCGTTCTCTCGCCACGCCATCCTTGGGTTACACACCGAATCATAAAAATTGGTACCACCGCTCTGTTTCCCTTCAGCCTGTAGTTTTTGATTTTTAGTTTATTATTTCAGACAGTAATTATACTAAAAAACCACTAACAATTATAATATAAAATAAGCTATAAGCACACAAAAAAGATAAGGTGCCACTCGGTTGGGTTGAAATTACACTGTAGCTGACTGGAATTATACTGTAGCTGATAATAGCTTATTTGGCGTAACTAAATTTTAAAAATAAAAAAGATTAGTCTATCATAAACAACATAAATAAATACGAAAAAAGAACAGACAAAAAAGGTAAAAAAATTTAAAATAAAAAAGATAAAATTTATAAATAATAAAAATATAAGTTGGAAGTCCGAAATTTAAACCAAAACGAGTGGTTAGGTCAGACGAGGAAGGATGAGAAGACTAGTTGCCTCGGAGTTGGCGCTCTTCTCCTCGGTGTGGGCGAGAGAGAGAGTGAAAAGAGCGAGAGTAAAAAAGCTGCCATTTCACTTGGTTACCACAAGGTAGGTTTCGAATTCAAATCTCCGCTACTAGTAGCAGCAGCAGCAGCACATCGCTCTCGTCTCGTCTGGAAGAGGCGAGGCGCGGCTTCCAGGTGGTGCTCGCTCTGGGGCTCTCGCAGAGAGATCTCCGGTATCCCACTGCTCCCGCCGTACGTACTGCCTCCTCCGATTCTCACCTGCTGTTTCTTTTTTTCTTTTTTTACTCCATGTTGCTTGCTTCTCTGCATAGGTCGGATTTTGTGCTATCACCCTGCAAGCGCCAACGCAAGGTGTTCCTTGTTTTTTAGCAGCGCCTTGTTCGAATTGAGGTTTGCATTGTTGGTTTCACCGGGTTTCTTTTTTTTTGTGCGGTTTTTTTTTTTGGTGTGTGGACTTAGAGAGGGAGGCGGCGAATTCAAATTTTCTTCCCTAATGGTTGGTAATTTGAAATCATGTTCGTGTGATCTTATAGTGTCTATTTTTGGGCGCTTTGCTCCGAAATTTTATGATTCATTCGCCAGTAGCTGGAGATCGACCTATGCAACCAACTCTGCGCGAACTAGTGGGATTTTTTCTTTCTTTTTTTTGGGCGTGGTTTTGTCGATCTGATCTCGAGGTTTCTAGGGTTTAACTGTTTGAATGTTCCAGTATAGTACAATGCGGCAAGTTTAAAGCTTGGCATCGATGTGTGGATGCCTTTGCTTGTCTTCTATTTTGCTCAAATTGGACCGATTAATATGTTTTGTTTGGTTGGTTTTGAACTCCTTCCTTTCTGTTTTACTAGATTACTCAATCCTATTACCGGCAATTTAACCTTAATTGATACATAAGGACAAGCTGGATCTTATTGTGGGCGATTTCAAAATTTTCAGAGTTGTCATTCGAGTACCGAATGCTCCAATTTAATTATTTGATTTCTTATTCGTCTTGCTGTATGCTTTCTGCCAGAGATCAGGTGATGGGTGGGGGAGCTGCAGGAAACACGATCTCCATTCCCCAGGGGGAGAAGGCATTGTCGTTTCCCTTATCTATCTTTCTGTGAGCTCTCTGCTCAAGAAGTTGGTGTCCAAGTTGTATCTTGCAAGAGTATTAGGCTGCCAAGATGAAGTCTAGTGCGGTTACTTCGAAAGGCAAGGCCATGTTTGAGCTGAAGCACAAGCTGGTCCAAGCTCTTAACAAGATTGCAGACAGAGACACTTATCAGATCGGACTAGATGAGCTTGAGAAGGCGGCGGATACCTTGGCTCCTGACATGATTGGCTCGTTCTTGTCATGTGTGATTGACACTGATGCTGAACAGAAGAGTGCGGTGCGGAAGGAGTGCATTAAGGTGATTGGCACATTGGCACGGTCACATGGAACCCTACTGGCACCTCACATGACGAAGATGGTGGCTAGCGTAGTCAAGCGCCTGAAGGATGCCGACTCGGTTGTTAGGGATGCATGTGTTGACACTTGTGGTACCCTCTCAATGTGTGCTAGAAATTATGGGGATGGCGGAGCCGCATTGGTTGCGTTGGTTCGGCCCTTGTTTGAATCACTGGGTGAACAAAATAGATATGTTCAGGCTGGGGCAGCATTGTGCTTGGCCAAGGTTATAGATGAGAGCAGTTACTTCCCTGGCCCTGTTCTCCCTCAGATGCTTGTTCGTGTTGTTAAACTGCTCAAGAACCCCCATTTCATGGCAAAGCCTGCAGTGATTGAGTTGATCAGAAGCATTGTTCAGGTTGCCCTTTTGCTCTTGTACCAGCAATGGCATTCCATTCAAACTTCTTCTTGTACTAGCAGCACTGTTGCGTAGGCTTTCTACATTTGGGCATGATTAACTTGCCTGTTTATCTGATATAAACACTAATCCTTTTATGAACTACAGTTTATAATATATACATGTACATGATTTCTTTTTTAAAAAATAGTATATGCTGATGATGAAGTAGCTTAACATACATCATTAATTGCTATGAAGTAGTAACTAGTACCATGAGAAAGAAGCATGCTTCTGTGTGATAACTGATAACATACTTTTTATTCAATATCTGCTCAGTCAGTTTATCACACAAACTACTTCAGCTCTTCCTACAAAGTCAAGTGTGTTTGTTGCTTTCTCACTCCTTGTTTCATGCTTCAGACTGCCAGTCTGATTGCATCTGTTTTCTTCTGGTGGAAATTCAGCAATATTGTCTAAATAATTTTCTAGAAGTGGAGCAGTAATCTTCATCTTCAGTTTGGTCCTATAAGTTGTAACTAGAACAAGAGATTGGCCTTTTATTACGATTCTTATTTCGCTATGGTCCCAATTTTAGGCTGAAGGTGCTTCTACAGAGCAGGCTCTATCATCTGCTCTAACAAGTATTATGGATGCCCTGAAGAGTAGTGACTGGACTACAAGGAAAGCAGCCTCTCTAGCCCTATCTAGCATCGCTGTCAGTTCTGGATATTTGGTTGCCTCTTTCAGAACTTCCTGCCTTCGCTCCCTTGAACGTTGTAAATTTGACAAGGTTGGTACACTTGTGAAATTGATGCAGTAACATGTATTGCATATGATACACTTATTTTATGCCCCCTATGATAGGTAAAACCAGTGCGTGATGCAATTACCCACGCCATTCAGTTGTGGAAAACTATTCCAGGGTCTGATACTCCTGAACCATCGGAAGCTGGATCATCCACAAAAGGTACTGCAATCCTTTAATATCAAGTTACAGCCTGGTGTTTAGCAAAACAGATGCAGTACTTCTTTCCTGGAGCATGTCTACATAGCTAGTTTCTTTCTTTCTTTCTTTTGTTGACAGGATTGCTAGTTTCTTTTTGGGTAGCACACTTCTTTCTTATACTTCATACTACTATTTACTTTCATAACAATAGTGTATTGACAAAGAAATGAGCTAATCAACAGTTGAACTCATATACTTCATTCAGCTATCTGATGTTGCTATATTGAAGTACCTTTTGTTACTCTTTGTTACCTCTTCCAGTACTATGCATCTTAACTTCTAACGCTCTCATCTAGAAGGTCAGACAACTAAAAGATACATCAGCTTATGGCACGCTAAGGCCATCTTATGCTTAGGTTTATAATAGGATCATGACAAGTTGAGCACAAACCTTTCAGATGTTGATGATCTTTTCTTCGTAGAGTTTTCTTATTCAAGTTCTTCATGAGTTTAAAGGGGTATTTCAGAATACCATATTAATGCCTCCCCATGATTTGCCACAAAATATAAATGCTACACTTGGGCCTTCTAGTCGATTATTATTTTCACGTTTACTCTGCATTGCTTCTAGCTTCTGCATGTACTTAAACTGCATTCGTATAATCAATTTCTTTTCTATTTTGTTAATTAATTTCTTTTCTGGCAGAAAACTTCTTTGGTGACCATCATGATCTCAGAAGTATACATGATGGTGGATCAAGGGAGACTTCTTTTAGGAGAGTTGATCATGCATCTTCTGTATCTGTTATCAGTGGCAGTTCTATCACTTCGACAAAGAAGAGATCTCCTTTGTCTATCAACAAGATAGCCCTAAACAATGCTGCAAATCAGCAACGCTTGATGTCAAGTGATTGGAATGTTGAGATAGCAGTCCCTAAGCAGAATATGATGCCATCAGTTGAACTTGAAGAAAAGGAATCTGGTCACATTTACGTGCTGAAAGATGAAAAGAGAAGCGCATATGAAATTGCAGATGAAGACAGTAAGTCTGACTATGACCCCATGGATGATAAACAAGAATGCTCCTCTGTATCAGAAGTAGCCAGCAGGAGTTGTGAGACAAAGCATGTCACATCCGCTCAGGAGTGCACTGAAGATTGTGATTTTACACAAGTTACTGAACAATGCCCCAGGGCTCGAGAGAGTAAGATCATAGACTCTTCTGTTACAGATGTCACTTCACATGGCACACATACTTGCTGTCTGAGTGCCATGAAAGAATTAGCCCTTATTCGGAAGCAACTTCAAGAGATGGAAAGGAAACAATCAAATCTTTTTGATCTATTGCAGGTAATTCCCATATTTTGAGTTGTGAATAATCTCGTCGATTTAACTCCTCTCTATATTTTCGCTAATTTGATAGTTTGTATATGTGGTCTGATTGTAAAGTGTGGTAGCGATTTACTTCGAAAGCTCAGTTATTGGATAAGTGATATCCTTTGAAAAATAACCTGCTCTGTACATTTTAGCTACTTGTATTAGCCTATTGCCAGTTTAATAAAAAAATGCCAACCCCTTATAAAAACATCATGATCATCAACTCACACCAATGATTACCATTTTTTATCCTCTACGTCATGATCATGTAGAAAAAAGAATGCTGATTCTTCCTATAGAACAAGTGTTGTACTGTATACAAGTCCTTATGCACCTTGCACAAAACATGTATGTAATGAAATGAATTGGGTTCCAAATGTCTTTGCGAGTGCTAACTTTCTTTCACTGGTTTCTTGCAGGAATTCATGTCTAACTCAGTGGAGAACATGTCAGTGTTAAACTTGAAAGTGCACAATTTGGAGAATGCTGTAGACAAAACTGTGTATACAATTACTCAAAGTGAAAGCCGCTATCACCTTCCTAGTTCCAAGTTTTTTAAGAACCAAAGTGTCTCTTCTTCACCCAGGCTTTCTGCTTCTACACCTAGAACATCTGTGGATGCTAACTATAAGCCACCAACAATTCCACATTTGAAACATGAGAAGAAGTGGATGCACGATCTACCATCTAAGAGCTCAAGAGTGTGCATAAAAGAGGGAGCTGAATTTCTGAAGGATAATACTCGTAACAAAATTAGGAAGCCTGGGTCTGTGAGCTCAGAGAGCAACTTGGGGAGGTATCTTCCAAGCT
This sequence comes from Dendrocalamus latiflorus, assembly GCA_017311315.1. NCBI lineage: Eukaryota > Viridiplantae > Streptophyta > Magnoliopsida > Poales > Poaceae > Dendrocalamus > Dendrocalamus latiflorus. The sequence continues at coordinate 1,309,477 of CM029658.1, forward strand.
CAGCAAGGAGTCGAACATCAGGGGTTAAGGGGACCTTTCCGGTTTCATTTACCAATTCATGTGAGCAGCCCGAGCTGCAACATGCATTGTGTGCTAAAGAGGCTGGTGAGTTTCATGGTGCTGACAACATGGAGGCTGCATACGCAGAAGCCCTGAACTGTGGTGATTGTGTTGATCTGATTGACCTAATGGATAGAACTGGACCTGTTCTTGAGAAGTTATCGCGTGAAACAGCAAATGAACTTTTAAGAGTTATAGCTGGCCAATTTCTTAATAAAAAGTTCTTTGATTTGGCACTACCTTGGCTTCAACAGGTAAAGTCACTTGTAATCTATTTATGCTTTGCAATAATTGTCTAGTCTGATGAAAGTTTATGCAATTTACTCATTCCAATTGTCATTTGTATATGTTGTTCCAGGTAGTGGATTTAAGCACTATTTATAAGCCAAGTCAACTTTTTGTGTCTGCGAGAGCCCGAAGGGAGTTCCTTTCTGCATTGGAGGAAGTGGCAACAAGTGGATCTTCCGAACCAGCGATCAGAATTGCCATTGCACAGCTTACATTTAAACTGGCCAAAGTTTGTGAGGTTGCCACATGCAGGTAACCCTCATTGCCCATTGACAATGATTGGAATTGTCCCATCAATTCTGCTACTTAAATTTGGATTTCATGTTTTACTGATGCATCAATTCGCTGTTGTAGGAAAATTTCATCTAGAGTGTGCAGAGGAAATGAAACCATCATGGCCACTGCGATGTGAAATATTTCCCCTTATGATGTAACCTAGTTCATGTTCAAACTTCACACCATGCGGCAGTGCTTTAGTGAGCACATTTTCTTTTCTTGTAGCACTGTAACCTGTGTGACAATGTATACTCGGTTTGATTACTGTGTGCAAGACTAGTAGTTTGCCAGTTAAACATGTGTGTTTTATGACTGGGACAACGGCAGTTGATTTAGCATTATAGGTCTGGGTTTGCTCTTTAGCAAGAAGTAATCAATGAGCTTGTGATTTTATGCTTGTGAATTGTGATCTGTTGCTATTACCTAGTTGTACTCTGGTAAATGCCTTTCAGTAAAACTAGAATTCGGCAACCTCTGTGCCGTTACATCAGGTTTGCATGTGCTCCTTAGAGGGGTAAAAACAAAGGAGGAGAAGAATTCGATACAATTACATATGGTGAGGGATAAACATCATCCGGATGTTTTCTTTCTAACTATCATCCAGATTTGTGACCGTTGGATTAGAGATCCAAGGGCCACATTCTCCCCACCCCCTCCAAAAAAATGATTGTTGAGAAGAAAACATCCGGGTGATACCTATACACACCCATTACATATTCACTACAAGTGGAAACAAAGCACACGCCTTTTTTTTTATCTTATCTAACTTAACCGGTTCGCTTATTCTCGCATTGTTCTAGTAATCGCAAGAGCAATCAGATTGTGTAGGATCCCAACACTCTTAACCAATCTGTTTTGTACAATGACATGTCTGCAGTGGCATGGCAGAGAGTCTGTCTCGGCGATAAGATGGAAGCAGAAGAAGCATCATCACCAATCAGAGTCGTCGCTACGTTGTGAAGCGCTGTGGCGGCCGCCCATCCTCTTGTTGCTGGTCGTGCGCTGGACGCAGCGGAGGAGCGCCTCCACCACCTCCGACATGGACGGCCGGAATTCTGGGTCAGACTGCGTCGACCACCAAGAAGCAAAAGTTTTCAGACATAAGATGGTCGGCGGAATTGTGGTGAAGAGCTAAGCTGAGACAAATTGTGGTTTCTTGGGGAGGATCATTGCTGATGATTTCAGCAAGGAGTTCACCTGAACGCAGCGAGCGAGGACATCGGCGAAGCGGGACAGCGCCTTAGGCGGGTACAGGCCACGCAGAGCTGGGTCTGCCAATGCTCCCAAGGCATCGATGTCATGAAGCTGTGGAGTCACCAACTTGACCAAGGACTGCTCCATTCTTGGCTTAGAGCTGCAGATCAAACAATTCTTAGAAATAGTGGGGATATTGTCCAGGAATCAGTAGGGTTAGGAGCTTAATTGTCATGCTGTTGTACATGACCGACAAATGCAGTATCCCCCAGTCAAGCTTTGCATGATCTGAAATGACACAAGATGAACTCAAAAGTAGAACGAATGCATTTTTTCTTCAATTACCTATCATAAGGCTTCCGACCGGTTAATAGCTCGAGCATGACGACACCAAAGCTGTAGACGTCACTCTTCATCGTATAAGCTGATGGCTTTGTGCACTCTGGGGCATTGTACCCCGGTCCCAGGCTCTCACTTGTATCCTGCAGAGATTTCCATGTCAAAAGATCACATCACCTTTACAATCTTATCGGTGGTTCATTGAAGAAAGAGCCATTATGAAAACCTCATAGAAGAATGCAAGGCCGCAGTCTGATAGGTGAGGGTTGAGATCACCATCAAGCAAGACATTAGATGACTTTATGTTCTTGTGGATGACTGAAGGTGAGCAGACTTCATGTAGGTACCTGAAAGAAAAGAAACTTAGCATCGTACTTATGAACACACATGGTCAGATCCTTATGTGCCTGATGCATATAGAATTGTGGATTCTAGGCTTAAATGTTACTTATCAACTTACTCCAGAGCGCGAGCTGTGCCGAGAGCGATTCGAACTCGGGTGTCCCAGGTCAGCGGCTTGCTGTAGTCGTCTGACAAGTGCAGGAACTCATAGAGGGATCCATTCCTCTGGTAGTCATACACCAGCATGTAGTGCCCAGGCTCTGAGCAGTACCCCACAAGCTTACAGATGTTTGCATGGCTCAGCTTGGAAATGCCGTTCACGATGTCCATGAAGTCACTGCTTCCTGAGAAGCTCAATGGATCGAACTTCTTGACAGCCAGTACCTGAAAAATAATCGTGCTAGAATATAAGTATTACCCAAAATGCGTATACGGATATATGATGAAGTTCAAGTTTCTGGCTCTTCAAACATTCTTCTTTGAACCTCTTGATGAAAGTAACTGTCAAGCTTAGTTCAACTGTATGTTACTACAATACAGTTCCCCAGTTCCCCAGTTCTATTCGGTGGGAAGCAGTGCTTTGGTCGAAGCTCTCCGGCTGCAGCTTCCCTCGTCGGCGGCAGAATCGGCGGCCTGGTGGCCGGATCTGGCGTTCTTCGGTGTGGATCTGCTAGGGTTCAGTGGCTTTACGTCTTGGCGGCGCTGCGGCGGACTCCCGAGCCAGCGAGGTCCGTGCGAAGGAGGAGGGCGTGGAGCGCGCTGGGGGGAGGCGGAGGAGCGCTGGGGGATTGAGGAGCGGCGGGTGGGTGTGATCGTCAGTGGGGAGGCAGCGGGCGCGCATCTGGTTGTGCAGGGCGAACGCGCGAAGCCGCCTCGCCGGCGCCGTCTCTGCTCCATTCACCTTCGCGCTCATCTCCGGCGAAGGAAGCAAGGAAGTTGGCACCATGTTCATGGCGAGGAGGAAGATCCAGGAGGACAAGGGCCTCGAGTCCTCGGAGTTCGTGGACTCCGTCGCGCAGGCGTTCTTCGTCCTGGAGAATGGCATCTAGGAGCTCAATAGTGTCCTCAAGGACATCTTCATCAACTCCGCATGGATGTGGCCGGGAGCAAGAAGGCGGTGGTGATCCATGTGCCGTACAGGCTCCGTAAGGCGTTCAGGAAGATGTATGTCAGGTTCTTCCGTTGTATTGCTGTAGGCTTGATCTGTGGCTCATGTCCCTGGATCTGCTCAGTGGTGGCGCATAGGCGTCGCATAATGGTTTCTACAGTGGTGGACTTTGCTAGAAGTGGCTCGTCGGGGAGTTCAAGGGTGGATATGCCATGGCCTTGAGGCGTGTAGGACCCCGAAGTGTTGGTGGCGGTCTATTTTGTGTGAGGGTAGTGCGTGAGGTGTTGTGGAGGTGCTGGCGAAAGCCTTGCCGGTGATCTTACCGGTCTCGACAACAATGACACCTTCGGGCGCCATTATCCTTCTTGGAGGTGTGTCGTGGCCCTCCATAGCTCTCATGTTTACTGATCTCCAGGTGAAAACCTTGCCTCGGTGAGGCGGGCGGCGTCGGCGACTCTCGTCGTCTCCTTGGAGACGTCGCCTCGGGGGTCCATCTTCACACAAAGCAGACCGAAGTTTGGATGGCACAGTCGGATGAGGATAGGGACTTGGTTGAAAGCAAGGACGGAGGAAAAGTGCTGAAGCTTAGCCTTTCCAGTTTTTTCATAGTCCTTAAGCTATCTTTCATGTTGTTGTATGCCCCTCAGTTTTGAGGCTTTGAGCCTAAGAGCTCGTATAACTTTTGGCCGTATATATCCCACGTGGATATAGAGGCCGGATTTTATATCCTTTATCTAAAAAAATGTTACTACAATATGCCATTAGATGAGTATTTGACATGATATTGCAAATGAAATTCTAAATCTCAGACATAGTTGTTTTCTTAAGTTGAAATTATAAACAAGTTTCTTTGGCATGAGTTTAGAAGGCAATCATAAAAGCCTACCCGTTCATCAGCATATTTTGCCTTGAAAACGCGGCCAATCGTTCCCTGACCTATTAGCCTGCTAGTATGGAAGTTGCCAGTGGCTGCTTGCAGGTCTGATGATGAGTAGGTAATCAGGTCGATCGGATCCGAGCTGCGCCTCGAATAATTCAGTTTGTTCTCAAACTCATTATCACTGATTGACTTGCGAGGCACAGCAGGTGGTGTCCTACATCCCATTGATGAGGATTGCTCCAGCGACTTCATGTCGATTGCTGAAGATTCCTTACGACCTAGAAAAGAAAGCAAGAAGAACTCTTACTGATAGCATCAGGAAAGGAGGTATGTCTTTACACATCACAATTTATGCACAACACAACAGAAACAACATAATTTTCTATGATTCAAGAAATATCGTGTGCAAAGTACCTCTGGAGCCATCAACTAGCGGGGTAAATGATCGGTTCTGACCTGACTCGTCCATGTAGTAATGAGATGAAACAGGAGATGAACTTTTCCTCTTCAACACAGACAAGAGAATCAGAGCCGCAAGAAGCACAGCTATCACCATTGCTCCAATAGCAAAACCGTTGATTCCACCGTCATTCCCTCCATTCGATGAGCTTCCCACTGAAGATCCCTTGTCCATACCTGGAGGAGCTGACCCGGATGACCAAGGGTTCCCACCAATCCTTGAGAATGTGGTCAGAGCTGTCAGTATTCATCAAGTGCAATGAAAAGGAATATATTGACTGGAAGTATTACTTACTGTAGACTGTTAATGTCTTTCAGTTTACTTGGGACCCACCCGGTGAACTTGTTGTTCTGCAAATTCCTTGAGCACAAATGGGAAAAAATCATTCTAGCTTAGTTCTCAGATTAGCATACTGAAACTAATTCGTACGTTCAAATTTGTACCTTTTGCAGCATTTATGTAAAGTAAAGAGGCTATGCAAAATTAAGAATGATTAGTATTTATGTAATGTAAATAGGCTATGCAAAATTAAGAATGATTGTTTTACACATTTCATTAACAGCTCATGATATTTGACAACATTAGTACTTGTGTAGTTCCGTGGTGAGGCATTGAGAAGCATACATTTTGAACCTTGATGACTGTTAAAAATAATCTTGACTTAAAGTTCAAGACGTAGTAGAGTTCGTCTACATGTGTAAATCAAGTTGAAGTTGTGTCCAACTTAAAATCAGAATACGTTTGCTAGTAGGAAAATATTAGCCTATATATTGAGGAGGGTTGTAGCCAGTTTTGTAAGAAAAAACAAGGAAAAAAAGAGCAAATAAGAGAATAGAGAAATTAAGAAATTTTCCTGTGTTCTCTCATTTTATTTGCGATGTGTGCGTTTTCTCCTGGAAAAAAGTTAACAAGTGGTATTAGATCCTAACCAAGAACCGAGTCGCTGGAAAAATCGTTTCGACGATTCCGTTTCAGCGCGTCTCACATGGCGCTCCTGAGGCACACGTCGCTCGTCTTCACACAGCTCTCCCTCGGTCCAAGAGTCACTTCAATGTAGCTCGAGATCTTGATCCGTGCTCAAGATCATGTCGCGTTCTCGGGAAGTGGTGTCACCGGTGACGAGGTATCATCCAGTATGATGGTGAAGGAGAGTTCCGTTGTCTCGCTACATTATCCGATGCTCACGACGGGCAATTATGCAGCCTGAGCAATCAAGATGAAGAAAGCGTTTCTTGCTAAAGCGCTCAGCGATGATAAATCAACAGTGCTCTGATGATGAGTTGAGTCAGGGACGTCAAGAAGATGTGTCGCTGTCCAAACTCAAATAAAGTGAAAAGAAATTGGAACGTTGAGGAGATGTGTCACCGTTCTATATCAAGTATGAATTTAGTAAGTCGTAGTTGAGACCGACTGCCTCAAAGTTTTAGAATCTTTGCATCTGGATGGACTCATACTAGTTGAGTTGAGTTCCTACATGTAGCATGCATGTAGAACACTTCGTGTGGAGGCGTGGCTGGTAGTTCATAATACATTGAGACTAAAATTAGAGTATGTAAGTCAAAATTAAGGAGGGGATTGTTAGAAATAATCTTGACTTATAGTTCAAGACGTAGTAGAGTCCGTCTCCGTGTGTAATTCAAGTTGAAGTTGTGTCCAATTTGAAGTCAGAATACGTTTGCTAGTAGGAGAGTATTAGCCTATATATTGAGGAGCCTTGTAGCTAGTTTTGTAAGAAAGGAAAAGAAAAAGGAGCAAGCAAGATAATAGATAAATTCAGAAATTTTCCTGTATTCTCTCAGTTTATTTGCGATGTGTGCATTTTCTCATGGATCAAAATTATAACAATGACAAAATTGGTTTGAGATGTAATTTTTACTTGAGGTATACTTACAGATCCTCGAGAGGAAGTTTAGCCAGAACGTTGATGTGACCACTGAATTGGTTGCTCTCTAGATTCCTGGATATATTTGAAAAGATTGGCAGTCATTTATTGATCTGAAAGAGTGTATCGATGAATAACTACAATCCATAAAATTCAGTTTCCTTACAGTGCCTTGAGGCTTGTTAGGTATTGAAAACTCTGGGGCAGGTTACCTGAGAAGCGGTTGAAAGAGAGATCCCTGATGACACAACTGAGGTTATTCATGTAGGATAACAAAATTGAGATAGAAATAGGCTTGCTATCAGAAGAAAATTAATAAGCTTTGCTGCTTTGGCAACTGAAGTAATACAAGCTAAATTGCTGTTATGGTTAACTTTGCATACATGCAGATTCCAATTGCTGTAAATTTGTTAGAGAGAAACTACAAAGAACTCGTGAATTTGATGCTTAACTTACAGTGTTGAGAGCTTTGGAAGGTGTGAAAACATATCTGTCAACTGCCCGCTTAAGTGATTCTTACCAAGATTTCTGCGACCCATTAAAAAAAGTAGTTCTAGTGATTAATGCAACAAAAATCATGATTGTGTGGAAGGTAAAGAAAATAAAAGCATTGAAGACAGCAATATGAATTGAATTGTTACAGCGTTTCCAGGTCAGCCATCTGAGATATCGAATAAGGAACCCCACCGGTAAAGGAATTTCCTTGCAGATTTCTGCATCAGCAAAATATCAGAAATGCCTTGGATTAGCCATCAAAGCGGTAACTATGGATGAGAAAACCGCAAACTTACAATTGAACCACATTTGGTGGAAGCTGGTATGGAAGTTCGCCTTTGAGATTGTTCTTGCTCACATCGCTGTACTACGAAAAAGAAGAAAATTCAACTAAGTTGCATAACTACGATGACCGATACTGGAGATCACGGGGGCAACTCACAATTTGGTTACTGATTTCAAGCTTGATAGCTGGTAACCTAGTGTGCCGCTTAATCCGAGCCCCGACAAGTCACTGCTCTATGCAACATGGTAAGCAAACTGAAGTAAACATCTTGTATAAGTACGGGAAAAGAGTTATTTAGAAGTGCCTTGATCATCATCAGGCAAGTTCCTTGAGCGAATGTTACAGGCAATTACATTTCTGTGACAGATGAGCCACTGCATTGTATTCCTTTCCACTCGTCGTCATCGCCACATGGATCACCACCACTTGATTTCCAACCGGACAATTTAGATGGGTTGTTCATACTAGCGAACATAACATTAAGTGCGGCAACTGAAAAAGAGACGCAACAAAACACATTTTTTTTAAAGAATCAGTGAACTATGCATATACATCTGTATGAAAAAAAAATTGCCAACCCTCACCATCAGGCTGGTCGGTCTTGGCTACGGCGGCAGCTGCCACGGCGAGAAGAACAGCGAGGCCGGCTAGTGGCGGCCATCGGTGAGCCATGGTACACCAAGGGGAGCACGGATCGTCCCTCGGCCCGTCTCAGGGAGCATGAGCATCACCTCTTCGGTTCTTCCTCCCTCCACCTCTCCTCCACTCTCTCATTGGCTAATGGTGGGGTGAAATGGTTTTTCTAAAATTAGGAAATGGAGGTCGAAGGAATGTAAGGAGGAAGCTAGGAGGATACCAGTGACTGACCATTGGAGCAGCGAGAGTGGCGGGAAGCCGTCCGTTTCGGGGCTCCATACACGACGACGAAGTCGGCGAAAGCTCGACAAACCGTGCGGATTTCCCTGTTGAGATCATGCATTTCTAGCTCATTCTAACAATCGGCAACGCGCTCCGTTGTAGTCTAGCTGGTTAGGATACTCGGCTCTCACCCGAGAGACCCGGGTTCGAGTCCCGGCAACGGAAACTTTTTTATGACATTTTTTTTTTCTCCAAGGTGAAGTGATGTAAGGAGGTATGTTTTTGTTTTTTCTTTTTGAGAGCTCAAACTGCTTATCTAAAGAGTGCAAAGTAAACATATCAATTCTCAAATTATCAGGGCACATCTCTATTGAAAGCAGTTAATCATTCAAGAATCTGAAATCCACCTGTACTTCTTCCCTTTCTATTCTCCATGCTCTTGCAGAGGGAAACAAGAAATGAAAAAAGAAATTGAACAGCCTCCGGGGCCTCAATTCTGTATTCTATATCTGGAGATCTAATGTTGACGACAACATGTCAGATGCCCCTCGTAACTTCGCTCTACGCCGCAACGTGGTCGCTCAATTTCCGACCGCTTGTTTCGAGGGGGAAGTAGGACACGGCAACGCCTGATACGAGCATCACCGTGATAAATATCAGAATGGCTGCAGTCTGATGGCATGCGTGCACCAAACCGACGGCCACAAGAGGGCACAGGATCCCGCCCAAGCGAGCAATTGAGCTCGCAAGCCCCACACCGGTGGCCCTGACTGCAGTTGGGTATATCTGGAGGAAAGACAAGACGGGAGGTAATGATTTAAGATGTTCGACAAAAAGTGATGTAACAAAGTATAGGCTATTTGACATGACCAAACCTCAGGAGCATAGATGTGCAAGATAATGAAGCTCGCCGAGATGCAAACGCGAGCACCAAACAAGAAGATAGTTGTCAGAAATTCTGTTTGAGGGAACATAAGGGGAGCTATGCACAGGCAACTGATATAAAGCATTGAGGACATTGAAAGCTTGCGCCCGATCTTGTCCACGATGGCGGCAGACAGAATAAGGCCAGGAACCTCTGCATCAAACGTGACATGAATGTGAACAACCTTCAAGGCAGGGTTTCTGAAGATATATGGTCAACCTTAGGGGAAAGCACACATACCTCCAAAGCTAGTGATGAATACATTTCTGTAGAGATTAACATCGTTTACGTGGGTTGTTTGGGTTGTTACTGCTCCCTCTGATCCACAAATCCTATTTCCGTGACTCAACTCTGAAGTTAACAGAACAAGGCCATAGTATAAGAAGGCATGACCAAGAAAGACAGCCCAAAGAAGCAAACTTGATCTGACTAAATTTGGGGACAGAAGCTTTAAGATGGCATCAAGGCCCCTAATCTCAGATCTGCTAGCCTGATCAACAGGGTTGGTTTTCCTGACTGAAACCAACTGCACCGTTTCTGAAGAAACTGTTATCTCATGGAGTTCCATTCGGTGGCCAGAGGTAAGTCGGCCAGAAGGGAGAGTTACACGGTTCACTCGTGCCATTGTTTCCAAAACATGCACTGCATCAGCTATTCTGCCCTTCATGCATAAGTATCTCGGTGACTCAAGTGTGACTGGATAGAAGAGTAGTAGAGCAAATGATGGTAATGATGAGAGCGCTAGCAGCCACCTCCAGCCAAAATCTGGCATCACAGCCTGCAAACTAAGTAGATAAGTACCTACAAAATTAACATGGTAATTTCGAAAATAGGTACATATACAAAAATATAGAATGAACATGTGTGTCATTTGACCTGTTATGCCATCAAGATTTTCATTGGATTATCTAGACAGTAGTATTACTTTTGCAAAATGTAGAAACTTACCCAAGCAAGTGAAGCTTCCATTATTGTGCCAATGGTCCAAAATGCTGAGAAAATAACCATCCAAGTTCCTCGGTTAGGAGCAGGGATGAACTCTAGAAACCACGAAGCTAGAACTGGCCCACCACCCAGTCCAACACCAACCATAAATCTCAGCACAATCAAGGATAAGTAATTTGGCGCAAAGGCACTGAGAAGACCAGCCCCGCCAGTTACAAGGGCTGTGAAATTGAACCCAACCCTGGAGAAGTATGAAGGGGCTACAATGAGTAAAATGTTTAACCGTGACAAGAAAAAATGACATCCTAAAACACTCGATTTTTTAGTCTAATTTGAGATTGATATCAGAATTGGCCATTTAAATGATTAGCACTGATATCCAAAAACTTCAATGTAAAACGATAACGTGCCACACAGACTCGATGTATGAATGACAACTGTTGCATGTCAAAATATTAAAAGAGCCACACATGACAAGGGTTTATCATTTTACAGACTTGATAAAGCTAGATTAGTCCAAGAAATTTTCTCATTATTCTTGCATGTCAAAATATTAAAAGAGCATCTAATAATTTTCTTTGAAAAAAAATAAAAAAAAGGCCTGAAGAATCCCCTAGTTTGCCCAGTTGCACTGTCAACTGGCAAAAACAATAAGTTCCAACAAGCAGCCTGCTCATTTGCCACCTGACAATGATGTATGTCTGTATCAGTTATCAACTAGGAACTAGTATTGATTCATGCCATTGAACAATGGGAACTTGTCACAGCCCTTGGATCTCAGCGCGTAGCCGTGACGAGCTGGTGGAGCTCCTGGGCCTTGGCGGCGACCAGGATTTCCCAGCTTTGCTCGCCGCCGACTGGAATCCAGAAACAGAGGAAGGTAACCCTAATATTAAACTGCTTTATTTCTTCTTCCTCGTCCAACTAGGGATACCAAGCTATATATACTGCTGATTACAAGTACTAATCCGAACTGGACTTGCTAATCTGACTCCAACTCTGAAACGGAAAGGAATCCCTAATGGATTCGGTTTACTGAAATAGAATCCTTAAGGGATTTAGCTAAAATCTAATTGGTAAGGCCACGCCGCGATCTGCGGCTGTAGACTATAACATCTCTCCCCTCCTCGCGAAGCAGCTCGTCCTCGAGCTGAAATGTTGGATAAGTCTCTCGGAAAAGAGCTAATGGAACCCAAGAAGCATCTGCCACTGTAGTGCCTGTCCATTGGATGAGTATTTGTAGCTGACCGAGGCGGCGTTCGGTCTTCAATGCGCGCAACGGGGAAGGAAGTACCCGACCATGTTGGAGAAGAGGCAGTGGTGGTAGTGTAGGCGGAGGAACCCCCTGGTATTTCTTCAAGAGGCCCACATGGAAGACATTGTGCAGCTTGGCAGATGGTGGTAATTCCAGCTTGTATGCAACTGAGCCTATGCACTCCAGGATCTTATAGGGGCCAAAATATTTAGGTCCCAGTTTGGAACCAACGGAAAAACCAAGAGAGGCGGCTGGACGGTGAAGAAGGCGTAGCCAAACAAAATCACCGACGGCAAAAGTGATGTCGCGATGCTTTTGATCATAATACTTTTTGGCATACGCTTGAGCCTGAAGAAGACGGTCGCGAATATCGTGAAGAAATTGATCACGTACAAGCAAGGAAGCTTCCACAGATTGTACTGCAGCTGTGCCTTTGTCATAAGAAAGCAATGTTGGCGGATCTCGTCCGTAGACAACTTTGAAAGGAGTCTCACGTAAAGCGGAATGAAAAGAGGTGTTATAACAATATTCCGCCCAAGGTAACCATTCCAACCACTGACGAGGCCGATCCCCTGTCAAACAGCGCAAATACATGGAGATGACTTTGTTGACGGCTTCAGTCTGACCATCCGACTGAGGGTGATATGCTGAGCTCAGGTGAAGGTGAACGCCTGCCAGGCGAAACAAATCTTGCCAAAAATTGCTAGTAAAAACTGGGTCGCGGTCACTAACAATTGAGGATGGGATCCCATGCAATCGCACAATCTCATCGAAGAAAACCCTAGCCACCGTTGTAGCGGAATATGGGTGAGCCAATGGAAGGAAGTGTGCATACTTGGAGAAACGATCGATGACTGAAAGGATGACCGTTTTGCCATGAACGCGTGGGAGTCCCTCAATAAAATCCATTGCAATATCGGACCACGGCTGCGTTGGGACTTCCAAAGGTTGAAGGAGACCAGCTGGATGGAGATGTTCAATTTTGTTACGTTGGCACACAAGACAAGTGCGCACAAACTCCTGAACAAGCTTTTTAGCTCCTGGAATGTGAAAGTCCTTGCGCAATCGGCAAAGCGTCTTCTGAATGCCCTCATGAGCCGCATGGGCTGAAGCAAGGATGGACTGTAATGAGGGCGACGAGGCTGGCACATAAACATGTTTGGAATGCAGGATGAGGCCATCTTTTATAGACCATGGACTGCCCAGTATGCCGGTCTCTATGTCAGATCGTAGCTGCTGCAACTCTGGTGTGGACAATATCTCATTGCGTAATTCGGGAAAAATAGCAAGAGTCGGTGTAGAGATGGCCAGCAGACTTGTTGGAGGACAGTCCCGCCGAGATAATGCATCGGCTACTATATTAAGGCGGCCTGGCCGGAATTCTACCTTGAAATCAAATCCAAACAGCTTACTCACCCAGTGGTGTTGTGGAACGGTGGAAAGGCGTTGATCCAACAAGAACTTCAAACTGTAATGGTCGGTGCGAATAAGAAAAGGGCGGCCCCAAAGATATGGTCTCCAATGACGAACTGCCTGTACGAGACCAATTAGTTCCCGCTCGTAAGCTGGGAGCTTGGCATGGCGAGGCACCACCGGTCGACTGAAGAAAGCTAGTGGTCCCGCGCCTTGATGAAGCACCGCCCCAATCCCTGTGCCGGAAGCATCGCATTCCACAATGAATTGTTGCTGGAAGTCGGGCATGTGTAACACTGGCGCAGCTGTCAATGCGCTCTTCAGAGCTTCTAGGGCTTGCTGTGCTGCAGGAGACCATCCAAAGGCGTCTTTCTTAAGTAGATTGGTGAGGGGTGCTGCTATCTTCCCAAAATCGCGAATAAATTTGCGATAATAGCCAGCGAGGCCGAGAAATCCGCGCAATGCTTTGATTGTCTTAGGCTGTGGCCACTCCGCAATTGCCTGGACTTTGGATGGATCCATGGCTCTGATACCAAGTTGTCACAGCCCTTGGATCTCAGCGCGTAGCCGTGACGAGCTGGTGGAGCTCCTGGGCCTTGGCGGCGACCAGGATTTCCCAGCTTTGCTCGCCGCCGACTGGAATCCAGAAACAGAGGAAGGTAACCCTAATATTAAACTGCTTTATTTCTTCTTCCTCGTCCAACTAGGGATACCAAGCTATATATACTGCTGATTACAAGTACTAATCCGAACTGGACTTGCTAATCTGACTCCAACTCTGAAACGGAAAGGAATCCCTAATGGATTCGGTTTACTGAAATAGAATCCTTAAGGGATTTAGCTAAAATCTAATTGGTAAGGCCACGCCGCGATCTGCGGCTGTAGACTATAACAGAACTGGTCCAGTATGGGATTTCAAAACCTATGTACAATATCTATCCAGCCCATTGGCTCTCACCTTAAAGGTTACTATTCAGGCATGCTCTAGCATAGACAAGGGTTGCATGAATCTGCCTCTCCTAGAAGACATCCGAGAAATTCAACTAATCTAGCTTACAGTGAAACAATCAAGTGCAGGGATATATTGGCATGTCCATAATACTAATTCCAGATCATCCAAGACATTACTTGGCTCAACTGCCAATGCCTAGCTTTCTATCCACAAGGGAAAATGTGCAACACTTCACTATGATGGCAACAGCTGTATTTATCAGGGTGAGAACATTTGTAAGAAAATTTCTAATAAACAATGGAAAAGAAGAAGTAAAGGACCTGCCTTCTTCCGTAGTTGTCTGAGACTATGCCCCAATAATATGCCCCTACAAGCATCCCTACAAAAACAACACTTGTGATGAGGCTCTCTGCCTGTGCAGAAAGCTCCCATTCAGTTTGAACTGATTGCCCAACAAATGACAAAAGCATCATTTCCATTGCCTCAGAAATCTTAGCCATCCCGGAATAAGCAAGCACAAATGCTTGGAATTTCCCAAACCCCATGGACACAAGTGCCTCATCAACAGTATAAGCAGATACACCATCCTCCATCTGAAAGAAACAAACAGCCATGAGAGACACATTAACAGATTACGCACTTGTTATCATACTGCTTTAGTGCAAAAACAATTTTTCAGCAGGACAACACATCAAGTGGGAAACAACATAGGATACGGAACAGGATTGGATCTTTATCCCAGAAATCATGCTTTAGAAGAAGCCAAAAAAAAAAACTAACACAACTAAAGGACTGTCTCACATTTGGTAATCTAACAGACAACTAATTTCAAACAGTACCAAAGATATCATTTCATTGGAACATGCATTACAACTTTCATAGATGCTAAACTAATCCTTAACTGTATGAGATTCATGTTGCCAGATTGTAAGATAACCTAATTCAAGACCATAATTTGAAGATCAAATCTACCTGCAATAAAAGAAAAGACTTGTATACCCCTTCAGCTAAACTGTAGTATTCACAAACGTTGACTGCCTTCCTTATATCACTACCTGGTTTGAAGATTCAAGAACTAATCCGCCAATCCGCCGTAGATAGATCAAGACCAAAATTTGCACAGAAGGAAAACAACCATGCACACCTATACTGTAGTATTGTACTGTCTAGGGGTAATTGGATGGATGACTAGTTAACCCAAGGATTTTCAGTTAGCTTCCCAAAGACGTTGCCTTTCTCTGCACTAATCCGACCAAAGAGAACAGCTTTTGCTTATGGACAAAGAAGGTTCAGATTTGTCTCCTCAAGAGAAACTACTTCACAAAAACAGGCAAACAAAATGAGAACCAAACTACTGAATCAGCTTTCAAATAACCTAAATTTCACGTTTTTATCACAGATCCTTCAATACTTAGGCCACACAAGTCACACATTTCGCCAATTGAGAATAAACTAGTGGTCAACTGGACAACGTATCGCCTAAACCAAAAACATGGACTCCCATTACCAAATCAAGAACCGAGCACCCGCAAAATCGGCCATCTAAGCCGAAATACTCTCACTTATTCAAAACAATTTCATACCGGAAAGCAAATCAAGAACTGGAACTAGCGTACGCCGCCGTGGGATTAGCGAACTCGTGAATCGAGCAGGGACTGAAACAGAGGGATTGCGATGGAGAGAGAGGTGTGGGTGGGTGGGTGGGGGGGGGGGGAGTGGAGATGGAGTTGGGTGAGGATTACAGCGTCGGGTACGAGCGGAGCTGGTGCCGTCACAACCTCCGATACGCCGGGAACGTTTCGCTTCGGGGACGACGACTGCCCTGGATTGGCCCATTTTTCTACTAGAAAAAACGAAAGAAAATTCAATGGTCGTTTTACGCTAGTCCCATTTATTTTGACTTCTAGCTTATTTTCCACTATTTCTAAATTTTACCTTTTTCTATCTTTCTAGCTTTTTTGAGTTTTTTGCCGATTCTTTTCCCAATTCATTTGCATTGTCCGTGATGGGCTAACCTGTTTTTTCTATTTTAATTTTTTAGATTTAATTACGTCAAATAAGCCACTATCAGTTACAGTGTAACTTCAGCCAGCTACAACGTAACTTCAGCCATAAATCATATTTTTTTCAGCCAAACTGAGCAGGCTATAAGTACCTCGCTTATCAGGGATTTGTTTGTTTCTTGCATGTATATCCCTTAGCAACTAAACCAAGTAGTAAGATGGATATATCATCTCTAGCTATTTTTACTTTAATCTTTAGTATTATCTATAGGTGCTAAAATTTTAACTTTTTTTAATATAGTATCAGCTTCTAATGTTTGTTTCGATTCAGACTTTAGCACTTACTCCCCCATCTGTTGACATCGGTGCTAAAAAATTTCTTTCTCCTACAGCATTACCTTAACATATAGGAATGCACATCCTCTTATCTTGACATTTTTTGTTCATATATTTCCTTATCTACCTCAATAAAACACTACTTATAAACCTTGGTGTGTGTAGAAGCGAAGACCTGAGATTCCCGGATATGGTGCCTTGCATGTTTTCCTCTTCTGGCCCCTGGCACAGTCTCCGTGCGCGTGAGCCCCCTGGCGCAGACGGCGAGCGCGCCAGCAAATCCTCGCGTGCTGCACCACCACGCCAGCTTCATGGCGCGTTGCCCGACTGCGCGAGCGGCCGGCGCGGCCACCGTACCCTGGAGAATTTACGAAAATCATAAACAGAGCAAGCTATTTATATTATCTATCCTTTTATTTCTAAAAAATAACAACATATAAATAAAATTTATTATATATATTACCTACAAAAATTGCTCTTTATTCCTTAATAATTATTTCTATCGGATCAATCAAAAAAAAAATTATTTTAAATCGGTGGACTGGTGAACTGAAACACGTGCGGTGCATCCAACAGGCGGCCTAATCTTACATACAAATAGCAGTTATATTTTTATGTGGTTTAATCTTATATAGAAAATGAGTATAGCGGAGATGAGGATGCTGCGGTGGATCAGTGGTCATATAAGTCGGGATCGCATACGCAATGATGATATATGTGATAGGGTGGGGGTGGCACCAATTGAAGAGAAGCTTGTCCAACATCGTTTGAGATGGTTCGAACATCTTCGACGACGGCCCCCTGAGGCACCGGTACGTAGTGGAATTGTAAGACGTACTGAAAATGAAAGAAGAGGCAGAGGTCGACCAAAACTAACGTGGGAGGAAGCAGTGAAAAGAGACTTGAGGGATTGGAATGTATCTAAAGAATTAGCTTTGGATAGAAGCGCATGGAAGTTAGCGATCCATGTACCGGAACCATAAGAAAATTAAGGACAGTGTTTAGGCTCTTGGCTCAAATAGCAGGCTATACGGCTTAGGGTTTTAGCATTGTAAGTTTTATTTCAAGACTCATATCTCTTTGATCTTGAAAAGGTTTCATTCCTAACCTACCCTAACTTGTTTGAGACAAAATGCTTTGTTGTTGTTGTTGTTTGTTGTAATCTTATATCAATTAGGTCCATAACTCCTTTTGATATGCAAGTAATTCAAAATTTAATGTGATAGATATTATTTTTCTCAATTAAATTTTAATAGACATTACTACTAAAAAATAAAAAGAAGACGAGCTTAAATTTCCAATAGACATTTCTACTTAAAAAAAAGGCTGGACCCGCTCTCGTGGGCTCACCTCACGTAATGTTGGAGGGAGTCGAATCATGATATTTGCCTATAAGATGGTACATATACCACACACCGGCTAGACCAAGGCAAGTTTGAGAATCTTATTGTGGTATAAGTCGTTTATAACCCTGTGATCATCCGATGTCGATAAGAAACCTAGATTAAAGTACTCAATTGGGCGAGACAAAACAAAAGTATTAGGGCTTTTTGCCGGCTTGCCCCAACCCCCACCCACCCGCTACCAGCAAAAGAAACCTACGTGTTGTTTGGAGTGAGGAGGTCTAATGATCAACACAAACCATGCACTATACATTTAAAATTGATTTTTTAGGTGTGTTGTAAATAATACACAGAAAAATAGAGACGCGAGACACGAATTTTTACGCGAAAAATCATTGCGAGAAGTGCAGTTGGAGCATCCGAGTGCTGAGAGAAGTCGAAAGTTGAAGCGCTATGAGAAGTGGTTGAAGTTGAGTACATAAACTGCTCGATTCATGCGGATCGTGGAAAGATTCCAGGAGGCATGAGAATAGGTCAAGTTAGTAGAGTTAGTGGGTGTGTGAAGGTTGTGTGTGTGTGCATGAGGCTTATTTAAGCCGTGTGATTCCTGTTAAATTGTAGGAGAGTTGCAACAAATAAAAAAAATGAGTGATTCAATCCCAATATTGTATTAGTCTCCCTTTGTGTGTGTTTATCCAGAGTGACAAGAGAGAGGATCGAGCGATTCAATCCCCAACATTCGGCTCTCCCCATTGCTCCAACACCAATGCTCGCATTCACAGGTCCACCAAGATTTGTTTATCCTCTCATCATTCGGGAGCTTTGTGTTTTGTTGTACCAAATCTCATATGGGATACATAGTTATTCTTGGATAAAAATGTCTCCGCTATTTAGCTTTTCAATTTGAAGAATGACTCGCGCACTTCACTCACCTTCGCAAACACGTTGTTGTAGAATTTTGCATTCTTCTTCTTGTAGACCTTGACCTTTTCTTTCAGTGTCTTGTATTCCAGTTTCACATCCCTAAAGATGTGTGAATGGAACAATATAATCACGTCAAAATGACGACATCAATGTTGGACAGGTGTACGAGACCATTCCCAAAGGCAGGGTTAGAGCTTGCCTGTTGTAAAAGGATCGATCTCAACAGCCTTATTAAATGTCCATCGCAGACAAATATGAGCCAGCCAGTTGAATATAAGCCTACGCCCTCCTATACAGATACAGGACCTTCACGTTGTTGCTATCTAGCACCAAAACCTGCCAATTAACAACCGAGCATTTCTGTTATCGCCAGTCAGTCAGTCAGTCAGTCAATATTACTAATCCTACAATATGTCTACCTTTGTGCAAAGCTTCTCAGGTTGCTTTGTAATATTTGAGTTTCAGCTTGCAGGTCATGTTGTGTTAGGCTACATGCAATTTTCAGTTGCCTAGATTGGTTCACCGCTTCGCCTCCCGCGGACACAGCGATCGGGGGGCAGCCCAGCCCTAGCTGACCCCCGGTGGGTCTTCCCCTTGTTGTGAACTACTAAACCCGACGATATATGTTTCTCATTTGATCAATAGTGCCGGTGTCACTTGTAGACCTTCGGTGTGCAATATGATAGACTGCAGCACTTAGTTACATATATAAAGGGAGGCACGTAGAAAAATTGTATACGCTGCTTAAGCTTAATATATGCATTCATTCCTGCGATCTACCTTTTTAACAGATATACTATGATCTCATTCTTTTTGGTTTTTTAGTCGGTTTTTAATCTAAGCTTTTTCAGTAATTACTACTCATTATGCTAACCAGTCGTAGCTAAAAATCATCAGCTATAGCCTAAAAATAACAGGGTCATACTATGTGCAAAGAGGGAAGATGCGCATGCATATATATATATATATATATATATATATATATATATATATATATATATATATATATATATATATATATATATATATATATATATATATATATATATATATACTGTTGCCAGGCATTGCAGCATGACCGCACTGCATCCCAACGGCTGTTGCGGTGCGGCCTTCTCCCCACCCACGCCCCTCCCCCGCACAGTGCAAATCGGCAAGCACCAAGTGTTTTTTAATCAATAAGTTGAAACAACCAAAAATTTGCAAAAGCAAAATTGGATTTGAATTGCTTTGGATTTGAGCTCCATTCTCCTTTCTAATCTATCTTACACCAATCTTAAAGCAAAAACCCCACTAATCCATGTCATCACGGCAGTGTCACGGCGTGAACGGAGATTTTTCCCCGCGGTTACTGTAGCTGGTCTGAAAAATCCCCGCCGCCCCGATTTGTTCTGCCGCCGTCGACGTCCCCGCATCCCGTCAAAAGGCACCAGCCATGAAAGCTCGGCGACAGATCTGGTCGGATCTGGATGTCGTTGCTCAGATCCGATCGAATCTCAACGGTGGCGGCTTGGATCTAACCGGATCCAGCCATGACAGCTCGGCGAGGCGGAAGCCGTCGCTGGCTGTGAGGTGAGTCCGGAGGAGTCACAGCTTTTGGGCACCTCCTTGCCGCTTCGGGCCACGGTGGCCAACTCGTCCGCATGATGCTGGAGATGGAGTTAGAAGCCGGTGAGAAGATGTGCTTCGGCAGTGGCGGCTACAAGATTAAGGTGACACCTTCCTCAGATTGCTGCAGTTCCACATGGGCATAGTATTCACCTCCATGGAATAGTTTCATTTAGTGAATTCACCTCGTACTAGATCTCAGCAAAGACACGCAAAGGTTTGGTTGATCTGATCCCATGGAGGGGGTGAAATGGAGGCAAATTTCCTTGGCTGGAAGGGCAGCCCAAGTTTTTTTTCCTAATAATCATCGAGATTTGAGATCGTTGAATTAGAGATCCAACAGCCCCTATTTTTTGGAGAGGGAGATTTTTTGGAGGGGTTTGGGGAGGGGAGAATTCATAGCCATTTGATCTCTACTCCAATGGTCATAAATCTGAATGATAATTAGGAAGAAAATATCCGGGTGATGTTTATCAATAACCTAAAAATTGAAATAGGGTATGACGGGTCATGTACGTCTGTTTCAGCAACATATGCAAGTGTGAAATGCCTTCTGCTCCAAACGACTTATGCTTCGGACTTTTAAAACATATCGATTTCTTAATTTTATCTTTTTAGCTTTTTTATTTTGTTAGTTTTTAACTTTTCTTTTTCCTCTTATTCTTTTTCATTATTCGTGATGATATAATTTATTTATTTATTTATTATTTTTAAAAATCTAATTACTTAGAAAAATATTAATAGTCCGCCAAAAAACCATAAATTGATATCAGTTTGGAGTACCACCTTGGCTTCTCAACTTGCAGACCACTAGAGGAACTGGGGGGGGGTAAAATTTTTGCTTTTTAGTCCAAAATTTGAAAGTTTTTTACATATGGACCCCTGGAAAAAAGTTTTGCAAAAATGGACCCTTCTCTCGGCGCCAAATCATATAGCGCCCACGGTACATGTCACGGCGCCATATGCTTTGGCGCCGTTAATTGACACGTCGGAGCCAGGGTGGCATAGCACGGCGCCAATTAACACGGCGCTGTAATATGTATATACGGCGCTAAAGGTTGTGGCGCCGAGTGTTGACTTAGCCACTCAAACGTGGTCGCCGTGCCTTGCGTCCACCTAGCTCGGCGCCAAACATGCGAGCGCCGTACTTACCTTACACGGCGCCATACCGTTTGGCGTCGACATGTGTAAATACGGCGCCAGAGTGTTTGGCGCCAAATGAGGCACCAAACACCCTGGCACCATATTTACACATGTCGACGCCAAACGGTATGGCGCCGTACACCTGACAAAAAACAGCAAAACAGCAAACTTTTGTGTAAAACATATGCACATACAGACATACACATACATTCACACATGAAACATCTGAAAACCTAAATAACAACATCGTATGACATAAGTCTCACAATACCAATAAGTCTCAAAATACCACTTAACTATACAAAGTCTCAAAATATGACATAAGTCTGAAAATATCACATGTCTATAAAAAAAGTCTCAAAACATCACTGCCTCTTGGCCTTCCCCTTGCCCTTGCCTAGAGCATCACTCCCTGGAGTATACGTGCTCGGGGGACGAGCCGAACGACGAGGCCGCTGCGAAACCTGAGTAGATGGCGCGTCAGGCATCTGCGACATCCCAATCTCGTCGTGGGTAGATGCCTCCTCATCCTCGTGCTCCTCCTCGACGTCGTCACCCTGCTCCTCCTCGACGTCGTCACCCTGCTCCGCCTCGTCGTCGTCGTCGTCGCCCTGACTAAAAGTCGGAGTGCGTGACGAGCTCCTCGTGGACTGGCGCCTGCTGACGTGTGATGACGACGCTGCATCGGCTGAGCGCTGGGAGGCCGGTGGTACGATCACGTCTGAGCGTGCGCGGCAACCACACCGACCTGCCGTCCGACTGAGGCGACGTCGAAGTCTCTGCAAGTAATGATATGTCACAATTGTATACATGCTGAATGGATCTAACTTAACAAACTATCTTCGTACCTGCAGGAGGTCCCTCAGGCGGCGGCTCTCGCTGTCCAGGTCACCAACTGGGTGGCTGAGAGCCTCGTCGATGTCCCGCACCGAGGTTTGGAGAGAAGTCCCCTAAAGAAATAAGGAAACACAAGTAAGTGCGAGATAAACGTATGGAACCAAAGTATTACAAATATCATGCTTTCCGTACCACTCGATCGAGAATCGGAGCGGCCTCGACCACTGTGCCCTCCCTCGCACGCCTGTCGTACGCAGTGTCATCGTCCTCGGACGAAGCGAGGTCCGCGTAGTCGACATCGGTCCACTGCTGCCTCAGCCTGTAGCGCGTGGCAGTGTGGTACCAGGACAAGTAACCCTGGAAGCTGGCGTTACTGTGGGGGGTACTGTCCGGCTCGCAGTTGTCCTCCATCTTCCTCCACCACTGCACGTACTCTCGGTGGTGATCAGCGAAGTCCGTCACCTTTCGTTGGCGGACCCTGTCGAACCTGTACATATAGCAGATGTCAACAATAGTTGTTAGTACGAACCAAAAGAATTTTAAATTGTTACTTACTTGTGCAACTCAACAGAAGTCGACATCCCCTCTGGGGGGAAGAACTGCACGAGGCCGAACTGCCGCGCAACTCTGTGAGGGAGGTGAATCTCCACGGCATAGAAGCAGATCAGCGGACACCTCATCCTCCAAATATGGGAGTCTCTGCGGCACATGGTGCTGAGCGGTAGCGCTAGAACCTGTGGCTCGGAGTAAGGCTCCCAGGTCACCTAGTAAGAGAACACAGGATTAGCCGTGTACAAAAACCAAGAACTGTAGAATAAATAAATGCAGTACCAATTTCTTACCATCGTGGGAGACAAAGTGTCAAACTCGTTGCTGAAATCCACGTACGCCCGCTGAGTAATCGCGAACGGGACTGACACTGTATCCCACAGGTACGCAACAGTGGGGCCGAGGTCATCCACACCCGGTGGATGCCAAGGTTGCGCCTGCAACACTCGAGGGCGCCCCACTGGAATGCGTGTCCACATCCACACCTAGCAAGCGAACATACGGGCAGACACACGATTAGCCATGCACAAAAACAAAGAACTGTAGGAAAAATAAATGCATTACCACACCTGCAGGAGGAAGACGTAACCACCAAGCGTCGACGAGGGGGCCTTGCGTCTGCAGGCCTCGCAAAGCTGGCGGTAGAGGAATGCGAGGACCGCCGAGCCCCAGCTGAACTGTCCAGCGTCCCCCCAGTCCTGGAGGCAGTGGATGTATATCCACGAAGCGGCATCCCCCGTGGCGTCCGGGAACAGCACTGCCCCGAACATGTGCAGGACCCAGGCGCGGCAGTGGTAGGTCACCGTGGCGTCGTCCGCGGCAGCAGGGCATTCGCTAAAGGTACTCCGCAACCATCTAAGGTGGACCCCCGAGACGCGGCCTCGCCTGGCATTATCTGGGGCAGGAGGCAATGGCGTGCCCAGGAAGGCCTCCACACGTGCCCTCCAGCCCTCAGACACCGCCGGGCCGATCACCGGCTGTCCCCTGATGGGAAGTCCAAGTATCATCGCCACGTCCTGCAGCGTGACGGTCATCTCCCCACAGGGAAGGTGGAAAGTGTGTGTCTCTGGCCTCCACCTGTTAGTAGTACAAGGAGAAAAGAATTAGTTACGTGCGTAAGAATATAGAAGCGAAAACAAATAGACCCGATATAGAAAATGCACCTGTCGACAAGTGCGGTCAAAGCTGCGGGGTTGAAGACCGGCATGCCCCGCCGTACTAGGTTAGCGACCGTGTGAAGCCCAGCACGGCGCAGCAGTGGGGTATAGCGGTCGTCGTAGCGCATCAACTGGAACCCATCATGGGTTCGAGGACGAAGTATGGGTATCTCCTGAAAATTGCTATAAAAGTTAGCTGTGTGACCATCAAGTTGAACACATGTACATTTCGACCACACACGTACCTGGCCGTCCTCCGTGAGCCTGCCGCGGTGCTCCCTCTCGTAGTACTCGTCTAGCAGCCGGTATCTCGCCATCCTGTGATAAATTTTAGAATTCAATGGTTAAGAAATATTCAAATAAGAAATTTATAAAACATGATTTATAAATAAAAATAATAATCAAATTGAATTATGAAATTGGAATCAAAATGAAAGTATTAGAGATTTACCCTTGGTTAAATACATGTCAGCTTGTATATGATTTACCCTCCATCCCCGTTTCTCTATCCCCGGTGTCCCATTTACAAAGTTGATATAGGTTTTGTTTACGGCCGTTTCTCCCCAATGTGATGATCATATTAGTGTCTATATCCGGTGAGCTTGTATATGTATATATATATATGTGTGTGTGTGTATGTATGTGTGTGTGTATATATATATATGTATATATATATGTATGTATATATGTATATGTATATATATATATATGTATATATGTATATATGAAAAATACCTTATACTCCCGATGTAGTTATGCTCAAATCTGATATACCATCTAAATGAACTTGATATACTCTTTGATCACTTTGGATATACTCATAACTAATATAAGATATATGTCAATATGAACCAAACAAAAAATTGAAAGGGAATCTATAGTTTTTTTACGTATTTTGCAAATACCTTTATATACGCTTATAAAAAGAAGTATGGCCAAAAAATATACATACCACCTAGATGGTCTTATATGCTCATATACTGCACGTACATACTTATTAGTACGAAGCCAACAAACAAATATGAGTTCCTTATTAGTACTAAAATGTTTCTTTTCTTGTTTTACCCATAACTTTTGATTGGCAGCTCCGATTCATGAATGGTTTTCACTGGTAGCTTATTGATAATGAGGGCAACAAAATGATATAAGTCTCACCAATAAACGATAAATGCATCTATTCTCCGACATCAATCTTACTCAAATGTCTAAATATTCATCAATCTCACTAAAATCAAACCCTAAAAACGATTCTATACACAATACTACTCTTACATTACGCATTTCTATTGCAAATCTAACCTAAAACTGATCCAAATTGAACTAATTTCATCTAGGGTTTCAAATATTCCCCCACGAAATGTAGCTCAAATAATCCATATCTATTGCAAAAAATCAAGGGAGGGGAGAGAGTTCACCTTACTTGTTCGATTTGGAAGCAAAACCGTGAGAAAAATCGGTGGATTTGAGAGGATTTGGAGGGGGAATAGAGGGGAGGCTG
Organism: Dendrocalamus latiflorus; assembly: GCA_017311315.1. Taxonomy (NCBI): domain Eukaryota; kingdom Viridiplantae; phylum Streptophyta; class Magnoliopsida; order Poales; family Poaceae; genus Dendrocalamus; species Dendrocalamus latiflorus. The sequence goes on from CM029658.1 coordinate 1,334,833, forward strand.
CGGCGGTTTACTGTTTGAACATAGCAGAGTGAGGGGGAGCTGGGGGGCCGGGGGCCGCGCTCGGGCTTAAGTCCCGAAGCACGGCGCCATCACAGTTAGCGCCTAGGGTACATATCACGGCGCCACATACCATGGCGCCGTGCTGTGCCACCCTGGCTCCGACGTGTCAATTCACGGCGCCAAAGAATATGACGCCGTGACATGTACCATGGGCGCCATATGATTTGGCGCTGAGAGAAGGGTCCATTTTTGCAAAACTTTTCTCCAGGGGTCCATATGTAAAAAACTTTCAATTTTTGGGCTAAAAAGCAAAAAATTTTCGGGGTGGGGGGGGGGTTGTCCAAATCCAGCTTTTTCAAAGTAAAGGGGCAAGTGAGCCCACGAACAAAGTAAATTGGCTCCTATCGCAATAATCTATATTAAACTTCAGATCTTTTTTCAGATTTAAGTAAGATTATACTAAAATCATATAAAAAAATAAAAATATGATAAATATGATTTATTCGTGAGAGGAGGATGGCTAATATGACTTTAAATGTATTCCTACATATCACGACAAGTAAAAACATAAAAAAAAATCAAGGCAAAGATACTCGGATTGAAAAATCACTCGTGAGGGTCAAGAAGGTCAAGAACTTACAAACCAGATGCCTATGGTTGAGGATTGATCTCAAAGAATAATGTTCATCGTTTATACGTCTTTAGCATAGTAAGATTAAATTTGAACTTATAATTTAGAAGTTGCACCAATTCTTGGATCTCCTTAGACTGATTTCAGTTAGACCGGTCGAGCCTTTAGGACGCCGGTCAGACCGGCTTGGAACTGGTGGTTAGACCGACGGCAGGTAGCCGATCAGACCGCCAGAGTTTGGCATTTTTCTGGAGGTTGTTCTATTGAGTAATTTATTTTGGGTTTTGGCTGTTGATCCTATTATCTGTAATTCTGTAGTTGTTTAAGTAAAGGATCAAAAATATTTTGAGAAAAATTTAGACATCATTATTTACCCCTATGTTATCTTTTGGTCCTACGCTCTCAAAGTTATCTCTACTAGCCTCATAGGCGCGGCGACACGCCGCGCCAGCCACCGTGTGTACCGAAGTAAAAGAGGCGATAATTCGTGAGGAGTTTTAAAAAAAAATCGAGGGCACATACGTATTTTCGAGAAAGCTAAAGGGTTTTTTCGGAAAAAATCGAGGACTTGTAAGGACCTGTACGTAAGTAAATAAGGGCCTATACGTAATTTCGGGAATCTGCGGGGCGCAATCAAAAATTTTTTTTGGGGAAAAAAACTTGCAGGGACCTTTTCGCGAGAAAAAAGTACCTATACGTAATTTCCGAAAAACCGGAGGAAAACTCCTCCCCTGGCCGTACGGGAAACCCCCGCCACGCGCCGGCCGGACGCGCGGGCGGGGGTGACGTGGACACGCCCGGGGGCCGTGAATCCCCCCGGGTTTAGTATTGGTATTATTTCCCATCTCTGGCGCGACAGAGCCAGCTCTGTTCCCCGTCTTTCTCACCACAGCAGGCACTAGCCACTAGGCACGTAGTTATCGCTAATTATGTATGTATGGTTAACGGAGGACTCTGAACTGAATCGAGTAGTGCCTCTGTGTGCGTGTGAGAAAGGATGGGTCTCTCAAGTGCTCTGCAATGGTGGGATGAGTGGCAGCTGCGCGTCCTCGTCCTAGGCAGCCTGGTCGTCCAGTACCTGCTCATCATCTCTGCCTCCATGCGTAAGTTTGCTATTCCTTCTTGGTTTAGATTCTTAGCATGGCTAGCGTACCTAGGTAGCGACGCTTTGGCGATATATGCCCTTGCCACCCTCTTCAATCGCCAGAGGAAGCAAGATTGCAGCTCTGCACACAGCACTAGTGTCCTGGAGGTAGTCTGGGCGCCTGTCCTCCTGATGCACCTCGGCGGACAGGACACCATAACTGCTTACAACATCGAAGACAATGAGCTATGGGGGCGGCACGTTCTCACTGCGGTGTCTCAGGTCACCGTAGCCATCTACGTATTCTGCAAATCATGGCCAGGCGGTGACAAGAGGTTGTTGCAGGCAGCCATCTTGTTATTTGTCCTTGGGGTTCTCAAATGCTTAGAGAAGCCCTGGGCTCTCAAGAGCGCTAGCATTAATAGCCTAGTCAGCTCTTCTGGCCCTGCTCGGAGGACGACAAACACAGAAGGCATGACGCTTGAAGACTACGTGCGAGAAGCGAGGGCTTTTGTCCAGGACAATGATCACCCTGAAGCGCAAGGAGAAGAAGCACAAGGAGAAGAAGCGCAAGGAGAAGAAGCGCAAGGAGATGAAGAGCAAGGAGAAGAAGCGCAAGGAGATGAAGAGCAAGGAGAAGAAGCGCAAGGAGATGAAGCGCAAGGAGATGAAGAGCAAGGAGATGAAGCGCAAGGCGATGCAGTGGTCGGTGAGCCCTATGATCTATTTGTAGACCTTGCATCTCCATATCCTAATCGGCTTAGTACCCTAAAATCCTTCTGGGTGCTTGGTGAAAAGAAAGCGTATCACCTGCTGCAACAAGGGCTCTCCAACACGTTCGATCTTCTTTACACCAAACAAAAGATGGAGGCCAGAAAAAACCCTCCGAACGTAGGACGTGGTTTGTTTTTTAACTTTACGGGTGGTGGGCTTTTACGGCTTATATGTATGTGCCTGCCATTCGCACCCATCGGCCTCTTCCACCACAGTCATAGAGAAGCTTATAATGCTAGTGATGTCAAGATCACATATGCCTTGTTCTGTTGTACTGCTGTGCTGGAGATGTATTCCATTAGTGCAAAGGTCCACACAGATGGTCGTTTTCAGAAAACTCGGCACAAATGGGCTACACCCGTTTTCAGAAAACGGAGAACCTTATACAGCCGCTTTGTGTCAAAAATCTTTGGCATGGTTGCTCAATATAGCCTCACTGGATTATTTGTCCGCAACAAAAGGCACAAAAAGAAGATGTGCATCGTGAGTTTCTTCAAATGCAAGGACTATCTTGACCAACATTGGTGCATGAAGTCCTGTTCCTCATCCCGCAGAATCACAGAGTTGGTTCTCCGGTATGTGAAGACTGGGTGGAAGGATTACATAGAAGACACTGCTAGATACAGGATCTTCAACGACCACAGGGGTCAGTGGACTCTTCAGCGCCACCAATGCGACCAAGCCCTGGGCTGGAGCTTAAAGATGCCATTCGACGAGAGCGTTCTTCTCTGGCACATCGCCACAGATTTCTGCTTCTACGACACGGGGGCTTCTCTTGATCGTACATGCGCAACTGCTAGGCGTGGAGAACCCTCGGGTGATGAATGTGCCCCTTGGTGTGAAATACACGGTAGTGCCATCCGATGCAGAGAAATGTCCAACTACATGATGTACCTACTGTTTGTTAATCCGGAGATGCTAGTTGCCGGAGTCAGACGGAATCTGTTCACGACCGCCTACGACGAACTCGAGAAAATCCTCGAGGGCGAAGAGCCACCGCTCGAGGAAGGAGGACTTACGCAGAAAATAATTGCTAAGGTGCAGTCACCAGAAGGTTCCCAAGAAGGTTTCATTCAAGATGCTTGGACGCTTGCTAGAGCGTTGTTGGATTTAGGTGATGAGAACAGGATGTGGAAGGTGATCGAAAGCGTGTGGGTGGAGATGCTCTGCTTCTCTGCCGGTAGATGCCGAGGGTACCTACACGCCAAGGGTTTGGGCACAGGAGGGGAGTTCCTCTCCTATGTCTGGCTCCTGCTGTCACACATGGGGATGGAGACCTTGGCGGAGAGGCTGCAGAGGAAGGAGGCGGAGCTTCCAAGTGGAGGAGGAAATGCCGGCGCCGCTCCATCGGCTATGCAGGTCAGCGTCACCGGAGCAGACAATGTTTGAAGATGCATATGGACTATGAAGACCATTTCGCTTCTGTTTTTTTTTTTCTCGCTCTTTGTTGCTTATTTGTATATCCGTGGAAGATTTGCTTTGTTTGTTCGAGTGTCATGCGTGTTTGTTTGTGTGCTTCTCTCTACTGCTCTTGCTCTTCAATTGAATAAAAGCTATGTAATGTCTGGGTGCTTCTTGTTATGTTTCGATGTTTGCCAAAGGTGAAAAATACCAGTGCTGTTTTCCTTCTTTAATTTGCATGAGTGTATGGATGTGATACTAGTGTTTTTGGCTTCTCCATCTCAAAACAGAGCGTTCAATGACGCGATGGTAGGAGTTTCATTTTGATGAGCCCATAATATACACTGAAATGCATCTTTCCTAGAGAGAAGTACGCGAATTATTTGTCCATCTGCGTAGACAAGAGTATTCACGAGGACCGCTCGATAGGATTTTTGCACCGAGGAATCAATATGAAGTGTGGAGCATGACTACAGCGAGAGAACAAGATTTGGCAGCAGTAGGGTAGTCTTCGACTCTTCATGCTATAGCTTCGAAATGTCGGCGCACGCAATGTGTTTGAAAATAAAACGAAGTTGTCATTCTGTGGGCAAATTTCAAAGCCGCATACCATACCAAGCTCTGATTGGTTAAGGCTTAGCAGCAATAGAAAATCTCACCAATATTTAAAACAGTCGAAAATTTGAATTCAGGTTGATTAGGGACCGATCGACTCTGGGTGTGATCAATATGGCTTGAGCTTTTGGCTTCAGCTTATTTTTGCACTATTCATAAATTTTGTCTTTTCTGAACTTTTGGCTTTTTTTGAGTTTTTTTACCGGTTTTTTTCCTCGTATTTGTTTACATTATACGTGATGGGCTAATATGTTTTTTCTATTTTTAAATTTTTAAATTTAATTATGGTAAATAAGCCTCTGTCAGCTACAGTGCTTTTTTCAGCCAGCTACAGTGTTTTCAGCCATAAGCCACGGGCTTTTCAGCCATTTTGATCACAACCAGAACCAAGTGACAGTGCAAGTTAGTAGTCTTGTTGAAAAGGACCGTGCAAGTTAACTCTAGTTAACGGCATTCCACTCGCCCAGGTTAGGTTTCGGTTTAGCCTAGTGTATGCGGCGTGTATATAACTCTAATATTATATACAATTAATAATCTGGTCTCACTAAAATAAGTGGCGGAGATTATTTCTCTCTTTCTTTTGACTAATGTGAGAATTTCTAGAATATTTTTTTGGATTATTATGAGATTTTTTTTGCTCTTAAAATAAAGAAGATGCTCAGAATATCACCGAATGTTTTTATTTATATAGATATGTAGCAGTCTTACACTTAATGGAATGTAATAATGATCACCAAGAACAAGCAAGAGAGACAGGATTTGCTCTAAAGCAAAATAAGGGACACCAAATCTTTTATAAAAAAAAGCAAAGAAGAGGAACATCATTATGAACATGTGAGTACGTACGTACCATGAATCATCATCACTAAAACAAAATTGGGGGAGTTCCTGGCCTTCCAGCTATGCCACGTTATCTTTCTTACAAAAAGGCTCCTATATTTTCGAAATCACGTTAAGGTCCTTGGTTCCTGCAAAAAGGTCCCGCTAGGTTTTTTCCGAAAACCCCTCCACTTCACCGAAATTGCGTATCCTTTTGCAGGATAGTACCGCGCAGTTTTCTAAAATTATGTATGGGTTCTCGTTTAATTACATACATGTGCTTACAGGTCCTCAGTTTTTTGCGAAAAAGACCTTTGGTTTTTCCAAATTACGTATGTATCCTTGATTTTTTTTAAAAAAACTTCTCGCGAATTGTCGTCTCTTTTACTTCGATCCACACGGTAGCTAGCCCACCGCGCTTACGCTGCTAGTACTTCGACGAACAAACAAGCAAAGGGAACATCAAAAGTCCAAGCGTAATTGAGAACCTAATAACGTTAGGATGTGCCTAGCGAGGAGTTTTGATTCTTTATTAAATTCTGGACTAAAGCTTGTTTTATTACTCACCTGTTTCTCTATTTTTATGGGTATATATACACTAAATTATTTGTCCGACCTTGCTTTCATCCTATTTCGAAGTGGTATATTACGTGACCTAGAGCAATGTAAGTATCTAGTACTCACATGTAAGCAATTTACCTCCGCCGTCAGATCTAATAGCAATCAATGTGGCATCCGATGAATCCACGTTCGTGGGCGTCACTCCAACAGAGCATGCACGCCTGCCTATACAGCTGCTTGCAGACGTACGTGGTGAAGGGCTAGCTAGAACAAAGATTGGATTGTCAAGGTCCTGCTTTGATCACAAATTTTCAACTTCAAATAGCTCTTCCTCTCGATGGATGTTACTTTCACAATCTAGATTTCGTGTGCACCAAACTGGGATGAATGGCACTAATTTTTAGTCTTGCTGGCATTTAGTGGTACTAGTATTATTAACCGTACTTGAAGTTGCTGAAATGTATGTGCTTCCCAGTTCCCACCCCCTTGTACTGAATCAGTGTTCCCAATTCACCACGAACAAGTAGGAGACAGGAATTGCTCCCAAAAAAAAAAGGTAAAGGTTCAGGAATGCTGAAAAAGAGGTAAAGAAGAGGAACATCGATCATCACGAACACGTACGCGAGTACGCACCAGGAATATTACCACAAACACGCAAGGAACAACAACATCAACGAGAGCCTAAGGGATGGATCCTAGTAGTGTATATATACAGGGGGCATCTGCTTGCAGTTGCAGCACCAACCTGTCATAAGGTCCATCACATCTTGGGTTGGGCCTAGGACAAGGCTAGCTAGAACACACACAAAAAAAAACAAAAAAAGGGAGACCGAACGAGAGAGGGGGAGCAAATTAAGAGCACTGCAAGCAAATGCATGGGTCTCTCAAGTGCTGTGCAATGGTGGCAGGAGTGGCAGCTGCGCATTCTCGTGCTCGGCAGCCTCTTCGTCCACATCTTCCTCTTCTTCGCTGCGCGGCTGCGCAGGCTTCCAGCCATGCGCAGGTTGAGATTGCTGCTTTGGATCGCGTACATAGGCAGCGACGCCCTGGCGGTGTACGCCCTCGCCACCCTCTTCAACCGCCACAAGCAGCCGGCGGACAGCAGCAGCAGCGCCCTGGAGGTGGTATGGGCGCCTGTACTCCTCATCCACCTCGGCGGCCATGCGTCGATAAGCGCCTACAGCCTCGAAGACAGCGAGCTATGGAAGCGGCAAGCCATAACCCTGGTGTCTCAGGTCACGGTCGCCTTGTACGTCTTCTGCAAGTGGTGGTCCGGCGAGAAGAGGCTGCTGCAGGCCACTGTCTTGCTCTTCGTCGTTGGCATCATCAAATTCAGCCAGAAGCCATGGGCCCTCAAGGAAGCTAGCTTGAAGGGCATGCTGGACTCCTCCGCAGGCGCTGTGCCGACCCCGCGAGGAAGATGCACTGTAGCCATTGCGAAGTGCTGGACACTGTTCACTACCTATTGTGGGGATTTGCATACGGAAGAAGGAGGAGAAAGAGAGAAAGAAGATGATGATGATGAAGAACGCGCCCTCACGCTTGACGAATATGTACAACAAGCACGCGTACGGACGATAAGTAATAAAAAAATATGCACCGATAAGTACGTATATGTTTGTCGACGTGTCTGCTCCGTACTCTCGTCGGCTTGAGGAACTGCGATTCTTCTTGTCTTTCGAAGACAAGCGTGCATACGCTCTGCTGCAGCGGTGCCTGCAGGCTTATACATTTGAGCTCCTGTACACCAGGCGGAGATCAACATTCACTGTTCTCGGCTTCTGCTCATTGTGGTCGCTTCGGTTCCTGGCCTTGGCCTCCCTGGTGCTCTTCGCCAAGAGCCACAAGGATGGTTACGATGACAATGACGTCGTGGTGACATACATCCTCTTCTGTTGCACTCTTGCACAGGAGTTCTTACCCTTCATATTGGGCTGTATTTTATCTGTAGCGCGTAGCTACGGTTGCTACGTACCGGAATGGCACGGCATGGTTTCCCAGTACAGCGTCATGTCCTACTGTGCTCGCAAGGAGAAGCCCACCATTCCGATGAAGCTTGCTACTTTCGACTCTCTCGGGGAGTACGTCAACAAGTATTGGTATGTATCGCAGGTACCTAAAGCCCGCCAGATCACGAAGCTGGTCCACGAACATGTGAAGGATGGGTGGCACAACTACATACGCGACGCTGCCAGCTACAGGGGATTCAACAACCTCAGGGGCCAGAGGACCCTGTGGAGGCACGATCCCGAGCTGAAAGGCTGGCTTGGCCGGAGCTTGACGGTGCCGTTCGACAAGAGCGTCCTCCTCTGGCACATCGCCACGGAACTGTGCTTCCACCACCCAGACGACACGTCCGCTCGAGGTGGTGACCAACAAGAACTAGAAGCCGCTCAACGCGGCAGGGAGATGTCCAACTACATGATCTACCTGCTCTTCATCCGTCCTGAGATGCTCATGCCCGGCTCCAGACCGGCACTCTTCACCCGCGCCAGCGACGAAATCCTGTGCTTGAAGGATGGCTGCAGGGAACCGTTTGACAAAGAAGAAAACATCGCGCAGGGGATTATCAATCTGTCACGCGCAGGTAATTTTCACGATGTGGCAAAGCCGGCCACAGCCCAAAATAAGCTGCTTCACTATGCATGCAGGATGACTGAAGCGCTGATGGAGCTGGGCTACAAGGAGAGGTGGGAGGTGATCCAGGGCGTGTGGGTGGAGATGCTCTGCTATTCCGCTGCCAGATCCACAGGGTACCAGCACGCCAGGAGCCTGGGTGAAGGCGGGGAGTACCTCTCCTACGTCTGGCTCCTCTTGTCATTCATGGGGATGGAGACCTTGGCCGACAAGATCCATAAGCCGGAACCGCCTTCTCCTGCTGCCGGCGCATCAGCTTCCCGATCCCAAGCTGGCGCTTAATTAATTCCAAACCGCGGAGATTTAGCCCAGCCTGAGAGATCGATGGCGCTTAATTAATTCCGTAGCAGTATTTCTTGACTGCTTCATTTGTTTGGATTGAATCTTTCTTTGGTGTGTTTATGGTTATTTGCTTCTGCTGCTGCTCTGCATGTTGTGTGGGTTTCCTTTTCATTTTCTTTAAGTGAATAAACTGCTCCAATCCAGTGTGACATCAGCAGCCATGAGTAATGGCCGCCATGTATGAGCTATTTGTGCCCTGTGAGCCGAATTGTTTGCCATGAATGATTATTATTGATCCCGTCACTTGTTGATTTATTATTATTGATCAATGGTTGTAATGCTGCTAGGCGTGTCGTTTTTGATTTCTAGTATTTTTCTATAGTAAATTGTACTTTACATTAGGTAATTCACTTTACATCATGGTTAATACATACCTTCATTTTGCACCCGGATAAAGCAAATATAATTTCACTTTACACTAGTCTAACCTTATTTGGTTCAAATCGGCTCTACATAATGACAAATCGAACGCAAATAGTGTGTAGGATCCTCGATGGCAATCAGTGGGTGAATGATTGTTATGTGCAGTGGAAACTTTTCTTTAAAATATGTTGTCTCCTGATTTTTCAACATGAAAACTCCGCAAAAACATAAAAGCAAAAGAAGACGACGACAACAACAACAACAACAACAACAATTCACTGTGCAGATGTCTCAGCAAGCACAACACTGATTTTCTTAACGCACGCAGTCAACAGATTTCAATCTCACGTCCAAATCTCATGCAATGCATACAACCCCTTGTAACACCCTCAATTTTGAAAATTCCAAAATAATAATAATAATAATAATAATAATAATGAAATGCCATTAAATATTCCACTAATTTCGGATCTATTTCCTTATCTATTTATATCCCAAACATCCTTTAAGTCTAATCTACTCCTAACTTCTCCCTAAGTCATCTCTCAAATCAATCTATCTCTTGGTCACCGAACGACGCTAACACACTTGTTGATAGCAAGGCAATGGCTTCTTGGGAGTTTTAGCTAACATGAGATGAGATTATGGATTGCCCATCAATCCATCCACTGCGCGCGATGGCAACGGGAGCGCAGGGGCAGAGGTACAGGCGGTGGAGCAAGGCGGACTTCTTCCCGGGTCCCTCGTTCTAGAGCTGGGGCGCGCTCGTGGCTTCCGTGCCGCGGCTCAGGGATTGTGAGGCGAGCCGTCGTCGGAGGCCGTCGAGGCAGGCATGCTCCTCGCCGAGAGCGAGAACCCACTGTAGCGCTGCTTGTCGTGGGTGGACCTTGCCTTCCTCGGCTTCGGCTCCGTCGTTGGCTCCGGCGTCTTCGTGCTCACCGGCCAGGAGGCGCGCTTCGACGCCGGCCCCGCCATTCCGCTCGTCTGTGCCGCTGCCAGGTTCTCAGCGCCGCTGTCCTCCTTCTGCTACGCCGAACTCACCACGAGGTTTCCAAAGGTTCACATGTGAGAATAGAAGGGAACTTTGGACACGTTCATACTTCTGATCCTTCGTACAGCCGAACTGTCGAACGCTTGGCAGGCAAGTACCTCGCGACCGTGACCTTTTTGTTTTGCAAATCACATGGTTCCAGTTTCCTTGTCACTTTGTCATTGAGTATAATTATCTTGACATTCATCCTTGCTTGGCTAATATTATATCGCTAAAAACATATCATTAAGATCACCTGACTAATATCACATCACTTAACTAATATCCCATCACTACAATTATCTGGTTAATATCATATCGCTTGGCTAATATCATAAAGTCACATCATTCAAGTTACATGGCTAATTTTATATCGCTAAAGTTACCTGACTACTAGCGTATTACTAATGTGGTCTGGTTATTATCATATCGTTCATGTTGCCTGTTTATAGACTTTTAATATTATATTCATATCATGATGTTTTAGGTTACTTTATTTCACCTGCTTTTATGATTATTAGGATGCTCAGTTAAAATGCCCTAGAGTTCACACTTTTAATTAGTGATTTAGAATCTATGCTTAAATCGTAACCGGGGGTAGTATATGAACATGTTTTAACTTAGGTTTAAATTATTTGACACTCTTTTGATATTAGGGCTGCTATGTTTAGTTTCCTAATATTATGTTTCAATAATTGTATGATGTTGTATTTGAGCCATGAATAATGCATGTATTAAACCTATTAATCAGACTAATAATCACTTATCACATAATAAAACTTGATTGGTTGATAACCTTGCGTGAGCTATATTATAATACCACTTTAGGTTAATCCCTATATCACTATCATCTTATCATTATCCCACATCGCCCTCATATCAGAACTATGTCTTTCCACTTGCAACCCTAGCACATCTTTTCACTTCTCATAATTTTATTATAGCCTTATCCTCGCCATCTCTTAGTTACCTTAATTTTGTTCTATATAATTTATCCATGATGTATCGGTTATCTTATCATCTTGTATCATCAATCCTGTCTCTGGCCACATCGTATTAAACCTTTACTCTTATAACTTTACTTTAATTCAATCACAACTCTCTAATTATATCATGGATAATTCGCTAAATAACAAACTAAGGGTTATCACGCCGGGGCTACCCACATATAGGGGTCATTTCCACCCAACCTGGTAACGTACGGGGGGCCGTACATTCTCGTTACACAGGATATTACACCCCGTCTGCGGTTATACAGTCGAGGACAAGGTTGTGCCTGGCTATTCTCGTATAACCGGGTATGTGGGATGAGGTCGCCGGCACCCTTGCTATAACTTGTTACATAACAACTATCTTTAATACACAGTCTCCATGATATACATCTCCAATTTATGTCAGAATTTCCGATATCAGTTGTTCATTGGTTGCCTTATGTCTATTGCTTACTTGTCATGCTTGCCTTTATTTCACGTGGTTGTATTTTTTTGTCTTTACTCACTGTGTTGCGATCGTTGTTGGGTACTTGTTGAGATTTTCAAATCTTACGCTTGCTCTTTTCAGTCTCAGGTAAAAGGCCAGTGGAGTGATAACATCATGCATGAGTGGGAGCACTCGAGTTTTCAGCACCGTGGTTTGCCACTGTTTTGTTGTTTCATTCGTTCTTTATTTGGTTAGAAGTGGACCGCTCCCATGCTTTAAAAATTTATTCCAGCTTCCATTGGTTCTCTATTAAAGTGTTAATAAAGTTTTAAACTCTTTGTGATTTCTTTTGTTGTTCTTATTTATTCTTCACTTTGGCGATGACGTTTTAGCAGCCGCCACTCCGTCGCCTTTTATTAGTCCTGCACCATGCATATGCTCCCGAGAGATGGCTATAGGCCCGGTTCTTTTTTTGCTACGCTTATGATTTTTGGCTGTGGTTTGTAGCTTTTGAGCTGTTCGTGCGAGAGATTACAGAGTAACAGAAACTCACGTGCGATTTTTGCAGATATAAATGAAGTTGGTACAGTATGTACTACAATTAACTAGTGGACCCTATTTTGAAATGGTACTCCGTTTAAAAGCTAGTTATTGTAGAAAAGCCGAAAAACAGCTTTTAGAAGCTGAAAAGAACAGGGCCTATAACCAATATCTATTCCAACTTATAGCAGCCCAAATACAACTTGTTTAACTGGATCTTTTTTTTAAACATGTTCTTTGGCATACTATTTTTTAAGGGACCCAAAACCCTTCTATAATACGGGTTTTCACTTCCGTCACATGTCGTAGCCTCTGGTCGGCACCGCCGTAGCTTCGACACGAATCACTCGTCTTTGATCTCCACGCGCCCCAACTCGCTTACGACTGTTTCCTCTGGCATTCTTGACCCTCTGGACCATGACTTCACCTGAGCCATCTTCCGGTCCTCGCCGTAGACCACAATCGCCTCTAAGTTATCTGCATATGCAAAGACCAAACCAACATTTTTCCCGGTACAAGTTCTTTTCAACTTGACTGACATTAGTCTATACACACCACACGCCTCACATAACATCGATAAATAGTATTATCAAATATTCATCATAAATTAATCATTGTCAATTATTCATGACCAAAACATTCTAGACCTAGCTACAGAGTCTAACAATCTCCCACTTGATGAATACATTGACAACACCTCAAGATTGTATGATGAATAAGCTTCAAATAGATATAAGCGAAGAACTGAAGCCGAAAAAGTATTTTAAGCCATAAATCATAAATCACTTCTAAATCTCTCCACCTCAACATAAGAGAAGTAATTTTAGCATATTTCTCCAACATCTCTCCATTATCTCCAATCTCCCCCATTTGGCAATATAATCATCAAGAAACCTCAGAAAAAGAATAATTCTTAGAAGGAGCAATGAGAGTAAAAATCAGGAAACTTTGTAGATTATTCAAGTCACTTTGCATTTGATTTAATAAAGCAACCAAGCCATATTTTTCTAGTAGAGCTATCTAGATCATATCAAGTCATATATTATATAGCAATATAAAACTAGTCTTCAACACGATTAAGCAATTTATATTAATGACAGACATCACAACAATGACCAAATCAATTATAAAGAGCACAATGAGATATTACAACGAAAATTTAAAACTTAAAAGTGAAGCAAAATTTAAATTTAGACGAGCTAGGAGTCTCATGTAACAACCTATTACTCCACATTCAATTCTTACACATGTGGCATATTTGTAGTATACTTCTTTTCATGATAGCATGCTTGCAGCATACTTCTTAAATGGTGGCATGCTTGAAGCATACTTCTTTTTCATTTTTGCACATTTTATGCTTTTTCTTTTTTTGCTTATCATGGCATGCTTGAAGCATACATCTTTTCAAATATCTCTTTCTCATTTTTTTTATTTTTTTATAACATGCCAAATTGAGTGAACATAAAATATTGCAATATGAAACATGTGTGCTTCATAATCAAGATTTAAGATAAAATAAACCTAAGAATATCTGGAGTAATCATCAACAATTACAAGTATATATTATTTACCTCCTATAGATTGAACCCTAGAAGGACCTACAGTGTCCATGTGGAACAATTGGCCATGGCCACTTGTGATGATCATAGAAAGAGGTGGGTGTGGAGCAGCTACCATCTTACCATGTCTACAAAGGGAACAAACCAAAATTTTACCACCCTTTAGCTTAGGTAACCCCCTAATGAGATCCATTCCACTAATCTGTGTAAGGTGATCAAAACCAATGTGTCCCAATCTATGTGCCAAAAGAATAGATCTCTAAATTCAGAAGCTACCAAATATCTAATATCAAGTAAAAAAAGTATGATTAAAATCAGCTCTAAAAAACTTTTCCCAACCGAGGTATATTGAAAACAAGATCCCCAAAAGCATCTAAAACCTTACAAGCATGTTTTCTAAAGCTCACCTCAAGGTTATCGTCTATCAACTGTGAAACTGAAAGCAAATTATATTTTACTTTACTTACCAAAGCAACGTCCTTGAGAATGAATTTATCATTAACACATATTGTACCTTTAGGTATCTCAATACCTGTTGAAGCATCTTTAAAAGTAATCAATTCATCACTAGATGTCTTAGTAAGGAAGGAGAACCATCTTGAATCACCAGTCATATGCTTGGAACAACCTGAATCCACTAGCCACGTGTTCCCCTTTCTCATCAGTTGTACCTATGAAAATGGTTATGGTGAGCAATTGCACTTTTCTTTGGACCATGAGCAAGATTGAGTTTTTGTTAGGTTTTAAGTGTGATTTGGAGCTTTTGTAGAAAACTTTCTCTTTCTTGCTGTTTGCTCCATTTCACACTTTGTCAACATGGTCATGAGTTCCTTCTTCACTTCAGTTAGACTATGTGTGGTTTTTGCAACTTCTTGCTTTTTTTTTTCAAAAACAAACTCATCTTCATGCCTTTTTCTGTGTTGGTTAATATACTCATCAAGGGAGAGATTGTGAGACCATGTGGAGGTCACCCCATAGTTGTGATGAGTAATTGATCTTTGTATTAGAGTTTGTTTTGGTTTTTGAGATTTATGCAGAAGTTTGCCCTCTACGACCTCGGTTTATGCAGAAGTTTGCCCTCTACAACCTCACTTCTACGATTACGACCTCTGTTGTGCGACTTGGTGGTCAGCTGAGGTCTTACGACTTGGTAGTCGGCAGAGGTCTTATGACTTGGTGGTCACAGAAGCCTTTAGGACTTGGTGGTCGCAAATGCTTTTATGACTTAGTGGTCGGCAGGCTCTATGACTTCTGGCTTTATGAATTGGTGGTCGCAGAAGCTTTTACGACTTGGTGGTCACAGAAGATCTTACAACTTGGTGGACAGAAGAACTTACGACTTTGTGATTGGTAGAAGATCTTACGACTTGGGGGTCGGCAGAAGTTTTTACGACTTTGTGGTCGACAGGTGCTCCTACCACTTTGTGGTCAATAGGTGCTCCTACGATTTGGTGGTCGTAGCTTTTGCTGGTTGATAGTCGTAGCTTCTGTTGGTCATGATCGATAGTCATAGCTCCGCCTAGTCGTGATCGATGGTCGTAGCTCTGCTTGGTCGTGATTGATAGCCGTAGCTCTGCCTAGCTGTGATCGATAGTCGTAAGTCATAGCGACCTAGTTTGCTGAAGTCGTAGTCGCTGTGAGAGATGGTCATAGCGACCACTGCATAGTCGTAGCAGCTGTTTCATGGTCGTAGCGACCTATGTGATGGTTGTAACGACTTGCTGAGTGGTCGTAGATTGCTGATAGGACCTCATGGGCTACGAGTACCTCTTGTCTTATGCATCAGAGTAGTTGAAAGTCTATTTAGACCAGTGGTTTGTTGAGATTGTTACTTGGATACGTTCTGATTACGTAAATTGATGATTCTTGTGTATTGTGCGGTGCTATGTGATGGTTTGCTTGTTGGTGTTGGTTGCAGGACTTCAGAGCTGTCTTGGTGAGGCGTAGGAGGACCGGGACTAGGCACAGGGAGGTGTTGAGGTCCAGAACAGTCAGGGAGACTCCGAAGATGATCGAGGCTGGTGAGGTGGATGCAAGCTGGGACGACAATAAACCGGAGCGGGAGCTACGGAGGTGGACATGATGGGCAACGACGAGGTGGACCGGGACTAGGCTTAGGGAGGAGTCGAGGTCCAAACGGTCAGGGATGCCGAGTGCCGTCATGTGCGAGGAGAAGCACGTGGTGTGCTAAGTGACTTGGATTGTTTGCAAGCGAGGGCGGTTCGGTGGGATTCGGACGTGTGAGAGGTTTGACGACAAGTCATTGGGACCACATGTAAGTTGCTTTGAGAAGCGTGTATGTGTAAAACCTGGTGTTATGTGGGGTTAACAGGTTATCCCCGGTTTGGACTAATGATTGGATCCATTAGGTCTAGGGTTCCCTTGTGAGCCTATAAAAAGGAGAGAGGGGGCAAGAGTTAGTTGAGGCTTGAGGTAGACCGTGAGTAGGTCTGGTGGTAGCTAGCTCTTCCTCCCTCCATATGTGTTAAGTTAAAGAGTGGGTGTCGGCTGCAGGGTTAGAGCTTGGTTTTCCCAAGGGGAGTGGCTGTGAAACCAATCATCAGAGCAATACATCATGTTTCCATCTACTTCTTGAATATTGTTGTCTGGATGATATTGAGTTGGCTTGGTCTTATTTGTTTGTGTTCATGGTTTTTTCTGTTCTTTGATCGTGTCTTTCTTTTCTTCATCTGAGAGAATGTTCTTCCCTATTTTATTGATGATTTGATTTGCTATGTGTTGGAAAATCATACTCAAAGCCATCTTGACTGTTCTATTCCCATGAGTAAGGTCTGATTGGCTTTTCATTCTCTCGGTTTCGGTTTTGAGCGCTTTTGGTGAAATCTTAGAAAGATCTCTATTTTCTTGCAAAGTTTTCAATTAAAGATTAGAACAACCTCCTGAGACTTTAATCTTGCTGTGTACAAAGTTTCATGGCCAATTGATCTCTCAGTCAAAAGTTCTTTGGAATTTGGATCTGACGGTCGTGCGCTTTGTTTTCCTCTGTTCTTCCTTTGCAGCTACGACCGCCTCCAGATTTGACCACAGTCAAGTTTTTGACCATATCGCTTTTCGTTTCGACCACGTTCAGACCATTCAATCTCTTTTCGTTATTATATTGAGTCTGAATTAAAGAAGTCATAAGTCTGTGAAATCTTGGTCTGGAACATCAATCAATTTTATGATTGCATTGGTTTCGACCACGGTCAAGTTCCAGGCTGAAGCGTGTTGTTTACGACCACGCAATAACTTTCGAACGCTGCTAGTTCTTCTGTTTTTGGTTTTAAAATAGTTGCGCTGTTCACTATCTGAAATCTCGATCACCTTTACGATCACGTTGGTTAGACCATGGTCGAGTTTCAGATCGATTCACACTGTCTTCGACCACGTTCAGATCTTTTGATTACTTCGCATTATTTTGTGAATCTGAACTGAAGCAGTTGGTAGTTGGTGTACTCTCTGGAATGTCGATCAGCTTTACGACTACGTTGGTTTCGACCACGGTCATGTTCTAGATTGCATTGCACCGGTATCGAGTGCCTTCATTCTTCCAACCGCTTCGCTTTCTCCTAGCACATGGAGTTTCCGATGACTCACAGATCCTTGCTTTCTCTGGTTGGTTTTTGAGCTGAATTGATCACACTAACTGCAGATCATTCGTTGGCCTTCGACTACATTGGTTGTTCAACTACCTGTTGGTTTACGACCATGTTGGTTACGATCACGTTGATCTTTTGGTTGAAGACTGGTTCTGATCACGTCGGTTGTTCGACCACCTGTTGGTTTACGACCACGTTGATCTTTTAAGTTGCAATCTGGTTTCGACCACGTTGGTTGTTCGACCATCTCATTGGCTTACGACTACGTTGCCAACTGGTTTCGATCACGTTGATTGTTCGACCACTCGTTGGCTTACGACCACGTTGGTTACAACCACAGTGCCGACTGGTTACGACAACATTGATTGTTCGACCACTAGTTAGCATTTGATCATGTTGTCTATGACTACGTCAGGTTCTGGCTGCACTCATTTTCAATCGCGTTGGTTTTGGTCTCGGTGGTTATCGACTACAGCGACTTCTGTTCGATAGTCGATTTCCGACCATGTTGAACTTCTGACTGGGTGGATTTCCAACGAGCGGTCAGTTTTCGACTATAGTAATGTTCGTTTGGTAGTCGATTTCTGACCGTGTTGTAGTTCCGTCTGGTAGTCGGATTAACGACCACTTTGTCAGCTCGCGACCATGTTGTTAAAACTTACGACCACGTTGTCGTAAGTTTTCGACCGCATTGCCGGTCTTCGACCATAGTCTGTTTTCTGTTGTGCTCTCTCTGTTGCTCTGGTTTTTCAAGTGTGTTTTTAACCCTAGTTTTCATAACTTAGTAGTTATAGGAGAAAAGGGTTAAGTGAATACTTGGAAAGAATTTGAAGGCACCATTTACCCTTCCTCTGTTGCCTGTCCGGTCCTACAATTGGTATTAGAGCCCGTTTACCTCTTTTTCAATAGATCTTAACCGGTCTTTGGAGCCATAGAAATAGACAGGTATTCCACCAAACCTCATATCTTCGATGGAGTTGACTATCCCTACTTTTTTTTTGCTCTGAGTTGCTTATTTGCGTATCAGTGGAAGATTTGCTTTGTTTGTGGAGTGTCATGCATGTTTGTTGGTGTGCTTCTCTCTACTTCTCTTGTTCTTCAACTGAATAAAAGCTATGTAATTTCTGTGTGTTTCTTGTTATGTTACAATGTCTGCCATGTGTATAATTTCATCTGAATATTCAATCACGCTGTTGATGTATTAGCCAAAGGTGAAAAATGCCAGTGCTGTTTTCCTTCTTTAATTTTCTATGTGTGTATGTGATGCTCTCTCGCGAGGGGAGTGCATGGATGCGATACTAGTGTTTTTTGCTTCTCCATCTCAAAGCAGAACGTTCAATAACGCGATGGTAGGAGTTTTATTTTGATGAGACCATAATATATACTGAAATACATCTTTCCTAGAGAGAAGTACGCGAATTATTTATCCTCGTTCCACGGACCGGCCGCTTCCATCTGCGTAGACAAGAGTATTCACAAGGACCGCTCGATAGGTTTTTTCACCGAAGAATCAATATGAAGTGTGGAGCATGACTATAGCGAGAGAACAAGATTTGGCAGCAGTAGTCTTCGAAAATAAAATGCAGTTGTCATCCTGTGGGCAAATTTCAAAGCCGCATACCATGCCAAGTTCTGACTGTTTAAGGCTTAGCAGCAGTAGAAAATCTCACCAGTATTTAAAACACTTGAAATTTTTGAATTCAGGTTGATTAGGGGCCGCACGACTCTGACCAAGTGGCAATGCAAGTTAGTACTCTTGTTGAAAAGGGCCGTGTAACCCTAGTTAACGGATCGCCCAGGTTAGGTTAGGTTTGTCCGGGTCGGCCTAGTGCACGCGGTGTGCCGGTAAGAGCGGCCCAGAATCATCAATTTCGATCAGCTCGGCCTCTTGATGAGTGTTATTCCTACAATCAAGATTTTGTGTATGGCAAACTGGAATGAGAGAGGCTAGGTGGTGTTCGGTTGGGCCGAATTATTGTGGTTTATGGTTAAATTTTATTGTAGTTAGCTAAAATTACACTGCGGCCCTGTTCTTTTTAGCTGCGGCTTATGGCTGAAATTTTTGAATTTTGGCTGTTTACGGTATAGATTACGGAGAGATCGATACTCACTTGCGATTTTGGCTGGTACAGATGTTGAGCTTTTAATGTGTACTACGTTTAACTTGTAGATCCCGTCTTGAAAAAATACTCCGTTTAAAAGTTAGGTACTGTAGTGGCTGCCAAAAGCCGACCGGCTTGTACCCTGCCGAACAGGGCCTGTAGCTGATGGTGGCTTATTTAGCATAATTAAATTTAAAAAATTTAAAAATAGAAAAGGTGTTAGCTCAGTATGTGTAATGCAAACGAATATGGGAAAAAATCAGTAAAAAAGCTCAAAAAAATAACAAAATCAGAAAAAGATGAAATTTAGGAATAATGAAAAATAAGCCGAAACCAGAAGTCGAAGCCGAAACGTACTTGAAATTACTAAAACTAGCAGATTTATCTGCCAGTTACATCGGAACGTCCAATATCTGTCACTTCATAGAAATATAGTGAACTGTTTTACTTGGGCTAAGAATACTAGCTTGGTGATCATTTGGGCTTCAGCTTCTAACTTCCGGCTTATTTTTACTATTCATAAATTTCGTCTTTTTTGAACTTTAGCTTTTTGTTGAGTTTTTTGCCGGTTCTTTTTCCCATATTTGTTTGTATTATACGTAATGGGCTAACATATTTTTTTTACATTTTTTATTTTTTTTAAATTTAATTATGCTAAATAAGTCTCTGTCAGCGACAGTGTTTTTTCAGCCAGTTACAGTGCTTTTCAGCCATAAGCCACTTAAAATAAGTCTAAATGATCACCATACGAGAAAACAGTTGAGGTTTATCATTTGTTTAACCTAACTAGTACTGTATGCCATGTAACATTTTAATGCTACAACTCCGGTCTCCAGAATTGTACTTCCATTTACATTTTATGGGGGTGTTTGGGACTGTTCCACTCCACGTTTTTCAGCTCCGCTCCACGTTTTTTAGCCAAACAGGTTCAGCTCCACGCACTCTGTTCGAGGAAAAAAATGTGGAGTTGTGAGAGCACCTAAAGGGGTGCTCCACAAACTCCAGGTTTTTTATGGAGCTGCTCCACGGTAGAGTTTGTGGAGCAGAGTTTGTGAAGCAGTCCTAAATACCCCCTATGTCTGGAATTTGGGGGCAGTGCGAAGGTCTAAATTCATTACGTTTTGCACGGGCAGGATGAAGAGCCTGGTACAGCTGATGCTTTGAGTTCGGTGATGATTTAATTATGGATGGTGAAGCACCAGAGGATGGAGATCACAATTCGGAATTTCTCAAATCATTTTGATTGACTGATCCCAAATTTATTGTTAGTGGCATGGCTAATAGTTCAGCCTTTTTTTCGTCACGTCGAGCATAGTAGATGATTTCCTTTCTTTTCTATACGACTTATGAACGTTTGCTCAACATTATCAGGTTCTTCCTTCCCTTCTTTTTAGTTTTCGTGGGAACGGGAGAGCGGAACAATTGCTATGGAATAAGCGCGGTCATCCACGGTAGTACAACTGCGCTGGCTGCACATTGCTTAGGATGTGCTTGCTAGTTGGGCCAATTAAAGGCCCATAGCAGGCCCAATGTATTCCATGTTGGGCCACGATACCTAACCCATTTGATTCCCATTATTCGGCCCATTTGAGGCCCGCTTACAGTCCATTTACAATTCAATGAGCTCCTTAACATACTTAAAATCGGTACATTGTAGACGAACACGTACAAGTCATGCAGTCTGACTTGCATCGTTCAGAGCTACTCCCTCCCTGCAGTTGTTCCTACATCAAGAAAAAGAAGCAATAAGTAAAACTTGCATATTAATGTTTGCTACCCAAATAGAAAATTCAAAGGGCAATGGCTACAGATGAGAATTGCAAAGCAATTTTTGGTGCAATTGCATATTTTTCTCTTTTCATTTTGTATAAGAATTGTGGTCTCATTGGCAAACAGGAGAACAATATTTATTAATAAAATCATTTTTAACAATATTTTAAAAATAAGCCCCATCCTAACTTATTTCCAAAATGAACCCTGCTTGCCACTCCATCCTTGGTGGCAAACCTTGCACGCCACAAATAAGTCGAAACTTATTTTTTTAAAAATGATCCATAATGCAAATATTTGGCTTAGTTGGCCCTTATGTAAACACCTCCCGACGTGGATTATTTTAAACTCTGATGTCTAATATTATTATATGGTATGGTTCACGGCGATGTATGAAATGATTCAGTAATGTATCGGTGGGCTCTATCTACTGATCCAGAGAATAGTGCAGTGGAATCATAGATGATTCTGGATTGTGAAATTTGGATCTGACACGTAAGGAACATGCTTGGGGCCATTGGAGAGTGTGTGACGGGTGTCCTCGAAAGGGATCGGCGATGGTTGCACTTGTATGGTGTTTGATGTCGCAATGATCATCAATTAGTAATAATTAGAAATAAATAGAGGATAACTATATGATAGAGTAGTGTATTGGAATGGGTAGCAGCTGAGAGAGATCTATCAAGAATTGGGCTTGTTGTTAGATGTTAAAGTAAAAAAGCTATGATAGCGAGATGAGATAGAAGACACATGGTTTGGCAGGGGTAGCCGACGTGTGAGGGAAGATAAGCTCAAAGAAGGTCGCTTATGGTGCATCAGTATATACATAAGCAATGTACTCTAATACCGTGTAAACTAATAAGATAGTTTACCGTACATATAATCAAACATATTGTTTGCAATTAAATAGATGTGCATGTGTATACATATATTTTTAAAAAAAGTAGCTAATGGAGGAAGAGTAGATGCATGCATGATGAAGAATGGTTACGTTTATAAGAACCGTAATAATTTATTATGCTCAATGATTTTCTTTTCTCAAAGCCCACACTTCGAATATATTTCTCAAATTGTATTCTCCTATAAAATTCTATTGTTATTTTCAATGTTTATAATATCTTAAAATTTAATTAGTTTACAAAATATATAAATATTTTTTTAATTATCTAAGGTACGGCCCCGATCGGTTGGGCTTCAGCTTCTGTCTTCCGGCTTATTTTTCACTATTCATAAATTTCATCTTTTTCTGAACTTTTGGCTTTTTGTTAAGTTTTTTACCGGTTCTTTTTTTCCCGTATGTGTTTGTATTATACGTAATGGGTTAACATATTTTTTAATTTTTTTAAATTTAATTATGCTAAATAAGTCTCTGTCAGCTTACAGTGTTTTTTTCAGTCAACTACAGCATTTTTAACCATAAACCAGAAAAAAAAATCCAACTAATCACCACCAAGTATTTGATGGTGCAATCATCAATCATCTATGCAATGAATACTCGTGACCACTGGCCTGGTGTTTCCATATCGATCGTCAAAGCTGAAAATGAACAGGTAGGTAGCAGTATCGATCGGTCACTTCGGAATTAATGATGAATCGACATATGTTGGTGCGTGGCAGTTGCTGTAGCCTATCGGCTATCGCGTAGTTAATTTTCACGTGTCCGATGCGTACGTTTTGCTCGACCAAACACACAACGTCTCATTACGTTAGAACATGAGTGTGTACAGCCGGAAAAACACCGTCGGCTCCGCCCGTTTCTGTTTTAACTTCTATTTTCTAGCTTATTTTTTATTATTTATAATTTTATTTTTTTTTTAATTTTTGGTTTTTTGTTGAGCTTTTTTACCGGTTCTTTTTTTCGTATTTGTTTGTATTATACGTAATAGGCTAACATATTTTTTATATTTTATATTTTTTTAAAATTTAATTATCCTAAATAAGTCTCTGTCAACTACAGTGTTTTTTCAGTCAGCTACAGTACTTTTCAGTTATAAGCCACTAAAAAAAGCCCAAATGAGCTAGAACAATGATTGAATTGTCAAAGTCCTGCTTTGATCACAAATTTTCAACTCCAATTAGCTCGGCCTCTCGATGTATGTTACTTTCACAATCAAGTTTTCGTGTGTGCCAAACTGGGATGAAAGACACTAATTTTTAGTCTTATTGGTCTACCTTTTTTTTCTGTGAATTTTCGCCTCTTTTACTTCGGTCTACACAATGGCTGACGTACGTGGCTAGTTTTCATATGTGACACTGTCACTTTCAGTGCGCACATCTCTCTTCCGAACCCTCTCCCTCTCAAGCCAAAACCCTAACCCTAGAACCCCCTCTGGTGGTGGCGCAGCAGTTCTCCATAGCGATGCGCGACCTCTAGGAGAAGGCCTCGCACCTCCTTTGGAATCACGCCGTCCTTGAGCCTTCTCCTACTGCCCACCGCTGGCAAAGATGACTCGACGACAGATCTGGTCGGATCTGGATGTCGTTGCTCAGATCAGCTCGAATCTCAACGGTGGCGGCTTGGATCTAACCGGATCCAGCCATGACAGCTCGGCGAGGCGGAAGCCGTCGCTGGCTGTGAGGTGAGTCCGGAGGAGTCACAGCTTTTGGGCACCTCCTTGCCGCTTCGGGCCATGGTGGCCAACTCGTCCGCATGATGCTGGAGATGGAGTTAGAAGCCGGTGAGAAGATGTGCTTCGGCAGTGGCGGCTACAAGATTAAGGTGACACCTTCCTCAGATTGCTGCAGTTCCACATGGGCATAGTATTCACCTCCATGGAATAGTTTCATTTAGTGAATTCACCTCGTACTAGATCTCAGCAAAGACACGCAAAGGTTTGGTTGATCTGATCCCATGGAGGGGGTGAAATGGAGGCAAATTTCCTTGGCTGGAAGGGCAGCCCAAGTTTTTTTCCTAATAATCATCGAGATTTGAGATCGTTGAATTAGAGATCCAACAGCCCCTATTTTTTGCAGAGGGAGATTTTTTGGAGGGGTTTGGAGAGGGGAGAATTCATAGCCACTAGTATAGTGTCCGTGCTAACGCCACGGCGATATTTCAGGGATGCACATGAAAACAACCAAATGACGATATTTTTTTCCATAGTTTAAGTTTCACGCAATTGTATATCACCATGTATATAATCTGGAAAACACTCATGTATATCACCAGCAAGTCCAGGTCATGAAATTACAAGCCTAGGCCAATTATAATGCATAACAAGGCAATAATAAGTCATGTCTCGCATGAACCATCTAATTTCTGATTTGCTTAAGTAGGTCTTGGAGTTCTCTAGGGATAATACATTCATTTTCACTGCTCTTCAAAATGTCCACCAAGAAATTCGTCCTCAGTGAATGTGATCGCTGTGCATGGCAGATAATAAGTTCGGCGGTCTGGCTGAGGTCTCCGCTCCCGCCCGCTCGCCGCCAATGGCCTCCGCCTGCGCTGCCGTCCAGTCCGTTGCGCCGGGTCCGTGCGTAGATGACGATATGAGGCTTCACAGAGATGGCGAGGTGGGGTGTCGGTGATGGCGGCGGCCGGGAGGACGCCCGACGGCACCACGAAATCTATAGCAAGGTTGCAGTGTCTGATTTTACTATTACAACTGTTGGCACTTCATAATTCATTAAGCATGATTTGCTGGACAAGCATCATGAAGTCAGTTCTATCCAAATCATTTTCTGAATACCTTGTCAGATGAATCATTAATTATATGCTGATAAATCTATCTTGTAATCAATTAATGCCAGGCAGAAAATTTTGACACATGAGATGTTTTTCTCCCAAACGATGCTTGCACTCATGCATGTGCACAGGTAAATGTTTGAGAAGCAAAAACTGTCGTTAGTTGTTACGCCCAAGAGGTTAAGAGTAAGAACAAACCTGCCAGAGCACTTGGAGGACAGAGAAGAGCATTGTGCCAATTACCATGTTTTAGAGATAAAGGGTTCTGTAAAAGGTACCCTCAGTAAGTCAGAAATCAGAAATCTGATGGTATTTTATGGACAAATCAAACAAAGACCATTTATGGACAAATCAAACAAAGACCAAGACTATATGCCCTGGCACTACAATACTACAGGAAATATTGCTTAAAACATACAGATGCGCCTATTGTGCCTAAATACCTGAACGCTACTAAGATAGACCATCCTAGGTAACAGTTTCAGCATATAGAAAATCAATTTGCGCCATTAACATGAGCTGAAGACAATGTTTAATACCATTACCATGCAAGAAAAACCAGATCAATTTCCTTGATAGTGTAATTATGAGATCACTTGGCAAGTCAAGCATGCTAGGTATGCAGAATAAGATGATGAAGAAGATACCTGAGATCTTATAGTTCCTGAATTTATGCATCTAGTGATATCTGCAAAATAGAGTAAAAGCAGTTCTAAATGCAGGGAAACCTTTAAAAGACCATCATAGTTGCGAAAGCATGTAGTTGCTGTCAGGAGAAAACAGATAACTCATTTCAGAGAGCAAGGAGACAAACCACACACATTTGGTTGAACACATTGTATATGTTGATTCAACAACAACAAATCCTGTCAGAAGGGCCATAAACAGCCGATGATTTTTCTGTCCTGCAAAATATGTACTACAAATCAGAATGTGTGCCTACACCTGCCATGCAACAACAAGAGCAATAGCACATATCAAAAAAATGGAATATAGTACCTATGCAGTTACCAAATGCAGGGCAATGGTGGTCATAACCCCTAACACTTGCTTTGCAGCAGTTACAGTGCCTGACCCTTGAGAGTGATGGAAGTTTCTACAGCAAAAGTACAAAAGGTGTCAACATGTTAATGCAAGAACTCCACATTTCAGGTTAGCTACTTAATATTAATAATAACAACTTCATTTAAAACTCTACTTCCACGGCACCTCACTCGGGCATATAGCATCCACGAAATCCTTGCAGCCAGCTTCTTCCAAAAATGAAGATTCATATGCAACAATTCCAGGATCAACAGAAAAAATCCTGCAATAAGAAATTCAAACTAAACCCTCCATCCCAAACATGGTAGACCATTAACACTAAGCTTAGGATCTGCACAACAATAATGTAAAGTGACTAAGTCTAACTTAGACTCGGCCAAGTGCATTGTAAAAAAATATGTTCAAGAAGAGGAGCTAACCTGTAAAGTCCCCATAGAAGCAGTGCACACTCAGCATTAATTAGCATGTCTAGCAGAGAAGATGTGTCTGCAAAACATAAGACTAATTACAAAACTATAACAGAAGCTAGATACACTCATTTACCTACAATATCCTGCTCCCAAATGGCATTATAAATGCAACAAATTATGCATAATCGAAGGATGAAAGTGTATAAGCTATTCGCCTGCATACCAGACACATTTATGGCACCTTATCTACAATACCAGTGATACACTCCTAAATGTACTGGAATGGCATGTGTGATTGCATTTAATCTAACTAAGCTCTAGCAATGCAAGCATCAGGAACGGTCCTCAGCTTCACCAAAATCAATGCAACGACACAAATAAAGCCTATATCTATAGCAATAAACACCATCCAAATGGCATCCTACCAATACACTGAGCTATAAGAATGCTAACCTTATACTCAGAAATCATACCACATTGCAGCGACATGCTATACCATTTCTAATACGAAAGACCTGCTTATGCACAAAGTTAAATTGTTGACAGAAGATACGGCTTAATATAACAACTAAGGCTGTGAGACAAGATTAAAAAATAAAAAGGGAACATGTTTAAGAAAAGTTACCTTTATAACAAGCTCAAAGTATCCAAGATCAGAATCCAGAGTAGTTGGAGTATATGGCTTGATTACTTCCTCGCCAGCAGCATCCAGCCCTCTGCAACAATAGAAGGCAACAATAGATAGATGACAGCAGCTTGCCCTATAACTTGGTTTGGGTGAAGATTATTCCATATTGAAGACTGCAGAAGAATACAACCATCTGTACATTAAGCTTGATGGCAAAGGCACATAAAAACAAAATTAGCATTTTACCCAATAGAAAGATGAGAAAAGGACTTTGAAAATTTGCATACACTGATCTCCTTCTTAGTTTGAGGTGCAAAAACAGTATCTTCCTTAACACCAGTTATGATATAGAGTCGGACTCTTTGTTGTCCAATTGAAACTTCAATGTAATCATCCATTTTTAAAAGCTTAGAAACATCACACCCAGTTTCCTCCAGAACCTGCGTTGTTATGCAAACAAATGCCACTTACGGAAAATTAGTTATATAATGAACAAGGGGAAGTGCCAAATATGGACAAGACAAGCTCCAAGCTGGACAGAAGCTAAACAATGATCACCTGCAGATCTTCAAGTAATTGGCAATGCAAACTTAGCAACCTGAGGGCGCGATAAGTTGACAATCTGATTTGTAACCTTTAGCTACAAAATCAGATGTAAATAGTCGGTCCTCTAGTACTTACAGGAACTATTAAAAGGCACAAACATGTTATAACATGGCAATAAACATAAGTAAAAATCAACAAGGAAAACTAAATCAGTAGATTATAAAACTAAGCACTAAAACTGCAATACACATAGTTTTTTTAAACAAGCATAGAACTCCCCAAAAGAAACATATAAGTGATGTGAGCATATTAAAGACCATCAGCTAGATTAGAGCGCATAAACAAAATTCTTACTCTTAAATAGCAATGTCTGGATTCTAAGGAATCTAAATTTTATAATGTGCAACCAAGCAAATTAATTCCAGAACTGAGGCAAAAAAAAAACATTGCTATTCTAACCAGTGAATGTTTTGGCTTCACAATTTTCTGGTGGGTGGTTCTTGATAATTTAACATGAAGTATGGGAGATCACATTTGATGATACATATATACGAACCTCAAGAAGCACTGAAGCAGAGTTGTAGCTTTCCAACAGCCATAGAAGGTAACCACAAAGTAATAAGAAAAAAGGTTTCAAAGATATACCAAAGGTCGCTGCTTGCCTGCCTGAGTGCACAAGAAAATTGTCTACATTCTATTTCCCAATTTTTAGCCTTCAAATTCGCAAGCTTAAATGAGCTAGTTTCTTAAATGAAAGGTATCTTTGAAGACTGCCATGTTTCTTAAATGAAAATAAATGAAACCCTGGACAGATTGGAGGCATACCAATGACTGATAGGCGGGGGAGGCGGCGGCCTTCGGGGGAGACGGGGGAGGCCTTCGGGGGAGGCGGCGCCCTTCGGGGGAGGCGGGGGAGGCGGCGGCCTTCGGGGGAGACGGCGGAGGCGGTGGAGGCGGCGCCCTTCGGCGGAGGCGGGGGAGACGGGGGAGACGGCGGCCTTCGGGAAGACGGCGGAGGCGGTGGAGGCGCCGCCCTTCGGGGGAGGCGGGGGAGACGGGGGAGGCGGCGCCCTTCGGGGGAGACGGGGGAGGCGGTGGAGGCGGCGCCCTTCGGCGGAGGCGGGGGAGACGGGGGAGACGGCGGCCTTCGGGGGAGACGGGGGAGGCGGTGGAGGCGCCGCCCTTCGGGGGAGGCGGGGGAGACGGGGGAGGCGGCGCCCTTCGGGGGAGACGGGGGAGGCGGTGGAGGCGGCGCCCTTCGGCGGAGGCGGGGGAGACGGGGGAGACGACGGGGGAGACGGCGGCCTTCGGGGGAGACGGGGGAGGCGGTGGAGGCGCCTCCCTTCGGGGGAGGCGGCGCCCTTCGGGGGAGACGGGGGAGGCGGTGGAGGCGCCGCCCTTCGGGGGAGGCGGGGGAGACGGGGGAGGCGGCGCCCTTCGGGGGAGACGGGGGAGACGGCGGCCTGCGGGGGAGACGGGGGAGGCGGTGGAGGCGCCGCCCTTCGGGGGAGACGGGGGAGGCGAGACGGGGGAGGCGGGGGAGACGGGGGAGACGGCGGAGGCGGTGGAATTTTTTTACGAGCGTCAGGGATGCGACGGGGGAGGCGGCGCCCTTCGGGGGAGACGGGGGAGGCGAGACGGGGGAGGCGGGGGAGACGGGGGAGACGGCGGAGGCGGTGGAATTTTTTTAACGAGCGTCAGGGATGCGGTAGGGTACTGCAGATCCATTAAAGGATGACCATAGGATATGGTTGGGTAAGGAGAGAGAATGGAGGAGAGTTAATCTGGTGCGCACGTTTTTATGATAGTGTATTTCTGGGTGCATATTGTGGTGTGGACGTAGTTAAGGTCATGACTGTGGAGCAGGTAATTGTTGGGTGGATGTAAAATAATTTGAACTGGTGCTTTATTAGTTTAGATTAGATCTCTACTCCAATGGTCATAAATCTGAATGATAATTAGGAAGAAAATATCCGGGTGATGTTTATCAATAACCTAAAAATTGAAATAGGGTATGACGGGTCACGGGTGATGTTTATCAATAACCTAAAAATTGAAATAGGGTATGATGGGAAATTTAACTTTTTGCCACCCTTAACAATGTCACATATCCAAATGTCATTCTCTTCGTTGCATTCAACAATTTGCCACTCTTAAGATGTGCTTGACTAATTTTTTGCCACTTTCGAGCTCACGAGGCGCCATGTCAGCGCGAAACCCGCCACGCTGGCCCGCGCCCACGCCTCCGCCTCCGGCCCCGCGCTGCCGCCCGCGCCCGCGCCTCCGCCTCCGTCGGCGCGCCGCCTCCCCGCTCACCCGCACCCGCGCCTCTGCCTCTGGCGGCGCGCCGCCGCCCGCGCCTCCGCCTCCGGCCCTGCGCCGCCGCCCGCGACTCCCCGCTCGCCCGCGCCTGCGCCTCTGCCTCCGTCCCCGCGGCCGAGACAGGGGAGCGAGGACACCGGCAGCTCGGGCGGTGGGAGCCCGATTCCTCGACGGTGAAGCATCTACGGGCATCCCGGAGCTCACCTGGGGCGTCGGTCGAGGCCGAGATGGAGCAGGGCGGGCCGGCGGCGAGAGGGAGCTTGGCGTCGAGGATGAAGACGGCGGCGGCTCGTTGGGGAGGGCGGCGGGGTCCGGCGAGGTGGGGGATGTGCTCGGGGTGCCCTGGAGATGCCCCACGCGCGATGAATTGGCCTGAGACGCAGCGCTTCACCGGCGGGATCCCGGCGCCGGACTCGGGGAAGATGAGGCGCGGGCGCGGGCCAGCGGGGAGGCGCGGGCGGCGGCGCGCCGCCGGAGGCGGAGGCGCGGGCGCGGGCCAGCGTGGCGGGTTTCGCGCTGACATGGCGCCTCGTGGGCTTGAAAGTGGCAAAAAATTAGTCAAGCACATCTTAAGAGTGGCAAATTGTTGAATGCAACGAAGAGGATGGCATTTGGATAGGTGACATTGTTAAGGGTGGCAAAAAGTTAAATTTCCCAGGTATGACGGGTCATGTATGTCCGTTTCAGCAACATATGCAAGTGTGAAATGCCTTCTGCTCCAAACGACTTATGCTTCGGACTTTTAAAACATATCGATTTCTTAATTTTGTCTTTTTAGCTTTTTTATTTTGTTATTTTTTACTTTTCTTTTTCCTCTTATTCTTTTTCATTATTCGTGATGATATAATTTATTTATTTATTTATTATTTTTGAAAATCTAATTACTTAGAAAAATATTAATAGTCCGCCAAAAAACCATAAATTGATAGCAGTTTGGAGTACCACGCTGGCTTCTCAACTTGCAGAACCACTAGAGGAACTTGGGGGGGGGGTGTCCAAATCCAGCCTTTTCAAAGTAAAGGGACAAGTGAGCCCACGAACAAAGTAAATTGGCTCCTATCGCAAGAATCTATATTAAACTTCAGATCTTTTTTCAGATTTAAGTAAGATTATACTAAAATCAGATAAAAAATAAAAAAAATGATAAATATGATTTATTCGTGAGAGGAGGATGGCTAAGATGACTTTAAATGTATTCCTACATATCACGGCAAGTAAAAACATCAAAAAAATCAAGGCAAAGATACTCGGATTGAAAAATCACTCATGAGGGTCAAGAAGGTCAAGAACTTACAAACCAGATGCCTATGGTTGAGGATTGATCTCAAAGAATAATGTTCATCATCTATACGTCTTTAGCATAGTAAGATTAAATTTGAACTTATAATTTAGAAGTTGCACCAATTCTTGGATCTCCTTAGACTGATTTCAGTTAGACCGTTCGAACCTTCAGGACGTCAGTCAGACCGGCTTGGAACTGGTGGTTAGACCAACGGCAGGTAGCCGATCAGACTGCCAGAGTTTGGCATTTTTCTGGAGGTTGTTCTATTGAGTAATTTATTTTGGGTTTTGGCTGTTGATCCTATTATCTGTAATTCTGTAGTTGTTTAAGTAAAGGATCAAGAATATTTTGAGAAAAAATTAGACATCATTATTTACCCCTATATTATCTTTTGGTCCTACGCTCTCAAAGCCATCTCTATTTCCCATCTCTGTCGCGACAGTGCCAGCTCTGTTCCCCGTCTTTCTCACCACAGCAGGCACTAGCCACTAGGCACGTAGTTATCGCTAATTATGTATGTATGGTTAACGGAGGACTCTGAACTGAATCGAGTAGTGCCTCCGTGTGCGTGTGAGAAAGAATGGGTCTCTCCAGTGCTCTGCAATGGTGGGATGAGTGGCAGCTGCGCGTCCTCGTCCTAGGCAGCATGCTCGTCCAGTTCCTGCTCTTCTTCTCTGCCCCCATGCGTAAGCGTGCTATTCCTTCTTGGTATAGATTCTTAGCATGGCTAGCATACCTAGGTAGCGATGCTCTGGCGATATATGCCCTGGCCACCCTCTTCAATCGCCAGAGGAAGCAAGATTGCAGCTCTGCACACAACAATAGTGTCCTGGAGGTAGTGTGGGCGCCTGTC
Source organism: Dendrocalamus latiflorus (assembly GCA_017311315.1). Taxonomy (NCBI): domain Eukaryota; kingdom Viridiplantae; phylum Streptophyta; class Magnoliopsida; order Poales; family Poaceae; genus Dendrocalamus; species Dendrocalamus latiflorus. The sequence goes on from CM029658.1 coordinate 1,366,849, forward strand.
CTCCTGATGCACCTCGGCGGACAGGACCACATAACTGCCTACAACATCGAAGACAATGAGCTATGGGGGCGGCACCTTCTAACTGCGGTGTCTCAGGTCACAGTAGCCATCTACGTGTTCTGCAAATCATGGCCAGGCGGTGACAAGAGGTTGTTGCAGGCAGCCATCTTGTTCTTTGTCCCTGGGGTTCTCAAATGCTTCGAGAAGCCCTGGGCTCTCAAGAGCGCTAGCATTAATAGCCTAGTCAGCTCTTCTGGCCCTGCTCTGAGGACGACAAACAGAGATGGCGAGATTAATTCGCTTGAAGACTACGTGCGAGAAGCAAGGGCTTTTGTCCGGGACATTGGTCACCCTCAAGCGCAAGGAGAAGAAGCGCAAGGAGAAGTAGCGCAAGGAGATGAAGCGCAAGGAGAAGAAGCGCAAGGCGATGCAGTGGACGGTGAGCCCTATGAGCTATTTGTAGACATTGCATCTCCATATCGTAATCGGCTTAGTACCCTAAAATCCTTCTGGATGCTTGGTGAAAAGAAAGCGTATCACCTGCTGCAACAAGGGCTCTCTAACACGTTCGATCTTCTTTACACCAAAGAAAAGATGGTACAACATGCATTCGCACTCGGTCGCAGCGATTCGCTGCCACCGGACTCTCTCACCACAGTCATCGGCGTCTGCATACGGGTTATATCTATGTACCTGCCACTCGTAGCCGTCGGCCTCTGGATTGAGAGTCATAGAGAAGCTAATGATAGTGACGTCATGATCACCTATGCCTTGTTCTGTTGTACTGCTGTGCTGGAGTGCTATTCCATTACTACGAGTTTGTTTGTCCGCAACAAAAGGCGCCTAAGGAGCGCCTTAACCTTACCCGGCCTCCCTGCGTCAAAAATCTTTGGCATGGTTGCTCAATCTAGCCTCATTGGATTCTTTGTCCGCAACAAAAGGTTCCATGCGTCAAAAATCTTTGGCATGGTTGCTCAATATAGCCTCATTGGATTCTTTGTCCGCAACAAAAGGAACAAAGGGATGATGTGCGTCGTTAATTGCTTCAAATGCAAGGACTATCTCGACCAACATTGGTGCATGAAGTCCTGCTCCTCATCCCGCAGAATTACAGAGTTGGTTCTTCGGCATGTGAAGGATGGGTGGAGGGAATACATAGAAGACACTGCTAGTTACAGGATGTTCAACGACCACAGGGGTCAATGGACACTTCAGCGCCGCCAATGCGTCCAAGACCTGGGCTGGAGCTTAAAGAGGCCATTCGACGAGAGCGTTCTTCTCTGGCACATCGCCACAGATTTCTGCTTCTACGACATGGGGGCTTCTCTTGATCGTACATGCGCAACTGCTAGGCGTGGAGAACCCTCGGGTGATGAATGTGCCCCTTGGTGTGAAACACACGGTAGTGCCATCCGATGCAGAGAAATGTCCAACTACATGATGTACCTACTGTTTGTTAATCCGGAGATGCTAATGGCCGGAGCCAGACGATATCTGTTCACGACCGCCTACGACGAACTCGTGAAAATCCTCCAGGGCGAAGAGCCACCGCTCGAGGAAATAGGACTTACGCAGAAAATAATTGCTAAGGTGCGGTCACCAGAAGGTTGCCAAGAAGGTTTCATTCAAGATGCTTGGACGCTTGCTAGAGCGTTGTTGGATTTAGGTGATGAGAACAGGATGTGGAAGGTGATCGAAGGCGTGTGGGTGGAGATGCTCTGCTTCTCTGCCGGGAGATGCCGAGGGTACCTACACGCCAAGGGCTTGGGCGCAGGAGGGGAGTTCCTCACCTATGTCTGGCTCCTGCTGTCACACATGGGGATGGAGACCTTGGCGGAGAGGCTGCAGAGGATGGAGGAGGCGGAGCTTCCAAGGGGAGGAGGAAATGCCGGCGCTGCTCCATCGGCTTCGCAGGTCAGCGCCACCGGAGCAGACAATGTTTGAAGATGCATATGGACTATGGAGACCATTTCGTCCCCTTTTTTTGTTGCTTATTTGCATATGGACCGTGGAAGATTGTGGAGTGTCTTGCGTGTTTGTTGGTGTGCTTCTCTCTACTTCTCTTGTTCTTCAACTGAATAACAGCTATGTAATGTATGTGTGTTTCTTGTTATGTTACAATGTCTGCCATGTGTATAATTTCATCTGAATATTCGATCACCCTGTTGATGTATTAGCCAAAGGTGAAAAATGCCAGTGCTCTTTTCCTTCTTTAATTTTCTATGAGTGTACATGATGCTCTCTCGCGAGGGAGTGCATGGAGTATGGACGTGATACTAGTGTTTTTTTTGCTTCTCCATCTCAAAACAGAGCGTTCAATGATGCGAAGGTAGGAGTTTTATCTAAAAATATACCCTGAAATACGTCTTTCTTAGAGAGAAGTATGCGCATTATTTATCCTCGTTCCACGGGCCTCTTCCATCTGCGTAGACGAGAGCATTCACAAGGACCGCTCCATAGGTTTTTTCACCGAAGAATCAATATGAGGTGTGGAGCATATCTACATCGAGAGAACAAGATTTGGCAGCAGTACAGTAGTCTTCGACTCTCGATGCTATAGCTTCGAAATATCGGCGCACGCAATGTGTTTGAAAATAAAATGCAGTTGTCATTCTGTGGGCAAATTTCAAAGTCGCATACCATACCAAGTTCTGATTGTTTAAGGCTTAGCAGCAATAGAAAATCTCACCAATATTTAAAACATTCGAAATTTTGAATTCAAGTTGATTAGGGACCGATCGACTCTGACCAAGTGACAATGCAAGTTAGTGGTCTTGTTGAAAACGACCGTGCAAGTTAACTCTAGTTAACGGCATTCCACTCGCCCAGGTTAGGTTAGGTTTAGGTTTAGCCTAGGGCATGCGGCGTGCCGGTAAGAGCGGTCCAATCACCAATTTCGATCATCTTGGCCTCTCGATGATTGTTATTCCTGTTAGGAAACTGGCCCACGGCCAGAGTCCTGACATATTTAGACACCCCACCGTGGACTATAAATAGGGACCTATACCTCCTCATTATGTACACCAGATGCAACCTAAAGCAATAAAGAAAAACCAGGAGTTTTCTCTAACTATCTGTGTTCAATCTATTATTCTGTGATTCTGTGATTGATTCGTTCTTGTTCTAAGCAGAGAAATCAATCAGACTGGTCGCCAGCGACGATTCCTCAACACGTTATCAGCACGACTTCGCTCTGGTGAACGAGGTAATCATCGAAGCACAGATTGAATTTTCTAGATCGCTTTTGAATCTGTATTTTCTTTTCGCATTCTAGATTGAATCTCTTCGGTGCAAATACGCCCTAATCTACCGCTAGCAGACTTGAAGTCGCCGGCACAATGCCGATCGGTAGATTGTGAAATGGGGTAGATGTTGATTGCACTGTAGAACGATGCAAATTCGCCCCAAATCTACCGCGAGCAGATCTGAAATCGCCAGCACAACGTCGATCGGTAGATTGCGAAATAGGGTAGATGTTGATTGCATCGTAGATTGGAAACGAAAATTTTTGCATGAATTTATTTGATTCTGCACAATCATTGCACGAGGAAACAGATTGTTCTCCTGTTCGGTCACTGCATGGAAAAAATTATTGCATCACCTTTGTTCGGATCTTGCATGGCTATTGCATAAGAAAAAAACCCCAACAGAGGCAGCCGCCGGCCTGAAGTCGACATGGATCGCCAGCCCGAAGCCGCCGCCGGTCCCGCCGACAGCTGCCGATTGGATGTGCGCCCGTATGCGCCGCCCTCGAAAAGATTGCCCCCGCACGGGCCGCCGCCTCCCGCACGAGGCGTCACCACCGCTGTCACCGGATTTGCGCTCGCATGCGCCGCCCTCGGTTAGTGCGCCCCTCCGCCGGTTCGCAGCCGACCTCCACCGGCGACCACGCCCGCAGCCGCACCAATCTTGACCGCCGTCTGCTTGCAGCCGCCCCCGCCCCGCATGGCGCCGGCCAGCCTTCATCCCACATGGCACTGCCCGCCCGCATGCATTTGAGCCGCCGTACCACATGCGCCTGGCCCAGGACGCACCTGAGCCGCGGCCCGAGGCTGACCTCCACGCGTCGCCGCTCCCAAGGTTCACCGCCGGTCTCCCGGCCACTCCGCCGCGCCCCGCATGGTGCTCCTCACGCGCGCCGCATCGCCACCGGTTGGCCGCCACCCGCGCCTGGTCTGCCGCCCCAGCCGTGCCGCTCCCGCCGTGCCACCCCGATCCGGCCCGGTTCGCCGCCTCACGCTTGAAGCAAAGGGGCGACGCCACCTCTATGGGGGAGGGTAGGGGAAACCCTACTCCTCTTGGGGTTATGCGGCCAGAGCAGGCTGAATGGGCCAAAACGGGCCGTGCAGGCCAACTCAGGTTGGGCCGAAGAGAAAGAAATGGAGGCCAAAACGGGCCGGGGGGGGAAGGAGGGTAAAACGGGCTGAGCGAAAAACAAAAGAAAAAAAACGGGGCGAAGTGGCCGGTGCCGAATATTTTGCGAAAAAACCCCCTGAAAATCTTGTAATTACCGATGAGACCCTAAAACTTGCATTTAAGTCCAGAATTTTGCAGTAAAGGCCTCGTAGTTTCGAAAATTACGTATAAGCCCTGAGATTTACGGGCGGGTCCAAAATTTTGCAAAAAACCCCTCGGTAAATCAGAAAATTGCGCGAATTTTTTCTCTAAACTGAAAATTTGCGTAAAAACCCTATGGAATTACAGAATTTGCTGAAATTTCATATTTTTTGTATAAAAGGGCCCCGGGAATCCGAATTTTGCATTAGTTTTAGCATTTGAAGCTTATTTATTTATGCCATTACTGTTTTATGTATTTTCTGTATTTATTTACTGTTTTGATTATTTGTAATTGTTTAAATTGCTGTTAATCACTGAAATTGGCAGTAAAATTATAGAAAATGCATAGAAAATTATGAAACATTATGGGAACCTGTTGTACCACTTTATTTACCTGTAGTAAATTTTACATGCATGTTTACCTGCAGTAAACTTATTTTGTTTCGTTCATACACATGTAGATGACTGGAATTTCGAACCGGGAGTTCGAGGAGCTGGCCCAGAATGGCCAAAACTATCTGACATGGGCATCCGAGGTTGAGATTGTGCTTGGGGGCCGGAAGCTCAGCGCGGCTATTGGGTTAAGCGGACAAAAAGACGCCCGACCCACACCTGAGGAAAATGCTCAGGCACTTCATTTTCTCAGGCACCATCTCTGCCCGACTCTCAAGAATAAGTATATGGCGGAAAGAAATACGCTAGCACTCTGGACCGCACTCAAGAAGCGGTTTGAGAGGCTCAAGTACACCATTCTTCCTCAAGCAGAGCAGGAGTGGATCAGACTAAGGTTTGCCGACTTTAAGAGGGTCGGGGAGTACAATTCTGCCTTGCACAGGATTTGTACTAATCTTCAACTCTGTGGCAAGGAGATCACAGATGAGCAGAAGATTGAGAAGACCCTGTTCACATTTCACCCCAATGCTGTACAGACTGCCCGCAACTATTGTCAAGACGGCTACAAGGAGTACGCCGAATTGATTGATATGATGTATGTGGCAGAGGCTCAGGATGGACGTCTCCGCAAGAATTACGTCTTGCAGCCACAAGGCAGCTCCGCTGGCCGTGAAGCCAACGCTAGCAGCTTCAAGGTGCGAAAGCCTTTGATGAAGAGAAGGGGGAAGAAGGGTAAGATCGTTGCCCAGAAAGGCAAGTCAGATGCTCCAAACGACAAAAAGACTAAGAAAAGTGGCAAGACCTATGGCCAGCAGAACCAGGGTTGCTACAAGTGTGGCAAGTGGGGACATCGGTCGCGGATATGCAAAGAACCGCAACATGTCATTGATGCCCACCAAGCTCAAAAGAAGAATGGTAAAGGGCAACCTGAAGCCCACTTTGCAGCCGTTGAGGGGGAGCAGCCTGAGCAGCTGCCAGAGATGATGGAGATTGAGTCCATCCCGGCAGCAGCACCTCCTTACGACTTAGAGGCAGCCACCGCCATGATCTCTCTTGAAGAGAATGTCACTGCTGAGAAAATAGCCGAAGAAATCGATGATTTTCTAGTTGATTCCGTCTGATGCACAGAATGCATAAGACGTTAATTGTCATTTATTTTTGTGTTAAATGGACAAGTTTAGAACTTGCATGGTTGGTGCTTTAGGATTTTGATTTCTCATGATGGTTGGATGATTTTGGAATAAAACATTCATTTATTCAGTTTATAATGACATTATATGTTCTGATATTGGTGTATTTTATTTATGTGTTGAATGCCTTCTAATACATGTTAATTAAATACGTTGTATTAGAACACGTGTGGCGCCCTATGGAGGAAGTATGCCTTGCTGACAGCGGCACAACGAATACCATCTTAAGAGAGATTAAATATTTCCAGTCGATCCGTAAGAGCACTGACAGCCTTACGACAATCGCCGGAAGCGATGCATGTATAATCGGTTCCGGAAGAGTCACAAATATACTTCCCATGTGCACAATTTTGGTCATTGAAGAAGCCTTTTTGTACCCAGAATCGACTAGAACTCTCCTAAGTTTTAAGGATATTCGCGCCAATGGTTTCCACGTTGAGACTGACGAAGAGTACGGTAAGGAATACCTGTTCATCACGAAGCGCGAAGAGAATGGCAAAAGGGTATTAGAAAAACTTACTTCACTTGAAACTGGGCTATATTATACCAACATTAAAGCGCCTGCAGCGTACACTATTCTGAAGACAGTGTTTAGAAGCTCTGAACTCTTCTGTCTCTAGCATGACACAGTGGCGGACCCAGGATTTGAATCCAGCATATGCCTAACTAAAAAATTATTATCCAATGTTGATATAATCTAATACAAAAATTCGGTAAACGGTTCGGTAAAAAACATAATATATCTAAAAGATCTCATAATACCTTAAATTCAACAAATAAGTTCAAAATTTGCATAACTGATAATATAAATTGTTCAAATGTAATATAAGGCCTTACATAAATAGAAGACTGCAACATTAGTCTAAGGCTTTTGCTTTCCGCTTCTTCATGGCCATGAAAGTGTGAACAATGTCATCCTCGCTGACATTGGAGAAGATATCACGCTCAATAAAAGTGACCAAACAATTATTCAATAACTGATCACCCATTCTATTTCTCATCTTATTCTTCACTAGACACACTACAGAGAATACTCTTTCAACAGTTCCCTCTCTCTCCCTCCGTCCCTCGGCCCTCGCCGCAGCTCCCTCAGCGCCAGGCGGCAGGCGCCACCGCGCCAGCCGAGGCCGCCAGAGAGCCCGCCGACTCCCGCAGGCCGCAACTCCCTCAGCACCACGCCAGCCGACTCCTCCCGCCGGGCGCCGCCTCGCCTCGCTGGCTCGCTCGGAGTGCGCCCCGCTCGGCCGCTCCGACGCCTCCCTCCCGCCGCCGGGTGCCGGGTCACCCCGCTCCGACCCCTCCCTCCCGCCGCCGGGTGCCGGGTCACCCCGCTCCGACTCCTCCCTCCCGCCGCCGGGTCGCCGCGCCGCCACCAGTCGCCCGATGCCCAGATCTGGCGTTTGTGATTTGTGAATGTTTGTGATTTTGTGAGAGTTTTTGGACCGGGTGTTTTTGGGCCTAGTTACACTGTTGCAGGGTAGTCCTGGGCCTATATGGACTACTTGCTGGGCCCGTTCTTGGCATGACAGATTAGGCTACCCAAGTCTTAGGATGATGAGAAACATAATAAATAACTCGCATGGGCATAATATTAATGTGAAGAATTTCCCGAATCATGAAGATTTTGTGTGCCCTGTATGTGCCACCTGAAAACTAATAACTAGACCCTCTACTCTGAAAGTGAAGGATGAAGTCCCTGCATTCCTAGAACGCATCCAGGGAGACATTTGCAGTTCCATTCAGCCTGTCTCCAGGCCGTTTAAGTATTTCATGGTGCTCATTGACGCTTCATCGAAGTGGTCGTATGTGGGTTTATTGTCCACAAAAAACCACGCCTTTGCAAAATTGATCTCGCAGATCATTCGCATCAGAAAATGTGTTTCCTGATCATCACATCAAGTCCATCAGAATGGATAACGCCGGAGAATTTATTTCAAAGGCATTTGATGATTATTGCATGGCGATGGGAATTGCAGTTGAGCATTCGGTTCCGCATGTCCACACCCAGAATGGTTTGGCAGAGGCTTTAATTAAAAAAATTAAATTTATTGCCCGACTCCTCTTGCACAAAAGTAATTTTTCAGTTACATGTTGGGGACACGCAGTCCTTCATGCAGCGAATCTCATCAACCTTAGACCTTCGGCCTACAACATCCATTCACCTATGCAACTAGCGCAATGGTCATCACCGAAAATTTCTCATCTTAGGAGGTTTGGATGCAAGGTTTATGTACCGATACCACCTCCGCAGCGTACTGCAATGGGCCCACTCTGCAAGACTGGGATATACGTTGGTTATGAGACTGCATCCATAATCAGGTATTTGGAACCCATGACGGGAGATTTGCATACTGCCCGCTTCGCTGATTGCATTTTTGATGAGGATAATTTCCCGTCATTAGGGGAAGGGAATTAACCCGTTGATAAAAAATATCGGGAAATTACATGGGAAGCCACGGGAATTCATGCACATGACCCACACACTAGTGAAACTGAAAAAGAAGTCCAGAAGATCATCGACTTGCAAGCATTAGCAAATCAACTGCCCGATCACTTTAGTGATTTGAAGAGCGTGATTAAGTCGCATGTGCCTGCATGCAATGCACTGGAGAGGGTTGAAATACCAAAGAAAATTGAAGGTATCCCTAATCCCGTCCAGAGGCCTCAGAATAAAAGGACGAGAACTCCAGTTCCTCGAATCCAAAGTAACCGGGGACGCCCGGCGAAAAAGGATAAGAGGGATTTATCACAGCCGATCATTGAAGTCCCCCAGAATAAGAAGGGGAGCCAGTTGAGACCTGGCACAAGTATGACACCTTCTGAAAAGGACATACCGGATCTGAATATCCCCATCGGCACGGATGTATGTGCACACATCGGAGCCGAAAAACTAAAGGGACTTGCCACCGCAATTGAAAGAAGTGATGTGCAAGGTAAAGCACCAGCAGAAGCAATCACTTCAGAAGAAGCAACTCATGAAAAATAGCTATAAATTATGTGCACACGGGAGAGTCCCTGAATAGGACAACAGCTAACATCGATATCTACTTCGCAAAGAAAATTACCACCATCATCGATCTTGATCCCGAGCCTGCATCGCTCGCTGAATGTAAGAAAAGGTCAGATTGGGAAGATTGGAAGAAGGCAATAGCAACTGAATTGCTATCTCTGAACAAAAGAGAGATGTTTGGGCCCGTATGCCGCACGCCTCCCCACATACACCCCGTTGGGCACAAGTGGGTATTTGTTCGAAAGAGAAATGAAAGAAATGAAGTAGTGAGATACAAAGTAAGACTGGTAGCCCAAGGTTTCACTCAACGTCCTGGAATTGATTATGAAGAAACCTACTCCCCGGTCATGAGTGGAATTACCTTTAGATATTTGATCTCAATGGTAGTGAACTTGAACTTAGAAATGAAATTGATGGATGTTGTGACTGCATATCTTTACGGTAACTTGGATTCGGAGATTTACATGAAAGTCCCTGAAGGAATCCCTCTCCCGAACCAAGACAGAGCAAATAGAAATCTGTATAGTGTAAAACTCAGAAAGTCACTGTATGGACTGAAACAATCTGAAAGAATGTGGTATAATCACTTAAGCGACTTTCTCGGCAAGAAAGGCTACACGAACAATGAAGACTGTCCTTGTGTATTTATATGGCGATCCCAAAATGAATTCTGTATAATCTCTGTGTATGTAGATGATCTGAATATCATCGGGATAGCCAAAGATATAAAAGAAGCAAGCTCCTACTTGGAGTCAGAATTTGAAATGAAAGATTTGGGCAAGAACAAGTTTTGCTTAGGCCTGCAGCTTGAGCATGTCCTTGAAGGAGTCTTGGTACATCAGTCGACCTACACCCAGAAGGTGCTTGAAAGGTTTGGCTTCGAGAAGACATTTCCCTCGAAAGTATCGATGATCGGTAGGTTTTTACAGCAAGAAAAAGATCCTTTCCGACCTAGGAAAGAGGGGGAGGAAGTCCTAGGACCGGAATTCTCATACTTGAGTGCAGTGGGAGCACTCATGTACTTAGCAAACTGCACTAGACTGGACATTGCATTTGCCGTGAACCTGTTAGCAACATACAGTGCAGAGCCCACCAAAAGGCATTGGCAGGGCATAAAGGACATATTCCGATACCTCCAAGGAAGCAAAGACCTCGGATTGTTTCACAGAAAGAATCATCAAGATCTGAACTTGATGGGCTATGCAGATGCTGGGTACCTGTCTGACCCACATACCGCAAAATCACAAACAGGCTATGTATTTCTGTGTGGTGGAACTGCAATTTCATGAAAATCGTCTAAGCAAAGCCTTGTAGCTACTTCGACGAACCACTCAGAAATTATAGCTCTGTATGAAGCCGCACGAGAGTGCGCTTGGCTCCGCCGAATGGTTCACCACATCCAGCAGTCATGTGGGATGAACATTGTGCAAACCCCCACAATTATCTATGAAGATAATGCCGCTTGCGTTGCACAAGTATAAACGGGTTATGTGAAGAGTCATCTCACAAAGCATATCAACCCCAAGTTCTTCTATGCATATGAATTTCAAAAGATGGACGAGATTACAGTACTGCATACTAAGTCATATGAAAATCTTACAGATTTATTCACTAAGTCACTCCCCGCATCTAGCTTTGAAAGGTGCGTGCGTGGAATTGGAATGATGAGACTTAGAGAAGTGCAGAATTCAAGTGGAGAATTCTCTCAAGCCCGATAATAAATCTTGATCATGAAGATTAAGTACCCAAAGTGCATCGCAGCATCACATGTATCATGTACTCTTTCTCCAAATTTTTTCCACTGGGTTTTGATGGAGTTTTGATGAGGCATGAGCATGTTGGGTGAGTACCCAAGGGGGAGTGTTAGGAAACTGGGCCCACGGCCAGAGTCCTGACATATTTGGGCACCCCACCGTAGACTACAAATATGGACCTATGGGCCTATTTGGTAGAGCTCCACCAGCTCCAGATCCACTCAGATCCACCAGATCCACCTAGATCCACCGTGGAGCAGCTCCACCGTGAATCTGGGTTTCATCCAAGTGTTTGGTACAGCTCCAGCGCTTCTCTCTATCTCACTGCCAAACTGGGCCCACGCGTCAAGGGGCATAATGAAAAAATGCAAAAAAAAAGCCACGGGCTTCTTCTTCCACCCGACGAGCTCGCGCGCAGGAGGGCAGGAGCTCGCGGCCACGGCCGGGCGCGGCGGCGGTGCTCCTCGGCACGGCCGGCGGGGCGCGCGCGGCGGCGCGGGGCACGGCCGGCGGCTCGGCGCGGCGGCGGTGCTCCTGCACACGAGCAGTCGGAGCTCGGTCGCGAGAAAGAAGAAAAAACGAACCGTTTTTTTGTGTAACCAGTGGCAGTGGTGGGTAATTTTTCTCAACTCCACCAAACTTGAGTTGGTGGAGCACCCCTTGAGGTGCTCCACCAAATCCATGAATCTGGGGGTAGATCCACTGTTTTCGTGGAGCAGATCCATGGTGGAGCTGCTGGAGCTAGAAGTGTTTGGCTGGTAAACTTGAATCTGGATCTGTTTTTTGTGGATCTGGAGCTGGTGGAGCTCTGCCAAACAGGCCTTATACCCCCTCATTATGTACACCAGATGCAACTTAAAGCAATAAAGAAAGACCAGGAGTTCTCTTTACCTCTATGTGTTCAATCTATTATTCTGTGATTCTGTGATTGATTCGTTCTTGTTCTAAGCAGAGGAATCGATCGGACTGGTCGCCAGCGACGGTTCCTCAACAATTCCCACTACCAAGATTACGTGTGTGGCAAACGGGGAGTCTTGCTGTCTTGTTAAGTGTATATACTTAAAATTACTAAAATTAGCTAGTTTATCCGTGCAGTTGCACGGATGTACATTATAATACAGCTGTTTTTGATATACAATCCTACTTTTTATAACTGAAATATAACTGGATTTGTTCTATAACTCTAATATCTATATACGATTAATCTATGCCGTTATAATCTTGTCTCACTAAAATAAGTGGTGGGGATTATTTCTCTCTTTCTTTTTATTAATGTGAGAATTTCTACAATATTTTTTAGAATTATTATAGGATTTTTTACTTTTAAAATAAAGAAGATGCTTAGAATATCCCCGACTGTTTTTATTTATATAGATATGTAGCAGTCTTACACTTAACGGAATGTGATAATGATCACCAAGAACAAGCAAGAGAGACAGGATTTGCTCTAAAGCAAAATAAGGGACACCAAATCTTTGAAAAAAAAAAGGCAAAGAAGAGGGACATCATTACGAACACGTGAGTACGTACGCACCATGCATGCATACTTCGACGAACAAACAAGCGAAGGGAACATCAAAAGTCCAAGCGTAATTGAGAACCTAATAACGTTAGGATGTGTCTAGCGAGGAGTTTTGAGTCTTTATTAAATTCTGGACTAAAGCTTGTTTTATTACTCACCAGTTTCTCTATTTTTATGGGTATATATACACTAAATTATTTGTCCTACCTTGCTTTCATCCTATTTCGAAGTGGTATATTACGTGACCTAGAGCAATGTAAGTATCTAGTAATCGCATGTAAGCAATTTACCTCAGCCGTCAGATCTAATAGCAATCAATGTGGCATCCAATGAATCCACGTACGTGGCCACGTGGGCGTCCAACAGAGCATGCACGCTTGCCTATACAGCTGCTTGCAGCACTAGTCAGACGTACGTGGTGAAGGCCAGGAGAAGGGCTAGCTAGAAAAAAAAGATTGGATCGTCAAGGTCCTGCTTTGATCACAAATTTTCAACTTCAATTAGCTCGGCCTCTCGATGGATGTTACTTTCACGATCTAGATTTCGTGTGCACCAAACTGGGATGAATGACACTAATTTTTAGTCTTGCTGGCATTAAGTGGTACTAGTATTATTAACCGTACTTAAAGTTGCTGAAATATATGTGCTTCCCAGTTCCCACACCCTTAGTATGTGTTTGGTTCATGGGACCATGGGGGATAGGATGGGGCGGTCCTCATTCCAGAGCTGTTTGGTTCAGAGTCAGGTGGGATGGGGATATCCCTCTAGGGAATATTCTGTGGATATGCTCTCAAATTGGGGATGCTCCTATCCCCCAAAAATGAGAGGATGGTGAGGGATGAAGTGGGACGAGTGGCTGACAGGTAGACCCCGCATGTCAGATTGTCATCCTAAACCTTTTGTCCCTAAACCAAACAGAAAACAGGGACCGTTCCGTCCCGTCCCTAAAAAATGGGATGGATCCATCCCATCCCACCATGACTCTGAACCAAACACACCTTTACTGAATCAGTGTTCGCGGTTCACCACGAACAAGTAAGAGACAGGAATTGCTCTAAAAAAAGGTAAAGGGTCAGGAATGCTGAAAAAGAGGTAAAGAAGAGGAACATCGATCATCACGAACACGCGAGTACGCACCAGGAATATTACCACAAACACGCAAGGAACAACAGCAGCAGCGAGAGCCTAAGGGATGGATCCTAGTAGTGTATATATGCAGCACCAACCTGTCATAAGGGCCATCACATCTTGGGTTGGGCCTAGGACAAGGCTAGCTAGAACACACACACACAAAAGACCAAACGAGAAAGGGGAAGCAAATTAAGAGCGCTGCATGCATGCATGGGTCTCTCAAGTGCTGTGCAATGGTGGCAGGAGTGGCAGCTTCGCATTCTCGTGCTCGGCAGCCTCTTCGTCCACATCTTCCTCTTCTTCGCTGCGTGGCTGCGTAGGCTTCCAGCCCTGCGCAAGTTGAGATTGCTGTTTTGGATCGCGTACATAGGCGGCGACGCCCTGGCGGTGTACGCCCTCGCCACCCTCTTCAACCGCCACAAGCAGCGGGCGGCGGACGCGAGGAGCAGCAGCGCCCTGGAGGTGGTATGGGCGCCTGTCCTCCTCATCCACCTCGGCAGCCATACGTCGATAAGCGCCTACAGCCTCGAAGACAACGAGCTATGGAGGCGGCATGCCATAACCCTGGTGTCTCAGGTCACGGTCGCCTTGTACGTCTTCTGCAAGTGGTGGTCCGGCGAGAAGACGCTGATGCAGGCCACTGTCTTGCTCTTCGTCGTTGGCATAATCAAATTCAGCGAGAAGCCATGGGCCCTCAAGAAAGCTAGCTTTAAGGGCATGCTGGACTCCGCGGGCGCAGTGCCGACCCAGCGAGGAGGATGCGCTGCAGTCATTGCTGAGTGCTGGACTAGGTTCACTACCTTTCCCGGGGATATTCTTTGGGAAGAGTCCAAAAGGCCAGGAGGAGATGATGGTGAAGGAAGCTCCCTCACGCTTTCAGAATATGTACAAAAAGCAAAGGAGTGCGTACGGATGACCATCGTGGCCAACGATGACGGAGAGAGGACTCTATCAGCAGCAGTCGGTTGCCTATATAAGATGTTTGTCGACCTGTCTGCTCCGTACTCTCGTCGGCTTATAGAGCTGCAATTCTTCGTGAAGTATGAAGACGTGTACGAAGCATACGCTTTGCTGCAGCACTGCCTGGGTTATACATTTGATCTCCTGTACACCAAGCGGAGAGTAGCGGTTACTACTCTCGGCTATTGCTTACAGTGGTCGCTTCCGTTCCTGGTTTTAGCCTCCGTGGTGCTCTTCGCCAAGAGCCACAAGGATGGTTACGATGGCAATGACGTCGTGGTGACATACATCCTCTTCTGTTGCACTCTTGCACAGGAGTTGTTATACTTATTGCCCAGTCCTTGGTTTCGAAGGTATCACTTGAAATGGCACGTCATGGTTTCCCAGTACAGCCTCATGTCCTACTGTGCTCGCAAGGAGAAGCCCACCATTCTGATGAAGCTTACCATCGTAAAGTCCGTCCGGGAGTACGTCAACAAGCACTGGTATGTATGGCAGGTACCCACAGCCCGCCAGATCACGAAGCTGGTCCACGAACATGTGAAGGATGGGTGGCAGAAGTACATACGCGACGCTGCCAGCTACAGGGGATTCAGCAATCTCAGGGGCCAGAGGACCCTGAGGAGGCACGGTCTGGCAGTCTGCCTTGACTGGAGCTTGACGGAGCCGTTCGACAAGAGCGTCCTCCTCTGGCACATCGCCACCGACCTCTGCTTCCACCACCCCGACAGTAGATGCCGCCAAGGACTAGGACTAGGCGCCGCGCGCCGTGGCAGGGGGATGTCCAACTACATGATCTACCTGCTCTTCATCCGTCCTGAGATGCTCACGCCCGGCTCCAGGCCGGCTCTCTTCACCCAAGCCAGCAACGAAATCCTGGAATTGATGGATCGAACGCGACCGTTCGACGAAGAAGAAAGCATCGCGCGGAGGATTATCGAGCCGTCAACCGCACGTACTTCGGAGCCGGCCACAGACCAAAATAGTCTTCTTCACGCGCGCAACATCTGTGACGAGCTGATGAAGCTGGACAACGAGGAGGAGAGGTGGGAGGTGATCCAGGGCGTGTGGGTGGAGATGCTCTGCTATTCCGCTGCCAGATCCACAGGGTACCTGCACGCCAGGAGCCTGGGTGAAGGCGGGGAGTACCTCTCCTATGTCTGGCTCCTCTTGTCATTCATGGGGATGGAGACCTTGGCCGACAAGATCCATAAGCCGGAGCTTCCTCCAGATGAGGAGGAAGAAGAAACTGCTGCTGCAAGCGCATCGGCTTCCCGACCCCAAGCAGGCGGAGTCGGCCAAACTGCAGATATCTCTCCTAGCCCAGCCTGAGAGATGGCGCTTAATTCTGTTGCAGTATTTTCTTGATTGCTTCATTTGTTTGGACTGGTCTTTGGTGTGTTTATCGTCATTTGCTTGTGCTGCTGCTCCTGCATGTTGTGCGGATTTCCTATTCTTTTTCTCTCTTTTGAGGTGAGTGCGCCGCTCTTGTTGCGCGGCTTAATAATAAACTGCTCCGGTCCAGTGTGACAGCAGCCATGAGCCATGGCATGCGTGAGCTATTTGTGCCCTGTGCGCTGAATTGTTTGCCACGAATGATTATTATTGATTCCATCACTTGTTGATGTATTATTCATCAATGGTCGCTATGATACTAGTCGCGTCTTCCTAGATTTCTAGTATTTCAACGAGCCTATGTAGGATTAAAATGTAGTGGTTGTCTTAATAAGAATAGAGTACATTATGCTACTCATCCATGCTCCACGGATCCGGTGCCCTCCGGTTTAGACGAGAAGAAACAATTTGATATGCAGCCAAATACCAGCTTTAACTGAATTGCGATATTTCCATGTTTAACTTCACCAAAAGCTTTCAAAACCAAGCATCAGTTCCCAGGGTCCAAGAATTCAACAGTAGAATTTTTTTTGCCAATACCACCTGAACACTACGATTTGAGTTCAGGTTATAATTGTGACCGAACAGGGGTGGGAATTCATGTTACACTACACCATCCAAACAGATACAATCTGGGGATTTATCGCGACTTAAATTACCCCCTCCTAGAATGAATCCGCCCCACACTAATGGTGCTACATCTACATCAACTTACAGCGAAACCATGATTATCCATCGGTTCCACAAGCGCAACTCTCAGATATAGCACAGCAAGCTAATGGCGAGAGCTCATGCTGTGCTATATCTGAACATGAAAACACAGACTAGTCCTCCAGAGCAACATCATCTAACCGAACAACTATTTGCACTTTGCTGACGGCCTGCAACTTTTGATGGATGGGTTTGTCCCTCGCTCTAGCAAATTGCTGTTAGTTGTTTGAATCATTGCTGGTTTTGTGGCCTCTGCTGGGGGAAGTTTGGATTCTTGAGTCTGATTCTGAAGGCCCACCATGCCCTGTTACATTTTCTGAGCTGCTGCTTGCATGTTTCCAAATACCCCTTGTTGCTGCTGCTGCATTCCCATCATGCTAGTGTTAGGATGATCTCCACCCCAGTTTTGGCCCAACGGCCACCTGGGCCTTGAGCTCGCGCCCTGATCGGGGGCGCCCAACCCTAATGGTTGGTGGGCCCCTGTCACACTGCGCTATAAATACAGGTGGGGGCCGGCGGCTCAGATCACGAAGTTGAACGGAGCCGTACACCCCACCGACAAGAACCCTAATCCGATCTCGAAGGGGAGCGCAGCCAGTGACGGGAAGCGCCACCGCCACGCCGCTCCTGGACGGCGCCGCCACCGGACTTCGCCGCCGACGTCTCCCGACTCCACCGACTCCATGGCGGACGCCTCTGCACCGGCTACCAAGACCACGGATGGTCGGTAACCCTTAGACCCCTCTCTTTACTCTCTTGTTTTAGATCTAGATGCGTTACCCATTGTTCATCCCGAATAACTAGCCTACCCCTCTAGATCTACTACTTGTGATCCTGTTTAGAGTGCGACAATGGTATCAGAGCGTACTTTTAGTAGATCTAGTTCTTCGGGTAGAAAGAAAGAGATTAGAAGGAGAAGAAGAACTCTAACCCTAGAAAACCCCGAACTCAGAAATCCCAAACCCTAACCCTAACGCAAGATGCGTTGAGAAAGAAAGGGGGAGGACCTACCGTGGTTTTTTCCCCGCCCCGTAGACCTCGCCGCCGCTCGTCGCCGCGCGCACGAGCTCCGGATAGGGCACCGCCAAAGGGCCGCTCGACGGCGGCGCGCTCACCCTCAAGCGAACGCGCGCGCCGGCGAAGGGACCTGCGGCGGCGCCGCCGCTCTTCTCCTTTTGGCCGATGGCGCATCGCCATCTTCTTTGCTGCTGCGGCGGCTGAGGGAGAGGAGACGGAGAGAAATGAGAAGGTTAGGGTTTCTGGGATCCGGCCGGCGCGGTGAGGGTTTTGTTTCCCCGATCGGCACGCTTCACCGTTGGATCATCACGGACGGCTGGCGATGGCCGGACCGACTTCAGGCCCAGGCGGGATCGGGAATTCCCGGCCCAGGCCCAGGTTGTGGCTCCGGCGCCGGGAGAACAGCGCGCGCGCCTGCGGGCGTTCGGCCGGGTGCGCGAGCGGCAGCGCCTGAGGCCGCGGGCGCGGGCGCGTGAAGCCGGCTGGGCCGCGTTAGCAGGCCGACGGGGCGGAGCGAGCAGGCCGCGCGTGAGGCCACGGGCGCGCGCGCGTGTGGCGCGGCCGAGTGGGCCGCCGTGCGCCGTGGGCCGCGGCTGCGCAGGCCGGGCCAAATGGCCGGTTTGCACAGTAAAATGTGGTTTTTGGTTTATTTTTTTTTCCAGAAGCATTCATTTGATGAATTTTGTTAAGTTTGAGATCAAATTTCTGTTCAATTTTGATCAAAGACCAGAATTTTTTTTCCGCTGCGAGCTAAAGTTTATTATCTTCTTGTTAAATTCAAACCAACGGGAGAATTTAATTTTGAAGAGCAGAAATTTTATGTTTTTCTCTAATTTTAATTGGAACCAACGGGAAAATTAAAATTAGAGGAAAAGTTATATTTATTTACAGTGCATGCTTATAATTTTGCTATTTTCTGACCAAAGTTGATGATAGCAATATTATAAATTGATTTATTCATGAATTTATGCATTAATTCTATCTTCTGCCCAACGGTGATGTAGAATTAATGTACAAGAATTTTTTGCATGTTTTAATTTTGACCAACGTTAAATTAAAGCATGCAATTATTATATTATTATGTTTCCTCATTTTTTCTGATACTGTTTCAGGACTCAACCCAATGGCATACATCTCGCACATCCCGACACTTGATGGGAACAATTATCGGGTCTGGCGAGAAAAGTATGATTTGGCACTTGCGCTGTCCGAGAATGACTTAGCCCTCACCTCTCCGTGTCCTACTGAGCCAGAGGACCCGGTGAGGGAAGAAAATGAGACTGATGCTGATTTCACTGCCCGAAAGCGTGATCATGCAGAAGTCAGAATGAAATATGATCTTGAGAAAAAGAAATGGGACATCTCGAATCGCAAGTGCCTGATGGTGGCTAAGGCCACCATTGCAGATCCAATAAGGGGATCCATCCCAGACTGTGACACTGCCACAGAGTATCTACAGAAAGTGAAGAATCAGTTTACTGGCTCTTCAAAGGCAACAGCAAGCACGCTGATTAAGAAACTAGTGAATGAGAGATACTCTAGTGGTGGAATAAGAGAGCATATACTTAAGATGAGCACAACGGCAGCTAAGCTAAACTCAATGGATATGGGGCTCAAGGATGAGTTTCTAATTCATTTGATCTTTGCTTCTCTGCCAAAAGAATTTGACACTTTTGTTGTAAACTACAACATGCATCCCGACAAATGGGACATAGAAAAGCTCATTGCAATGTGTGTGCAAGAAGAGGAGAGGCTTAAAACCTCACAGGGTGACTCTGCAAACCTTGTGAAGAACAACAAAAGAAAGAACTTTAATGCCAAACCACAAGGGAAACCTCAGTGGGATAGTAGCTCCTCTTCTAAGTCACAGGGAAAGGTTCCCCAGTTTCATAAGCCCAACCAATTTACAGTAGACAAAGACACCTGTAAATTTTGTAAGAAGAAGGCGGGGCACTATCAGAGGGATTGCCCAGAGTTCCTGAAGCATCTGTTGAAGAATGGTAAGGATGTCATTA
Source organism: Dendrocalamus latiflorus (assembly GCA_017311315.1). NCBI lineage: Eukaryota > Viridiplantae > Streptophyta > Magnoliopsida > Poales > Poaceae > Dendrocalamus > Dendrocalamus latiflorus. The sequence continues at coordinate 1,386,504 of CM029658.1, forward strand.
CATTTATAGATGAATCCCTGTATTTAAGTTATGAAAAATCTACTTGGTGGATTGACTCAGGTGCAACTGTTCATGTTGCCAATTCATTACAGGGATTCCATACGAGGAGGACCCTACAAAGAGGAGAAAGAACAATTAAAGTTGCGAATGGAATTGAAGCCGAAGTCGAGGCCATTGGAGATCTCTCTTTAGAATTTCATGATGGTTTTGTACTTAGGCTTTCAGACGTTCTTTATGTACCCTCTTTGCGCAGAAACTTAATAAGTGTGTCGAAATTAGATGATGATGGTTATGATTGCCATTTTGGTGATGGCAAATGCAGACTTGTGTTTAATAATAAATGTGTTGGTCTTGCCTTCCGACAAGACAAGCTTTATTTATTATCACTTTCTGAGAATGTGAATCATGTGACCATTGAGAATGAGAATACCTCTTCGTCTATGAATGAAAGAAAAAAGCGGAAGATAAATCATGATGCATCGTCGAAATTATGGCATTGTCGTTTAGGCCATATTTCGAGGGGGAGAATAGAACGATTGATTAAGAAAACACTTCTTCCGCCATTAGAATTTTCAGATTTAGAACAATGTATTGATTGCATAAAAGGAAAATATGTTAAGAAAATAAAGAAAGACGCCAAACGAAGCGCAGGAATTTTAGAAATAATTCACACAGATATCTGTGGTCCATTTCCTGTGATAAGTGTGGATGGTTATGATTCATTTATAACATTCACAGATGACTATTCGCGTTATGGCTACATTTATCCAATTAAAGAAAGATCAGAAGCATTGGATAAATTTAAGATATTTAAGGCTGAAGTAGAAAATCAGCACAATTTAAAAATTAAGATAGTAAGATCCGACCGTGGGGGGGAGTACTACGGTCGGCACACCCCGTATGGCCAAGTTCCTGGACCTTTTGCAAGGTTCTTACAGGAAAATGGCATAGTTGCCCAGTACTCTACACCGGGCGAACCTCAGCAGAATGGAGTGGCTGAAAGACGCAACCGTACCTTAATGGATATGGTGAGAAGTATGATAAGTTACTCCACGCTACCGATAAGTTTATGGATGGAGGCGTTAAAAACCGCCATTCATATTCTTAATCGAGTACCAAGCAAGTCAGTACCCAAAACACCGTATGAGTTGTGGACGGGAAGAGAACCCTCACTTAACTATTTACGTGTGTGGGGTTGTCCTGCTGAGGCTAAAGTTTTTAACCCAAATATAGGGAAGCTAGATTCCAAGACAGTCAGCTGCCATTTTATTGGCTATCCAGAAAAATCGAAGGGTTATCGCTTCTATTGTCCTGACAGACATACGAAGTTTGTAGAAACAAGACATGCTGTCTTCTTGGAGGATGAGATGATCAGGGGGAGCAGAGTAGCGCGAGAAATTAACCTAGAGGAAAAGCGGGTACATGTGCCCACTCCGATGGTTCAGGAACCAATTTTCACGCTACCTGTTGTTGCAACACCAACAGTGCCAGACACTGTAGTGACAGCACCTGTTGTCAGTTCTCCTGTGGGAACGTTGAGTGAACATGAGGAACCTGTCCTTCAGGATCCCATAGAACCCATTGTCACCCAAGAGGAAGAACAACAACAGCCTCACACAGAACAAGCGTCAACTGGCGAGGGACTCAGAAGGTCTCAAAGAGCCAGAAGATCAGCTATCCCTAATGATTACGAAGTCTATGAAACTGAGGAATTTGAAATGGAGGGTGATCCCACCTCTTTTGAAGAAGCCATGAGAAGCGCTCATTCATCTAAGTGGCTTGAAGCTATGCAGGATGAAATGAAGTCAATGAGCACCAACGGTGTTTGGGACTTAGAAACTATTCCTAAAGGAGCCAAGACAGTAGGCTGCAAATGGGTCTACAAAACAAAACATGACTCTAGAGGGAATATAGAAAGATTTAAAGCGCGACTTGTGGCAAAGGGCTTTACGCAAAGAGAAGGCATAGACTACAATGAGACATTTTCTCCAGTCTCGTGTAAAGATTCTTTTAGAATAATAATGGCACTTGTAGCTCATTATGATTTAGAATTACATCAGATGGATGTAAAGACGGCGTTCCTAAATGGGGATTTGGAGAAAAATGTTTACATGGCACAACCGAAAGGTTTTGTTGTGGAAGGAAAAGAACGTATGGGATGCCGCCTGAAGAAATCCATTTACGGATTAAAACAAGCATCAAGGCAGTGGTACTTGAAGTTTGATAGTACAATAAGAAGTTTTGGGTTTAAGGAGAATGTAGAGGACAATTGCGTGTATGCAAAGTTTAAGAATGGGAAATACATTTTCCTAATCCTGTATGTGGATGACATCCTACTTGCTAGTAGTGATGTTAACCTATTACAAGAGACCAAGAAGTTCTTGTCCTCGAATTTTGATATGAAGGATCTTGGTGAAGCTTCGTTCGTTCTGGGAATAGAGATTCACCGAGATAGAACTAAGGGGGTTTTAGGTTTATCTCAAAAGGCATACTTAGAAAAGGTTCTAAAGAAATATAGTATGCAAAATTGTAAGCCTTCACCTGCTCCTATAGTCAAGGGCGACAGATATGGGGAATTTCAATGCCCCAGGAACCAATATGAGATCGATCAAATGAAAGCGGTTCCATATGCTTCAGCTGTCGGAAGCTTACAGTATGCTCAAGTGTGTACGCGCCCTGACTTAGCGTTTGTCACCGGGTTACTTGGTAGATTCCAGAGCAATCCTGGAATAGAACATTGGAAATTAGTAAAGAAAGTCTTGCGTTATTTGCAAGGAACAAAAGGCCTCATGATGACATACAGAAGATCAGATTCACTCCATATAGTGGGGTATACAGATTCTGATTATGCGGGAGATGATAGAAAGTCGACATCCGGATATGTATTCACTCTCGCAGGAGGAGCTATATCGCGGAAAAGCTCAAAAACAAACCGTCACTACATCATCCACAATGTATGCCGAGTTTGTAGCATGTTATGAGGCCACGGGGCAGGTGAATTGGCTAAAGAAATTCATACCCGGGTTGAAAGTGGTAGATGACATACATAAGCCACTAAAGTTATACTGCGATAATGAACCAGCAGTATGCTATGCTCACAACAATAAGTCAAGTGGTGCTGCCAAACACATTGACATAAAGTATTATGTTGTGAAAGATAAAGTCCGGGATCATATAATCAGTCTTGAGCATATAAGGACAGAAAAGATGCTCGCGGATCCGCTCACAAAAGGCTTACCGCCCAATGTGTTCAGAGAACACTTAGCCGGCATGGGTTTACGGGAAAGCCTATGATTCCTGGACAATAAGGGCCCAGTTGAGAATACATTTCAAAACAGAAAAGTGCATTGTGGCTGTTCAATCTAATGGCATAAGACCGTGACGATGAGGCACGCTCTATGCACTGATCTGTGAAGGAATAAGAAAAACAATGAGTGACAAGTATAGAGTTTAAGTATAAGTTGAGATCAAGGGGGAGAATGTTAGGATGATCTCCACCCCAGTTTTGGCCCAACGGCCACCTGGGCCTTGAGCTCGCGCCCTGATCGGGGGCGCCCAACCCTAATGGTTGGTGGGCCCCTGTCACACTGCGCTATAAATACAGGTGGGGGCCGGCGGCTCAGATCACGAAGTTGAACGGAGCCGTACACCCCACCGACAAGAACCCTAATCCGATCTCGAAGGGGAGCGCAGCCAGTGACGGGAAGCGCCACCGCCACGCCGCTCCTGGACGGCGCCGCCACCGGACTTCGCCGCCGACGTCTCCCGACTCCACCGACTCCATGGCGGACGCCTCTGCACCGGCTACCAAGACCACGGATGGTCGGTAACCCTTAGACCCCTCTCTTTACTCTCTTGTTTTAGATCTAGATGCGTTACCCATTGTTCATCCCGAATAACTAGCCTACCCCTCTAGATCTACTACTTGTGATCCTGTTTAGAGTGCGACAGCTAGTAGTATTTGTGGCTCCCATACCTAACACTACAGCAGGAAACAACGGACATAATTGCTCCAAAAAAAAAAGAACTTAAGAAATACTACTTGGGTTGAGGAGGGTTTTGTCACAAATTAAGTAGGATGAAAAAATTTACAGTTAAATGGTCAATTCTGAATCAAACGCATTTAAAGCCTTTCAGCTGGCACAACACTACAGAGCTAGTGACTTGCACTGGACATGAAGCGCAAGGAGATGAAGCACAAGGAAAAGGCGATGCAGTGGACCGTGAGCCCTATAAGCTATTTGTGGACATTGCATCTCCATATCCTAGTCGGCTTAGTACCCTAAAATCTTTCTGGGTGCTTGATGAAAAGAAAGCGTACCACCTGCTGCAACAAGGGCTCTCTACCACGTTCGATCTTCTTTACACCAAAGTAAAGATGAACCCCCTCGATATGCTGGAAAAAAAACCTCCGAACGCAGGACGTGATTTGTTTTTTACTGGTGGTCGGCTTTTACGGGCTATATGTATGTACCTGCCATTCGCAGCCATCGACCTCTTCCACCAGAGTCATAGAGAAGCTTATAATGCTAGTGATGTCAAGATCACATACGCCTTGTTCTGTTGTACTGCTGTGCTGGAAGTATATTCCGTTTTTGCACAGGCTGCCACCCGTTTTCAAAAAACAGAGAAGAGCGGTCGCAAAAGGCCCCTTAATTCAGAAATGTTTGGCATGGTTGCTCAATATAGCCTCGTTGGATTCTTTGTCCGCAACAAAAGGAACAAAGAGATGATGTGCGTCGTTAGTTGCTTCAAATGCAAGGACTATCTCGACCAACATTGGTGGATGAAGTCCTGCTCCTCATCCCGCAGAATTACAGAGTTGGTTCAGTTGGAAATGTGGGCAATATTTTAATTCCAAATTTTATTAGGAGACAAAAATAATAAACTAATGATGCAAAACTCACAACCAACAGCAAGCTACTCATCATACTTCACAAATTACACAAGAAAAACAATATAATAACAAAGTCGAACGTGCACACGAACGACTTACTTGTTAGCCTGATGAAGAACAGGAAGCCGCGCAGGCTTGACGCAGTGCAGAACGAAGGTGTCGCAGTGCAGTGAGCGGTCGCGCAGATGCGCTGCCCAGAAACCTTATTGCCGCCCCCGTGCAGGTCTTCACGGCAGCAATGGTTCGGAGATACCGCTCCTCTTCTTCGCGGTGCACGCCGGGAAGAAGAGTCGACGAAGTTCAGACGGCGCAGCACAACAGCACACAAAAAGTTTGGAGAAAAAGAATGGAGGCAGTCAGTTTGTCACCTCTACTCTGGACGTCTCTAGGCATACAAATAGACAGACTAGTAACTGACATGATTAAAACAGTCATTTACCCACTGGTAACTGACACATTCAACCAGTCAGTTACACTGTCTGTCATCAAACCCAATAAAGCCCCATTCAAATGTTTGAATCTCATTCAAACAGAGAGATAGTGGTGCAGGATTTAGCAAAAATAGAGATAGACTTGGTCTGCCAAGTGGCGCGCCACGTCACGGCACGGTCACAAGTCACGCGATTTTCATGCGAAAATACGCGGATACGCGCGCGCGCGCGTGACTAGCCAGAGCCCTCCTAATACCATCTCTATCCATATTCAAGGAGTGGTGAGAACTCCACCTTATAAATTGGTCTTTCTCACCTTGCCTTAGTAGTATGGTACTAACTATGCATGCTTTGGGATTCGCGAAATGGGCCTTGCTCATTGGGCCAATTTCTAACAACCCCCCACCAATTCCAAAGCAGAATTAGATATCAAAGATATTGTGCTGAAGTACTGTTAATATACCAGTCTTTTAGTGTAAGTCCCGTACGGGTTGAACTTGCACCTAGAATAACAAGATTCATCTTCTCACAGCTGACGAATGGACTATGCCTTGAATTCACAGCCTTTTGTGATCAGATTTTCACTTGAAATCTCAACTAGTACTAGGCTGCCAATGAACCACGTCTAAACGGAGCATTTTATGGTCATGCTCCCTTATCTGCTCATGAGCTTTCTAGAGAATGCCCCGTTCTCGTGAACTGCGACCACACAGTTAAGCTCAAGTAGGTGTATTCTTTCTAGGTATCCTGCAGGCTAATACCTTTTCCTTATTTGGACAACAGAATACATTAAGGCTTTATGCCAACCTTCCATACAGTCGAAAGTACATTGTTTATTAGGACATAGGTACAATAAATATGTACTCTCTTGTTACAACATCAATTTGTTTTTCCCATTACCTAAGTCACGGGATCTCCGATCAAGAAGGTATGGGTTACCATTGTGATGTAACTTAAATGGGCCTCATTCCCATGTCCATGGATGCAACAGAAATCGCTTTCCGTGCTAATCCCTTTGTAAAAGGGTCTTTTTCTCAGTGTTAATATAGTTCACAAGTCACGCGAAAATACGCGGTTACGCGCGCGCGCGTGCGTGCGTGCGCGTGACTAGCCAGAGCCCTCCTAATACCATCTCTATCCATATTCAAGGAGTGGTGAGAACTCCACCTTATAAATTGGTCTTTCTCACCTTGCCTTAGCAATATGGTACTAACCATGCATGCTTTGGGATTCGCGAAATGGGCCTTGCTCATTGGGCCAATTTCTAACAGGTTCTTCGGCATGTGAAGGCTGGGTGGAGGGAATACAGACGAGACACTGCTAATTACAGGATGTTCAACGACCACAGGGGTCAGTGGACTCTTCAGCGCCACCAATGCGAAGCCCTGGGCTGGAGCTTAAAGATGCCATTGGACGAGAGCGTTCTTCTCTGGCACATCGCCACAGATTTCTGCTTCTACTTCATGGGGGCTTCTCTTGATCGTACATGCGCAACTGCTAGGCGTGGAGAACCCTCGGGTGGTGAATGTGCCCCTTGGTGTAAAACACACGGTAGTGCCATCCGATGCAGAGAAATGTCCAACTACATGATGTACCTGCTGTTTGTTAATCCGGAGATGCTAATGGCCGGAGCCAGACGGAATCTGTTCACGACCGCCTACGACGAACTCGTGAAAATCCTCGAGGGCGAAGAGCCACCGCTCGAGGAAGGAGGACTTACGCAGAAAATAATTGGTAAGGTGCAGTCACCAGAAGGTTGCCAAGAAGGTTTCATTCAAGATGCTTGGAAACTTGCTAGAGCGTTGTTGGATTTAGGTGATGAGAACAGGATGTGGAAGGTGATCGAAGGCGTGTGGGTGGAGATGCTCTGCTTCTCTGCCGGCCGATGCCGAGGGTACCTACACGCCAAGGGCTTGGGCGCAGGAGGGGAGTTCCTCACCTATGTCTGGCTCCTGCTGTCACACATGGGGATGGAGGCCTTGGCGGAGAGGCTGCAGAGGATGGAGGTGGAGCCTCCAAGTGGAGGAGGAAATGCCGGCGCCGCTCCATCGGCTTCGCAGGTCAGCGTCACCGGAGCAGACCAATTCGTCCCTGTTTTTCGTTCGCTCTGAGTTGCTTATTTTCGTATCCGTGGAAGATTTGTTTTGATTGTTGTCATGCATGTTTGTTGGTGTGCTTCTCTCAACTTCTCTTGTTCTCCAACTGAATAGAAGCTATGTAATGTCTGTGTGTTTCTTGTTATGTTACAATGTCTGTCATGCGTATCATTTCATCTGAATATTCGATCACCCTGTTGATGTATTAGCCAAAGGTGAAAAAATGTCAGTGCTGTTTTCCTTCTTTAATTTTCTGTGAGTGTATGAGATGCTCTCTCGCGAGGGAGTGCATGGATGTGATACTAATGTTTTTGGCTTCTCTATCTCAAAACAGAGCGTTCAATGACGCGATGGTAGGAGTTTCATTTTGATGAGCCCATAATATACACTGAAATACATCTTTCCTAGAGAGAAGTACGCGAATTATTTGTCCATCTGCGTAGACAAGAGTATTCACAAGGACCGCTCGATAGGATTTTTTCACCGAAGAATCAATATGAAGTGTGGAGCATGACTACAGCGAGAGAACAAGATTTGGCAGCAGTAGTCTTCGAAAATAAAATGCAGTTGTCATTCTGTGGGCAAATTTCAAAGCCGCATATATACCATACCAAGTTCTGATTGATTAAGGCTTAGCAGCAGTAGAAAATCTCACCAGTATTTAAAACCTTTGAAAATTTGAATTCAGGTTGATTAGGGACCGAACGACTCTGACCAAGTGTCAATGCAAGTTAACCCAGTTAACGGCATTCCACTCGCCCAGGTTAGGTTAGGTTTGTCCGAGTCGGCCTAGTGCATGCGGCGTGCCGGTAAGAGCGGCCCAATCATCAATTTCGATCAGCTCGGCCTCTCGATGAGTGTTATTCCCACTGTCCAGAATTCGTGTGTGGCAAACAGAGTAGGGATGGCAATCGAGCATAGTGGGTATGGGTAGTGCTCGCTTATATCTGTATCTGCGACTCTGATTTACGTCCGCGGGTATACTCACGAAGGACGATGGGTGAAGAACCTCGTCCATACCCGCCGCCCGCGGATACCTGTCGCCCGTGGGGATGTCCATTTACCCGCGAACTGAGAATCACCATATAAGAGTTGAACTAATGACACGTGCGTATAAGCAACAGCTGTTGTTAGGAAATATAATAGCTATCAAAAAAGTTTATAACGGTCAATAGCAATTAGAGATATTGCTATAATTGCGCCACCTGTCAATCTATATCGTGGGTAAACGGGCGGGGCGGGTACAGATTCGGGTGGAGCTTACCTATACCCGTGCCCGTATACCCGATGGGTAGAGTGTTCCCCTATTTTTATACCCGTAGGTAAAGAAAATATCCCATATCCGGCTCCATTAAGGTATTTACCCACGGGTATACAAGTAAACATGCACAACTGCCATCCCTAGATGAGAGAGCTGTCTTGTTGTCTTGTTAAATGTACATACTTGAAATTACTGACACTAGTGGCTAGATATTATGATATAGTTATTTTTGATATATAACTTCACTTTCTATAATTAAAATACAATTGATTTTTTATATAACTCTAATATCTATATATAATTAATCTGTGCAGTTATAATCTAGACCCACCAAAATAAGTGGTAGAAATCTTTATCTTTTTCTTTCGATTTTTGTGATAATTTCTAGAATTTTTCTTTTTAGAATTATTGTGTGATTTTCTTGCCATCAAAGCAAAAGAGATATCATGAATATCACCGATTACTTTTATTTATATAGATATGCACAGATTTACACTTAACGGAATGTAATAAACTCTTTTTAAAAAAACTGAATGCAATAATGATCAGCACGAACAAGCAAGAGAAAGAAAGGATTTGCTCTAAAGAAAAATAAGAGGCATGAAATCTTTGAAATGAAAAAAAAAGGCAAAGAAGAGGGACATCATTACGAACACGTGAGTACGTACGCACCATGCATGCATACTTCGACGAACAAACAAGCGAAGGGAACATCAAAAGTCCAAGCGTAATTGAGAACCTAATAACGTTAGGATGTGTCTAGCGAGGAGTTTTGAGTCTTTATTAAATTCTGGACTAAAGCTCGTTTTATTACTCGCCTGTTTCTCTATTTTTATGGGTATACTAGTTAGAGATCAGAATGTTGCAATGGAGTCATAAAAATGGTGAGGCAGAATTTACTGCCTGGCCAATTTCACACATCAAACATTGGAGAGCAAGCGACAGAGAAAGAAGGGTGGCCAGAATACGCGAGGAGATGGGGAAAGTGGAGGAGGTGGGCGGTTGTTTCCTGAGAGAGAAAGAGAAGAGAGACGAATGGTCTAAATTAAATCGGATGGCTGTAGAAAGGGGAGAGGAGAACACACCAACGATCACCAACTTCTCTTTATATAATAGTAGAGATACCCTAACTTAATTGTCCAACCTTTCATCCGATTTCGAAGTGGTACATTACGTGACCTAGAGCAGTGTAAGTATCTAGTACTCACATGTAAGCAATTTACCTCCGCCGTCAGATCTAATAGCAATCAATGTGGCATCCGATGAATCCACGTACGTGGGCGTCCAACAGAGCATGCACACCTGCCTACACAGCTGCTTGCAGCACTACTCGCTACTCACTGACGAACGTGGTGAAGGCCAGGAGAAGGGCGAGCTAGAACAAAGATTGGATTGTCAAGGTCCTGCTTTGATCACAATGCTTGATGCTGTAGCTTCGAAATATCGGCGCACGCAATGTGTTTGAAAATAAAATGCAGTTGCCATTCTGTGGGCAAATTTCAAAGCCGCATACCATACCAAGTTCTGATTGTTTAAGGCTTAGCGGCAGTAGAAAATCTCACCAGTATTTAAAACAGTTGAAAATTTTGAATTCAGGTTGATTAGGGGCCGAACGACTCTGACCAAGTGACAATGCAAGTTAGTACTCTTATCGAAAAGGACCGTGCAAGTTAACCCTAGTTAACGGTATTCCACTCGCCCAGGTTAGGTTAGGTTTGTCCGGGTCGGCCTAGTGCATGCGGTGTGCCGGTAAGAGCGGTCTAATCATCAATTTCGATCAGCTCGGCCTCTCGATGAGTGTTATTCCCACTATCAAGATTTCGTGTGTGGCAAACTAAGATAAGAGAGCTTAGTCTTGCAGTCTTGTTAAGTGTACGTACTTGAAATTACTAAAACTAGCAGATTTATCTGCCAGTTACATCGGAACGTCCAATATCTGTCACTTCATAGAAATATAGTGAGCTGTTTTACTTGGGCTAAGAATACTAGCTTTATACCCTTGTTAATCATTTCATATAACTGGTGGTGGATTGTACAAGAAAACAGTTGAGGTTTATCATTTGTTTAACCTAACTAGTACTGTATGCCATGTAACATTTTAATGCTTTTACTCCGGTCTCCAAACTGTAATTCCATTTACAATTTATATCTGGGATTCAGGGGCAGTGTGAAGGTCTAAATTCATTACGTTTTGCACGGGAAGGATGAAGAGCCTGGTACTGCTGCTGTTTTGAGTTCGGTGATGATTTAATTATTGATGGTGAAGCACCACAGGATGAAGATCACAATTCGGAATTTCTCAAATCAATTTGATTGACTGACTCCAAATTTATTGTTAGTGGCATGGCTAATAGTTCAGCCTTTTTTTCGTCACGTCGAGCATAGTAGATGACTTATGAACGTTTGCTCAACATTATCAGGTTCTTTCTTCCTTCCTTCCCTTCTTTTTAGGCTTTATGGGAACGGGAGAGCGGAACAATTTGCTATGGAATAAGCGCGGTCATCCACGGTAGGACAACTGCGCTGGCTGCATGTTCCATGGGACGTCACACGCTACATTGCCTAGGATGTGCTTGCTAGTTGGGCCAATTAAAGGCCCAATGTATTCCATGTTGGGCCACGATACCTAACCCATTTGATTCCCATTATTTGGCCCATTTGAGGCCTGTTTACAGTCCATTTACAATTCAAGGAGTTCCTTAACATACTTAAAATCGGTACATTGTAGACGAACACAAGTCATGCAGTCTGACTTGCATCGTACATCAAGAAAAAGGAGCAATAAGTAAAACTTGCATATTAATGTTTGCTACCCAAATAGAAAATTCAAAGGGCGATGGCTACAGATGAGAATTGCAAAGCAATTTTTGTTGCAATTGCATATTTTTCTCTTTTCATTTGTATAAGAATTGTGGTCTCATTGGAAAACAGGAGAACAATATTTATTAATAAATCATTTTTAACAATATTTTAAAAATAAACCCCATCCTTGGTGGCAAACCTTGCACGCCACAAATGAGTCGAAACTTATTTTTTAAAAATGATCCCAGTAGTAGAACAGAACTGGAACATAAGTATACCACACCCCTTTATTCAAAATATATCCACAGACAAGCTTCAACAGTGGTGTTGCAAAATTTCGTTTCTGTGCATCGTTAGAGTTAGGGGTGGAAACGGTAACAGATAATTCGGTTTATTCGATATTCGTATTCGAGAAAAACATGAATGTGGTAAGCAAAACCCGTATTTAAAAATATTCGTATCCGTATTTGAGAATATTCGTATTCGCATTCGTATTCGATAATATTCGTATCCGTATTTGAGACTATTCGATTCGTATTCGATCTGTTTCTAGAACTCATGAAAAATCTGTACGAATTTTGTGATTCAAAATTTGAATTTAGGCAGTTTAAAACCGGTAACCGGTCAAAAACTGGTGAAAAATCGGCAAAACCGCTATAAATCTATTTTATCCGATATTCGTATGCTCTGTTTCTCTGCGGGTAGATGCCGAGGATACCTACTCGCCAAAGGCTTGGGCGCAGGAGGGGAGTTCCTCACCTATGTCTGGCTCCTGCTCTCACACATGGGGATGGAGACCTTGGCGGAGAGGATGCAGAGGATGGAGGCAGAGCTTCCAAGTGGAGGAGGAAATGCCGGCGCCGCTCCATCGGCTATGCAGGTCAGCGCCACCGGAGCAGACAATGTTTGAAGATGCATATGGACTATGAAGACCATTTCGCCCCTGTTTTTTTTTCGCTCTGAGTTGCTTATTTGTATATCCGTGGAAGATTTGCTTTGTTTGTTCGAGTGTCATGCGTGTTTGTTTGTGTGCTTCTCTCTACTGCTCTTGTTCTCCAACTGAATAAAAGCTATGTAATGTCTGTGTGCTTCTTGTTATGTTTCAATGTTTGCCAAAGGTGAAAAATACCAGTGCTGTTTTCCTTCTTTAATTTGCATGAGTGTATGGATGTGATACTAGTATCATTGCTTCTCCATCTCAAAACAGAGCGTTCAATGATGCGAAGGTAGGAGTTCTATTTTGATGAGCCCATAATATACACTCAAATACGTATGTCTTTCCTAGAGAGAATTGATTATGCGAATTATTTATCCTCGTTCCACGGCCGCCCGTTTCCATCTGCGTAGACGAGCATTCACAAGGACCGCTCGATGGGTTTTTTCACCGAGGAATCAATATGAAGTGTGGAGCATGACTACAGCGAGAGAACAAGATTTGACAGTAGAGTGAAAATAAAATCAAGCTGTCATTCTGTGGGCAAATTTCAAAGCCGCATATATACCATACCAAGTTCTGATTGGTTAAGGCTTAGCAGCAATAGAAAATCTCACCAATATTTAAATCAGTCGAAAATTTGAATTCAGGTTGATTAGGGACCGATCGACTCTGACCAAGTGGCAATGCAAGTTAGTAGTCTTGTTGAAAAGGACCGTGCAAGTTAACTCTAGTTAACGGCATTCCACTCGCCCAGGTTAGATTTAGGTTTAGCCTAGTGCATGCGGCGTGCCGGTAAGAGCGGTCCAATCACCAATTTCGATCAGCTTGACCTCTCGATGAGTGTTATTCCCACTATCAAGATTACGTGTGTGGCAAACGGGGAGTTTTGCTGTCTTGTTAAGTGTATATACTTAAAATTACTAAAATTAGCTAGTTTATTCGTGCAGTTGCACGGATGTATATTATAATACAGCTGTTTTTGATATACAACCCTACTTTTTATAACTGAAATTAATTAGATTTGTTATATAACTCTAATATCTATATACGATTAATCTATACCGTTATAATCTGGTCTCACTAAAATAAGTGGTGAAGATTATTTCTCTCTTTCTTTTGATTAATGTGAGAATTTCTAGAATATTTTTTTAGAATTATTATGGGATTTTTTTGCTCTTAAAATAAAGAAGATGCTTAAAATATCACCGACTATTTTTATTTATATAGATATGCAGCGGTCTTACACTTAACGGAATGTAATAATGATCACCAAGAACAAACAAGAGACAGGATTTGCTCTAAAGCAAAATAAGGGAAACCAAATCTTTGAAAAAAAAAAAGCAAAGAAGAGAAACATCATTACAAACACGTGAGTACGTACGAACCATGCATGAATCATCACTAAAACAAAACCGAGGGAGTTCTTGGCCTCCCATCTATGCCACGTCATCTTTCTTACAAAAAGACTTCTATATTTTCTGAAACCACATAAACGTCTTTGGTTCCTACAAAAGGTCCCTAACAGGTTTTTTCTGAAAACCCCCTCCACTTCACCGAAACTGTGTATCCTTTTGCAGGATAGCACCCCGGGGTTTTCCAAAATTATGTATGCACCCCGGGGTTTTCCAAAATTATGTATGAGTTCTCGTTTAGTTACGTACAGATGCTTACAGGTCCTCAATTGTTTTGCGAAAAAGGCCTTTAGTTTTTCCGAAATTACGCATGTGTCCTCGATTTTTTTAAAAAAACTTCCCGCGAATTGTCGTCTCTTTTACTTCGGTCTACACAGTTACTAGCGTGGCATGCCGCCGTGCTTATGCTGCTAGTGCTTCGACGAACAAGCAAGCAAAGGGAACATCAAAAGTCCAAGCGTAATTGAGAACCTAAGAGCAAGTACAACAATGGTCTTATAGTCAAGCTAGTCAGCATTTTTGCTGATGTGGAGGAGAGAAGAGAGGAGAGCTTGGCTCTCATGCAAGCAACAAGCTGCACACGGGAGCCTATGCAGTGGTGGGTCCAGATAATAAATGTATGTGAGGAGGAGTAGGAAAGAGAATGTGAGATATGGTACCACATAATAATAAAAAAAATCTTTTGTAGACAAATAAAAGACAGATTATTGTATAACTTGGCTCTTATAACTTGGCTTATAGCCAAACACTTGGCTCTATTATTGGACTTGCTCTAATGACGTTAGGATGTGTCTAGCGTGGAGTTTTGAGTCTTTATTAAATTCTGGACTAAAGCTTGTTTTATTAGGGCCTGTTTGGCAGAGTTCCACCAGCTCCAGATCCACCAAAAACAGCTCCACTCCACGAATTTTTACCCAAACACTCCAGCTCCACGAAATCTAGATCCACCAAAATACTGGATCTAGCTCCAGATTCATGAAATCCATGGAGCATCTCAAGGGGTGCTCCACGAAAACTTGTTTCGTATCCACTCGTGAAGTTAGGTGGTAATTACCCACCAATGCCACTGGATATACATCCATCCGAACCATTTTTTTCTTTTCTATTCGGCCCAACCGAGGGACCGAGCGCAGCGCTCCTCTCCTCGCGCCGCGACCCTCCTCGCGCCGCCACCTCTGGCGCTCTGGCGAGCCGCCTCCTCGCGCCGTCTCCTCGCGACCCTCCTCGCGCCGCCACCTCCGGCGCTCCGGCGAGCCGCCACCTCCGGCGATGGCCTCCACTGGTAGATCCGGCCCCCTCTACCTCCTCTGGCCGGCGCAGCGGCTGGGGAGGGAGGGAGCCATTTTGCCTACTCTTTGCAGTCAAGAACAATTTTTCCAATTTTTTGGGGATTTTTTCCCCACGTTTCTGGGCCTTTTGGTTGATTCCCCTGTACGGTTTTTTTTCACGTTCTGGGCCTTTTGGTTGATTCTCCCAATTTGGTGATTAGAGAATGGCAGCTTCTTGATTGAAGATTTGAAGCACTGGTATGTTCCAAATACATTCTTGTTTGAATCTGAATAATCTTGTGTGCATATGAAACCCTGAATGTACATCGGTGCAATTCTTTTGCAGGAAAGATTGGACCGTGTGCTCCAATTGGTAGAAAGATTAGGTTCTTGCGATCTATCGGTACGAGCATTGGCACGTCAAAAAGAAGTCCACCTTCTTCGCTGAGCAACGCTGGGAAAAAAGATTCATCTTCTTGAAGCATCCGTTGGCATGAGTGACCAAGACTACAATTGTTGTTTCCTCATTAACAATGTGGTGTGATTTGAGCATCTTTGTGCCGCACTAGTGGGAAATTCATAGGAAAGATCGGGCTTCTAAGCAACCTACATGCAAATTGGGGGTGCATTGATCTTTGATGGCTGCGAAAGCTCGTGCAAGGTCGCGGGACTGGTATGTGCTGCACACAGGGTAGAAATCTCGCATTTGTCATATTGCCAGAGTCACAACAAGCTCGCGCACTCTGATGATCTATGTGAAAGATGCATCCGTTCATGTGCTGGATTGGTTGGTAGGCCTGGTAACCTGACAAACGTGAGAGCTCAGAAGAAGGCCAATTCTTGGTCGAGGTCTAAGCAGACACAGCTATGTTCTTGTTGTTCAGAGCCGTTCATTTAATCTTTAGTTATTTTTATATTTGGACAATCGTAATAGTATTGAGACGTTGTCATGGACATGAGTTAATTAATTATCTATCTTGTGCGTCAATGTTGAATGCTCATGAATATTTGTGTCGAGATATTACATTTGTGTTCACAAAAAAAATACACCATTTTTTGTGAATAAATATGAACAAAACACGTGTGCTATATGAAAAAATATATATATCATACAACCCCAAGGGCAAAACAGGCCATTCCCACCAAAAACTCAGTTTCGTGGATCTGGAGCTGCTGTGGAAGCCAAACAGTTTGTTCAGCTCCATGGTGGGATCCCAGATTCACGGTGGAGCTGCTCCACAGTGGATCTGGTGGATCTGGAGCTGGTGGAGCTCTGCCAAACAAGCCCTTACTCACCTGTTTCTCTATTTTTATGGGTATATATACACTAAATTATTTGTCCGACC
Organism: Dendrocalamus latiflorus; assembly: GCA_017311315.1. Classification (NCBI taxonomy): domain Eukaryota; kingdom Viridiplantae; phylum Streptophyta; class Magnoliopsida; order Poales; family Poaceae; genus Dendrocalamus; species Dendrocalamus latiflorus. The sequence goes on from CM029658.1 coordinate 1,402,954, forward strand.
TTGCTTCCATCCTATTTCGAAGTGGTATATTACGTGACCTAGAGCAATGTATCTAGTACTCAAATGTAAGCAATTTACCTCTGCCGTCAGATCTAATATCAATCAATGTGGCATCCGATGAATCCACGTTCGTGGGCGTCACTCCAACAGAGCATGCACGCTTGCCTATACAGCTGCTCGCAGCACGTACGTGGTAAGGCCAGGAGAAGGGCTATAGCTAGAACAAAGATTGGATTGTCAAGGTCCTGCTTTGATCACAAATTTTCGACTTCAATTAGCTCGGCCTCTCCATGGATGTTACTTTCACAATCTAGATTTCGTGTGCGCCAAACTGGGATGAAAGGCACTAATTTTTAGTACTCTTGCTGGCATTAAGTGGCACTAGTATTATTAACCGTACTTGAAGTTGCTGAACTATATGTGCTTCCAGTTCCCACACCCTTATACTGAATCAGTGTTCGCGGTTCACCACGAACAAGTAAGAGACAGGAATTGCTCCAAAAAAAGGTAAAGGGTCAGGAATGCTGAAAAAGAGGTAAAGAAGAGGAACATCGATCATCACGAACACGCGAGTACGCACCAGGAATATTACCACAAACACGCAAGGATCAACAACAGCAACGAGAGCCTAAGGGATGGATCCTAGTAGAGTATATATACAGGGGCATGTTCTTGCAGCTGCAGCACCAACCTGTCATAAGGGCCATCACATCTTGGGTTGGGCCTAGGAGAAGGCTAGCTAGAACACACAAAAAAAAACAGAAACAAGAGCACTGCATGCATGCATGGGTCTCTCAAGTGCTGTGCAATGGTGGCAGGAGTGGCAGCTGCGCATTCTCGTGCTCGGCAGCCTCTTCGTCCACATCTTCCTCTTCTTCGCTGAATGGGTGCGTAGGCGTCCAGCCCTGCGCAGGTTGAGAGTGTTGGTGTGGATCGCGTACATAGGCGGCGACGCCCTGGCGGTGTACGCCCTCGCCACCCTCTTCAACCGCCACAAGCAGCCGGCGGCGGACGGGAGGAACAGCAGCGCCCTGGAGGTGGTATGGGCGCCTGTCCTCCTCATCCACCTCGGCGGCCAGACGTCGATAAGCGCCTACAGCCTCGAAGACAACGAGCTATGGAGGCGGCATGCCATAACCCTGGTGTCTCAGGTCACGGTCGCCTTGTACGTCTTCTGCAAGTGGTGGTCCGGCGAGAAGACGCTGATGCAGGCCACTGTCTTGCTCTTCGTCATTGGCATCATCAAATTCAGCCAGAAGCCATGGGCCCTCAAGAAAGCTAGCTTTAAGGGCACGCTGCACTCCTCCGCGGGCGCTGTGACGACCCGGCGAGAACGCCGAGAAGGATGGACTGCAGCCATTGCTGAGCGCTGGAATAGGTTCACTACCTATCAAGTGGATATTATTCGGGAAATATTCATAAAGATAGGAGAAGGAGATGGAGGAGATGATGATGAAGAAGGCGCCCTCCCGCTTGAAGATTATGTACAAGAAGCAAAGGAGTCCGTACAGATGACCAACGTAGCCAATGATGGAGGGTGGCCTGTAATCAATAGTAATCGGTTGCCTATATAAGATGTTTGTCGACCTGTCTGCTCCGTACTCTCGTCGGCTTAAAGAGCTGCTATTCTTCTTGAAGTTTGAAGACGAGGATGCATACGTTTTGCTGCAGGGGTGCCTGGCTTATACATTCGGGCTCCTGTACACCAAGCGGAGAGTAACAGTCACTACTCTCGGCTATTGCTTACAGTGGTCGCTTCCGTGTCTGGCCTTAGCCTCCCTGGTGCTCTTCGCCAAGGGCCACAAGGATGGTTACGATGTCAATGACGTCGTGGTGACATACATCCTCTTCTGTTGCACTCTTGCACAGGAGTTGTTATACTTATTGCCCGGTCCTTGCCTTCCAGGGTATGCCTCCACATGGCACGACATGGTTTCCCAGTACAGCCTCATGTCCTACTGTGCTCGCAAGGAGAAGCCCACCATTCTGATGAAGCTTGCCACTGTCAGCTCTCTCAGGGAGTACGTCAACAAGCACTGGTATGTATGGCAGGAACCCATAGCCCGCCAGATCACGAAGCTGGTCCACGAACATGTGAAGGATGGGTGGCAGAAGTACATACGCGACGCTGCCAGCTACAGGGGATTCAGCAATCTAAGGGGCCAGAGGACCCTGAGGAGGCACGGTCTGGAAGGTTGGTTGAAAGACCGCGACGGGAAAGATACCGAGTTTGGCCTGAGCTTGAAAGTGCCGTTCGACAAGAGCGTCCTCCTCTGGCACATCGCCACGGACCTCTGCTTCCTCCAACCCGAAAGTATATGCCGCCAAGGACCAGGACTAAGCGCCGCGCGCCGTGGCAGTGAGATATCCAACTACATGATCTACCTACTCTTCATCCGTCCTGAGATGCTCATGCCCGGCTCCAGGCCGGCTCTCTTCACCCGCGCCAGCAACGAAATCCTGAAATTGATGGGTCGCACGGAACCGTTCGACGAAGATGATGATGAAATCATCGCGCGGAGGATTATCGAGCTGTCAACCGCATGTCTTTCGCGGCCGGCCACAGACCAAAATAGTCTTCTTCGCCACGCGTGGAAAGTCTTTGAGGTGCTGACGAGTGTGCACGACGAGAAGGAGAGGTGGGAGGTGATCCAGGGCGTGTGGGTGGAGATGCTCTGCTATTCCGCTGCCAGATCCACAGGGTATCAGCACGCCAGGAGCCTGGGTGAAGGCGGGGAGTACCTCTCCTACGTCTGGCTCCTCTTATCATTCATGGGGATGGAGACCATGGCCGACAAGATCCATAAGCCGGAGCCTCCTCCAGATGTGAAGGAAGAAGAAACTGCTGCTGCGGGCGGAGTCGGCCAAACTGCAGATATCTCTCCTAGCCCAGCCTGAGAGATGGCGCTTAATTCTGTTGCAGTATTTTCTTGATTGCTTCATTTGTTTGGACTGATCTTTGGTGTGTTTATCGTCATTTGCTTGTGCTGCTGCTCCTGCATGTTGTGCGGATTTCCTATTCTTTTTCTCTTTTGAGGTGAGTGCGCCGCTCTTGTTGCGCGGCTTAATAATAAACTGCTCCGGTCCAGTGTGACAGCAGCCATGAGCCATGGCGTGCGTGAGCTATTTGTGCCCTGTGCGCTGCATTGTTTGCCACGAATGATTATTGTTGATTCCATCACTTGTTGATGTATTATTCATCAATGGTCGCAATGATACTAGTCGCGTCTTCCTAGATTTCTAGTATTTCAACGAGCCTATGTAGGATTAAAATGTAGTGGTTGTCTTAATAAGAATAGAGTACATTATGCTACTCATCCATGCTCCACGGATCCGGTGCCCTCCGGTTTAGACGAGAAGAAACAATTTGATATGCAGCCAAATACCAGCTTTAACTGAATTGCGATATTTCCATGTTTAACTTCACCAAAAGCTTTCAAAACCAAGCATCAGTTCCCAGGGTCCAAGAATTCAACAGTAGAAAAAATTTTGCCAATACCACCTGAACTCTACGATTTGAGTTCAGGTTATAACTGTGACCGAACAGGGGTGGGAATTCATGTTACACTACACCATCCAAACAGATACAATCTGGGGATTTATCGCGACTTAAATTACTCCCTCCTAGAATGAATCCGCCCCACACTAATTGTAACACCCCGCCCACCCTCTAGGCCAGAATGTTACCTCCACTGCGTACTCAAAATATTTCATCACTACTAGCAGAAATTAAGCCAACACTAGGTTTATTTATTTTGCTGCGATCAAAAATAACATAGCATCCTTAACAATTACTCCAGCCTAGTAAAACCTAAAGTAACTGGCAAAAGTGATACAAAAGTGCTGCGGGGTCGTGCTGATTATTCATGTGCTACTCCCGCCCGAGCATGACGTCCTCAACGGTCACCTAAAAACATCAACGAAGCAAGGGTGAGTCCGAAGACTCAACAAGTACATAATAGAACAATAGACACTACCAACATAAGTAAGCATATAACCATAATGCACATATATCATCATGTTCATAACATCATTCTCATAGCCAAGCAATGCAATGCCATCAATGCCATGCCTCATTACTCTACATGCTCATATGCTCTTCACTTTGCAAGTACCGGTACTGCCGAGTGAACACCCGTCGATGTTCACCCATTGTGGGCCCGCCCTCATAGGCACGGGACCCCTCCACTCCCGTGGAGGCCTACCGAAGTAGGTCTTACTCAAGAGCACTCCGGATTAGTCCACTAGCTTTACTCATAGCTAGAGACTTTCTCACCGCCCTCACTCTTGAGTGCTCCACATGCAAATGCACATGCTCATGATCATAATCACGCTCATCACTAGCATTACTAGTAGACAAGCATCTTTGCCTACCTCACTCCATCATCATTGCCATCATTTACCATGCAACCTTATGTCAGGTAAATATCACATTTCCACATAGATATCATGTAATCAACGCTTTTCTACATAAATATCATCATACCAGATAAACATCGCATATTCATAACCCTTGGTCCACCGCTCTACCCTGTACTTGCCTGTTAACCAAACGAAGTGGAGCGTCGTGCGGACGGCGTCGGCTCGGGACCTCCACTTGGACAAGCAAATAGTCCGATTTAACGCATCATAACGAAACCAGAGATTAATTGGGTGACGACGATACTTTATGCCTTCCCCGATTCTAGCGTAAAAACGCACGGGTCTCAGGGATCTGTCGCGCAAGCACCAAAACCCCCCTTTTTTCTTTCTTTTTCTCCACTTTTCTTTTCTTTTCCTCTTTTCTTTTCCTCATTTCCTCTTTTTTCCTCATTTCCTCTCTTACCCGGCCGGCCCCCTTTTCCCTTTTTTTCTCTATCGGCCGGCCCCCCTTTTCTCCTCCCTCACCCGTCTCTCTCTCTCTCCCTCCACTTCTCTTCGGCCGACCGGCCCCCCTCCTCCTCTACTCCGCCTGGGGCGGCGCGCGGCCAGGCGCGGCGGCGCCGGCGACCCTCCCGCCGCCCCCTTCCTTCCCTCTCCCCTCCTACCCCTCTCTCTCGCGCGCTCGGGCGCACCACCGGCGGCGCGACGGCACGGGGCGGCTCGGCTTGCCGACCTCGGGCTCATCGCCGGGCAGCCTCCCCCCCGGCTCGCCCCCTTCTTCCTCGCCTCGGATCCGGCCGGCCCCGACCGGATCCACGCCTCCCCCTTGCACGCGGCGGTGGGGCGCTGGGCGCCGCCGCCCGGGCGGCACAGCCGGCGGCCTGGCTACCGCCCTTGGCTTCGGCCTGCCCTCCGCCCTCGGTACGCAAGGTACACCTCCCCTTTACCCCTGCCTACCCATTTGCTCAGTGAGCCGTGCCAAGAACGAGATAGGGCTATGGGGAGGGAGCCTTACCCGAATGTTGGCTTGGAGGAAGAAGAGGGTTGTGGCGATGGCTATCTGCTTGGGCTGACTTAAGGAGTGCTAGGTAGTGCTGTCTGCAGGGTACGTGGCAAACATGCATGCCAAAGCAAGCTCGCGCTGGCCACGTCTCTCTGGCAGGGGGAAGGGTAGGTGGGGTGTCTTGCTAGGTATTACATTCTACCCCCCTTAATAGAATTCGACCCCGAATTCTGGCGTTCAACAATCGCACGGAACACAATAAAATGATCTACTCATATCATACCTTTAACTCATACCCGAGGAGAACAACTCTGGGTACTTCTCGCGCATGCGAGACTCCAACTCCCATGTTGCTTCTCGTTCGGACTGATGCGACCATAGCACTTTAACATACTTTATCACTTTATTTCTCAATACCCTCTCTGATTTCTCAATACCCTCTTCTTCAACTGTCGCGAGGCATACGCGATCACTTTGTTATCCTGCATGAGCACACAACCTAGACCCACTCGTGACGCATCTGAATAGACCGTGAAACGCTTCCCTGGCTCAGGAAGTGTGAGAACAGGAGCAGTTACCAACTTATCTTTCAAAGTGTTAAAACTGCGTTCACATTCATCGGTCCACTGGAATTTCACACCCTTCCGCGTGAGTTGAGACATTGGCTTGGCAATAATGGAGAAGTCTTTCACAAATCGCCGGTAATAACCAGTTAGGCCAAGAAAACTTCTCACTTCTTTAACATTAGATGGCCTTTTCCAATCCACGGCAGTGGAAATCTTGCTTGGATCTACTGAGATACCTTCCCGGTTGATTACATGACCCAAGAAGCTCACTTCAGAAATCCAGAACTTGCACTTCTTCAATTTGGCAAAGAATTGATTCTTCCTCAGAGTCTCAAGCACGAGCCTCAGATGCTGCTCATGTTCTTCCTCCGTCTTGGAATAAATCAGGATATCATCGATGAACACCACTACAAAGTCATCCAGGTACTTGTGTAGCATACTGTTCATCGTTTCCATGAAGACATCAGGGGCATTCGTCAGTCCAAAGGACATAACTGTAAACTCATAGTGCCCATATCTTGTGGAGAAAGCTGTCTTCTCAATGTCTTGCTCCCGCACCCGGATTTGATTATACCCAGATTGTAGATCAATCTTAGAGAACACCTTGGCTCCCTTTAATTGATCAAACAAGTCCTCGATACGAGGCAATGGGTATTTATTCTTGATGGTCACCTGATTGAGAGCACGATAATCTACACATATGCGCCAACTTCCATCTTTTTTCTTGGTGAATAAGACAGGGGCTCCCCAAGGTGACACACTGCGTCGGATCAAGCCCTTGGACAATAACTCGTCCAGCTGCTTTTTCAACTCCTCTTGCAAGGGTCGTGCCAAACGGTAGGGGGACATGGAGATAGGTCTTGTGCCAGGAACAGGATCAATTCTGAACTCCACATCTCGCTTGGGTGGCATACCCGGAAGCTCTTCAGGAAACACATCGGGATACTCACACACCACAGGAATATCCTCAATGTGCAACTGCGCACTTGGCTTCTCCGTAAGAGCTAGAAGTAACCCAGACTTCATTGTACATCGGCCAGGGAACAGACTGGCCAAGACAAAGAGGGAACACGTGGGTGCATTCCCCTGAAAGATTATCTCCCTCCCCGAAGGAGCTTGCAAGGCAACTGTCCTCCAGAAGCAGGAAATCACAGCTTGGTAGCGATGCAGCCAATCCATGCCAAGGATGACATCAAAAGGCTCTAACTGAATAACCATAAGGTTGGCAATAAATTCCTCACCATCTATTGCAACCACACAGCCAGGGCATACTACGGAGCTAGCAATGATACCCCTTGGAGTACTAACAACAACCGATTGAGAAATTTGCTGGACACCCAACTTGTCCTTTCTAACAAACTCCCGGGACACAAAGGAATAAGTAGCACCAGAGTCGAAAAGAACAAAGGCTTCACATGAGTCCACTAACAAGGTACCTGTCATCACGTCAGGACGAACTGCGGACTCAGCAGCAGGCAGTGAGTAAACTCCGGGTGGTGTCAGGGCGGCGAGAGCCCTGACGCTCTGCTGTGGCGGCAAAAGGATTGGAGGCGGTGTAACATGCTGGAATGAAGGAGTCGGTGTAGGATGCCAGAAATAGCCGGCGGGTGGAGCCCATGAGAGTGGAGGCTGGAGAGCGGGGGCAGCCGCCATCATCTGGACTGACCCCCGAGGTGTAGTATTTGATGAAGTTGAAGAAACTGGCTCCCACTTGATAATGCTGGAGGGGTTCTGACGACAAACCCATTCCATGTGGCCTGATCGGCCGCAGTGCTGACACTCCCCCGTCCAGGAGCACTCAGCGGCACGGTGCCCACCTCCACACTTGAAACAAATCATGCCCTGCCCCGGAACAGGACGCAAGGCTGGGGTCGTCGATGAAGTACGTGGCGCTGAAGAAGACGACCTCGAAGTTTTGGACTTGGATGATTGTGGGGGATGCTGGCCCCACTTGGACTTTTTAGGAGCGGGCCGTTGAGACGACCCACCCCCTTCAGTGTAGCTCCTCTTCTGGTCACCACCAGAAGCGCTTGAGCCACCAGAGGGTTGTAGCCCCTTAGTGAGCTGCATCTCCATTTCCATCCCCCTGGCTTGCTCTACCACGGATCGAAAGTCACGCGGTGCAGTAGCTCCCATGACATGCCGGAACTCAGGGTTGAGCCCTCGGCGGAACCTTTTGGCCTTCTCAAGGTCGTTCTTCGCGACCGATGGCACGAAGCGGATCAAGTTATTGAATGCTGCCTCGTACTCAGCCACAGTCATCTTTCCCTGTACGAAGGTCGACAGAGCGACCTCCATACTCTCCACAAAAGAATCTGGGTAATACTTCGCCTTGAACTGCTCGGTGAAGACTTCCCATGTAGCGGGACCTTGAGCAGGGGTCCTGGCTGAAAGAACTCCTTCCCACCATATGTCCGCCTGACTCTTTAATTGAAAAGCCACGTAGCGAGCTTTCAGCCGAGAGCTCATCTCAAGGGCTTCGAATTGCCTCTCCATGTAGCGCAACCAATCCGCAGCTTGGACTTGTGTGCCCGAACCATCAAAGGTGTCTAGTCGCAAAGCCAACCACTCACGCAGGCCCATTCTTGCCTCTGGTACGGCCGGAACAGCAACAGGGGCAACAGCGGGAACGGCCGCCGCAGCGGCTGCCTGCGGTTGGCGGTGACGCGCACGGACCTCCTCTAAGAATTCCTGCAGCAAGGCTGAAGTCCTTGCTGGATCTCCAGCTACGGAATGTTCAGCAGAAGCAACCTCTGTATCAGGTGCATCCTGCTGGTCCTCAAGCGGTGGATCTGCTTGGGCACGACCACGACCACGGCCGTGACCTCCACAGCCACGCCTGCGTCCTCTTGCTCTCGGCATATCTGATCAGGACAGACAGCCACTCACACAACAAGCCCACAAACATCCATCACACAATGACATCAATGCTAACGAGAACGTGAATGTAATGCAAGACCCATTCCCCATCCTATGGTGCACCAGTGTGTCAAATTTTAGTTTCATTATTAGACCTAAGTCAAATTTTAGTCGAATAATTAACCTAAGTTACCAAATTTCTATACCACGGACCTAACGCCCGCTCTGATACCAACTGTAACACCCCGCCCACCCTTTGGGCCAGAATGTTACCTCCACTGCGTACCCAAAACATTTCATCACTACTAGCAGAAATTAAGCCAACACTAGGTTTATTTATTTTGCTGCGATCAGAAACAACATAGCATCCTTAACAATTACTCCAGCCTAGTAAAACCTAAAGTAACTGGCAAAAGTGATACAAAAGTGCTGCGGGGTCGTGCTGATTATTCATGTGCTACTCCCGCCCGAGCATGACGTCCTCAACGGTCACCTAAAAACATCAACGAAGCAAGGGTGAGTCCGAAGACTCAACAAGTACATAATAGAACAATAGACACTAACAACATAAGTAAGCATATAACCATAATGCACATATATCATCATGTTCATAACATCATTCTCATAGCCAAGCAATGCCATGCCTCATTACTCTACATGCTCATATGCTCTTCACTTTGCAAGTACCGGTACTGCCGAGTGAACACCCGTCGATGTTCACCCATTGTGGGCCCGCCCTCATAGGCACGGGACCCCTCCACTCCCGTGGAGGCCTACCGAAGTAGGTCTTACTCAAGAGCACTCCGGATTAGTCCACTAGCTTTACTCATAGCTAGAGACTTTCTCACCGCCCTCACTCTTGAGTGCTCCACATGCAAATGCACATGCCCATGATCATAATCACGCTCATCACTAGCATTACTAGTAGACAAGCATCTTTGCCTACCTCACTCCATCATCATTGCCATCATTTACCATGCAACCTTATGTCAGGTAAATATCACATTTCCACATAGATATCATGTAATCAACGCTTTTCTACATAAATATCATCATACCAGATAAACATCGCATATTCATAACCCTTGGTCTACCGCTCTACCCTGTACTTGCCTGTTAACCAAACGAAGTGGAGCGTCGTGCGGACGGCGTCGGCTCGGGACCTCCACTTGGACAAGCAAATAGTCCAATTTAACGCATCATAACAAAACCAAAGATTAATTGGGCGACGACGATACTTTATGCCTTTCCCCGATTCTAGCGTAAAATCACACGGGTCTCAGGGATCTGTCGCACAAGCACCAAAACCCCCCTGTTTTCTTTCTTTTTCTCCTGTTTTCTTTTCTTTTCTTCTTTTTTCCCCTCATTTCCTCTCTTACCCGGCCGGCCCCCTTTTCCCTTTTTTTTCTCTACTGGCCGGCCCCCCTTTTCTCCTCCCTCACCCGTCTCTCTCCCTCCACTTCTCTTCGGCCGACCGGCCCCTCCTCCTCTACTCCGCCTGGGGCGGCGCGCGGCCAAGCGCGGCGGCGCCGGCGGCCCTCCCGCCGCCCCCTTCCTTCCCTCTCCCCTCCTACCCCTCTCTCTCTCGCGCGCTCGGGCGCACCACCAGCGACGCGACGGCACGGGGCGGCTCGGCTTGCCGGCCTCGGGCTCATCGCCGGCCAGCCTCCCCCCGGCTCGCCCCCTTCTTCCTCGCCTCGGATCCGGCCGGCCCCGACCGGATCCACGCCTCCCCCTTGCGCGCGGCGGTGGGGCGCTGGGCGCCGCCGCCCGGGCGGCACGGCCGGCGGCCTGGCTGCCGCCCTTGGCTTCGGCCTGCCCTCCGCCCTCGGTACGCAAGGTACACCTCCCCTTTACCCCTGCCTACCCATTTGCTCAGTGAGCCGTGCCAAGAACGAGATAGGGCTATGGGGAAGGGGCCTTACCCGAATGTTGGCTTGGAGGAAGAAGAGGGTTGTGGCGATGGCTATCTGCTTAAGCTGACTTAAGGAGTGCTAGGTAGTGCTGTCTGCAGGGTACGTGGCAAACATGCATGCCAAAGCAAGCTCGCGCTGGCCACGTCTCTCTGGCAGGGGGTCTGGCAGGGGGAAGGGTAGGTGGGGTGTCTTGCTAGGTATTACACTAATGGTGCTACATCTACATCAATTTACGGCGAA